>CM071629.1:2733216-3933216 GCA_036419045.1 Scirpophaga incertulas
TACGTCGTTTCTCTAGATTCTCCTGGGCACAGGCAATGATGGCGTATGTCTCAGCTTGAAACACGGTTGCCAGCTTGCCCATACTTATTGATATCTCTGTATTTTTGCAGTATACTCCTGCCCCTGTACCAGACTTCATTTTAGATCCGTCCGTGTACCAGATCATGCTGTTCCTTTTTGGGGAAGTCAGCCCTTTATCCACTCCTCTCTGGTTGGAATGTGTACTACAAAGAGTCGCCTAAATATAAATCTGGGTGACATTCTATCGCTGGTCATAGTCAGCGACAGAGGTCCTCTTTGTTGCTCGCAAGTCGTGTGTCCTCTGCATGGCCCATCGGCTCTCCACAGTCCTGTCATACTTAGTCTGTAGAGGGCCGTTGTAGCCATCCTTTGTACGTTGAGATGTAGTGGTTCTAAATCCAAGAAACGCTCTAGTGCCGCCGTGGGAGTTGTTTTTAAAGGCGCCTGTTATAGCCATACAGGCCAGTCTTTGGAGCTTGCCCAGTGCCTGCTGGCATGTGGCCAGAGTCGTTCTTGGCCACCAGAACATACTGCCGTATGTAATGATCGGCAGTATCATTATTTTGTAAATCCAGTAGAGTATCTTCGGTTTGAGACCCCAAGTTTTACCAAAAGTATGGCGACACATGTTGAAGGCCTTGTAGCTCTGTCAATAGTTAGCCGTAACATGCTCCTTCCACGTCAGTTCTTTATCCATGGTAACTCCAAGATATTTCACTGTTGTGGACCATGGTATATCTTTGTCATAAAGCTTGAGACATTTCATGTCATTGAGTTTCCTTCGTCGTGTGAACGGTACCACTACTGCCTTATTCGGGTTGATGCTAAGACGTGTGACCTTAATAAGGCCTTCGATACAGTCAGCCGGGCGGGCATGTACACAGCGCTACGTTGCATTGGGTGCCCGTCTAGGCTGTTGAACCTTATCAAATCTTTTCACGAAGACATGAAGGGCGCGGTAGTTTTTGATGGCAAATTGTCGGAACCTTTTGTTGTTTCGAGAGGTGTGCGGCAGGGTTGTGTCTTGGCCCCACCCTGTTTGGCATATATTTCTCACTTATACTGCACACCGCATTTGGAGATAATCAGCAGGGTATTCACCTACACACGCGGGCTGACGGAAAGCTGTTTAACATCTCACTTCTGAAATCCAAAAGAAACCGTGAAGATCTTTTCGTCGATAGCCTGCTTTATATGCCGATGATGCAGCCTTCGTTGCTGTTTCCGAGTGTGAGCTCCAGGTGATGATAAATCGATTCTCCCGGCCTGTTCCCTGTTTTCATGTCAATCAATACAAGGAAGACAGTTGTACTTGCACAGGGTACCAATGTAGCCCCAACAATTACACTTGACGGCGTAGTCTTGAAGGTGGTCGACACATTTTGCTACCTTGGGTCGACTATTACTGATAATCTCTCGCTCGACAGAGAAGTTGACATTCGCATCGGTAGAGCGGCTGCTACGTTCGGGAAGCTTAGTACTAGAGTATGGCAAAATAAACATTTGACTACCAAGACCAAAATGCTAGTCTTCCAAGCTTCTGTCTTGAGCATTCTCCTGAGCTGAAACCTGGACAACGTATGCTAAAGTGGAGCGCCGCATCAACTCTTTCTACTTCCGCTGTCTTCGTAACATCTTGGGTATATCATGGCAAGACAGGGTGACGAACGAGAGGGTTTTGGAAATTGCACAGCTGCCCAGCCTAACTGCCCTTCTTAAGCAGAGGCGTCTGCGTTGGCTGGGGCATGTGTACAGAATGGAATCCTCTCGATTACCACGGCGAATTCTTCTTGGTGAGGTTGCGAATGCAAAAAGGAATGTGGGGAGACCTTTGCTTCGCTTTAAGGACTGCGCGAAGCGGGACATGGCCGCCTTCAATATTGACCATCAGAACTGGCAGAGGCTCGCGGAGGGGCGAGCAGATTGGCGTAGAAGTGTGATGGAAGGTTGCATTAAGTGTGATAAAGCGTGGTTCGCAACGCTTGCTGACAAGAGAGAAAAAAAGTTACAAAGCGACACTGAACCAACAGCCCAAAGATTCTCTGTCAAACCTGTGGTAGGCCATGTCGCTCCCGAATCGGATTATTTAGCCACGAGAAGGGATGTCTCCATAAAATTACACCATAAATCGTCTGAAATAGACGGCTCAAGGCCAATGATGATTGTATGTTAAAGAATCTATTAAGAAAAAAACAAATTTTTAAAATATGGTTGTTAAATTCAATGATTTCTTAAATAACGGTATTTTAATGACATTATAGAGGAGTTGAATATTCAGAGTTTTCTTCCGGTTTTTCGGACAAGACCGTATTTTTTTTATTCATTTTCAGATATTTTCATTTATGATTTCTTGTACTTGTGTTGTGGTTGTTTGAGTTCTCTCATTTGTAAAGGCTTTTATTTAACCTCACGTGTATATATATATGTATGTAGGTATATCCTGGAATCTTGCAATCAATATATCACCCACTTACACTGAAATTTTACATACGCGTTTTATAAATGTATATATAATTTTATATATAATATTAAGTTAAAATATATATAGGTATATATAATTTTAACAAATGGTATTACCTTACTTTTGGAATACACTATAAAATGGCACCACAGATTGAATATTCGGACGCAAACACAAGCATGTATATGATGGTCCTAACGCCACTACTACCACCAAAATATCACATTTATATATAATTTTATTTTTAATTTTTATAGTACTATCATATACTTTTATCATGTGTATTATAAGTTATGTATGTCTATTTTAAGTTATGTATAATATTAATAATGTATATTTATCAATTAATATTTAATTGTGTATTATTTATTGTTTATCGTACGTCACAAATGGAAAGGCCCTGCCAGAATATCAGCGCTTTGCGGCATCATATATGGCGCAAAGCACATGCTGAGGTAGGAACCTTTTGGCTTGGCACATGTCTATACTTTATTTTAAACTATTTATTGTATTTTATTATGTGTAATGTTGTATGTCTGTGTGAGTCAATAATTTTTTTTCTTTCTTTCTTTCTTTCTTTATAAAATCTTGTATTGTGACCAAAACTAATGTATTATAATATTTATATCAAATGTTTTGCTCAATAATATATTCGCGATTCCGTAAGTCTTGGAAGCGGTTATGAAATGTAACTATGTAAAAATTTGTCAATTCAATTTTTATGTATATATGAATAAGGTTCAAAACTAACTCGTGATCAGGAATAGGGAGACGAAGACAAGTAGTGTTATAACTGCTCAAACATTCATGGCTATTGGCATTAACGTTGTATCCGGCGCATCTTCCGAGAAACGTGATTCGAAACTTCCAGTCAATTGGGAATAAACATACGTGACTCTGGAAGTAAGACCATAATGTATCAAGTGAGTGCCTATAGGTAGGTTGATGTTTAGTCGACTTGGGTCGTATACATAACTAGTAGATAAGTATGTAATATATAAGCGTATAGTGATAGTAAAGACGTTTTTACTATCACATAACTCGTATTACGTAACTACGTAGTTTCGATACCAATTTCATTAGATTTTCATAATACTTTGTTTTTACAGTCAATAGCCGAACCGGTCTTTTAAAGCTATCGAAAGCGTTTTTAAAGAACCCTTTTTTAAAGAATTTTTATTTACCAGTAATAAAATCATCAAGCAACCATCAAATAATTCATATTTAGATGTGTTTTTATAATAATAATAATAAGTGCGTAGGGAAGTGACGACTCCATCGCCCGCTGGTGGGACATTTAATACCTCTTGACTGCCATAAATGCCTCATCAGTGCAATCTCCTTTAGGGCGCCTTATGGCGAGCTGTCGGAGAGTTGCGTCATCGATGTGTTTCAGGGGGACGTTTGCTACCCGCCTCTGTCTTGCATTAGCCAGCCGATGCTCGATGTGTGGAAGTGTAATAATGTCATAACGCCGGCGTCGTCTCGATCGCTGTCGCAGACACACCTCTCTACACCCTTAGCCGTACACACCAATGTTGCTCTCTCCGCACCAATATTGGTCTGCTTTTTTGGGCGGCCCATTTAGTGGGCGGCGACTCAACCTGCCATATTAAAATCAATTAGAAGGCTTTGAGAAGGCATTACCACCAAAATCGAAATGCAATATTCGACATACGTTTTGACCTTTCAAAGAACCAGGCCATGCAATACCTAAAAACTCGCCTTCTTAACGAGGCGAAAGCAGACTGGCACAGTACGTCCGGGATGACACACTCAAAAGCACTAATCGAACCATACTCTCGCAAACGCACTGACGAACTATTAAAGCTTAACAGGAGTAACTTGAGCGTGATGGTTAGGGCTTTGACCGGTCACTGCAAGTTGAATAGACACCTTTACAACATGAAACTTAAGGACACTGACACATGCAGAGTCTGCGAACAAGAGCGTGAAACACCAATTCACCTCTTGTGTTACTGTGAACCGCTGATTCACAAAAGAAACAGACACCTGGGGAAACACATCCTTGACCCAGATGAAATAAAAACAATCCGAACTGGGAACATCCTATCTTTCTTGGTCAGTGCCCAGTTAAGGGAACTACTGTAGGGCCTACATAGAACCTACATAGAAGGCTGGTCATAATAGATCTTAATAGGTCGCATTGATGCATATCAGCCCCGACTTACACACGAAATAGACACGACGTTTTGACCACTAATGACAATAGTTTCTGTGCATCTAACCGTCTTTAACTGAATTTTTCATGGTGCATATAGAAATTACACCCAGTTGGTACACTCCATGCACACTTTCATTAAATTTCGCTTAAACGGCCTCTACGCGTTGGATCTGTATCCCCGCGCACGCCTTATAAAGGACCGTGTCTTATAAAGAAGCGTGATGTAAGCGACAATAGTACTATAGGGCCCGATTAGTGAGCGGCGAATCACCACCTGCCATATTTAAATCAATCTAAGGAACAGCAAACAGCCACAAAATATAAACAAATAGTAATCATAACACAAAAGGCCTCTACGTGTTGGATCTGTCTGATCATCGGAAAGATGCGTGATATAAGCGACAATAATAATAAAATAATGTCTAAAAATAATTAATTTATAAATCAGTCATTAGACCTGCCGTCATGCATGCGTATGTTGCAGGAGAAAATGCAAGGTCGCTCCTATATATACAACTAAAACAAGGTTTGCTAGAAGACAATTCTACATTTTATCAGCTTATATTTATAATAAGCTAAATGATGAATTAAACATACACGAACTTAAAATATCCAAATGTAAAACAAAAATAACTACATGGTTAATGACTTTGGACTATTCGGGTACAGAGCAATTTATAAGCACACCATAGGCTATAGGCAATTAAATATCTAATCAAATATTAAACGAAACTAGATAAATAATTGACCACATACTCACACACACACGCACACACACACTCACACACACGCACACCCTCACACACTTTCACACACACACATGCACGCCACGCATGCACCTGTTAATCTTAAGTTTCAGCTATTTACCTTTACTTTTTAGTTTCTTTTTTGTAATTTTGCCATAGGTTACTGTAGCCTAATATATAGTAATAAAAGTTGTAATCAAGAGCGAGACCCCCTACTACAGGCTTCTACTGAAGCTTACTGGGAGGATCTCAGAAAATTTGTATGTAGAATTAATATAAGGCTAAAGAAATAAAGAATTTTGAATTTGAATTTGAATTTGAATGTTAAGATAGATAAGTGGAGTGACAAGAAAGGATAGAGCGAGGAATGAAAATATCAGAGAAAATCTGAAAGTAGCTCTTATTGTTGAAAAATTGAGATGAAAGAGACTTTCCTGGTATAGTTACGTGTTAAGAAGAATGATCATGTTACCAGGAATGTTATGGACATGAAAGTGGATGGGTGTGTGGGGAGAGGAAGACTGAAGAAAAAATGGATGAACTGAGTGATTTGTTGAGAATGAGTGTCGAAATGGCTAGTGATAGAGAAGTGTGCAAAAAGATGTTGCGCCAAGTTCAAATAAAATTAGAAACGGGGCATGAGAAAAATGAAGAAAATCATAAAAAAATTGATATCTAGTCAAAGGTGTCAAGTAAGTAGGAAAAAGTCCATCTACGAATTATTCTGGCGGGCGCTGCCACAACCGCTAGAGTTACACATGTATAATGTAAGATGGAAATGTTTATCTTAAATGGTCCTACAAAATAGAGTGCCGCAGTATATCCAAATTCCAAATTCCAAATTCCAAATTCTTTATTTACATTAACAGACACGAGACACAATATAAATTAATCTTACAGGTACGGGGACACAAAAATAATGCATGCAGAAACTTAAAAAAAATAAAAATAAGAATAGAATTAAGGTTTAAGTGAAGTCTCGCGACTGCTGTGTGAAAGGGTACCTAGATCAGCATGAGGTTAGTGAAACTAACGCTGATTTTCATCTAGGCCCCATGACCTCGGTTGACATGTGGATGCCAGAACGGCAATACATCTCCCACACATAACAAAAACGTTGGCGAAAAATCACAAAGTTGTTGATGAGCTTAAGTACCTACTTACAGCCGAGTTTACAAAAGACTACAGTTTTGTTAAGAAAAACGAGGCAAACATACACAATAAAATATCACGTAGGTAGTGATTGATTGTATAACTCATAACAATTTAAATTAATTTTAACAATACAATACAAATTTTAAAATATGTATTTAATGATAAATCGAAATATAATTATTACAAAATTTAATATATCAATTCTTAATTCACTTTCACTAAATAGAGGTCTATAGTATTTTAAATCAATATAATCGAATAAGCAAACAAACGGAAACCCAATGAAATACTAGCTAAATAAAAGAAATATCATTATGTTTTAAATTTCCTAGCTGTCTTTGGGCACAGATTAAATGTTGACGTAATCGGTCCTTGAAAGTCTGTTTGGCTTTACAGTTCCTTATCGGGGGAGGTAGATTATTCCAAATTTTAGATGCTGCATAACGGAAACTACCTCTGAAAGATGCAGATTTATGCGGTTCAGTATCTGTATCTATCTATATATTTATTGTAAAAGAATCCTGCTCAAACGAAGCCACTGGCATCAGTTAGTATCACATATATTTTCGTATATATCAAATATATAACGTCTTCTCAGAATATTGTAGATCAACCATGCTAAGCGGAAAGTCTACACAGCCAAACAATCTTCATCTCGAGAAAAGGTCCCAAAACAGTTGGTACTTACGTTCGATTGAATGGAAAATGGCTTAGCAAATTTGCAACCCTTCATCTAACTGGATTGGATGATGACAAGGCAAAGATATCGATTCGGATGGAGTCGCCGTCGGCCCGGAATTGGCTGGTGCGTAATTCATTTCCTACCATATCTGCCGAACCGATCTGCTATCGAAGTGCTCCAACCGAAGGATGCATTCGATTATTAAGACTGTTATTTGTATCATAAAATTGTTTTCAATCGATTCGAAACTAGTTTATTTAGTATTCTAAATAAATACGGACATTTAAATAAATAAATCGGCCAAATATCCCTACTAATATTACAAATGCAAAAACTTGTAAGTATGGATAGATGTTTGTCACTCTTTCACATAAAAACTATTACATAGATTTTAATAAAACCTTGGAATAATATAGTTCATATATCACAATAAAACATTGGTTACAATTTATTACGATATTGTAAGACTTGTATAAAACATGACGATAAGTGTCCCGCGCAGACGAAGCCAGCTACACCAGCTAGAAACATTGGGATACAATTTTAAGTCAGTAACTCACATTTCACTCCAGATAAACCCTAAATGGCTAGTTCTATAGATATATAGATTCGTTATTTGGTTTACAAACACACCCATAATAAATAGAAAACAAGCAAACAAGGAGTGTTATAATAACAAAAACAAAATTATATAATTTATTAATATAACTAGCTGTTGCCCGCGACTTCGTCTGCGTAAATTTCGAGTTGAATGTTATTGATACACAAATCATATTAATATACGATTTTACCGATTAAAATATCTAGTGATTTATGAAAAAACTAACATGCGTAATGAAACTGATTTACACTTAAATATTTTTTCTGTTCTATTATATGTATAGATTAAGCGTGAAGAGGTAATAAACAAACAAACTTTCGCATTTATCATATTATTTTGATAAAAACTGGTTTCGTTTCATCGTATTTTGGTTCCCTGTTCCATCTCACTGCCCACGAACATGCTAAACGTGGCCTTTGGGGTCTTATAACCTGTGGCTCTGTCTACCCCGCAGGGGATAAAGACGTTATCTTATGTATGTATTGTATCATGATGATGAATTGTCTTTAGATTTTAAATTTCCCATGTAACTTATGAAAGATAAATGGTGTACATTATAATTCGCAATATTATCATGCCTTGAGTTCATTAAAATGACGATAACTTTTTTTTTAATGAACCGATTTTGATGAAACAAAGTTTAGATATTATTCTGAGTTAAAACAAAGCAAATAGTGAAAGTTTCAAGCAAATCGGTTCAGTACTTTCGGAGATAAACGTGAACAAACATACAGACAGACAGACAGACAAAAAATTCCAAAAAATTTTTTTTGCTTTCTAATAATCTATTTAAGTGCCCCTCTATCCGTTTCAGTCAAAAATACTAAATGTACAGACAAAATATTTTTACTGTCTTATTATATGTATAGATAACACACGCAATTATCACAATTCTGTCTACCAGATCACAATATCGTGCATGTGTGCTACAGTCCAATCAAAATTAACTTTATTCAAATATGACTTTATAGAAAGCTCTTTTGAATCGACCAAATTTTTCCCTACCACCCATTCAGGACGTATTTTTAGCTGATAAGATGAATGGGCGCAACAAACTTATTAGCTTTATCAAAAGTAATAACAACATTTACAATAAATTATGTTCTATATATTATACAAGACAACAAATATTTACACTCCAGAATGTAATATCTTCAAATCAACACCAAGCATTGGCATCATTTAAATAATCATCGACTTTGTAATAGCCCTTACTCATTAGCGTCTTTTTAACATGTACCTTGAACTTATGAAAAGGCAATTCAGCTACACTATGTGGAATCTTTAAATAAAAATGTATACATCCCAACTAATATTATAAATGCGAAAGTGTGTTTGTTTGTTTGTTTGTTTATTTGTTTGTTTGTTTGTTTGTTTGTTACCTCTTCACGCTTAAACTACTGGACCGATTTCAAAAATTCTTTCACCTTTGGAAAGCTACATTCTCCCCGAGTAACATAGGCTACTTTTTATCCCGGAAAAATCTACAGATCCCACGGGATGCGCAATAAAGGCTTCGCTCAAAAACTACTGCACAGATTTTTATGCGGTTTTCATCAATAGATAGAGTGATTCTTGAGGAGTTTTGCGGCATTTTTTATCTCGGAAAAACGGATAGTCCCACGGGAAGCGCGATAAAATCTTCGCACCATAAACCGACTTCCGCGTATATGTAGCCGTGGGCAAAAGCTATGACCCTTAACCCTCTATACACCCAATCCCGAAATCCACGCGGGCGAAGCCGCGGGCAGAAAGCTAGTTTTCCCATAAACGAACTTCTAGTTTTTTGTAGCCTGTACGTTGGAACATCAAACCAAAAAGGCGTCCAATATTTCTTCATGAGACTAGAGTAAATCGCTAATTTTAAGTTACAACCTGAGATTTTTTTTATTTTTTTTTTATTGCTAAAGTTGACAAACAAGCAGGCTGCCCACCTGATGGTAAGTGGTAACAGTCGCCTATAGTACATGTGGTTCCCACGAGATTCGCAGCAAATCTGCAAACCTCATAAGAACCACAGTGTACGTTGCCAACTTGTGACATAAGATGTAAAGTCACAGTACCCAGTAATTTCACTGCCTATCTTACCCTTCACGCCGGAACACAGCAAAGCGAACCCTGCTGTTTGGCGGCGGAAATAGGTAAGACGGAGGTACCCATGCAGACGACCCTGGTACAGAGTCTACCTCCTAGAATTACTAATGCTGTATTCTTTTTTATATGCTTATGTCAATTTAAACTTGAATTATTTGAAATCGATATATATAAGAGAATTTACATGTTGAATTAAAGAATAATCACTGAGATAATTTCCGCTGTCCTTGTATCTAATAAAACTAATGGCAAAAAGTAAGCGAAGACCTCCTAAATAACGTCTCAGAATAAGTTGCAAGAACATTTCAAATAATTCGAATCGACAACCTTCCGTTGAAAATTGCTGAAACAACAACTAAATATATTTCAGATGTTCCGGGAATTAAACTTCGGATCCAAGAATTAAGCGTGAAGCTATGTAACGCTCCATCAAGTGAGCCAGGAGGATTAACGAAATTAATTTATCAAACCCTCTGAGGATAGCGTGTATTGAATCACTACAGCGCAAACAATATCAATAGCCAAAGCCAGTGTGGGTTCAATAGTATCTCTAGGTAATCCATTTTCGAGACATCAGCTCTCAAATCTCCGTTATTGGTTGCTCCGATGCTATCACGAAAGCGCATGAGTATTGGTTTGGAAAATGTTGTTGCTTCTCATATTGTAGAGATTTCAGCTAGTCGGCAACTGTGCAATTGATTTAATACAGTGGTTTCTCAAATAAGCAAAGATATAACCTGCTTTTCGTTGTTAGTTCTATTACGATTGTTGAGATTTGTTCCATCTATTTCCGAACCTCTTCGATTGTAAATCTGAGCACGGAAAGAGCATAATATTTAAGAGGAACTTCAAATTATATAGTGATTTAATTTGATTTGTGTACTAATAAATGAATTAAATATTAACAATAACGAATGCAATAATAACATGTTAGTATCACTAAATTTGAATTGTATGATAATAATTGAATTGAAATTGACTTGTATATAATACTCCGCGCACACTTTCATTAAATTTCGCTTAAATTAATTCTACGCGGATCGGATCTGTAAGACGACGACAAGACGGGTCTTTTCAAGGCCCGTCTCATTTATCTCGTCTTTAAAAGACCTAAGCGACAATAATAATGAGATATACATAGGATACCATATTATCCATTGCACTGGTGTTGCATGCTTGCTTACGGTAAAATACTGTAAAGCCTCTCTTGTCAAATGTAAGAGGGTTATTATGGGCTGGCTATACTCACTCGCTTATGATGATACAGAAAACTGTGTGCACTCCTGATTCATTTATGTATTATAATAATAATAACTCTTTATTGCTAATAAGGATACAATTTAGTTTAATGAAGTCTCTGACTCCTAAACTAGTCAAAGACTGTTTCTTAGGAATCAGTGGCCTCTCCCACTATAGTCACAGACATGGTTTATATAAACTATAAATTAATTTACAAAATAAAACAAAGTAAAGTTAATAAAAATACATTTCCCAATTGACAACTAGTACTTTTTTACAACTAAACTCCTTTTCAAAAATAATAATAATAATAATTAGAAACATGTATATATATTTAAATATACATACACACATACATACACACATACACACACATATACATTACATATATAACCATTAGTAATATTCATAAAATACATTACGTTATATAAATATATGGATTTCCAATTAATATATACAAATACACTACCTATTCATATTAAACAAATAAACTCTCAGTTTTTTCATAATCTAAAGATAATAACCAATTTCGAACTTTAACTTTACACTCGTGTTTAGTAAGAGGATAGAAATTTAGAATTTTGTTAAGCTTGTTGTAGAGTACAGCTGAAAGAGATGAGCACTGTCGCCTAGCAAAAGCAGTGCGGCAACTGAGCGAAGCCAAAACATCGGGTATTTTCCGTCTGCCACGACAGATCTCAGGGTGATAGGTAGTGCGAACATGTTTCAAGGTGATCAGATTTAAAATAAATAATTGCCTAACCGTCAGTAACCCACATTCCTTGTACAACGCCTTTGTAGAATATCTGTAAGGTTTGAAAGACATAACTTTCAGCAAACATCTGTGTGCTCTTTCTAATATGATTAGAAAGTTTTACTATATATGTACACACCACACACGCTCGATTACTCATACTGTCTCATATATTCACATAATCAACACACACACTCTCACACACATACATAGATACGCAAACTATATAGAAGTGATAGTCAAAATTGAAAAATTGTTAATTAATAAAGTTTACATAGGTTATTATTTTGTGTGTTTAAAACATAAAAATCATTATCATTATTATTATTAGCTAGGTCAATTCAGCCCAAAATGTTTTTGCGAATGGAACAAAAGGCAATATTATGAACCCATTACGTGACAACGTTCGCATATGAGAAATAAAGAAACCCACTTACTTGAAGAAATAAGAGCCGTTGCTATATCCGAAAAACGGGACAGTATATGTCAACATCCATATGTTACCACCTCCGCAGTCGTAGTACGGCTTGGACCATTTCCCGTCTTCGTACGTGACTGACAGGATCTCATCTGGCTCCCGTTCGGTGTGCGCTGATTCGTTAAAAGTGTACGTATTGAATCCTGTGAACAAAAATGAATTTGATCAATTAATCGCCTTATATTAAACTAGCTGTGCCCGCCACTACGTCTTTTAGTTATATAATAATCGAGAAAAAACTATAAGAATCCATAGACGTTAGAGTCACTAATAATGTTATTATGATGTGTTAAAAACACCCTGATGAAAAAAAGTTATAAAAGTTATTACTATTAAGGATTAGTTAAATGATAACTAGAGATCGGATAATCGGATGCATATTTACCTAAAGTTGGTTTAAGACAAAGTATGAAACGGCTTTTTATTGTTTTGTTAAATAAAAATCCCGGGATTGCGGAATTGGATAGCCGGATGTTTATTTATTTATCTAATTTAATTTTTGACAAAGTATGGAACTGTCTTTTTATTTTATTTCCATAAATAAAAATCCCGGAATCCCGGTACTGTAGAACATTTTGGTAATGCAAAACTAGTCGGTAATATGAGCTTATAATATCCTATTTAAAATGGGGGTAAATATTACCTCGGTTACTACAGTCTTATACAACAGCAGGAATCCGGTCGCTAGTAGTCTGTACTTGCTCACAACTGCCGTCTCACTCACACTCATTAAATCGGAAGTTAACTCAGAGTGAGATACTAGACCATACTTACGCCCGGGCACCATTTCTGTTTTTTTATTCAATTATTTAATTGATTATTGTTTTAGTCAAACTAGCTCACTACTTTCGTATAACACTCTTCATGTAATAAATCGTACATTCATAAATCGCACGGCGAACTGAAACTAAACTTCATGTAAATACGTATGCATAGTTGTATAAATGAACCCGGAGTCTCGGTCTTTTGAAAATAAATACCACGTGCTAATTTAGTAATTTTCAAACAATATCACTACGTTAAATTTGCAGTCCCGTATTTTCCCGGGATTTTTATTTGACAAAATGTATTTTAAAAAGCCGCTTCCATAATTTGTGAGCCAAAAATTAACGTTTAGGTAAATATGCATCCGATTATCCGATCTCTAGTTATAAGTTATACAAAAAACCGAAAAATAAAATATTACGTGGTAGTCCGTTTTGCAAAGTGAATCGGAGAAAAAACGGACAGCGTACGCGATGGCTTCGATTTTAATTCGGTTCGCGTTCGTGCTCGCTTCGGGGATTATTAATATTATGCCCAACGAAATGGGCTCGGGTGCTGACCCGTACCCACTTCGTTGGGCATAATATAGTGAATTATATTTAACATGCTCGCTCGATAACAATGATCGCGTTTAATTTTAATAATTCAATAGTTACGTTGCCAGATATTTTGACTGTAGTAAAAAACATAATAAAACTATAGCTTTTATAGATATAATGTGAGTTTGTTTAAATTTGTAAAGGTAAGTTGGGTTCAGACTATTTATCTGAGGCCCGTTTCAAATTGACGACTCTGTAAAAATACAGGGGGAAAAAATTGCCCTTGCTGGTTCTTTCCAGTACAAGGTCTCCCGCCGTAGACTTGTGAACCAATGGCGTAGTATCTTTTACTGATGGTAAAAAATCCCATTTGAAGAACAAATTTTGAATGTCAAAAAATTTGTTGTCAAAAATAAACTAATTGGAGATTCAATAAACTCTCACGCTCTTCATCTATACTAATATTATAAAGAAGTAAAGTTTGTGTGTTTGTATATTTGTTAAATTGTAAGGGGTGATCTCTGGATCTACTGAACCGATTTTAAAAATTCTTTCACTAATAGAAAGCCACATTATTGCTGAATGTCATAGGTTATATAAAGAAACGAAAAATAAAAAAGCTTTTACGTGGTAGTCTGTTTTGCAAAGTGAATCGGAGAAAAAGCGGTCGAATGAAAGCGTTTCTTACGAACGCTGCCTTAATTATGAAAGATATATATTTGAGTTCTAGAGAAAAGATATAGAGTTTGAAAATGCCTACAAATAAGTCAACGACATTATGTGTCTAACTTTTATATTTAAGTTACAAAAAGTAGTTTTTTTTAATATTACAGTTAGAAATGAAAACATAACACTGTACTAAAAAAGGATTATTTATATTATGCCCAACGAAGTGGGCACGGGTCAGCTAGTATATCACAATCCGTCACACTCTCAAAAGTCAATACAGCAATTATTTTTAATGTAATGTGAATCGAGAAACATGAACGTCACGATTTCCACTCATACACTTCAGTTCAGCTGAGAAGTTGTCAGCCCGAGATCTTTACCCGATCAATCACCGCCTGAAACTATCAATACCCTTATTTTTCAGGTCAAAACGTAGCTTGCGGGCACCATCCCTTCCACATACCCCACTTTATCGTCCGAAGCGATTGGACGTATCTAACAATCGCTAAGTAAGACTAATGTGTTAGACGCAACGTTTTCAAATGACTATCCATTGAATCGTTGTATTGTAAAATATTGGCGTAATTTCTAAAGCCATCTTACCTTTGATAGAGCTTTTAGTAAATTCTAATCAATTACAGAATCAAATAAAAATAATCTCTACTAATATTATAAAAAATTGTATGGATGGATGTTTGTAACTCTTTCACGTAATAACTACAATATTGATTTTAATGAAACTTTACAATAATTTATTTATTTTTTATTTATTTATTTAATAAGGCTTACCAACTAAATACATAAGCGTTATTAACATATTAACATTTTTTGTATAATGGTATATATGCATTTAAATTATAGGTAGGCACAACATTTTTTTAAAGACGTTTGTTCCTAATTATAAACAACAACTATAACAACAAGTGAAAAGAAAAAAAAATCCAAAAATAAAAAATACAAAACTCCCTAATAGCTCTTTTAAAATTATACGACTTTGCAGTAAAAATGTCAATATCAATATCTTTTTTTTTTTTTTTTTTATGTGATAGGGGGCAAACGAGCAGACGGATCACCCGATGGTAAGCAATTACCGCCGCCCATGAACGCCCGCAACACCAGAGGAGTCACAAGCGCGTTGCCGGCCTTTTAAATGGGAGTACGCTCTTTCCTTGAAAGTTTGGATATCGTAACGGCTCGGAAACACTGCAGGCGACAATTCATTCCACAGTTTAGCTGTTATCTGAGTTGAATTTTTGTGCAAAATCATTGGAGTTTCTCAAAATTCGAGCTCTTACCTATACATTTGTGTGCAGTTCGAGTGGTAGTCACAGCTGGCTCGACCATTGCGTAGTGACGGACGCTACACGTTCGTCTATATTGAGTGCATCTGTATTGTATGATACTTACTGGTCTGATCACTATCCGTTAATGGTAACCTGTAATTTTAATGTTATACAACCTAAATGCTCGATCCCTACACAACAAACCGATTTTGTTGTAAATAAAGTACTATGGGGTGAAAGGAACATAGAACAAATAAAAAAGTATTTAAGTATTTGTAATTCGAATTTAAGGCTATTAGACTTTCCGCGCGAGCTTATAACTTGTGCAGACCGTATGTGTAAGATTGACGAGCATAAATTGTTATTGGATAATATGTACGACTTTATAATTGGTAGTTTGACACAGGCAGCAAAGGCTAGCTTTAAAATCTGTAAATATAAAAAGCGTAGATGTGTCGCTGGATGGAACAGGCTTGTTAGTAATGCTCATGATAGGGCTCGATCTTGTTTTCAAGCGTGGCTATCGGCTGGCAAGCCGATAACTGGAGATGTCTATACCAGTATGTGTGAATCCAGAAAGATTTTTAAATCCAGACTAGCGTACTGTCAGAAAAATGAGACACAGATTAAAATGAATTTAATTGCAGAAAATCACAGCAACAAAGATTTTTGTAGTTTTTGGAAGAACACAAAAAAACTTGGCCCAAGGTCGGGCCTTCCAGTGAGCGTAGGGGGAGAACACAGTCCTCGCGACATAGCCTGTGCTTTTCAGCGACACTTTAAGGTTGATTCTGCCCTCGGATCTGCTCGGGTGCTCGCTGCTGATGACCATCAGGTCAGACTCAATGTTAGGTTTACAGCCAAGGATGTGGCTATGGTTATCAAAAAGATGACAAGAGGCAAGTCACCTGGCCATGATGGTCTCAGTATTGAGCATTTGAAGCATGCAGGGCCCCACCTGCCTAGAGTTCTCTCGATGTTCTTCAATCTTTGTATTAGTCACAGTTACCTGCCTGAAAAACTAATGCACACTGTGGTGGTGCCTATAATTAAATGTAAAACAGGTGAATTGTCTGATATATCTAATTATAGACCAATATCTCTGGCTACTGTTATAGCTAAAGTGTTGGACAGTTTGCTTGATCAGCAGTTGGAAAAGCATCTTCAACTTCATGATGCTCAGTTTGGATTCAGACCAGGTCTGTCTACCGAGACTGCTATCCTTTGCCTCAAGCAGACTGTTAAGTATTATACCAGTCGGGACACGCCAGTCTATGCTTGCTACCTGGATTTGTCAAAAGCCTTCGACTTGGTGTCATATGAAAAGCTATGGCAGAAAATGCAACATGAAACGGAGGTACCACTGGAGGTCACATCTTTGTTTAAGTTCTGGTATGCTCACCAACGAAATAGGGTGCGATGGGCAGGTGCATACTCGGATGAGTACGGGTTGGAGTGCGGGGTGAGGCAGGGGGGGTTGAGCTCCCCCCGACTCTTCAACCTGTATATGAACCATCTTGTCGGTGAGCTCAGCAGTGCTGGTGTTGGCTGTTCTATAGACGGTGTAAGTATAAATAACATAAGCTACGCTGACGACATGGTTCTGCTGAGTCCATCGATTGGAGCTCTGCGTAGGCTCCTGTGCATCTGTCAATCGTATGCGGAAGCTCATGGGCTCAGATACAACGCGAAGAAGAGTGAGTTCATGGTGTTCAAAGCAGGAAACAAACACTACACTGAAATTCCTCACATAACTCTGTGCGGAACGCGTCTAAATAAGGTCAGTTCTTTTAAGTATCTGGGTCACTGGGTTACCGACAACCTGTGTGACAATGAGGACATTGAGAGAGAGCGCAGGGCGCTGTCCGTCCGGTGTAATATGCTGGCTCGTAGGTTTGCACACTGTACAAAACAAGTTAAAGTAACATTATTTAAGGCTTACTGCCAGACCTTCTACACATGCAGCCTGTGGACCAGTTTTACACAGCGGGTATATGGCGCACTGCGCGTACAATATAACAATGCGTTCAGAATATTACTGGGGCTGCCACGTTTTTGCAGTGCGTCCGGGATGTTTGCTGAGGAGCATACTGATGACTTTCCATCAATCATCAGAAAAAGGTCCGCCTCTTTGTTAAGGCGTGTGCGTGGCAGCCCGAATGGTATATTGTGCGTATTGGCCGACCGGTGGGACTCGCCAATGTTAAGGAGGTGGATGCGGCTGCATGCTAGTGGCCCCTCCTATATATAATAATTATTTTATTTTATTTTTGTTAATTTAATTTGTGTGTTTAATTTTTATGATTTTAATTTATGTGTTTTAATTTTAATGTATATTTATATTTATTTTTAATTTAATTTGATTTATTAGTTTTTATGATTTTGACATCTGATTCTAATTTTATTTATTTATTTGTAACTAGATAATTCCTATTTCTGTGTTTATTTAATTACCAATATGGATTTTAATTATCTGAAATAAATGAATTTATTATTATTATTATTGAAAATTGTATTCATAGGAGAGTGACTACCAAATTTGTTCCTTCTAAAACTCAATTCAATTCAATTCAGTAATATAGCTTATACATCAGATTCACAAATTTTTAATGACCATACACGAAAACGAGAAAGCATGTATGGCAGAATGTGTGTGTGTATGTAAAAAAATAAAAAATTAAAACATCGAAATTTGAAATTTTTGTCTAGCCCAAATGTTTGTTTAGCCCATCTAAATTACGAACTTTTCTTTGCCTATAGCACACAGAAATACTAAAGACCTACGCATATGCCTGACTCTGGTATATATTTATTTCGATGTATATAGTAGTGATGCAACGGAAGTGTCTTAGCGGAACCAGAAACGGAAACAGATGTCAAAAGTAAATTTTCGCAGAAACGGAAACGGAAACGGATGCAGAAACGGAAGTGTAAATAATCTTAAAAAAAAACAAATATACAAATATAATTCTTTATTAAGTATCAAATACGCCAAATCTAGATTAGGAATAGATATATTAGAAATCTACAATAGAAAACAATATTGCAACTGAACATTTTATTAATATTCAAAATTTAGTAGTGGCAAGTTATCAATACATAGTATAAAACAAAGTCGCTTTCGCTGTATGTCCGTATGTATGCTTAGATCTTTAAAACTACGCAACGGATTTTGACGCGGTTTTTTTTTAATAGATAGAGTGATTCTTAAGGAAGGTTTGTATGTATAATAAATGCATAATATAGTAGAGAAACACTGATAAATTTAAAGGTTTCTAATGTGATGTCGTAAATAAGCACGTTTTTTTGCGCTTATATTGCAAACGCTGGCTGAACCCTACGAGATAGACCAAAATAATGTACTACAGTATTGTACAACTTACAAAAATCCACAAAAAAGTCCGCGATGGTATATGTTGTGGTTGAGGGTGTGGTTTAATTTGGTGATTCACCGTGGTTTTATTGTAATCGGTGATAAAGAGAAATATGCAGTGGTTTCGTTAAACTGACATAAAAAATTTATCACCGATTACAATAAAACCACGGTGAATCACCAAATTAAACCACACCCTCAACCACAACATTATAATGGCGACCGTGAATGATCAAAAAAAGAACCGCAAAATAGCTCGCATGCAATTCACGATTGCTGCGAAGAAATTGAAGGAGACCATTGCAGAAGAAAAGCCAGGTCCAAAGCTGCAAGGTATTTTTGATACATTTAAAACTATTGCTGACAAGCTGTTCAGCGTTGATGCAACATTAAAGTCAACGGTTGTATCATCTGCGCTACCAGAAGAAGAAATGTTACTTCTCTTAGATATTGAGGAAACCACGGATCGTGAGATTTGCTTTAATACCCTCAAAGCCCAATGTGAGTCCATTTTACGTGATTACACTTACAAGGAAAAAATCGCTCATGATACGAATTCCAAAACCAAATTAAAGTTGCCAACCTTAGAGTTATATCAATTTGACGGAAAAGTGGAGAACTGGATCGGATTTTGGGGCCAGTTCAAGAAGATCGACCAAGACATCACACTAGACGATGAGGATAAGTTTCAGTATTTACTAAGAGCCACAGAACCGGGTACACCTGCAAGAGAATTAGTCGAAAGTTTTCCTCCTAGCGGAGAGAATTATCGCAAAGCCATTGAAGACTTGAAGACTAGATTTGCAAGAGATGAGATGATAATACAGTACTATGTAAGAAAACTTTTAGATCTAGTTCTTACCCAAACGCATAGCAAAGACGCTATAGATCTACGAGTACTGTACGACAAGTTAAATACCCAGCTCAGAGGTCTTGAGACATTAGGAGTTACGAGCAATAGATATGCGGCAATGTTATATCCACTGATCGAGTCCGCTATACCAGAAGAAACATTGAAACTTTGGGAACGATCAGCTAAGTATTCAGACCGCGATGAGCTTGAACAACTAATGGCCTTCTTAAAAGCTGAAGTTGAATGCGAAGAAAAGGTGTTAATGGCCAGAAACACTTTTAGCAACATCGCAATACCTACCCGGAATAGATTGCCTACAGCGAGTTTAGCAACCACAGACAAAAAGACCGCATCTTCAGGAAGTGAGAAGAGTGACCAGTGCATCTGGTGCGAAAAATTGACACACAAAAGCTCAGAATGCATCCGTACCAAAGAGATGTCACTTGAAGACAGGAAGCAGTTCCTGAAGACTAGAAAAGCTTGTCTAATATGTCTCAAAGTGGGACATTATGCAAATAATTGTCGCAGCTATCCCAAATGCTTACATTGTACAAGTAGGCACCTATTTGTGATGTGTCCAAATTATAACCAAACTCCGCCAACTCGCGACCAAAAAGGAAATAGTTTGACACAGAAGAAAACGAGTGACAATGTTTTGTCAAACTTAAGTTGTCGTTGTGAATTATCTGTCAATAGAGACTCTAAGGAAAAGTGTGTTAATATTAATTATAGGAATTCAACCACATTATTACAAACCATTTGCGTAAATATTATTTATGAGGAAAAATGTGTCAAAGTGCGAGCATTATTTGATAGCGGATCACAAAATTCATACATTTCAAAACATGTCGTTAAAATGCTCGACCTTAAACCGGTAAGTCATCATTCTGTTACACATTGTCTTTTTGAGGTGTCGAAACATCCGTTGAAAACCATAAATTATACAAATGTAACATTCAGGATATCGACGGTAAGTTTGAATTTATTATTTCGGCATTAGACAAAGACAAAATTTGTGGTTATTTACCAAAGTTGAATGATGACAATTTGTATAGATTTTTGCTTCAGAAAAATATTAAGTTGAGCGATTATGATGACAAAAATTTTAACATTGACCTACTTATAGGCGCGGATCATTTAGGTTTTCTATTTACAGGGGAAGTAGTCCATATAAACAATTTTTTAGTTGCAATGAACACCAAGCTTGGCTGGGTTTTACAAGGAAATATTCAATCTTCGTGTACGCATGTTTCTTTTATTTCAAATCTCACCACCAGCTTAAATGTTACAGCACAACTTTGGGACTTAGAAACAATTGGTATCAAAGATCCTGCGCAAACTAAAAAAGGTGAAGTTCTCGAGAGAGAAATTATGAACTATTTTAACGACACTATTCGAGTCAACGAAGAAGGCAGATATGAAGTTAACTTGCCGTGGAAAGAAGACATCAACTTGGTAAGCAACAAAGAGTTAGCTTTAAAAAGACTGTATTCCACAACTAAAAGACTAGAGTCTACTGGAAATTACCTAGAATACGATGCCTCTTTAAAAGAATGGCTTCAGTTAGGTATCATAGAGCAGGTCAAAGGTGACGATCACGGCCATTACTTACCCCATCATGCAGTGATCAAGGAATCAAGCCTAACTACAAGGGTAAGACCTGTATTTGACGCATCTGCCAGAGACATTAACGGGAGGTCCCTAAATAGTTCGTTAGAGCCAGGTTTAAATTTATTGGAATTAATTCCAAAATTATTAATCGGGTTTCGTAAGTATTCAGTCGGAATCACTGCAGACGTTAAAAAAGCCTTTTTACAAATAAGCTTAGCTGCTACTGATCGAAAATACTTACAATTTTTATGGTGGTCAGATACCAAACATAGCGAGCTTATTACTTACAGGCACTGCAGGGTAGTTTTTGGAGTTACGTCTAGTCCATTTCTACTAAACGCTACAATCCGGTATCACTTGGACAGTGGAAATTATCCTAGTCACCTAAAAGATACAGCAGCTAAATTAAAATGTTCGTTTTACGTTGACAACTGTATTACCAGTTGTCCGTCTCACGAAGACGTCAAACAATTTCAACAGGAATCCGTGACTCTAATGTCACTCGCAAAAATGGAGTTAAGAGAGTGGGTTATCGGTCCTTCTGACAATGAAAACGTAGTTTCTGCGTTAGGTATTTTATGGAACACAAAAGAGGACACCTTATATGTTAATCCAAAAAGTTTGCAATATAGAGGTGAGAAGATTTCAAAAAGACTTATCCTTTCTTTAACTCATAGATTATTTGACCCAATAGGTTATACTGCACCCATTGGAGTAATACCCAAATTATTATTTAAACAGTTGTGTGAGATGAACATTTCGTGGGATGATGAAATACCAAATGAGCTAAGAAACAATTTTTTACAGTGGGCTGAAAAACTTAATTACTTGGAGAAGCTGCACATACCAAGACGTATAACGGAGGAAGACATAAGCCAGTGTCAGTTGTCAATCCACACCTTTTGTGATGCGAGCATATCAGCTTATGCCGCCGCTGTTTTTCTGCGCAGCGAGTTCGAAGGAAAAGTGACGATACAATTGCTATCAGCAAAGTCTCGGTTGTCTCCCAGCAAGGAAACCATCACAATTCCACGTTTGGAATTGTTGGCGGCTACTATTGGAACTCGTCTATATGTTCAAGTTAAGAACGCATTGGGTATGAAACATGATAGTTATTTTTGGTCAGATTCTAATGTGGTACTTTCAAGTCTTAGGGATAACCCACCATAACCATTTTTTCACTGCACCCGTGCGAAGCCGGGGCGGGTCGCTAGTATTTTATAACATAATTTGGCCGCTTTTGCACATAGCAATCTGTCCAGCGATTCGCACGCACTTTGCGCTGCGCATACGTTGGTTGTAAACTTCCGTTTAAATCTTCGTTATAAAAGTTGCGGAAACAGAAGCAGAACCGGATGTTGAAAATCGCGCGGAATTACGGTAACAAAAACAGAGATCCATTGTATCACTAGCTTATACCCTTATTGCTAGTTTGTGATCTGTATGAAGACCACATCTTAGCTCACACATAATTCTACATAGGTACTACTTTCTTATATATAAAAATGAATCGAAAAATGTGTTGGTAAGTGCATAACTCAACAACGACTGGACCAATTTGGCCAATGCTTCTTTAAAACGTTCGTTGAAGTTAAAGGATGGCGAAAAAAATTCGAATAATTATCAGAAAAACCCTGAAAACAGCCCTTTTTTCTACGTTTTTTTTTAATGTTTTCTAACTAAAACGTACAGTCAATTTGAGCTTTATTGTATAAAGCTCATATTGCAAGCACTCACTGTTGTCTAAACAATGTAGGTGTGGAGTCAATTTGCGCTTTATAAACGCTATATAAAGTTGAAATTCAATTATATCTATCAAAACACTGCGTGTGTGCGTTGGAGCACAGAATACATCGTTGGAGGATTTAATGTCACGTTCCAAAATTGAATAGTCAGAAAATGTAATAGTTCATTTGGACCCTTTTTTGCAATTTGGTTGGCTATGGCGATATTATCTATAAAATAAGTAGGAACCAATACTGCTTACAAATCTTTTTGACAGGACGAAGTCTGTCGGGTCTGCTAGTATACGATAAAAATGACAACAATCAAAACCCAAAAGTATCGATTTCGATGTGCAATAAAAGGAAAATTTGTACTTGAATCTTCTCAAATGAATCAGACATACTGCGAAGCGTTTGATTTTATAGCCAATAAAAGACAATTGTGCGATATAACAAGCCTGCTTAATAGCCAGCCATTGGACAATTAATTCATCGACCTGCAAACGTCGATAAAGGCCGTGACAAAGTCCAACTAGTGCCAATAATTTTTGCACCGACCAAAGTGAATAGAGTTTTCCCGCGAAACCTTCCCAATAAATAAGAGTTACGATCGACCATACATTTTAGATGGTGCCCTGTAATTGTCTACCAATTATCTCCGAAGACACTTTAGCTGTGCCGGGTTTATTTATGGCAGCTTCTTCACCTCTATAGTTGCAGCTCATTCTATAGGAAATTTATTGGCAATTCTTTCTAGCGGGGTTATAGATTGAATATTAATTTTATCAACTTTCTTGACGATTTTCATGGGAATTTATTAATTTAATTAGGCTTATGTTTAACTTACAACCAGATGACAAAAATAGTGGATGTTCATCAAGTTCTTTAACCAAAATGAAACTCGCATTTTATGTAAATAAATAGCCAAAGTTTTAACATCTCGCTACCCTGTTTAAGCAAAATGACTACAAATAAATCGTAAATGATGACCAAAATTAAAACAGCATTCTAATGCTATTTAAGAAAACTGAATCCAAAAAATCATTGTTAACCAAGAAATAATTAATGAACACCAAATTGTCAACCACTTAAATTTAAAATGACATACAAAAAAATAATATCTTTATATCCGATAAAAATATATGACCCTTGGCAAAAAAGAATTGCTAAACATAGTAAATGAACTCCTAACCATTATTATGTCTTCTTCTCATCATCTTTAGCGTTTCGTTTATTCACCAAATGTATAGCATTTGGCTAAGATAAAAAATAAACTTCTTACAATTTCTATAATTCTTTTTATAACTGTAACAATGATAAAAAGTTAGTCTTCTTAAAACTAATACTAAAAATAAGTAAGAAATTCTTATTAGAATGATAATAATAAGAATTTATTACACTTACACCAATTAGCCTAGCCCAAAGTAAGCTCTGTAAGGCTTGTGTCATGGGACCTAGGGCAACGGATAGTCATACATATATTATACATATATAAATAATTAGGATAGAAATGTTTTTTTTTACAAGCATGACTAAGGTATAAATGCTCGCATTCATCAGACAAACATCTGCCCCCACCGGGATCAAACCCGGGACCTCAGAGATGGCGACACCTTGAAACCGGCGTAAATCCACTCGACTATAGAGGTCGTCAAGGAAGTCGAAAAAAGATCATTAAACTAAGCTAATAATAAGCATATAAAAAATCTAATTTACTGCACAATTAATGCTTTCTTAACTTTGGCTGGTCATCCTCTTATGCGCTTCATGCCAATAGAAATAGCTCTGGCCTCTGAACGTCCTGGATGTGCTTAAGCTGAATCGCCAATCCAGCGTGTTTGCAATGTAATCTCTGAGAAACTTGGGCAAATAGGGATCGTGTCAGTGCAGTGGAAGGGGATTGCAAGCCCTGAGTTTATTAAGATTCTGATATGAAAACCTTATTAAAAAGGCGGTCAAGTGCGAGTCGCCTATAAAGGGTTCCGTTACAGCAAGTAATATAATATAAAAGTTCTTGTCGATCGTTATAACTTTGATCGATGTTTTAATAATAGAGTACTTTTTTATATTTGAATTAAAGATAAATTGCGGTTTCTGATTTATTAAGTACTAGCGGACCCGACAGACTTCGTCCTGTCAAAAAGATTTGTAAAGTGGCAGTTTTTTGTTCCTACTTGAAATGACATATGGTGACATTAAATTTGTTTGACAGAACTAACGTCACTTTTTTGTCTTGCCATAGGTTCAAATTGGCTTTTAAGTATTAATACAAATTGTTTGTATAAAAATGTTGACTTTACACTTTTTCAAATTTTATTTTCTCTACGTACAAACCTTCTCTGGACTTCTACGAATAATTCAAGACCAAAATTAGCCAAATCGGTAAAGGCATTGTTGAGTTATGCGCTTACCAACACATTTTGCGATTCATTTTTATATATAAGATTAAATAAGATAAGATGAAAGTACTTACTAAATGTCGTGAAACCATTTTTTTTTAAATTTTATCATTCACTTATTTTAGAAGTTTAGAAGTATCTCCCGCGCAAACAATTGAGAAACAGTTTAGAAAAAATATATATTAGAAACCTCAATATCATTTTACCTATATTTACCTATATATATTTTATTTTACCTATAAATACCTATATCTATAGATACCTCACACGTACGGGTTTAATGAACAATTTTTTGGGATTCGGTTCTAAGTATGAGGTCCGCCAAAATTAATTGTATTTTTTTTCTAATTTTGAGTGGCAATATTAATGCGGTTCACAGAACACTACTTACCAATTTTCAACAGTATATTTCTTATAGTTTCGGCAAAATTGGCAATTACGTACGGACGGACAAACTGACATGACGAATCCATAGCGGCATCGTTTTTTACAATTTGGCTACGCAATACTGAAAAAGGCTTACATTTGTTACAAACACTTTATATTCTGCTATGAAAAAAAATATATCATACTCGTATATCAAGTCGAAAGTTCCTGCTAAAGCTCTACGTCTAAGCTTTTTGCAATCATCGTTAGGTTTTAAATTACGGAAGGCCTGTCCGATTGGGGAAAGAGTAGTCAAGGTTGATTGCTACAATCAATTTTTCCCAGATGAAGATTACAATCGATACCATTTGGCCGAATATCGCGCAATTTCCTCAGGATGCGATGGAAGTGTTCCAGTGCCAATATTGATGAGAGGTTCCCGAAGCCGGGAGTTGCGATTCGAGAAATAAATCGTTGCAGTTTCTCACGCTAACTGTCGCCGGGACTGAATCAAGATGAATTATGTTGTCCTAACATCACTAAAAGGAAATGCTACTGATTAAAGCGAATCGACACTACTGGCAATCTTGTGAGATTAATTGGGGGACAGTGTCACGTACATTGTTTAGTATAAAAGGAATTTGTATCCAAATTCCTTATACACATCTATAATCTATAATCATATATCCTTATATATTTTTTTATTTATTAAGGTGACAAACAATCCTATTACTATACTATTATAAAGGCGAAAGTTTGTAAGTATGGATGTTTGTTACTCTTTCACATAAAAACTACTGAATGGATTTGAATGAAACTTTACTACAATATAGCTTATACATCAGAATAATACATAGGCTACAATTTTTGAGGTTTCTAATGTGAGGTCGTAAAAAAAACACATTTTTTGCGCTTACATTGCAAACGCTGACTGAATCCTACAAGATAGATCAAAACAATTTACTACAGTATTGTACAACTTAAAAAGGTCTACAAAAAAGTCCGTGATGGTATATGTTTATCTCTTAGGAATAACCCACAAAAGGAAAAAGATCGTTAAATGTAGTTTATAGGAGCATACTGCAGTAGCTACCTATAGGCCTATGATTAGGGCTCTGCAGTGCTTAGTTACCATATTTCTTACTTATTACTAGACTAGACGGGACGAACCTGAAGTCCACGCGAACGAAGTCGCAGTCAAAAGCTAGTCTTATAATAAACTATAAAAATATTAACAAATATATACGAACAGACCTAAAGTACCATTATTTGTGTTATGACCATTATTCCTGATTGTACAAATATGTGATGGAAACCATAAAAACTATAATTAGCCATATAAAGAAAAATAAAAAAAGACTTATCTATAGTATGTGAAAACAGTTACTTGCTAGTTTATTTTTGAATACCCCCAGGGAGTCACAAAATATATCTATATCGAATTGCAGTTTATTATAAAAATTACAAGAACGCCGGAAAAAGGTGTTTTTAGCATAATTTGTCCGACAGTACGGAACAAAAAAGTGTTTTTGAACGTGAAGAAGTCCTGGGCACTCTAATGTTGATTCATTGTAAAAGTTCGGTCGAACCAATATTACTATGAATAATTTTATACAAAAATTGCGCCTGGAAACTAACAGTTGCAAATTGTGTTTCTTTGCACTATCCGCGTAGTCACTGTAACGCTGGCCTGTACGATAATCAAGGGTTTTAATTAATTTCCTTCGCACCCACTCGATTCTTTTTTTTTTGGGGGGGGGGAATGCGACCTTATGCACCATGACACCGTGTGTGGGGCTCTCCGGTCATAGAGGACCGGCCTACCCACTAAAACTCCCCCGAGTTCTCGCACCAACTCGATCCTCTCCCTCTGGACAGAATACTGGGGATTCCATACCAACACCCCCGAATTGAAGAATGCTATGTACATATGCGTTATATAATATTTTAAATGTTTTATTCTTACTAAAAGGCTTTTCAAGATGAAGAATCATGCCATTGTGCTTACTAGCTTTCACAAGCATATGTTGTCTATATCAAAGTTGAAAAAAGGATCCAAATCCAAGGATTATAGTATAGGTGTTTAATTAGCAATAATTTGTAGTCATATTTCGGAATATTATGGCAAAAAAATGTTTCAATAATATGAGAATTATATTTAAATGTGTAATTCCAATCACTGAGCTACGACCCTTTTAGACTTCTGCACAATTTTCGGTTTGTACTGGGCTATTGTTTTGTGTGTGTTGAAAATGTTTTGTTACTGGATCAAACAAACCGCTTGACTAGTTTCATTAAAACCGTTTCAATAATTCGAATTCATTCCGACGTTCTGTTAAGCCAGAACAAGAGCATAAATTATTGAAACATAATTGTTTACCTCCATAATCATTAACTTATTTGAAAGTTAAGAGGATTTGTGTCCCGAAAGGCTGTGACTTAAAACTGGTAACTTGGGCGCAGAATTCATTGTACGTTTTCTGTGCGAACAAGTTTCCTTCTCACTAAATTATCCTTTTGCGGCGAGACCTTTATTGGGGAAAAATGTGAGGATTTACGTAGAGGGTGCTGTGACAGATTATGCGAACTGTAATGTTTGTTTGTATTAAAAGATAAAGCAGCTCTATTATGTCGCTAATCATGTTATTTTTATTATATTATATTTCTAAAGAAACTATAGTAGTAACTATATGTTTTTTGATAACAAGATTTATATAATGTTATGGATTCAAAATCAAAATTTACTTTATTCAAATATGACATTATAGAAAGCTCTTTTGAATCGTCCAAACTTTTTTCCTACCACCCATTCAGGACGTATTTTATAGCTGATAAGAAGAATCGGCGCAAGAAATTTACACTTAACTTTTTTTTACATTTTACATTATTTACTAAAGTGATAACAATGCTTGGGTTTAATTTTGATGACTGATATCCAGTTTCTGAATACCTTAGCTAAGCTCTCAATAACTAATGATTCAACAAAGTTATCGAAAAGATAAACGTCTCATAACTGTCAGTGAGTTTCTGAATGCGGGACCGTGCTTTCAACAGCTATGAAACAGTTAAGTAGTTCTAAATTATGTCACTAGATGGGTCTGTTCACAAAATATGAAATAAGAATTGACTTTGTTATATTAATTTATCCATAATTACAATTTAAACATTTATAACATTTTTTATCGATATTAAGTATTAAAACACTATTTTATGAAATATTTTTTAACATTTCGATAGTATTGCCTGTATGAATCATACGCATAAATCGATAAAATAAAAAGATTATAGATGAAAAAAAATGGCATGCTTTCGCACGGATTTTGAATTCGTTTGTGTTTAATTGTTTTACTTTGTAGTGTCGCGGTACTTTATTTTAACATTTCAAATGAATTTCTTCTTTCTCGTAAGTTTCTGGGTATAGATATTCCAGAAATGAACTCCTGTACTTCTGTATCCGACTTTGAAGAACTACTCGTATTTAATATTGTAGATCTCATTGTCTTTTTTAAATATAATAATTTAAAATGTAGCTGTCACTATTTAATTTCACATAAAATTACCACGTTAATAGCCTTAAGATTTTTGTTTGCCATACATAAACCACAGAGACATAAACGTCAAATAAAGTTATGGGACCGATAAACGGCACTAAATGGTCAGTTAGGTTAAGCTAAGTTTAAACGGAGTTTATCTAATTCTACGGTGTTCAGAAACGAATTGTTGGGAGTTATCGAACTGATAGCGTTATTGAACAGATAAACCATTGACAAAATGTACTCAGAAACCGGGCATCAATAGCTACATTGTCAAATATCATAATGAAACTGTAACTTTTATAGATATAATGTTAACTTGTTTAAACTTGTAAAAGAATAAAGGACAAAATCATGTGTTTTTTTAGATCCTTCAACATGTCCATTCAATCTCAATATATATTTGATATTTCATTTTATTGAACGAAGTTCTCCGCTTTTCAAGTCTATTGAGGTTTCTACAGTTGAACCACATAATATGTCATCCTTAGTAGCTAGAAAATGTTTTCACAGCATTTCACGAACCCAATTAATTTTTGTTGGATTTTCCTGAGGATGACTTGTATTGGACATAGTTATAAATAGGACTTTGATGGGATTTTCTTGAGATATTCCGGTTTTATTTTTAGCAGCTCTCTTGATGTATTTGTGCGTAAAGAAAAAATTGTTAACTGGCTGTTTTAGATAAATAAATGTTGTTATTTTGTTTGACTTTATAGATATAATGTGAACTTTGAAACTTTTAAAGGAATTAGAAGCTGGCCTCAGATAAATAGTCTGAACTGTATATCTGAGGCCAGCTTCTAGTTGACAACTCTATAAAAATACAGGGAGAAAGAAAATAGCCCTTGCTGGTTCTTTCTAGCACAGTTTCCCGCCGTAGACTTGTGAACCAATGGCGTAGCGTATAATCTTTAACGCCCAAAAGTAATTGTAAAAATCCTATTTGACAAATTGTCGATTTTGATTATGATTTTCATTTATAACTAGCGGAGCCGACAGACTTCGTCCTGTCAAAAAGATTTGTAAAGTGGCAGTATTTTGTTCCCACTTATTTTATAGATAAAAGATTATCCCGCTATTCCGTTGAAATTTTTCCTGAATTTCTTTGCTATAAACCTCACGGAGCCCGAGACCTTTCCAACGAATGCAAAACCGTTGAAATCGGTTCGTGCGTTCTGGAGTTATGGCGTCAGGAAGGAAAACCCGACTTATTTTTATATAGTAGATAATAGATGTAGAGATATGTCAAGGTGATTTTCTTATTGTTTCACAATTTTTCTTATGTTGTTGCAGATTGAACATACACGAATTACTTCCTATTAATAATTTAAGGATATTTGTTATTCCGATAACACTTATGTCAGACCTAAATACTTATTAAAGACGTTACTATATTGTAGAAGATATGAAAAAAAAATATGTCTACGGAGGGTATAAAAGCGAGTGCAAACTATTGACCCGGGCATTGCTGTCCGTCGATGCAAAACAGATGGCGCTGCGTGTGCTATGTAGCGTTCGTGCGTTCGACAGCAGCCGAATTAATCCGAGCACTCTCGAGCTAGGAGGCTTCGTGGCGACTTCACTTCTACTTTACTCAGTCGACGAGTTACGTCATTCTCTTCATGATTGCGTAGATCTTCTTATAATATCTTAATACGTATTTTTAATAATAAGCAAAATATTTATAATGTTTCTTATATTATATTCGTAATCAATTCTAACTATATATTCGTACTTAGATCTATGTTTGACCGAGTGTCCCATTCACTTCTAAGATTGTCTAGTCCAGTGGTTCCCAAAGTGGTCTCTATCGAAACCTAGGGGTCTATAGCAACCTGCAAGGGGTCAGGGGTCTACGTCAGTGAAACAAAAATTTGGGGGTCCATGAAATGAAAACGGGGGTTCACGATAACGGATCTCAACATACATTGATAGTACCTATTTACTTACATTATACTATATTTTAATATAAGGGCATAAAGTTATTTATAAAAGTACTTACGAAGTAAAAAAAAATATTATAAATGGTTATAGAATTTTGTAAGTTGTAAGATGATGTAGGCATTCAATATTAAATAAGTAGGGGGAGGTATTGTAGCCTCCTCCGAAGAGGGCTCCCCTGTATCAGCAGGAGAGCTGAGGCTGGGGGTTCCCGTATGTCGCTTGGCGTTCCCGGGGGCTCCCTACATGCCTGAGGAAGGTCATCTCTGAGGTTTTTAGTGGGTAGGAGAGCCGAACCGACCTCGATGTTTTTAACCATGTTAAACATGGCAAAGAGTCTACGACACAAAAAAGTTTGGGTACCACTGGTCTAGTCGAAGTCCGAAAAAAATTACTTTACTTTGGAAGTTTGACTGAAATTTGACACTTCTTGGTTTGGCTAAAAGCTCAAATTGAATTTTATTTCGAGGTTTACCCAAAGGCTTTGATTAAATCTAGGAAAAATTGTCATTCAGTACTACGCACAGACCTTAAACTAAGTTGTGTCTGCTCTGTTGAGGAATACTTCGATTATTTTGGACATTATACCCTTAAAAATATCTACTCCATTTAAATTGATATACATTGACTTAGAAATTTATATTTTTTTAATTTACAAGCTTTTGTACGACAATTAATAAAGAAATGAATTGGTGCGTCGAATTACGCAAAAAATGAGTTGGTGCGTCCAATTACGCAAATAATAAATTGGTGCGTCCAATCACGAAAAGAATGAATTTGTGCGTCCACTTACAAAAATTACGCAGCCTTATTAGTTGGTTCACAATATTAGTCTACTTAGCGTGATGTAGAGGTGTAGGAAGTTTTTAAACACATACAAAGGGATCAAAACTAACTGCCAGTTTAAGTTCTGGTACTCCGCACTGACTCACACTGGTGCTGAAATTCAGCAGTTGACATTGTTTAGACTGAATTGATAAAGATGATAAATTGGATAATAGTTATAAAAAAGTATTCATTGGTATTAATTGATCATTCCGTATAAAAAGTGTAAATTAAAAAGATTTTTTGAAATAAAATTACAATTAAACAACGATGATTGATGATGTATTTAATTAAAATGTTATAAAACAAAAAAAAATCCAATATCAGTGATACCTACTGAAAATATAAATCGCCTTTTCTAATGCTACAGATAAAGAGGAAGGTGGTGTCAACATCACAAATTTTCAAACAATAGATCCGATCTGTTTAGGGTTCCGTAGCCAAATGGCAAAAAACGGATGCGTCATTTCGTCTGTTCGTCCGTAAGTCATAGCCAATCTATTCCTAAGCTATGATCTAAAGAAATTATAATGATGTGTTTCAGAGCCGTAATTTGGAAATAGACATTTTTTCGGATAAGATGCAATGTTTCCGAAGGACAGTTCTGAATTTCTGTCTCCGATTACTCATATGCCATCCTAAATTTTAGATTAGAGTAATTCCCCGCCCCCTTCCCCCCTTTATTCCCTTTTAAAAGGCCGGCAACGTATCTGTGACTCCTCTGGTGTTGCGGGTGTTCATGTATAACGGTTATCGCTTACCATCAGGTGATCCGTTTGATCGTTTGCTGCCCTATCCTATGAAAAAAAAAGGCGGGTTGCTAGTACGTCATAAATCGTAAACCGCAATATATCTTGCATTCAATCAAGTCAAATATAAAGAAAGTTGCAACGAACTTTTGTATTATGTTAATTGATGCTACGAAATCCTTGGCCGGTTTTTTCTGTTAGCGTAATCCCTTGGGACTTTTATCCCGGCTGTGCCGCGGCCTCCAGGCATGTCATTTATTTGATTGTCAATTGATTATACAATCCTAATTCCTTCGAGCTGGACTCGTTTTAATACATCTAAAGCAATGCTGTTTATTGCTACAGCTGTGGAGAACCTGTTTTATCACAATGTTTTGAAGACTTCTTTATTTAATTTGTTTTATTTTAAACATAAAAAATAAAACAAATTGGTTGCTGTTTATGGTAGTGTGTCTATGTGCGGTGTGTGGTGCCGAGGTCAAGCCTAGCGCACTATTTTTGATTTTTTAATCTGTGGATAACATTGTTGGTTGCAGTATTGGCATGAAAAAATATAGTCAACTAAATTATCCCAACTAATATTATAAATGCGAAAGTGTGTTTGTTTGTTTGTTTGTTTGTTTGTTTGTTACCTCTTCACGCTTAAACTACTGCACCGATCATCACGAAAATTTGCATACACATAGTCTGTGGTACGGGGAAGGATATCACATTTTATCCCGGAAGAAAGTAGCTACTGTTCCCGTGGGATCGAAATTAACGCGGACGGAGCAACGACGGGCGGAGCCACGGGCAAGAAATTTCAAAAATTCTTTCACCTTTGGAAAGCTACATTATCCCCGAGTAACATAGGCTACTTTTTATCCCGGAAAAATCGACAGATCCCACGGGATGCGCAATAAAGGCTTCGCTCAAAAACTACTGCACAGATTTTCATGCGGTTTTCATCAATAGATAGAGTGATTCTTGAGCAAGGTATTGCGGTATTTTTTATCTTGGCAAAACGGATAGACCCACGGGAAGCGCGATAAAACTTCGCGCCGTAAATCGACTTCCGCGCATATGTAGCCGTGGGCAAAAGCTATGACCCTTAACCCTCTATAGACCCAATCCCGAAATCCACGCAGGCGAAGCCGCGGGCAGAAAGCTAGTACTTTATATATTGCAGCTGTTTGTTGTCTCTTAATCTTAATATATATATTTCTTGTGTGCGTGTGTATGTGACTGAACTCCTCCTAAACGACTGGACCAATTTTGATGAAATTTTTTGTGTGTATTCCAGGGGGCTTGAGAATGGTTTAGATTCACAATACGGTCATATAGATATTGTTTTTCAGCTAAATTATTTATTTAAAAACATTTGAGACAACGTGAGACAACGTGACATTTGAGACATTTGACATTTGAGACATTTGACAGGACAACGTCTGTTGGGCCAGCTAGTATAATATATAAATAACATCTTATTCAGGTTCGGAGTTGATACTTGGATCAACGCTGTATGAATTTCCTTTAATAGGTAATGTAATAATGTTTACGATTTAGAAAGTAAAATCCTAGTTTTAAATATTACTAATTTCGATACATGATTTCATCCTGTACTTTCATTTCACTTACTTAGAGGTAAAATTTTTAACGTATAAAAATAAGTTTTAAGCTTTAACCGTGACATTCCGCACGACCTGGCAACCCCTTACAAACCTGCTTGCGTATTTAAAAGTAGCCTATTTTTATTAATTTATTAAGAAACAGCTACAAAAAACAGGTAAGAAAATCTAAGGGCCTAGTTTTTCACTACATGATAACTAGAGATCGGATAATCGGATGCATATTTACCTAAAGTTAATTTTTGGCTCACAAATTATGGAAGCGGCTTTTTAAAATACATTTTGTTAAATAAAAATCCCGGGAAAATACGGGACTGCAAATTTAACGTAGTGATATTGTTTGAAAATTACTAAATTAGCACGTGGTATTTATTTTCAAAAGACCGAGACTCCGGGTTCATTTATACAACTATGCATACGTATTTACATGAAGTTTAGTTTCAGTTCCCCGTGCGATTTATAAATGTACGATTTATTACATGAAGAGTGTTATACGAAAGTAGTGAGCTAGTTTGACTAAAACAATAATCAATTAAATAATTGATTTTTCTTTAACAAAACAATAAAAAGCCGTTTCCATACTTTGTCTTAAACTAACTTTAGGTAAATATGCATCCGATTATCCGATCTCTAATGATAACATTTCGGAGTAGATTGATCAGAGAATAATAACATTCAAGTGCATAATATAGGGTCTAAGTTAGCACCTTGAAGTACTCCTCAGACATTCCAAAGATAATGATAAAAATTGATAAGGATTAAAATTACATTTTCGCTAGTAGTATAAGCGTGAACAGGAATAAATATGTTTTACCGTCCCGTTTGTTTTCGCGCGAGGGATCGGCGCATTAATTAGGAACAACTTGTGTGCTAGCTCCTTGTCACGACAAGTTTAAGTTCCGACAACGTCACGATCTCATTGTTATACCTGTTAACTAGGACCGTGTAGGACTCGCACGGTAGTCGGGATCAAGTGATAACGAACTAATGAAGATGCGATGTAAGCAAAGATATAGAATTTCCATCTCAACATATTTATTTTTTCGCATGGGTGCAATGCAGATGCTGAATACACTACAGAAAACTGTAAACGTTGTATATAATAGACTATAGTTTAAAAAACTAAAAACAGAAGAAAAAGTTATTGTTGTTAAAAAAAATGTTATTATTGTTGTATAAAAAAATGTAAACGCTAAGTTTTCTGAAGACCTATTTTTAAATTGTAATGTCTTCGAAAATATTCTTTTATATATCAAATACTGTATATAATAAACAATGTATTTAAGGTATTTAATTGAATACGAGTGAATGCTGGATTGGTTAAAATCGCTTCGAAAATTAGCCATTAAGTTTCGTTAGAAGTAAATAACAAAAAAATCTGGTGGGGCTGTGCCGGGGCACACGGCCATTGGTTTTAACGTGAAACGTCATATTAGGGAATCGCTTTCAAAGTAAAAGATTGAAATAAAAAAAAACAAGATTGGCGGTGTTTTAAGTATTTTAATGAAACTCAATGTCACAACAGCGAGCTGACTATATAAGTGAAATATTCACACCACATTTTTGTTTCTAAGACTAATAGTTTTTCAATTATTAAGGTACGATGATATAGACCTTTTCGTTACGGTCCACTTTTTAAACCTGGTACCCGTATGTTTCGGCGCGATTTTAAAGACGTTTCACGTCAAAAAATGGCCATTAAATAAAGAATAAAAAAAAAAATACTACAAAAAAATGTTATTGTGGGATATCCATAAGAGATAGACATATACTATCGCGGAGTTTTCGGTAGACCTCAATGTGTACAATACATAGTACATTATTTTGATAAATCTCGTAGGGTTCATCCTGCGTTTGCAATGTAAGCGGAAAAAATGTAATTATTTACGACATCACATTAGAAACCTCAAAAATAACAGTATTTCTCCACTATTTAATGGATGTTATTATGCATATAAACCTTCCTCTTCAATCACTCTATCTGTTAAAAAATCTGTTGCGTAGTTTTAAAGATTTAAGCATACATAGGGATATAGGTACAGAGAAAGCGACTTTGTTTTATACTATGTAGTGATTTGTAAAATATTTACTCGTCTTGTCCTTTAATCTGAAGTTCCCAAGAACTTATCAAATCGATATAAACGTTGAAACTATAAATAAACGTCTTTAAGTGGGATTTGCTCTTACAAAATAACGCGAGCTAGGTATAATGTCTAAATGTGGTTATCAAAATGTGATTCCACATAAAGGATAAGCCTATTCTCCTTGAAACTTGGGTCTAGGTTAATGGCCGAAAATAAATTGCTCCTGGACTACAGTCCAGTCCAGCAGATACAGTAAACCCACGTAATCAATTTACGTAATCAATATATAAGATTATCCAGGCAGCATTAACGAAAATTCAAGCAATGTATACACACAATAATATAACACAGTTTTAGTCCGCCCTTGAAACAGTTATGTATTCAAGGAGGTAGTAACTCGATTACGTTCCCTCTTGTTCCATATTACTCACCTCGTCTAAATTGATTGTGATGACGTATCACCCGCTCCGCGTTCTTGCGGGCTATGTAGAACCACTCGGATGTGTTGCTCAAATATTTATATTCTACCGCCAAATCCTTAGCTAGAATTGGACCTTCTGGTAATCTATACGCGAACGGACAAAATAGTTGATAGTCTTTATACTGGTATTGGTCATAGCAATTCCCGGCGGCAAATATGTCGTCGTCAAACTCGACCATCGAGAAAACGCTGGCGTGTAATAAATATTCGTTATGCATAACTGACGGTCCCGCGTATTTCCACAGTCGGGTCAGCATATTAGCTCTATTTACAGCGACGTCAGCTTCTATCCTAAATCTTTCTTGTGCGTATCTATCTACAACACCCTCCCCTAAATTAAGATGAGTACCAGCTGTACAATTCTCCCCTAGTAAATGCTGTGTTTCAATCAACCTTAGAAATTTTGTAACTACATCTTCGTGAACACTCGGTCTGGTTACAGTTACATTTTCGCTTTCGCTAAGCGTATTATTCGTTAAGTCTTTCATGGTCTCTGTGTTGATAGCATCCTCAACTGTCAACCTTTGCGATTCATTATTGTAACTGTGTTCTATATTTGAAAAATGTTCTATTAGTGACACTTCCTCTGTAGTAGTGTCGATGATGTTATGGCTTATTTTGGAAAAGTTTCCAAAATATTTTTGAAACACATCCGAGTGGCTGTTGTAAGACCCGTCGTCTTCGTCTGGCGCTCCGTATGGCCTTAAGGCTGACACGACTGGATCTTCGCCAGATTTGTCGATTCTTTCTGTAACAAGAAAGTTATAATTTAACAAAATTACGTTCGATCGTCACGGTTAAGATAAATAGTTTTAATGTAACTCCTTACAGTGACATTACACGTGACCTAATATTTTATTCCGGAATTTTAGAATTGTGATTTGAAATTTAATATCACTTGATAATATCATAAAAGTGATAGAAAAAAATTTGGTGCTCGTCGAACGAAATGAAGAATATTTAGTCGCAATTACCAGTTGTAAATTAAAGTGACAAACAGCCAAAGTTGTATATGGAACTTGAATCATATTTGAGAGATGTCCGTGAATTTCAATTTTCAATTTGCTTGCCTTCATTTCCCAATTTGTCGTAAATACGTCCATAAACTGCCAGAGTGGTGTAAAATTACACGTTTTGATCTCCTTTTATGAGGCTCATCAGCACAATCATATCTAAAGCCGGGAGCGTAATACAAATTTGAACTTTATTAAATGCTGAACTGTTGTTCCGTCAGCGCTATAAGGGATGTATGCAAAGACTTTCGCGTAAAAGGGATTTCATCGGGAAAGCCTGTAAAGTCTGCAATCACCTCCTATAAAGAAGGATTTTGTTTATGAAGGCAACAAATCGCGAATTTCATTACTACAGTAGGCGAGAATTGATGGCCAGGTTTATTTATAGGGTGCAATTTTGCTCAACACGGCTGCGTCCTGTGTATTTGAACATTATGCTTGCTTGGCTTGTCCGTTTGTTAGAATTATGTTGTAATCGGAAACTGGATGTGCTGCTTAACACATTGACTGCCATAGGACACCGGTGACCGGAGACGGTGTTGTATTAGGGCGCCGCATAGGACACCTGACCTCGCGATAAACCTATTTGCGGCGTTGACGCGAACGCGTTTTCTATATATTCCCTATTACTAAGTGACCGGAATGTTTATGTAACTTAAAAACATTTCCAATTATTCCTAAATGTTTGTAAAAGCATTACAACAGGAAAACTAATAAAATAAGTAATGAAATAGACGAAGTATTTTTATTAACGTGGGCAGCGTGGGTGCCCGGAGAGATAACCTCGCCGGCGCCTTAGTAACGGAAAGCGACATAATTACTTCAGTGTGCTACGTAGGGCATCGGTGACCTCGTGAAGTTTTTTATACTTTTATACGGAGCCCTGCCTCCAATCGACCCCAAAAAACAGTATATATTATTAGATCTATAACACTAATTGGCACATATTTTCCTTTTAAGATTTTCGTCAATGTTACTCTGACAGTGTGTTATGTGTCTGATTGTGTTAATAATCTTCACGGACATTGAAATGATACTGCACACGCTTACGGCGTGCCAAAACCAATGATTACCCTATCTCTGTCAGTCGCCTTTTTTTTTTTTTTTTTTTTTGTTCCCCTGAGGAAAATGCATTAAATTGCATACCCCGGCTGTGGCGAGCCGGGGTTATGTGGGCTCTCCTCCCCAGAAGGGGGAGGCCTACCCACTAAAAACCTCAGGGATGGCCTTCCTCAGGCATGTAGGGAGCCCCCGGGAACACAAAGGCCACTTCCGGGAACCCCCAGCCTCCGCTCCCCTCTCTAGAGGGGAGCCCTCCTCGGGGAAGCTACCACCTCCCCCGGTCCCCTCCACCGACGACGCCCCCCGGCCACGGAAGGGGCGTGGTCCATCCCGGGTCGCCGTAGCGGTCGCGACTTCCTCGCGTCCGCCGGCGACCCGCGGCGGCGCCGCAGCTGTGCTACCGAGCCCGGCGCCGCCTCCTTCGAGCGGGATCGGCCATCTCCCGACCCCGCTCGGCCGGCCTCCTTCTGGAGCATTACTGCTTCACAGAAGGAGGCCACAGCCCTCCAACCTCCCTCGTCCGCCAGCATTGCCGCAATCAATGCCGGCGGAGACAGATCTCGCCCGATCTCTGCGACCAAGACTCGGCGCTCGGAGGCCCACGCGGGGCACTCCGCCAGCGTGTGCTGGGCCGAGTCGAGGTCGGATGCGCAGTGGTGACAATGTGTCGATCCCTCCCGTCCTATTCGACACAGATACTCACCGAAGCAGCCGTGCCCGGTGAGTATCTGAGTCAATCGGTAGGTGACCTCCTCCTTCCCGTTGAGCCAAACTTCGAGGTGCGGGAGTACGGCACCGACGGCCCGCTGGCGCGCGCAGATCCGTAATTCGAGCTGCGCACGCCAGGCCGCCACAATCCGTCGGTGCCACTCCCGCTTAGGCACTTCGTGCGCGGGTTCCAGGGCGCTCCCCCATCGCCCCCCGGCCGACACGCCGCGACGCATACGTCGCCGCGTACATGTCGGCCAGGATGTCGAATGGGGGGGAGCGTCCCAGAACTGTCGCCGCCTCGTACGAGAATCTCTCTGTCAGCCGCCTAATGGTTGTTTTCATGGCACATGGAATACTAATGCCGGGCACTTTGCATCGCATTGCCTTACAAAAGCGGCATTTGTAGTATTGAAGGCAATCCTATTTGCATTCACTGATAAGCTTCATCACAAGGCATAGTACAAGAAGAACCCAAGAATTATTTATTTTATTTTGGTCAACATTAACAAACGGGACAGACATTTTGAATGACCTATAAATGTTTGTTGTGGTTTTTTTTTATATATATATATATATGTCTACTCCACGGACTCGTAGTCCGTGCCTTTTTTGAACTGTCCTCGTTTGGATCTACTACGTACTGTACGTACAGCGTCATATTATCTTATAATACTATTCCGTGACTTAACATTAACGTGAGTTGCGCAGCACTTACTTATCTAACAATAGTACTTTCTTATCTAATAACTATCCTAATATATACCTACATACAACCATTTAACAATACACTTAATTTCAATACTTTATACAATAAAATTAATTAATCTAATAATAATAAGCTATCCTAACATACATTAATAATTAAATTAACCCTGAAATGGTGTCGATTCTAGCGTGTTTGTTGTGGTTAGGATGAGATCCTATGTTTGTTACTGCATCCACGACACAGGATAAAAATGCTAGTGTGGGGCGACGTTCTTTAAAAAAAATCAGTTACGACATATAATAATATAGCTTAGGTTACTTATTCTATAATTGTTAATACTGCAAACTGTGGTTTGCATTATCAATACATAGTATAAAACAAAGTCGCTTTCGCTGTATGTCCGTATGTATGCTTAGATGTTTAAAACTACGCAACGGATTTTGACGCGGTTTTTTTTAATAGATAGAGTGATTCTTAAGGAAGGTTTGTATGTATAATAAATGCATAATATAGTAGAGAAACACTGATAAATTTAAAGGTTTCTAATGTGATGTCGTAAATAAGCACGTTTTTTTGCGCTTATATTGCAAACGCTGGCTGAACCCTACGAGATAGACCAAAATTAATGTACTACAGTATTGTACAACTTACAAAAATCCACAAAAAAGTCCGCGATGGTATATGTCTATCTCTTAGGGATAACCCACCATAACCATTTTTTCACTGCACCCGTGCGAAGCCGGGGCGGGTCGCTAGTTAACTGATAAACAAAAAAAAATAGAGCGCTTTAATTTGGCCTCGGCATGCATACATTCTACATACAAACGCTTCAAGACATTGCTATAAACACTAGACATAAATTATTCCGTAGCAATGCATGTACAGAATTATAAAATCATTTTAAATCAATTTTTAAATTTAGTGAGCCTCAGCCATCAAAGAATCGTAAGTATTTTAAAATCAAACTCAAATCTCGGATGTGGGTTCAATAGCGCCATCCTTTTCTAACTGGAATCAATCAGAGATTTGACTTTGTATTTGATTTTAGAATACAATTCTAAATATCGGAACATTTATATTGATTTTAGAATACAATTTTAATCGCAAAGTGGTCTATATCGATCTCTAGGGGGCGGAAACGGAAACGGGGTCTACGTCAGCGAAAAAAAATTTTCAGGGTCATGACATTAAATGGGGGTCCACGATAATGGATCAAAACATACACTGATAGTACCTATTTACTTATATTATACTACCTTCTTATATAAAGACATATACATTAATTATAAAAGTACCTATGAAGTAAAAAATCGGGTGGGCCGTTGGTTTTAACGTGAAACGTCAATTTTTTTATAAATAGTAATTACTCCGTATCACTTTTGAACGATGTTCTTCCACTTCTTATCCTGTTTTTTCTGGCCAAAAAAATGTTCGTCAAAATTATAGAATATATCAATATCTACAAAAAACTTCGCAAAAACATATGTCTGTAACTATTGTAATTACGTCACTATAACTACTTTGTTACATTTAACAAATTGATAGAAATTCCGATCAAAATCAGACCGTGTTATCCATATAAATTACAAATTTTTATTCAAATAAATAATTTAATAGTCAAGACTGTCTCAATACCTGATGATTACTTTTTGAATTATTGAAATCGGACATTCCATTCAAAAGATATCATGAAATTAAAATAAAAATACATGCCGGCGGCGGGTATTTTTATTTTACCGTCAACCCGTTTGAAGCCGGGACGGGCCGCTAGTCCTACTACTATTATAAAGGCGAAAGTTTGTAAGTATGGATGTATGGATGTTTGTTACTCTTTCACGTAAAAACTACTCAATGGATTTAAATGAAACTTTACCACAATATAGCTTATACATCAGAATAACACATAGGCTACAATTTTTGAGGTTTCTAATGTGAGGTCGTAAAAAAAAACACATTAAGAAAAAGATCGTTAAATGTAGTTTATAGGAGCATACTGCAGTAGCTACCTATAGGCCTATGATTAGGGCTCTGCAGTGCTTAGTTACCGTATTTCTTACTTATTACTAGACTAGACGGGACGAACCTGAAGTCCACGCGAACGAAGTCGCGGGCAAAAGCTAGTTATTTATATACTTCATACACTAATTATCAATACATAAACCATTATATAAATCAAAGATCAGAAGTCACCGCTGTCAATCAGTGATCACCAACACGGTAAAGGCTTCGAATCGCATCGTCGTTTACGTAACGCAATTTGAATAAACTCAAGTTACACTCGTAAAACAAATTTTATTTCAAAGTTTGAAAGTTCCAGGTCGGATTCCCGACAGGACACTGGAAATTTATGCAAATTGAGTTTTGATTTAGACTACGCGTCGGACCCCTATCTCTTAATGCCTACCGATTTCATAGTTTTACGAGCTCCGATTTAAATATTGACAAGATTAATAAGCGTATTCAGTTACTCAATTTTCTGAATTAATATGACAGTTGTATTCGTTATTCAATAATGATAATATTAATCATCGCCCGTTGATGGGGCAATACCTCATAAATGCCATAAAATCAAAATAAAAACAAATTAACTTTATTCAAATATGAGTTTATAGAAAGCTCTTTTGAATCGACCAAATTTTTCCCTACTACCCATTCAGGACGTATTTTTAGCTGATAAGAAGAATGGGCGCAAGAAACTTATCAGCTTTATCAAAAGTAATAACAAAATTTATAATAAGTTATGTCGTTATCATACAATGTACATATCGCACTAATAATACAATAGTGTATAAACTCAAAACGTTGTACTTGACATAATACTATAAACACACGCAAAATTTGATTCCTCACGCGTGATCAACACCGTCGTTCGATTAGTGCAAAAACAGAATAAGGATAAATTAAAAAACTTATGTAACAGTTGTTCAATTTGAAACTATTACATGAAGTGAGTAATAAGTTTTTTGTTGATTCTGAAAAATGTTCGATTTTGAGTTGATACACTATTGTATTATTAGTGCGATATATATTTACAATAGGGTAGACGACTACAACTGATTATGACGTTTTTATACTATAATTATCTGATTTGAGCCATTTATATCGCATGAAAGTATGTCAATATAGAAATTTCAGTTTAATTATTAATTTATATTGTTTTTAGATTCCTAAAAAATGAGCAATTATTATTTACGTAATTTTAATGAAACGAACACATTTCTAGCATTCTCACATTAAATGTAACATTTTTTTATATAGAAATAGAAAAAGAAGACTATCTAAGGGTTCTTGGACAGTCCCTCCTTTGGCGGTGGTTCGACCAGCTTTTGGTCGAGCCGGCCCCGGGACACATGGTGGTCGAATCGCGAAAGCGCACCCCGCCATGTACCCCGTATGGGCCTAGAGAACTCGAGGGGGTTTTAGTGGGTAGGCCGGTCCTCTATGACCGGGAGAGCCCCACACACGGCCGCGCCTTGCCAGCGCGGTGTCATGGTGCATAAGGTCGCATTTCCCCACAAAAAAAAATAAAGGTGTCGCCATCTCGTCGAGTCCCGGGTTCGAATCCTGGTGGGAGCATATGTTTCTATGACGAATATGGGCATTTGTACCTTGGTCATGGTTGTTATTATATATTTCTATGAAAAAATATTGATATATGTATAATATATGTATGTCTATCTGTTACCCTAGATCCCATAACACAAGTCTTACAGAGCTTACTTTGAGATAGGCTAATTGGTATAAGTTTAAGAAATATTTCAAAATCAAAATCAAAATCAAAATAATATTTATTCAACATAGACCTTTACAGCACTTATTGACGTCAACAAACAAAACAAAAAAAAAAGCTTAAATAAAAAAAAACAAAAACCTTGTCCGTACGTACGAATAAGGAAAAAAAAAAAGAAAAAATATATTGACTCGACACCTGTTCGAAATTGGGAGAGCCTTCTCGAGAAGAACAGGCAAGAAACTCTGAAGGTCTATTTTTTATCTCCTCTTTTCAATGTTAATAATTATAATAATATAATATAAAAATACAATATAGTATAAGATACAATCATACCTAATACGATTACAGTCGTATGTATGTTTACATACACATATAAAATAATACAATATTATAAATAATGTTGTTACCAAACATGGCTCTATGAATAGTGTTATTGAATTTACTTCACTTACCCCTATAGTTTCAGTAATAATGATAAACCCGATTAAATAGAAAGGCTCCACATATGAAACTCATATTTTAAAAGAACTTCATATATTATATGACGTCACGTTAAGTTTATGTGATGTAAAAATATATCGTTTTCATTATTAAGTTCTCAAGGAATTATCGCAAGATGTTCAATTCTTCTTTTTATTGCAAGTCTTTTTTTTTTTTTTTTTAAAGAAATCGTTTATTGGAAATCACCACATTATAACATACATTGTCGTCCTGTCCTCTGATGTAGCTTGGGCTGTGTCTCAAAGAACAGTTCTTTCCCATATCGTGTAACATGCTTGGAGTATAATTTACAATGTTTCATTATTATAGTTATATAAATAGAAAAAAAAAATAACACTAACAAAATTATATAAGCAAAAATTTAGTTTACTTGTTATACCTATGCAGAATGCTTAATATCAGTTCTCGTACTTATGATGAGTCTGTGTGTGCGTGTGTGTGTGTGTGTTTGCGAGTGTGTAAATGTGTGTGTGCGTGCGTGTGTGTGTGTGCGTGTGTGAGTGTGAAAGTATATTTTTATATCGGAATATCAAAAAGACTTTCGGTATCTTCATACGCTAATTTTAGTAGCCTACTAACTTTTAGTTTTGTTTTAAGCTGATAATTACTTAGACTACGTATTTTATATACGAGTATATTGTTAAAATGGTTATAGAGCTTAGGAGCATAGTAATAGTAGCTTCTACATGCAAAAGTGCTATTAACTCGTGGCACTATACCAGCAATATCTCGTCTAGTATTTGGCGGTGTTGGATCAACAGTCTTATGATATCTCCGTACACATTGGTACACATACATTTGTCGGACAGTGAGGACATTGGACTTTGGAAAATCTATTTTTAGTGCATCATCAGGTACCACCACAAGGAGCTAGAACGACTCCTCGTTTGAAATAAACATCTGACCGGTACTCGGTGTGTTCTTAGAAATTGATTTCCCTGGAGTAATCGCGTAATTCAAGACGCCTGATTTGGCCGCCAACTAATAACACAGTCTCACTGGCTTAACATTTATTTGATTTTGTCCTTACGCACTTATATTTCTGTCAGGTAACATTTGCAACGACAGAGATATGATATTAAGAGCCACTCAACAAGTTGGATTGAGAGCAATCGCATGCCTTCAAAATAATGGCGGTCACTTCGAACAAATTTTGTAAAAAAATAGGTTTGAATAAATTCTCGTGCTCTCTTTTCCTTTGTTTTTATTTCAAATAATGTGTAGTTTAATGGCTTACTTACACCTTCTAATCGTAAAAGTACCTCTCTCTCACACACACAATAGAAATATTACCTTCTTATAAATAGGTTTTTTTTTGTCAATTTTGACTTGTTTTGTTAGACTTGTTTCTTAACTATTTGCCTGTATAGCGGTACTTATTGTAGGTTTATTTACAAGCTCAACTCATTGCCAATAAATTATAACAAAAAAAATGATATGTCAAGGGCCGGAATTTTAGGTAGAGCCCAATAACTAAAAAAAATAGATAATTTTACCCAGTTTTCCGTCTAAATCAAAGGATTTTGTTTATCAATAATAAACAAAATCCTTTGAAGAATTTCTTAATTTTATTGTTAAATGCTAGCACAGCTCATTAACTTTGAAATAAGGCCACTTTTGTGTATGTAGACCAAATAAAATCGTAAAACAGCAAGATTTAATAAACTCCTTAAAATACGAGAAATAAAATTTTAAAATAGCTCTCATTCATAGGGGTGAGGGATGCGACCCCCATTTGTATAGGTTTTTGTCGACAAAACTTAACATACAACACGTTGGTAAAGTATCGGAAGTTTGATCTAAATATGAGTGAATTACGTCGGGTGTAACATGTATTAAAACCTTAATTATTATACGCAGTCATTGTATTGTAAATATGCAATTCTACTTCTCATGCTTGAGGTGATGATGATGATAGATTGCGGATTTGACTACTGTCTCTTTTTTGTTTGTGACATTATCCAATAGATGGCATATTGAGACACATAGCGGAAGGGTGGTGGTGTAATGATTAGATGACTTGGTTGAAAATAGATGGCAGCACAGTGAGCCACGTGGCAGAACACAGTTGCACATTTGATTTTAAATCAGTATTCAGTCAGTCGGGAAGTGGCAAAGTGGAGACCTCGATAAAACCATATCACAAAACTCGACAAAACGATAAAACCACGCTCTGCTACCATTAAGGATTTTGTGGGGTTCAAAGGTTTAGTAAAATAAATAATTAACGTTTGCAAAAATAGAACTTGTATTTGGAAAAAACACGGAACAGAACAGATGTTGCCATAGGCAAAGTGATACCATTAAAATAAAATATATAAATTGGTTGCGTTCATATCATGGCAAAGTTATGGCTCTCGCTCTACAGTTGACTTCACAAAAGGAAAATAAACAACATGAATCAGCCAATTCGCAAATCAAGCACCATACAATTAGAAAGATTGGACGCAGCGACTGACACCACCATTTTATCCCACATCCCGAAATGTTAAATATTTGAATCTAAATTATGATTTACACAACTGGAAGTCATATGAGCTCTACAAAATCATTTGGCCTGACTCCAACGACTCCGTATCAGCGCCAGGGTCGCTAGCAGGCAAGATGTCGAACCTTCCTTTCGTACGCCATCCACACACTCACGGTAAAGCTGAACATAGCCATTTGCGGCTTCAGCATAAGTCCGTCATAAAAAAAATCTACAAAATCAAGGCGACGATTTTATGTGCTTTGTGGGTATAACAAAGCTATCTAGGAAAGAAATACTAGTTAGTGAACCCATGACATCTTCACCATCCACAAAAAAGTTTAAAGCGATCGGTGGTCTAAGCCGCTAGACCTGATGACATGATCTGATCTGATAATAAAGCTTCTTTTTTTGGTTTGCAAATAACTAGTCCCAGAATACTAAGGTAAAGTTTTGTAGTGTGTAAGTACCATTAGTATTCTGGGACTAGTTATTTGCAACTATTTTACTTTATGAACTATTATCAACTAACTACTATAATCAAATGAAATCGTATTAATGCCACAACTAATGATGTGTTAAACAATGGAATGAATGAATGAATGAATGAATGAATACTTTATTTGCATCATTTCGCAACACACAAAAACAGACATAAAATAAATCAAACTTAATACCTAACAAATTGAACGAGGAAAGGATGGATTGCTAACTTCTGACGAGTTAAATACGTATACGTAGAACCAGCAACCAACTCACCTCAGTCCATGTTACTACATACTTATAACTAAATAATGATACCATACATGCGTGCTGCAGAGATACAAAAAGGCGATAGCTCAGCGACTGATTTTGCTTCAAGAGCAAAGCACTGGTATTCTGCTACAGCCCAGAGGATGAGAACAGGAAAAAAACTAAATGAAAATGTAAATTAAAAAGATAATATATAATACTATATCAACCACATCTATATAAACCGTGGATTAAACCATGAATAACAGCTGAATTGTTGAGTAAACAAGTGAACAAGTGATGCCTGTGTACCAAATAAATACATATATATAATAATGAAATGAATAATATAATATAGAGAACCCCAGTCATCAGATCAACACGCCCCACAAACGGTTGAGAAAAGAAAAAGAAACAAAACGGTCGAGAATTAGATAATAAAACAATGGCTTGTTATATGACCTTTATCTTGTATCAAATATTAAAGAAATGAAGTCCATACACTTAATTCAAAATAAGTTTCGAAACATCTCAAAAAAGGGTAAGCTAGAATGCATATGATAATATAATGATAACTAAGAAGATAATATAAATATAACGTTATTAGAAAAATAATCTCTCTTTTAAACGTAATAGAGACAAATAGTTAAACAGAATGATAGAAATGATAAATAGTACAAAACGAATCCTTACTGAAATATTGTAAACGTGAAAGTTCGTATGGATGGATGTTTGTTACCTTTTAGCGTAAAAACTAGTGAATGGATTTCGATGAATCTCAACAGTAATATAGCTTATACATTAGAAAAATATGTAGGCTACAAATTATAAAGATATTGTCTAAATTGTCTAAAACAGGTTTTCCCAACCTTTATTTCACTGAGCCTCCCCAATTCAAAAATAATATTCTCATGCCCCCTTAAGATTAAAAACACATATTTTTTTTTACAACTAAATTATTTCTTTGAATTAAAATTAAAATACAGATATTTGTAGATATTTATTATTTAGGAATAAGAGAAGATATATGTATCTACACTTGAAAACCATTAATTACTTTCACTTTAGGTAAATATCCTAGTTTTATTTTAATTATTAAATACTAGTGAGATACTTGAAAAGATGCAAGATCTTTTGTACCAGTATGTCGATTCTGGTTCAGTCTTTGCTAGAGCGCTTAAGTACTCGATTACGCCCCCCCTGGTATTCCACTACGCCCCCCAAGGGGGGCATGCTCCCCTGGTTGGGAACTCCTGGTCTAAAATATGACGAAAAGTGCTAAGTAAGTAGAACAAAATCCGACCACCTGCGAACTATTCTAGGGTGCGCTGCCAAGCCGCGGGTCGCTGGCGGGCGCGAGAAAGTCGCGACTGCTACGGCGACCCGGGATGGACCACGCCCCTTCCGTGGCCGGGGGGCGTCGTCGGTGGAGGATACCGGGGGAGGTAGTGTAGCCTCCCCCGAGGAGGGCTCCCCTCTAGGCAGGGGAGCGGAGGCTGGGGGTTCCCGGAAGTAGCTTGATGTTCCCGGGGGCTCCCTACATGCCTGAGGAAGGCCATCGCTGAGGATTTTAATGGGTAGGCCTTCCCCTTCTGGGGAGGAGAGCCCCACATAACCGCCGGCTCACCACAGCCGAGGTATGCAACTTAATGTGTATTTCTTCTTTTTTTTATGTGGTAGGGGGCAAACGAGCAGGCGGATCACCTGATGGTAAGCAATTACCGCCGCACATGAACGCCCGCAACACCAGAGGAGTCACAAGCGCGTTGCCGGCCTTTTAAATGGGAGTACTTACGCTCTTTTCTTGAAAGTTTGGATATCGTAACGGTTCGGAAACACTGCAGGCGACAATTCATTCCACAGTTTAGCTGTGCGAGGCAGAAAATTTCTAGAGAAACGCACAGTGGTGGACTGCCAAGTATTGAGATAGTGAGGATGGAAGGTTTGTCCTCAGGGGGAACAAAAAACAAAAGGGTGCGCTGCCAATACCAAATGTATGATGGAAATGTTTATCTTGTAAGCAATTCATAATAATAATCATACGCAGACGAAGTTGCGGGCACAAACTGGTAATTCATAACGTTCGATTTTGTAGGAATTTCTCAGATAAATGCAACTGAAGTAAAAGCTAATAAGGCTTAGATTAATTTCTGGAATTCGCGGAGTAATGTCATGCAAATGGAAATTATTGGTTTGGCTTTATTATAATGGCGTTGTGCCAAGAATTTAGCTTGAGGCTGAAAATTTTGTGCTTTTAAATCAACATTAGATGCGGTGATTTAAATAGTGCCACTGGCTCACGATAAATGGCGCTACAAGACATTTAATGCGGAGATAATAGCGAATGTTTAATTAAACTATCCATACCAACGATGTAGACAGTCGAAATGATAGGCGAAATAGTTGAGAATTTCTCTTGGGAATAGGATATTTCAAAACAACAAATTGTCCACTGACTTAGCAAGTAATGTTCTTGACTTGGGTACTTGTAACGGTCGGGTATTAGAAGTTTCGCAGTCAACGATAATATTGGAAACCATGATATTACGCCAAGTGGAAATATCAACGCACTTAGTCAGCGAAGCTATATAAATGGTGCTTTTTAACGTCAAAGCCTTACGATTCTCGAAAGTAAGGATGTAAGTATTAGTGATGTGCCGGATGTCCGTATCCGTATCCGCGGATATCCGAGGCAGAAAAAAGATTCGTATCCGTGTCCGTATCCGTTACTTTTTGGCTTAAAGAATAATTCAATTCTGAGGATGTTTTCTTTGTAAATGATTTTTTAAGGCAGTAGAGTCTTTACCCTTACGAGAATACTGTTACGAGCTGGGGTCAGTAAATCAAACGGCGGTCTACCAAAACACTGAACTTTTATTAATTAGTACACTAACAGTCACTAATCACTTCACTGAAAGCACTGAAAGTCGCTTCTTAGTTCTCCAATATCACTACTTAGATGTTTTCGCACTGTATCGCAAAACAATACTCTCTTCCCGGCGGCCGGACACAGCCTTATATAGTCCCCTAAGGCACTTGCCACTCTTGCCAGAACATTCGCGGACACACTCGAATGTGTAGTCCAATACATAAGCGCTTAGGAATGACGTCGCGCGTTCGAGACATTTCGAGTATAACTGTCTCTTCCTTGTGCTATCCTTGTCACACAATACTCGAATATTCCCGTACTATCTTTCTCGAATATTCTGAGTTTGTCTATCTCTTTCTAATTATGTTTTCTCATTCTAATACTTCTCGAATGTTCCAACTATATCTGTCTCTTTCTACTATTGCTATCTCTTTCACTCCTATTGAAATTTATGTCCTTTTACTGAAGTAGGCTTAATGGCTCATAAGGGGTCCTGAAAACGCCTGAAAACGGGTTTTCAGGTTGGATAGAGGGTAGCCTGAAACGTACTGAATACATGTTTCATGCGCCTGAAAACTACTGTAACTTGGGTGTAATTTAGATTTTTTGTATGTGAAAGAGCTACTTCTGAAACGGCCTGAAACGACGTTTCAGCCTGCTGAAAACGTTTTTAAGTCACAGAAAATCACTTTTGAAGTTTTACTAAGCCACCGGCGTAACAATACTTTCCATCAAATTTTTTAAACTTTGCACATTGATAATTTATTATCACAAAATAATTCAATATTACACTACTAAATTTCTTTGTACATTTTTTTTTAAATCATGTACCAATACCAAACACAAGCGTTATCTATGCTGCCCAGTGTCATATTAACTCAAGATCGCGCGTACCGACACAGATTGTGTATGAAAGTTAAGATCGTATTCAGATCTGTATCCGCGGATCTAGATTTTTGACGAACCGGCACATCACTAGTAAGTATAGTCGAAAAATCAAAGTGAAGTATAAAAATACAACCTTGCTTAACAAAGGCGAGTTATAAATAAAACTAATGTAGCACAAATCGATGTGGATCGATGTGAAATAAGATCTTATGAACATAACCTTCTATAGTACTCTATTGTAGCAGGTGTTATTTTGCGGAAGTCCATTGTATTACAAAGGATATTGTTTTTTGCTGATTCCGCGCAGTTGATGATGACTTGTCCAACAAGTAGACAAGGTCGACACGTGTTTCGTCTCTCAGCGAGACATCTTCAGGATCTGTTGCCCGCTCGGTGACTCACGAGCGGCTATTTTTAGTTCAGCTACGCATTTTTTGGTTGGATCGTAATTAAGTTGTTGAAAATCGTCTGATTTAATAATGTCGTCCACTTTGTTGTTATATGCGGTCCGATCTAAAATGACTATGGTGAGCCGCTGAATCAGCAAAAAACAATATCCTTTGTAATAACCCTCTATAGTATTTGCCTTGGTTTTTATGTAAACTAGGTAGTGCCCGCGTTTCGTTGAGAATTCACAAAATCCCTGCTAATATTATAACAGCGAAAATTTTATGTGTTTTTTCCTACGGGGGATGGTAGTGAATCCTGAAAAGAGGTGCGCTACTATTGTAGTCGTCTTAATAACCCCTTAGTGGTCGGACCTTTTTTTGTTCCGCTGAGGAAAATACATTGAATTGCATACCCCGGCTGCGGAGAGCCGGTGGTTATGTGGGGCTCTCCTCCCCAGAAGGGGGACCCTACCCCCTAAAAACCTCAGCGATGGCCAACCTCACGGGTTGTAGGGGGCCCTCAGGATCGAGTGACGCTTCTGAGGACCTCCGGCCTTTGCTCCCCTGGGTGCGCTAGGGGAGCCCTTCTCGGGGAGGAGTGATCTTGCCGCCTCCTCCCCTCCAACCTCCTACGACGTCACCCCCGAGTCGCGCCCGCCAGCGACCCGTGGCGGTGCCTCAGGCCAGGCTATCTGGCCCGAGGCCGCCTTCTGGAGCATCACCGCTTCACAGAAGGAAAGAAGGCCTGGGACCTTATCGGCTTTGAGTTAAAGCGCCCGCTTTCCAGAGCGGTAGGCGGTGCATAAACATTTTATAAGTATGGATGGATGTTTCTCTTTATAAGTATGGATGTATGTTACTCTTTATAAGTATGGATGTATGTTACTCTTTATAAGTATGGATGGATGTTACTCTTTATAAGTATGGATGTATGTTACTCTTTATAAGTATGGATGGATGTTACTCTTTATAAGTATGGATGTATGTTACTCTTTATAAGTATGGATGTATGTTACTCTTTATAAGTATGGATGTATGTTACTCTTTATAAGTATGGATGGATGTTACTCTTTATAAGTATGGATGTATGTTACTCTTTATAAGTATGGATGGATGTTACTCTTTATAAGTATGGATGGATGTTACTCTTTATAAGTATGGATGTATGTTACTCTTTTATAAGTATGGATGTATGTTACTCTTTATAAGTATTTTATTTATTTATTTATTTATTTAGACACAATTACAGTTCACAAACCAAGATTAATACAATATTAACTAAATTATATAAACGTAAGCTTGGAACCAATTACAATTGTGTACATTATTAAATTTAAAAGTTAGAACCTAGATTGCAATTAAGTACTTTTTACTTTTTTATTGAATATTTTTATTATAGGTACCAATATTATTTATGGTTGGTATTTATTTGATGGCTGGTTCATTATTTGTTTAGCATAAATATCTCTCAAAAACGCCGTCAAAGACTGGTGGAATATATCCACTTCATTGTGGATTGTATTGTAATTCCTGCACACCCGATACAATGGATCGTTGTAAGAAACATTATATGTCAATAGTGGCACGTGAAACAATTTTTGATTTCGATGTCTACCAAACGTAAGCTTAATCTGATGTAATAATTCACTTGTATCCCACAATGAATTTACAACTTTGAATAGTACCGCATAACTGTGCAAATATCTTCTATTTTCCAAAGAGTCCATTTTGAAGTGCTCTAGTCTTTTTTCATAAGTTTGAAGCTTCCTTCTCAAACCCACTTTTGTACTCAAATGCCTTACAAATCGCCTTTGTACAGACTCAATCCTATTTCTGTGTTGATCATAGTAAGGAGACCAAACAACTGAGCAATATTCCAGTACACTGCGTATTAATGCCTTATATAATATTATTATGGTATTTGGCTCCTTAAATGGACGTATAGATCTCATCAAGAAGCCCATCGTTCTATTACATTTTGAGACAATATAATCATAATGCTGCCTGAATGAGAGCTTACTATCTATCCATACTCCTAAATCCTTTATAACAGTTTCCTTATTTAATACTACCTGACCAATCTTATATTCAAACTTGATAGAGTTTCTTTTCCTTGAAAAAGTCAATACATTGCACTTTGCCACATTTAAAGACATATTATTTTTTAAGCACCAATCAAACAACATATCCATATCATGTTGCAGCTTCAAAGAATCTTCTACTTCAGTAATTCTACCAAAAATCTTAATGTCGTCAGCATACGCCAGACATTCACAGCTAAGCACTTCTAATAAGTCGTTTATGAACAGCAAGAACAGCAGTGGACCCAGATTTGACCCTTGGGGACACCTGATTGTGGAGAGAATGGCAATGACTCATATCCATATAATGACACTAATTGAGTTCTGTTCAACAAATAAGATTCAAACCATCGCAACAAATTTCCGTGTATTCCGAGGTGACTCAACTTTTGCAATAGTATTCCGTGATCCACTCTATCGAACGCCTTTGCGAAGTCTGTATACAATGTGTCCACCTGACATCCTTTATTAAGTGCTTCTGACACATAATGAACATAACATAACAAATTTGAAGTCGTCGAGCGACCCTTGACAAAACCATGTTGCTTAGGGCTGATTACTTGCTTTACGTGAGAATAAATCTGTGAATACAGAAGCCCCTCAAACACCTTAGCAAAACAATCGAGAATGCAAATGCCCCTGTAATTAGAAATATCTGATTTATTACCTGCTTTATAAATAGGCATCATTTTAGCTATTTTCCAACGATCCGGAAAAATTCCCTCTGATAAACTTTTGTTGTAGATTATTGTCAGAGGTCGACTTAAGGCTTGCGCGCATATCCTGACCAACACAGGTGGAATACCATCAGGGCCTGAACCTTTATTAGGGTTCAATTTCTTCAGCGCCTCTTCTACTTCTCTCTCGGATACAAAAGCATTCGCTACACTGTGGCTTGACTCAGCAAATTCAGGAACATAATTCCTAGACGGAGTTGAAATATTATATACTGATGAAAAAAATTTTGCAAACAAATTAGTTATATCTATACCATTATCAGCAGTTTCCTTGTCAAGATGCATGATATTTGGAATATCGTTTGTAGTCTTTTTCGATTTCGTGTATCTCCACAGTGACTTTATATCTGTTCTTAGGTTTTTTTCTATGTTACTTATGTAAGTATAAAAACATTTATCCATAGCATCCTTTGCCCTACCCCTCAATAGTGAAAACGTGTCATTATCTCTTGGGTTGCCATACTTTTTAAACTTTTGATGATACCTGTCTTTCTCCTTAAGTATACTTATCAGATTTCTTGAAAACCAAAATGGATATGTTGCTTTTCTGGGCTTAAATTTCGGAGTATGCTTTTCAATTATAGAGAAAAGATGCCTATAGAAAGCCTCAACAAACTTATTACACGAATAGTTAGAATACTGATACCAATTTATTTGTTTCAGTTCAGATATGCATGCTTCAAAGTTAGCTTTGCGATAATTAAGCCTACTAATTACTCGTTCTTTAAGTACCGGTAAATTAGTCACTGCAACTTCTATGTCCAGAGGAGGATGGTGGGCATCGGGACGACTTAATGAGAGAGCTGTGGTAACAGTACAAGTCAGGCGTGAGCTGCTTAGTACAAGATCCAAAATCTTATCGTTATGATTTCGTATAATATTGTTCTGTAACAAATCCGATCTCAAAACAAAATCATGTAAATCAATACATTTCTGGTTAACAGTTGAACGATAATAGGGGTTAGACCAATTTATATCAGGCAAGTTAAAATCGCCTACTATCAATGTATCACATTTATCCGCATTTACTAAATAGTCCCCACATACCTCCAAGAATTCGCTAAATTCAACTTTAGTTAAGTATGATGGGATGTATGTTAAACATATATTAATATGAGAATGTTTCAAATATATTCTAACCCATATATCCTCACCTGAGGACTGAATGTCAGTTAATTGGTACGATTTTATCGTTTTTCTAACAGCTACAAGTACTCCCCCACCATAAGCTTTATTATATTTTTCCTTAAACAGTTCACTTCGATCCCTACGATACACAATATACCTATCATCTATTAATTCTTTCGAGCAAACTGTATCATCCAACCAAGTCTCAGTAAGACAGATTACGTCATAGTTATTGCATAATATACTTTTATAAATATCTAGTATTTTTGATTTAACACCTCTGACATTTTGATAAAACAATGACAAAGTTAATTTATCCATTAACAAAATAAAATAAAACTAAATATAATATTAACAATACACGGACAAAGTACCGCGTCAGATAACAGTATTACCAACTAAAAGAGTCCAAAAAGCCCCGACTTCCAACGTGAATAAAGCGCGAAGTTTCGTCTTTACGCATGAAAACTCTTCCGTTACGCACCCATACAAACTTATAGTTATGATCTTTTGCTTCCTTCCTTGTAGCGGCATGCAGTGACTTATTCGCTGGAGAAAGATGCTCTGATACATATACGGCATTATTGTCATTGATCATTCCAAGCAATGATGAACACAGTTTATTGTTTGGATGGGCCCTATTGTATCGAGAAACCGCTGATAAAAATTCATCCCTGGCACGTGGGCTGTTTAATTTTGCAATAATTGCTCTAGGGCGCTTGCTATCGATAGTCATGCCTCTCACTCTAGTGCATTTCATAATACTTGTGTCAGGGAGTGTACATGACACAACCTCAGCTATCTTCTCTACTATTTTAATTATATTTTCCGATTTAGTTTCAGGTACACCATGAATTTCTATATTGCACTCACGTAAGTTCTGCTCAATAGTATTTATTCTTTGTGTCAGTTCAACTATGTCTTTACGCGCATACAAACATTCCTCCTTGACCTCCTTATGTTCGTTATACAGTTTCTCATAAGACTTGCTCAAATCATCATACTGATTACTCATGAACTGCACTGAATCTTGCAATTCCTTCAGTTGTTGTCTAATTGGAGCCAATTCCGTGGATAAAAGCGAAGGCAAAATGCTTGTTAATTCTTCACGCAATGCTAGACGCACATTGGAGTTCGGATCGATCATTAGATCTGGCTTCGTTCTGTCGTGAGCTCTGTTTATTTCGTAGCGTAACATTGGCATCATCGTTATTTGTGGCCTTCACGTGATCCAAAACCCTGGCGTACAGGAGTGTCGTTTTGGTTAGATTTAGGCATCTTATTTCGACAACCATCACAGATCCATAGTCGTTTGCGTTCCTGCTTCATCTGCCGATAATCAACTGCATCAATATTAGCGCATAGGAGATCGTAGGACTGGTGACATTTTTTACATGTTATATATTCTTCCTTTGTTATTGTGTGCTGACAGCCACTACATTTCAATCCTTTCGGAGACATTTTAATTCACAACAGAAAAAAAAAATATATTGTATATATTCCTCACAGATGCAAAGCCGGCGCTCAATCGTATGTCTCGTCTGCAGTATCTTATCAATGACTAAGAGCGTCACACGCTACAGAGCGGACGCGCACCGCGTGCACGGTATTATGACCTGTCAGCGCTTTGCAGAACTGCGCAAAGTTGAGTACGCACTTCGGCAATGCCGCTTTGCGTTTAATTATATATCTACCGCACAAATTTAAATAATTTTGAGTCCGTCAATTTTATTTTAAATATAATTTTGGCTTTAAGCGTAAATACCACACTTTTGATTAACTATTTTTGTCTATCAAACGATGACCTAGTTGGTTAAGAAAAGCAATATCACAATTTGCACTTCATTAATGATTGCAATCTATTTTTAAAAACTGATATTAGTGCTATAGACCTCTCAGACTTCGTTTAGTTCACAGAATATGTATGTTACTTTATAAGTATGGATGTATGTTACTCTTTATAAGTATGGATGTATGTTACTCTTTATAAGTATGGATGGATGTTACTCTTTATAAGTATGGATGTATGTTACTCTTTATAAGTATGGATGGATGTTACTCTTTATAAGTATGGATGGATGTTACTCTTTCATGTAAAAACTATTGAATGGACTTCAATGAAACTTTACGATAACATCCTTATCCTTACTAATATTAGTATATAAATCGGAATAAATCGGAAAGTGAGTTTGTTTGTTTGTTCCGCTATCACGCCGTAACTACTGAACCGATTGCTTTGAAATTTTGCAGACGTACAGATAAAAGTCCGGATTAAATATTAGGCTACTTTTTATCCTGGAAAAATCTACAGATTCCACGGGATGTGCAATAAAGGCTTCGCTCAAAAACTACTGCACAGATTTTCATGCGGTCAAGTTTCAAGACAGAGTTTCAAGGTTTTGCGCTATTTTTTATCTCGGAAAAACGAACGAAAAAACGACTTCCGCGCATATGTAGCCGTGGGCAAAAGCTATGACCCTTAACCCTCTATAGACCCAATCCCGAAATCCACGCGGGCAGAAAGCTAGTAGTTTATAAATCAGAATAACATATATAGTTTACATTTTATAAATAAATTGTACGAATTATCGACAATATGATGAAAGTAAATAGGAAAATCGTTTTGATCTTTATAAATGGTAGCCTACGCGTTTTTCTGATGTATAAGCTATATTATTGTAAAGTTTCGTTTAAATCCATTTAGTAGTTTTTACACGAAAGAAAAACAAAGATCCATTCATAAATTTTAGAGCTTACAGCATTAGGAGGGATTCTGTAAACATAGACAAATAAAAAGACGCTAATGAGTAAGGGCTATTACAAAGTCAATGATTATTTAAATGATGCCAATGCTTGGTGTTGATTTGAGGATACATTCTAAAGTGTAAATATTTGCTTTCCCTTATAAATTGTAAACACATATGTACATTGTATGATAACGACATAATTTATTGTAAATGTTGTTATTACTTTTGATAAAGCTGATAAGTTTCTTGCGCCCATTTCTCTTATTAGCTAAAAAATACGTCCTGAAACTGCTAGGAAAAAAAATTTGGACGATTCAAAAGAGAGCGAGTCTATAAAGTCATATTTGAATACAGTTAATTTTGATTTTGATAGAAATTAAAAATGTCACGATATTAAATGTTATAATAATATAATTAACTAGCGACCCGCCCCGGCTTCGCACGGGTGCAGTGAAAAAATGGTTATGGTGCGTTATCCCTAAGAGATAGACATATACCATCGCGGACTTTTTTGTTGGATTTTTGTAAGTTATACAATACTGTAGTACATTATTTTGGTCTATCTCGTAGGGTTCAGCCAGCGTTTGCAATATAAGCGCAAAAAAACGTGCTTATTTACGACATCACATTAGAAACCTTTAAATTTATCAGTGTTTCTCTACTATATTATGCATTTCTTATACATACAAACCTTCCTTAAGAATCACTCTATCTATTAAAAAAAACCGCGTCAAAATCCGTTGCGTAGTTTTAAAGATCTAAGCATACATACGGACATACAGCGAAAGCGACTTTGTTTTATACTATGTATTGATGTAATTTATACAAATATAAGATGCTATTTTATACTAGTTAACATTCTAACCTTTATTTTGATTTGGTTTCAAGCAAAAAACTATGCTACATTTATTTATTGCTAGATCAAGACCGAAAATCTAAAAATGTTAAAACATATCCCGAATAAGATTAATATTGAAGAGCAGCTGTAGATACAAAAAATCCGTAATTTATTACGGGCAGAAAACATGACAGATTGAAAAGAACGATTAATGAATTATAAATGACTGGGATTAAAGTAAACAGTAATTGTTTTAATTGAGCGGAAATTTAGAAGTTAATGGAAGAAGATTAATTTCTTCTGTAATTATGATGCGGCTATTTCGATTTCTATTGTTCGCTGGAAGATACCTTTACTTTGTTTTACGACCTGGAGACGTATTTTTGAATCATTAGACGTGAATTTGGTATTCGAATACAAATCGTGCGCGAAATTATTTTCAACCGCTTACAATTTTATAGATTTTTCAATCACTCGAATTCAGTGTTGTCATTAAAAACAAATTTTTGATTAGATTCTGTTTCACGCAGAAAAATTAAAAATGACAAAACAATATTTACTTATTACAATATGTACCTATTTACAAGCTTTACATTAACCAGAGTAAATTTATCACTGTCAACGTCACTTCAGCGTTGCATATTTTACTAGTAGAAATAACAAACGCCCCTTCCGTGGCCGGGGGGCGTCGTCGGTGGAGGAGACCGGGGGAGGTAGTAGCCTCCCCCGAGGAGGGCTCCCCTCTAGGCAGGGGAGCGGAGGCTGGGGTTTCCTGGAAGTTGCTTGATGTTCCCGGGGGCCCGCTACATGCCTGAGGAAGGCCATCCCTGAGGCTTTTAGTGGGTAGGCCTCCCCCTTCTGGGGAGGAGAGCCCCACATAACCGCCGGCTCGCCACAGCCGGGGTATGCAATTTAATGCATTTTCCTCAAGGGAAAAAAAAAAAGTAGAAATAACAAACGAGTGGGTTGAACCACTCGTTGCACAACGCACGAAGTGAAAGTTCAGAAATAGCGAATCCGGTAATACGTATACGAATCTCACGATTTCGAATGCGAATTGGTTTTCTATTGTTTCAAAAATTCGTCTCCCGAGGTAATAACTTTGGTGGTTTTAAATGGATTATAATTAAACTTTACAGTAATATAGCTCATACATCAGATTAACACTTAGCCTGTGATTTATAAAGATGCTAGCTGATAAACGCGACTTCGTCTGCACAGATGGTAGTTTATTTCCACTTATTTGACACGTATCATTATAGTTTGGACAATTTACATAGTATATTTGTATATTATATCTAGAGATCGGATAATCGGATGCATATTTACCTAAAGTTAATTTTTGGCTCACAAATTATGGAAGCGGCTTTTTAAAATACATTTTGTTAAATAAAAATCCCGAGAAAATACGGGACTGCAAATTTAACGTAGTGATATTGTTTGAAAATTACTAAATTAGCACGTGGTATTTATTTTCAAAAGACCGAGACTCCGGGTTCATTTATACAACTATGCATATAATACGTATTTACATGAAGTTTAGTTTCAGTTCCCCGTGCGATTTATGAATGTACGATTTATTACATGAAGTGTGTTATACGAAAGTATTGAGCTAGTTTGACTAAAACAATAATCAATTACATAATTGAATAAAAAAACAGAAATGGTGAAAAAATTTATTTAACAAAACAATAAAAAGCCGTTTCCATACTTTGTCTTAAACTAACTTTAGGTAAATATGCATCCGATTATCCGATCTCTAGTCATGACTGTCCGTCCGTCGGTCTGTCCGTTCGTATGTCACAGCAACTTTTTTCCGTAACTATAAGAACTACACTGTGGAAACGTGGTAAGTAGATGTATTCGGTGAACCGCATTAAGATTTTCATACAAAAATAAAAAAAAAAAACATTGGGGTTCCCCATATTTAGAAGTGAAACTGGACCCATACGTGTGGGGTATCTATGGAAAGGTCTTCAAAAATGATATTGAGGTTTCTAATATATATGTTTTTTAAACTGAATCGTTTCGGAAAAATGTGCAACCCCCCCCCCCCCCGTAACTTCTAAAATAAGGAATGATGAATGTAAAAATGATATCTATACTAATATTATAAAGAAGTAAAGTTTGTGTGTTTGTATATTTGTTAAATTGTAAGGGGTAATCTCGGGATCTACTGAGCCGATTTTAAAAATTCTTTCACCAATAGAAAGACACATTATTTTTGAGTGTCATAGGATATATAAAAAAACGAAAAATAAAAAGGCTTTTACGTGGTAGTCCGTTTTGCAAAGTGAATCGGAGAAAAAACGGTCGAATGAATGCGTTTCTTACGAACGCTGCCTTAACTATGAAAGATATATTTTTGAGTTCTAGAGAAAAGATGTGGAGCCTGAAAATGCCTACAAAAAAGTCCACGACAGCATTTGTCTACCTTTTATATTTATGTCACAAAAAGTTGTTTTTTTAATATTACAGTTAAAAATTAAAACATAACACTGTACTTAAAAAGGATTATTAATATTATGCCCAACGAAGTGGGCACGGGTCAGCTAGTATGATATACATTTAGAAAGAGATCTAATAAATTAGTTTTTTTCAATACGTTATAAATCGTAAACCGCCTTTTACCTTTCATTCAATGAACTCCAATATAATAAAGAATAAAGGAAAACATTCATTTAGATATATTGTGGTACGGAACCCTACGTGCGCGAGTCCGACTCGCACTTGACCGTTTTTGTTTAATGAACCTTTACGTAATCAACTCGGCATATTAATTTATTTAAATTTCATAATTAAACATTATACGATCCTTTTTATAATGTTACGAAGAACAAAGATTGTTTTGGACACATGGCCGGTTATTCTGTACGAGATCACACAAAGTCAATCATAGACATACTCACGTGATTATTTAGTTACCAATCAATTTGTATTAGCTTTTGAATGTTGTAATAACAGCCAAAAGCACGCCACATCGATTAAAAAACATCCACCCATACTTAATAAACTTTCGCTGTAATAATATTACTGGGAATTGTGTGAATTCCGCAAAATATGACGAAAGTTGTCAAGTGTTTAGAAAAAGTCTGCAATCTTGCAGATAAAGTCGCGAGCACTAACTAGTATAAATGAAATATCATTAGAAAACTAATCGCTCTTTTTAGCGTAGCTAGTTATCACAACAGAACTTGTTCTAGAATCCTCTGAGGGAATATTAAATATCAAGCGATCCACAAGAGACTGTTGCGTTCAAGCGGGCCTTAGATATTTGCATAATCGCTGCCTTAATGTGACTGCTAAGTGATTTATACACTTTCGGTTATATGACTTCTACGTCAAGATTTGCTGTAGCTGATTGTTAATCGTGAATAATGGCTCTCTTGTTGAAATAAGACGCGAATTTAGCTCCATAAATGTCCATAAAACATTAAAAGTTTCATTATTCGATACCGCTTTGCAGACGTAGATGTTATCGCCGCCACACGAGTCCCGGATTTAATTTATGTCTTGTAAAAATTATGGTTTCATTTATTATTTTTCAAATCAGTTAGTTATTGTGTACTAGCTGTGCCCACGACTTCGTCCTCGTGGAATAGTAATTTTAGGTATCATTTTTAATGACTGAGAGTGTTATAAACGTAAGAGTAGACAAATATAATCGGAAAGCTTCAAACTGCTAAGCTATCGGCAGTAACACGTGTTATTGTGAGTCAACCATAAGAATATATGCAGAGATGTGAATTATTTGAAATACATATATTTCAAATGCAAATACAAAATGCAAAATACCCATTTTTATTTTATATTTGAAATACTTTTTTCTAAATGTATTTTTGTTTTTATTTGAAATACTCTATATAAATATTTAGTATTTATAAAATACAAAATAGTTTCGTTACATTTTTAATTAATTTTTACAATGTTTCATTCTTAAATCCATGATTTCCTTATTTATGAACGCACTGATCGTGATCGTAGTGTTGTCATTGCCATTTGTCAACTAGAACAATAATGCCAATATTTAGGCCCCATAGGCAGAACATGAAAGATGAACTCTTTGAACAAATAGGTACTAGTTTTAAAATCAGTTCAATAAATAAAAGTGGTTATGCTTAACAATGTATTTTATTTTCAAAACCTATTTATAAATACGTATTTTGCATTTTGTATTTAAATACTTTTATTCAAAACTATTTTTGTATTTCTATTTGAAATAGTGCTAGCAACTATGCACTTTTACTAAACTATTTTTCACATCTCTGAATATATGCTGTCGTTTGATATTTTTTACATAATTTTAAGGAAAACATTTCCGTCATACATGATTTCTGTGTAGCTTTAACCATTTAGAGCGAGCGCGCACTGGTGATTTTTGTCACGGTGACTGTTTCGTCACTGTTGTCAAGTCCGTGAATATGTATGGAGTTGCGCGCATGTTACGACGTGACAATTGGGTGACATTTGTGTACGCCGACGGGCACTGGCAACAAATATGTCACTCTCGTCGTCAGTCGTTCGTGCAAAGAACGACCGTCTTTTAGAAATCCATAGTGGCAAATGACACTTCTATTTCGAAAATGTTTTATCACTGTCTCTATTAATGAGCGCACTCCACTTTGGAAACGTGACGTGACAGTGACAAACACTTTAAAGTCACCGTGACAAAAATCACCAGTCCGCGCGCCCGCTCTTTTTTTTTTTTGTTCCCCTGAGGAAAATGCATTAAATTGCATACCCCGGCTGTGGCGAGCCGGCGGTTATGTGGGGCTCTCCTCCCCAGAAGGGGGAGGCCTACCCACTAAAAACCTCAGAGCCTTCCTCAGGCGTGTAGGGAGCCCCCGGGAACATAAAGCCACTTCCGGGAACCCCCAGCCTCCGCTCCCCTGCCTAGAGGGGAGCCCTCCTCGGGGAGGCTACTACCTCCCCCGGTCTCCTCCACCGACGACGCCCCCCGGCCACGGAAGGGGCGTGGTCCATCCCGGGTCGCCGTAGCAGTCGCGACTTCCTCGCGCCCGCCGGCGACCCGCGGCGGCGCCGCAGCTGTGCTACCGAGCCCGGCGCCGCCTTCTTCGAGCGGGATCGGCCATCTCCGACCCCGATCGGCGGCCTCCTTCTGGAGCATCACTGCTTCACAGAAGGAGGCCACAGCCCTCCAACCTCCCTCGTCCGCCAGCATTGCCGCAATCAATGCCGGCGGAGACAGATCTCGCCCGATCTCTGCGACCAAGACTCGGCGCTCGGAGGCCCACGCGGGGCACTCCGCCAGCGTGTGCTGGCCGAGTCAAGGTCGGATGCGCAGTGGTGACAATGTGTCGATCCCTCCCGTCCTATTCGACACAGATACTCACCGAAGCAGCCGTGCTCGGTGAGTATCTGAGTCAATCGGTAGGTGACCTCCTCCTTCCCGTGGAGCCAAGATTCGAGGTGCGGGAGTGCGGCACCGACGGCCCGCTGCTGGCGCGCGCAGATCCGTAATTCGAGCTGCGCACGCCAGGCCGCCACAATCCGTCGGTGCCACTCCCGCTTAGGCACTTTGTGCGCGGGTTCCGGGGCGCTCCCCCCATCGCCCGCGTGCTTGCTCTTAAGGTTGCACACGCGACGGAAGCTTCTAAATGGAGTAACTTCTCCCGCTTTTCCAACATTTACCTTCACTGCTCTGCTCCTATTGATTGTAGCGTAATGAAAAGTATACTTTAACTAGCTCAGGAGTATGAAAAAAAAAATTCAAAGCATTGTCCTCAGCGGTACAAAAAATAAAGACTACAATTTGTGAAGATACTAGTTGCTATCTTTGTGACTTTCTAAAAATAGATGGTAGATTTTTTCTTACTTACTTGACTTACCGTCATATTTTGATATGATGTCAGTAGTTTTTACTTGACAGATTAATAAACATTATCTTTAGAAACATCCGCGTTTATATTATTGAATGAAGGGATTGTGTGAATTGTCCAAAATATGAAAGAAAGAAAGAAAGAAAAGTTTTTTATTTGGCGCCAACTTAACGTATTAAAGCTAAAGTACAGGTACAGTATAATACAGAATATAATAAATAGATTAACAACAATAAGAAATTAACAACAAATGGCGACCAAATGCGACTCCACTCAGCTAATAGCCACAGATAGCTGTGACGCTGATTTTCAGTGGAGCCACCAGGACAGAGTATGATCTTCCATTTTACAGGACGTGGTTGCCATAACTACTCGCTCCGAGCCACAACACGCCACACACAACACATCAAGCCTTTAATCTTAACATATATACTTTTTCTTTTTTTTTTTTGTTCCCCTGAGGAAAATGCATTAAATTGCATGCTGCATTGCTGTGGCGAGCCGGCGGTTATGTGGGGCTCTTCTCCCCAGAAGGGGGAGGCCTTTTTTACAAGACAGTAAAAAAAGGCCTCCCCCTTCTGGGGAGGAGCACACACACAATTCACAACCAGCTGCCTAAGCGTTGTGTTGAGATGCCAAAAGATGTTTCTTTAAATTGTACTTAGAGGAACTGATAGACAGTAGAAAATATGCTGATAAGTATCGAGTAACTAGGAAAAAATCTACTATCTTTGCAGACGAAGTCGCGGGAACTAGCTAGTGTTGAATAAACTCCACTATCCCTAGTTTCCAACTTACCTTCGAACCCGTTTTAAATTTTGTGCCGAAAGCTCCCGCCCCAAGCGATCCTGTGTTACTAAAAATGTCCTTGAAATTCCTAAGTCCAATTCCGTATTTTTTCAAAAATCCTTTTCCGTTCATGCTGCCAAGCTGTGGAATAGTTTGCCCGCTTCCATTCGTGAGAGACCATCCCTCACATCTTTCAAATGTCTTCTGAAAGAGTACTATCTGTCTAATTAATTGTATTGAATTATATTAATTATTATATATATGTATCATATATGTATGTAAATATGTATATATATACATACATATATATATATATATATATATATGTATGTATGTATGTGTGTATATATTTATTTATGTGTAAGTATGTATATGTATATGTATGCTTAATGATGTGTACATTTGAATAGGTTTTTAAAACTTAATTACCCCTGCAATTTTAACGTCTTGCACTTGGGTTGGCTGGAAGAGATCGCTTTTAGAGATAAGTCCGCCCTTGTACACTATAAATAACTATAATTTTCATTTTTTTATTGTACAATAAAGTATTATATATAAATAAGATAATTGTGATTTTTATAATACCTATATCTAATATCTCGAAAATAATTAATTTTATCACTGTCACACTAGGAACTGCACAAAACACGAAGTTGAATCGATACTCCTAAAGCACCAAACCCTTCTCTTGTTTCATTGCGCACAAAAATATTACACAGTAGGCGTTACTACAAATTTAAGGGGATAGGTGAGGCACTTTTGACGACGGAAAAATATAATTCTTTTATTTTGTAATGTGTTAATTTGTTACTCTCCGAGAAAGTCGAGAGGCTAGGTAATGGAGATGTTCCATTATCCACAGATTATATTCCATTCTTTTCTCACATATACATTAATATCTTCACAAATAAAAAGGTGGTATGGCCGCCTAATCGTCGCACGCGCAATTGTAACAATAACTTAACGCAAATAATTATAAAACTCAATAGAAAGTAACCACATTTAATAAAAGTGATGTTATAAATAAATAATAAATAAATATTTGTTACACTTACACCAATTAGCCTAGACCTGGCCCCCAGTGATTATTACCTGTTCCCAAAATGAAAAAAAGAGCTGCAGGGTATGAAATTTACCACCGATGATGTAGTCAAGGACGCAGTATCGGCGTATTTTCAAGATAAACATTCCTCCTTTTTAACATTCTTTATAACCCAATTTATCCTACTTACCTTCGCTCTTGTTTTGAGTTTGCTTATTCTCCTGATGTTGTTTGCAGATCTCATCTTCGTACTCTTCTTAAACTTCCCTCTGATGTTTTCCGCACTAATTTCTTCCTTAACTCTTTTTCTGTTCATGCAGTTAAATTATGGAATGCACTTCCGCCTTCAGTGCGAGACATCGTTCTTTCTTGCTTTTCAAGAAGAAAGTAAAAGAGCACTATCTTTCCTTAACGTGATTAACTATCCTCTCAGTAATTTTGCTGTATTATATTAAACCTAATCTAAGTTTGTATATATCCATGTATATATGTTTATATATGTATGTATTTATTAGTGTATATATGTATAAGTATGTATGTAAGTATTAAGTATGTGTACTTTTTGTTATACAACTATTATATATATTTGTACACGCGACATCCACGTTTCTCAGTTTTTTTTTTCCTATCACAGGTGGGTTGGAAGAAATTTCATTAGAAATAAGCCACACCTATTGTACTGTCTATAATTTTGTATTTTCCTGTTTTTTTCTTTTGTGTACAATAAATCGTTAAATAAATAATAATAAATAAAATCAAATCATTTTTTTATGGCGGTATAAATAAATTAATTGTAAGATCTGAAAAATGTAGCCGTCTTGCAGGTATAATATACTGAAGAAGAAAAATAATTTGGTATTTTATTTCCACCCTATATCCCTCATTCCGCGAATATAAAAACGCTACCTCGTATGTGTTATTTTAAAACAAAAAATACATCGGGGTTACTTAGTGAGCTACCCTGTACAAAACAAGTCCATTAAAAAAATCCGCAAAATGGCGGAATTTAAGAGAACGCGTCCTTTTTAGTGAACTGTCATAAATTGTTTGTAAAGTTATGAAAATTTTTATAAAACTTCTGTTCAGTATACATATTTCCAATTAGCAAAATTATGTTTTGTCTCACAGAAGAATTAAATCTTGCTCCATTTTAATACCAAAAACGTTAAGCTGAGGAATTATTTATTCTTTCTTAATCGTATTTTCCATTGTTTATTCGAATAGACATTTTTATGTAAAGCGAAAGCTCCGGGACGGATCCTCTCATTGAATCAGTTTTACTGAATTCCAAAGTAGCTAATCAGGGTATTTGATATAGAATTTTACCAACGCGAGGTTGCCTTTTCATAATACAATTTTATCCTGGAATATTCCAAGAATCCTCGTCGCTTATGTTTTTTATTCAATATCTTTTATAATCATTCAAAAGGGAATAGAAAAAAAACAAAAAAATAACTTAAATTTTACAGTTAGCTGGTGATATTTAATGGCAAGTTTTCCATTTACTCATGTTTTTAATCAATTTCAATCAAGTAAATATGTTTGAAAAATATATATACTGTAGATATATCTTTATATAAGTGATTTTTTTACAATATTTAATTTTAGCCGATCATAAAAAAACGTAGTAAGAGGGGAAAATTTTGATTCCATCTCAGCTCATATACGTCCCTACAGAGGGACACATCTGCATTGTCCCTCTCCTGAGAGGCGATCGCCCTCACAGTTCGCCTATATGGTTCTTAGAACTTAGGCACAGGCTGAGTTCAGTCGGCAGGTCACGCGGTCAGACCGCTCTGGCCGCGTGTAGTCCGACATAACTTCCGCGACTTGCCGTTCTATTTTGTGTGAAAGTCGGGGCTGATATGCATCACTGCGACCTATTAAGATCTATTGTGACCAGCCTCCTATGTAGGTTCTATGTAGGCCCTACAGTAGCTCCCTTAACTGGGCACTGACCAAGAACGATAGGATGTTCCAGTTCGGATTGTTTTTATTTCATCTGGGTCAAGGATGTGTTTCCCCAGGTGTCTGTTTCTTTTGTGAATCAGCGGTTCACAGTAGCACAAGAGGTGAATTGGTGTTTCACGCTCTTGTTCGCAGACTCTGCATGTGTCAGTGTCCTTTAGTTTCATGTTGTAAAGGTGTCTATTCAACTTGCAGTGACCGGTCAAAGCCCTAACCATCACGCTCAAGTTACTCCTGTTAAGCTTTAGTAGCTCGTCAGTGCGTTTGCGAGAGTATGGTTCGATTAGTGCTTTTGAGTGTGTCATCCCGGACGTACTGTGCCAGTCTGCTTTCGCCTCGTTAAGAAGGCGAGTTTTTAGGTATTGCATGGCCTGGTTCTTTGAGATACCACAGATAGGCTCTGGGCCGAACTGTATTCCTTGAGCCCCAGCCCTGGCTAGTTCATCGGCCTTCTCATTGCCGGTTATTCCAGAATGACCTGGCACCCATTTGAGAGTGATTTTGTTCTTTTCTCCCAGGTCATTGAGTTTTTTCACACAGTCTTTTACTAGCTTTGATTTAAGTGTGATATTGTTTATTGCTAGTAAAGCTGCCTGACTGTCTGAATTGATTACGATTTTTTGGTTTACGTAGTTTCGTTGGCGGTTCGCTTGTACACATTCAATTATGGCACAGACCTCCGCCTGGAATATAGTGGCATACTTTCCCAGGTTTATGCTTTTGCTAACCCTGGGTCTGCCCCCATATATGCCACATCCTACGTTGGCCCCCATTTTGGAGCCATCGGTAAACCACACCAGACACCCGTCATATGAGGGATCTCTATGTCGGCCTTGCGCCCAGTCTTCCCTCTTGGAGATTTCCACAGTGAAATTCTTGTGGAAGCTAACTTCTGGAGGCAAGACGTCTGTCGTCATTGCAAGAAGTGGACATTCAAACACTTTTTGATATAGTGTCCTAATTGTCTGGGATTTCCAGTGTTCTATGCCAGCGTTAGTCCTATAGATGCCAGCCATCATCTCCTTCTCAATAAAGAGGTTTAGAGGTGGGAGGCTGAGGATTGCATTGAGGGCTATGGCTGGTGTTGATCTAACGGCTCCTGTAGCCATCAGGCATGCAGTACGCTGCAGGCCTGATAGCTTTTTTATAGCCGTAACTTGCTGTGCCTTCGAGCCCCATATCGTACAGGCGTAAGTTATTGACGGCCTGACGATGGTGGTGTAAAGCCATAAGGTGATTTTTGGGTTTAGTCCCCATCTCGTCCCTACAAGCCGTTGACATATACCTAAGGCAGTTTTAGCCTTTTGTATCGTGTTCTTAAGGTGTGACTCCCAGGTCAGTTTCTTGTCGATGATTACGCCCAAGTACTTGACCTCTGTTGAAAATGGTATTGTTGTTCCTTTTATAGTCAGTGGTGAGAGCTTATCCAGCTTTCTCTTCCTAGTAAAAGGGACTACAATAGTTTTCGTAGGATTTACAGTCAGTTGATTTTCTGAACACCAGTTAACAATTGTGTTTACGGTTTTCTGTAAAATTGAGGTTACAGTGCTTTGACAGGGGCCTATGACACAGGCCACTACGTCATCTGCATAGCTCTGTACGTTAAGATTCATTTCTGAAGTTTTTACTAAAAGTTCATCTATGACAAGGGACCATAGCAATGGCGATAAAACGCCTCCTTGCGGGCAACCTCTTGTCGCTCTGAAGCTTCTAGTTACCTTATGGAGGTCTATTTTTACTATTCTGTTTTTTAGCATTGCAACTATCCATCGGGTCGTTGTTTCATCGATCCCTTTGTTCTTCAGCCCTTTGGTTAGAGAGGTGGTGGTCACGTTGTCAAATGCTCCTTCTATATCTAGGAATGCACAGACGGCTATTTGCCTGTCCTCAAGAGCTCTGTGGATGTTGTCCGTAAGCTCTAGTAAGGCAGTCTCTGTGGATTTTCCTTTTTGATAGGCATGTTGTTTCGGGTGCAGAGGTAGTTCCTTTAGAGGGCCCTCCCTGATGCAACCGTCAATTAATTTTTCCATTATCTTTAGAAGAAAGGAGGTTAGGCTTATTGGTCTAAAGGACTTTGTTGGGAGTAGTCCTTTTTTCCTGCTTTCGGTATAAAGCGGACTTTGACCAAGGACCATGTTCTTGGCATATATCCCCAAGCATAGCTTGCCCGGAAAATTTTTACCAGAAGTGGAATGAGGATGTCTTTAGCTCGTTGTAGCAGAGCTGGGAATATGCCATCCTCACCTGCTGATTTGAAGGGCTTAAAAGTATCAATAGCCCAGCCTACTTTATATGGCCTGATATTCATTGCAGCTCGCCTCCAGTCTTCCCTTTTGGGTCTGGTAAGGCGATTGGAATGTTCAGAGTCATAGTTTTCGAGCATATTTGTTGAACCAGGGAAGTGGGTGTTCGCTAGTAAATCCAACGTTTCTTCCTCTGTTTCAGTGTAAGAGCCATCTGGTTTCTTTAGTAGTCCCAGTTGGTTGGATGGTGATTTGGCTAAGACCTTGTGGATCCTTGCTCCCTGAGGAGTATTACTTATCTCCTCACAGAACCTTCTCCAGGAACGTCTTTTTGCCTTTCTTATTTCTTTATTATATTCAGTTAAGGCCTTTTTGTAACGTTCCCAATCCTCGGGCGTTTTGGCCTTATTGAATAATGTTCTTGTTTTACGCCTGAGTTCCTCAAGTTTAGGGTGCCACCAGGGTACTTTGTTGTCTTTTTTTACCTTCATAGGGCAGCTCTCCGTGAAGGAGGCTGTTATGGCATTGGTTAAGAGATGTACCGAATAGTCGACCATCTCTGGTGTTTTAATGATTTTAGGAATCTTTGTCAGTGGTTATTAAGACACGTTTTATATTGGTTCCAGTTTGTGGTTTTAGGATCCCTAAAATACAGATTAGTGTTTTGATTTGTCTGAATAGAGAATTTAATCATACGATGGTCAGACATGGACGTTTCGTTGCTTACTATCCAGTTGTTAATTGATCTGGATAAGTTGTTAGTAGCAAGAGTGATATCTAAGACCTCCTGTCTGGATCTCGTAACAAAGGTCGGTTTACGGCCCATGTTAAGAATCTGAAGGCAGTTGGTCAGAATGAAATCATGAAGTAACTCACCCCTGATGTTGACATCGCTACTCCCCCAGTTGGTATGGTGGGCGTTTGCGTCGCACCAAACCAATCAGGAGTTCGACTTGCCGTTGCGGGGTCCGTTAAGTGTCGTTTCATAAGTGTGTTTCTCACTTATATAATTAGCACATTAAAAAATCATGTGCGTTGCTCTGAAAATAAGAGTGTTATTGCTAATTTTAAATCTTTCGACTTTATGTCGATTGACGTTTCGTCAACTACTGCACTGACATTTAAACTGGTATCAACATGAGGGTTATATTACAGTAAATTTATAACTAAAATTAATAAAAGTTACTTTCATTATATATGTGTTATACATATATGTATGTCTATTTGTTACCCTAGATCCCATGACACAAACCTTACAGAACTTACTTTGGGTTAGGCTAATTGGTGTATCCTGACATTCCGCCTGACACAGATGCTCTCGGGGCATGGTTGCTTTGGGGGCTGCTTGTGCCGAATCGCCGGAAGGGAGCCCACGGCCAGGTGCCATCACCGTGTGGAGTGCGAAGACGAAGACGCGCAACTCGCGCTCCAAAACTGCATAGCTTGGACAGCGGAACGCGGTAGACTAACAGCCACCATTGGAGCGGACCTTTCCCTCCAAACCGTGATCAAACGTATGATATAAAATCAGGAGAGCTGGACGGCCATGGTCACGTATGCCGAGACCGTAATGGCAATAAAAGAAAGTGCGGAGAGAGACCGTGAAGCAGCCGCGAATACGGGCATCCGTCGGAGGAGAACTGGGAGAAGAAAACTCAGTGCCACTGACGGTACGAAGAGGTGCGCGCGGTGTTCCCGCGCGTCCTTTGCAAAGAGAGAGACGGGACCCTCACGGGCCAGCATCGCCGGAGTCGCGTCGAAGCCATACCATTCGGTAGTTCCAGCGTCTTCCGGCGAAATGAAGAGAAAGAACGCGGCGGAGTTTTTAGTGGGTGCGAGCCCCACATTCCCCGGAATAGGCATATCCTCCGCCTAAAAAAAAAGGCTAATTGGTCCTTTACATTGCACTTGCATTGAAGACTGGCTGGCAGCTCATTCCACAATCTAGTACCACTGAAGGAGCGGTCATAAAATAAGTTTGAGATATTAAAACATTTTAAGTAAATAAAAACATCCAACAACTAGAAAATATGCTAACAGCCGCGCACTAGCCTTCGTGCACTTGCTGCGATCTAGCCAACTGGCTCGATTAATATTTTAATAAGTAAAATTCGTTCCCGCGGGTGCGATTTTGAACTGTGACCCCGCTCAGAACTTTATACCAGAAACAAACAATTCCCGGTTGCCAAGTTGCGGTTTCCCTCTAAGATAATTCGGGAACTTGGGAAATTTTCTGCACCCAACTTCCCTGTTTCAATATTTATGCTGGAAAATCTTGTTTGAGAGAATGGATCTGATGGTTGAAATTACATCATCAAATATACCTCTTTGTGGACAGTGGTGTTGTGGTATTTTTTTTTACCGGAACGCGTATAATAATTGGGTAGGCGGCCGCTCTGTGCGGTCTCATGTTCCAAATTTGACGGGAAGGGGGGGGGGATTCGATTAGGAGGGAGTTCAGAGCTCCGGTTCAGCAGAAAAAACGTTCCGTATTCCGGTTCACGGTTCGGAAAAACAAACCCGGTCCGGTTCGGGTTCGGTTCAAACCCTTGTTTATTAATTAGTGCTCGAAATAGGTAGTTTAATTTAATGTACTTGCGATTTTGCGACATCAATAGTATAAATATGCCTGGGAACTTACTGTTATCAGAGATTGTAAAAATATTATATTGAACTTTCAAAATAGTATTTCATCTTTTAGCTTTGTGTTGTAATAATAAGTGGTAAACATAAAATTTCACAATAAAAGCGTAAAGAAACGAATAGCAAATAAAATTAGAAAACTTTAGGTTTATCCATGTTATGCTTACATTGACTTTCTTTCTGCAAGTGCATAAAATTAAACTACCTATTCCAAGCACTAATAAGAATACATATAAAAATTTGTCAAAAATTTGAAAAAAAAAATCAGCAATTCTAATAATCTAAAAAAAAATTTTGATATGTCAGCCAATTCATGTTATCAGTAATCATCTTTAGTTCCGGAACGGGTTCCGGTCCAAAATGGAAGTACCGGAACGATGTTCCGAAGCGAAGCGAATTATTATGAAATTTATTTTGATTTCATAATTAAACATGAGAATAGAAACTGATATGATCCTTTTTATAATGTTACGAAGAACAAAGATTGTTTTAAAAGAAATTATTTAGTCAGATTAATTATGTTGTACATTCATTACCGCATTAAAACATTGTAATTATTCAATTTTGACCTCCAATAATAAAAGCATACCTTGTAAAAACAACTCAGTCTTGCTGATAATATCTTGACATCAAAATTGTGCCACAAACACGCAAAGTTTTTTCGTGCAATATTACAGTACTTTTGCAAGAGTATCCTGTGAGTTTAGTTATTTATTGCAAATCATGTGTTAAAAAAAAGTTAAAGGACATTTAGCTTCAGAGAAAACCTGTACCAATACAGACTTGAGGACTCGCTCTTTGAATGCGTTGCCTATAAAACTATATAAGCTGGACTGTCAAAATTTCATCGGAGCAAGTTTTAAATTGGAAAATAAACTTGGAAGGTTAGCATTAAGAAAGTTCTTTCTTCCATCAAAGCACTGCTGGTGGATAACTAGAGAAAGTAATCTAGCGTTTTTGCAGGAAGAGGTAGCAGAAGTGGGTATTACAGATTTATAAGCCATTGGCGTAATGAAATTGGGAACTTGAGGTCATGAAAATCCTCTGTGGCAATAATAATACACCAAGAATTGATCGAAAGGGTGCAACTCTCTTTTTGCGCATGAGAAATCACTATGTTACGACAGGGAAAAAGGTCTAATCAACAAGAATTTCTTTAATAAAATGTCGACGAAGTTTATACCGAACAGAAATGCAGGATCGTACATTCCAGGAGTAAGTTAATTATTTTATTGACTTTGGAAGGGGGAGGTTTCTGAACACTTCACTAAGAAGGACTCTCCTAATGTAAACAGGGGAGCGAAGGCTGCGGGATCCCAGATGTGACACTCGATACTGAGGCCCGCTATATCGCCCGATGATGGCCATCGATGAGGTTTTAGAGTGTAGGCTTCCCCTTCCTCCGACCTCGACTCGGCCCAGCACACGCTGGTGGAGTGCTCCGCGTGGGCCTCCGAGCGCCGAGTCTTGGTCGCAGAGATCGGGCGAGATCTGTCTCCGCCGGCATTGATTGCGGCAATGCTGGTGGACGAGGAAGGCTGGAGGGCTGTGGCCTCAGCTCAGGGCGGCGCCGGGCTCGGTAGCACAGCTGCGGCGCCGCCGCGGGTCGCCGGCGGGCACGAGGAAATCGGGCCCGCGGACATGGCGACCCGGGAGGGACCACGCCCCTTCCGTGGCTGGGGTGCGTCGTTTCCGGAAGTGGTTTGGCGTTCCCGGGGGATCCCTACATGCCTGAGCAAAGCCATCCCTGAGGTTTTTAGTGGGTAGGCCTCCCCCTTCTGGGGAGGAGAGCCCCACATAACCGCCTGCTCGCCACAGCCGGGGTATGCAACTTAATGCATTTTCCTCAGGGGAAACAAAAAAAAAAGGCTTCCCCTTTCTGAGGAGGAGAGCCTCACATAACCACCGGTTATTGTGGTATGCAGTCCAATGCATTTGCTCGGTGTAAAAGCAGGGGACCTGCTCACGTGCCTCAAGGGGGATGGACAGGCTGCTCCTTCAGCAGGTCCACGTTAATGATAACGTGGATACCAGGAAGACGGATATTCGAACAGGAAATGTGGTGGATTATACTTCCTTCCTGTAGCACTAATATAGGTTATTAAATCCAGCTTGAAATATTGTATAGTATCTACACCAAAAACATTTAATAAAACAGAAAAAAATACAAATAAAAAGAATCATCATATTTTCATGGAATATTTAGAAGTAAAGAGTATCTATATTGTATTATATTTAGACAACTTTTATGGGATATAATTTTTTTTATAAAAATTACTATAATTTCTAAGCGTCAATACTTGATTCCACTTTCATTGTAGATTTCTATATTATGTTTATACTCTTTTTTTTTAGCTCACGCTTGTAATCTTTTTTTCTTGTTATTAATTAATGCATATTTTGGATGTCGTTTTATATACGCTTATCATAAAATAGTATTGAATTGAAAGTACTTCATCATATATACGAGCGTTGGAGTGTAGTTTCATCAAGACAATACACCGGCTCACATAGCTGCAGTTGCGATGGCTGCCATTCAAGAAATGGGATTTAAAGTGGTCGAACACTCTCCCTATTCACCAGATCTAGCTCCCAGCGACTTCTATCTCTTTCATCGGCTCAAGGAAGACCTCCGATGCAAGAAATTTGAAGACGATAGCGTAGGGTTTTTTTTTTGGAGAATCAAGAAAATTCCTTTTTTCAAAGGGAATTTTTTGATTTAGAATAAAGATGGACGAAATGTATTAATTATGGAGACTATGTAGAAAAATAAAATAACAAAATTAACTATAATCATGTTGTTTAATATTAATTATCATTACTTTTCATCACCGCTCGTACACTTCCTTCTCCATTTCTGCAAGCCTTATTGAATTATATTTTGCTGCCGAAACCAGACGATATTCAGTAGAAGATCTTTCTATATGATAACTATACTAGTAGCAGCTCAGGAGACAATTCTGCATAAAGGTGATAAGGGGTTCCTATTTAGTTGAATCCTTTGGATTGGATTTAGTTGGAATATAACCAACTTAATCGCAATGCAAGCAATGCTATAGTTCTGCTTGATTAACTGAGATATTCTGCATCGTGCTAATTCGGAGATAAGCACTCGGAACGTCTCTTTGACAATTGATGAGTTGCGTTACGTAACCTGTGTAGGATAATCTCCATTTGCAATAATACATTGGTTACGAATTGAGGAATATTTTTAGAAAAAATATAAATACACTACACTCTGTTTTATTATTATCAAAAGTTCTGGGCCTCATTCTGTATATATGATTGTTTTATTAATATGTTCTTATTCTGATTAATATGTTATGATTGTAGTATTTACAGTTCAGGGGTATGATTTTTTTTCTATTTTTAAGGTTCCGTAGCCGAATAGCAATAAACGGAACCCTACCCATAAGGGTTCAATTAGATTGGCAATTCACATAATATTTTTGTAAGTAATATTATATACACGCGAAAGTTTGTAAGTATGCATTTTTGTTACTCTTTCACGTAAAAAGTACTAAATAGATTTTAATCAAACCTTACTATAACATAGACTATACATCAGCATAACACTTAGGCTATAATTTATGGAGATACTAGCTGATGCGCGCGACTTTGTCTGCACAGATGGTAGAGTTTTTTCTTGACTTGACTTGACTTACTTGACATTTTCTATTATTTGACAATTTACACAATATCAAATCAAATCAAATCAAAATAATCTTTATTCAACATAGACCTTTACAGGCAGTTATTAACGTCAAAACGAACAAAATAAAAGCTTAAAAAAAAACAAAAACCTTGTCCGTACGTACGAAAAAGGAAATATATATACATTATATATTGACTCTACACCTGTTCGGAAATTGGGAGAGCCTTCTCGAGAAGAACAGGCAAAAACTCTGAAGGTCTATTTTTTATCTCTTCTTTTTAATTATTATAATAATATAATATAAGATACAATCATACCTAATACGATTACAGTCGTATGTACTATGTTTACATACACATATAAAATAATACAATATTATAAATAATGTTGTTACCAAACATGGCTCTATGAATAGTGTCCCTATTCCCAAATAGTGTGATCATTTTGATAGTCACTTACTTTATATAACCTTTAAATAACCTTTACTCACAAGTGTCTTTTTTAATACGGATTTTAAATTTATATAAGGGCAAATCAATGACACTTTGAGGAGGCTTGTTAAACATAGATATACATTTATATCTTTATAATAAATTGTAGCCTATACGAGTATGTTATTCTGCACGACGGCACACTTCGCTGCTGGGGTTGGTGAAGGATTCCGAACGGTGCGGCCCGGTGGTTGTTGCAGGAAGAAAATAAGAAGCCAGTTTCTTGTGTTCAGTCGGCCAGCAGGGTCTTCAGGAGCTTTCTGTTCTGGTGGTGGACAGTCGTCCGCTTCAGTATGTGGTCCCCGTCGTAATCCGTATCGAGCCGGGGGAGTCCCTCAATTTATTCCCGAAAAAATCCTACCAAAAATACGATTTTTTGAGACCCCCCTGGCGAGGCTAATCTGTAGGGGTTTATTTTTTCCTTCATTTTTCCGTTTTTTATACAACTATATCTTTTATAGTCCTCGAGTTATATTCGATAATACGTCGGACTATAAGCTTCAAGTCCTTACTTTTCAGGGCATATGTTCGGAGTGTATATCCGATACTATATCTTAACTCGCTACCATTGAGAATGCTCTGTGATATACATATATAGGCACTTTAATCGGCGTGCGATAGGACATTGATCCGACATTTCCATACATTTTATGATTTCTCAGTGGCTGCTTGTTTACAATTTTATAATTTATTGTGCCCTAGTTATTCGTAATATTGTTCATTTAATACATTAACATATAGTATGCCCAAATTCAATAACAATTTCCATATATCTTTCATACTTTTTCCAATAAACTCATATGTTTATACACTTACGCTTTTAAGAATTTTAAGAATTCTAATCAATATATATACCTATCTGACATACTATATGTAGTCTTATTGCTAAGGGAACCTATTCTATGTTGTTTATTCATTTCCTAAGCTAATACTTATCTTTATTTCTTATCTACGCTTAGTACTATTCTTTATAATTATAACTATTTTATATGACTTATACATTTCTATTAATTAATTATTATATTTACTTAATTAAATTATTCTATCCGAACAGTTATTCTGATGTATAAGCTACAATATTCTAAAGTTTAATTAAAATCAGTTAGTTAATTTTTGCGTGAAACAGTAATAAACATACTCACAAACTTTCGTATCTATAACACTATTTCGTAATTTCGGAGGAGCTTAATATCAAAGCGCACTCATGAGTCGCTCCATACGTATGGACTTTCAATTTGTTTTACAACACTCCACTAACTCTGGCAATGACGCGCCATTAAAAGCATACGTAAGTCAGATCGAGCAATATTTCATACATTCCCTTGAATTGCTCGCACGTCGCTTCAAAACCATTATTCAAATGTCCCGTCTCACTTGAGTGTGAGCTAAGAAAATTGGCTTTTTAAATATCAGCGTCGGCAACTTTATTTTGTGTGTGATTATTTTTATTCTGGTTCAGTTGGATCTCTAATAATCCTGTTATTCCATCCACTTATACATATAAATCCGCGATCCTTTCACCGTTAAAAAGTAATTTATTAATTTAGCCTTTAGTCTACCGCGCTGTTCTAATGTGGATTTGTAACCATTATACATTTTCTAGGGATTCTTTGCCTGTTCTGTTTCGGTTGAATGTACATGTTTTAGCAGTATGGTTCCACAAAATACCGATTCATCATCGTATCATCTAAAAGACGCAAACAGCTGAATCTTGTCCTTTCTATATGTTCTCGAGTGGGCCATTTCCCGTCAGACCGCTCCATTACGAATGGTCCAGTGGAATCAACAAAACCCGGGCTACACAATCCTCGTCAAATATATACCCGTTACCGTTACGTACCGGGTAGATTCTTACCCTCCACTACACGGCGATCTTGAGCGTTCAAGCCATTAGACGGCGCGCTCTTTTATTTTGATCCTAACGTCACCTGAACGGTCGCCGGTGTCGTTAGCAGGCAAGGCGTCGAACCTTCTGTTCGTGCGCCATCCACAAAAACACTCATTGCAAAGCCGAACATAGATATCTGAGACTTCAGCATAGGTCCGTCCAAAAAACAAGGAAGCAACAAAACCTCGTCTGTTGCTCGATTGGGGTATAATACAAGTAGTGCCTTAGATCTCAACAGGTGTGGTTTGGAACCTTAAACTCCTTAACAAAATACCAATTATTGAGTAGAAATCTTTATTCATATTTTAGTATTCCTTATAATTGTTGCGTTTTTTTTTTTGTAAATTGTAAAACTTTTGCAGTATTTCGTGCATTTTGTATGCCAGATTGGAATATTCTTGGATATTTGAAAACACGTTTTGGGATGCGAGTTTTATCTGGATTCCTAGAAAATTAAGGAACTGGGTATTATATTTTGACCTTTAACTGTGAATAAACAATGCTTTTAAATATTAATGGTATAATGAGACGTTTAGGCAAATATGTAGCAATAACCAAATCGAGATCAAAAATATCAGTCGAGATTAACCGGAAAACGCCAGCGGTTCTCGGAAATCGTTCCCGGTTCGGTTCTGATTACAAAATGTCCGCTTAAGTCTGATATTTGTTATTAATGGAATAAAACGTCTCAGAATTGATGGTGTAAATCATGTCATCATTACAGTAGCCTGCATTCGGCTATAATAAATCTCTGGACGATTTTATTTGTTAATTTGTTTGTTTTTTTTAAGCTTTTTTTTTGTTTTGTCTGTTGACGTCTATAAGTGCCTGTATAGGTCTATGTTGAATAAAGATTATTTTGATTTGATTTTGTGATTTTTGATTTTATCGTGTATATGTTACCGGCCAAACCCGATTTCAGGACAAACCAGTTTTGTCTCGGCTAAACTAGTTCTTCCTATAGCCGATAGAATAAAGTAGTTTAGGCTAGTCCAAACTTATTTTTCCTAAGCCCGATATAATAGACTAGTTTAGACTAGGCCAAACTAGTTAATCCTGATTTAAATACGCACACCCTAGGATAAACTGGTATGGTCTAGTCTAAATATTATAACATTTAGAAAGAAAAATGAATTTCTTTCATTAGATATAAATTGCTCAAATCAGATAATTATAGTATAAAAACGGTCATAATCAGTTGTAGCGTCTACCCTATTATTTATACAAGTAGCTATGAAGTAATAATTTTAATCGCGGGAACGAATTTTCCTTATTAAGCGCGCCAGTTGGCTTAATCGCGGCAAGTACACGAAGGACGGCTAGTGCGCGGGTATTAGCATATTTTCTAGTTGTTGGACATTTTTATTTACTTAAAAAGATTTAAAATCTCATACTTATTTTACGACCGCTCGTTCATCGTTCGTGCTGCTAGATTGTGGAATGAACTGCCAGCCAGTGTGCAAGATTGTTAATACATTGCTTCTTTTAAATGTAAAGAACACTACCTATGTAGCTTGTCGTAGACTACCTTCCCGCAAATAATCATATTGCATATATATATAGTGGCGTACACTCGAAGAGGCCTATGTCCAGCAGTGGACGAAGAGGGGCTGATGATGATGATGATGATGATGATATATATATGATTATATTATTAAATTGGCAAATTCGACCCTAACTCAAAAGAATAGTTTGCAATAAAAATGATGCTTAGCGCATCACTGAGTTCCAGTTATGTAAATACGATGGGTCTAAAATAACTAAGCCTTATTGCTTAAGGCAACAAAACATAGTCAATATATAAATCCCAAGAACAGGCTTGGCTCACAAAGAGATTGCTAAGCGGACAGATTCATTATCCCTCGATCTGGAGCGGGCCTAGAAATAGGTATTTTGTCGAAGGACCAAGGAATTGAAGATCGCTAGTTATATTCGCTAGAGGTTTGTGTTATAATAGCAAGTTCTAACTTATAATAACTTCCATTAAGGTTAGATTGGATTGGACTTTGAATTTCCAGTGTAACTTTGAATGACAGAAAGTATGTATAGTCCGAACGTTTGCTTCTCCTCATAATTATTGTGATGATATCATTTCAAATTTATACACTTTTTAAAAAAAATGTTGTGAAAACGAATATTAAAATTTTACTTTCTGACAAGTAATGTATAGGTGTTAGCATCACATGTTTTATACTAGCACTATGAAAACCAGCGCTATTACAAGCGACATAAGACTTCTCCAAAGATCAACATGTAAGGTTGCTGTGTGTACAAGAAAATTTTTATGATTTTTAATACTTAAAGATATTTGTGGTATTCGATTGACTTTGAGCCTACATGACCTATTTATAAGTGGCGAGGTTTCGGTTTCTTATCTCTGGCAAAACGCATGAGTGAGGCTTGCGTCATGAGGCACTGCGATAACCGGATCCGTCAATTTACCTCATTCTGTAAGTTGGACCTACTCCCTCAGGTCTGGTCAACAACTTTCAATGGAAAGCCTAAAGAAATAGCCTTTATTTTGTATAACAGAAGTGCATACACTGATGCAAGTAAAATGAAATGGGAGCGTCCATAAATTACGTGAGGTGTTTATTTTTAATTTTCTGTACCTCTCTCCCCCTGGTGAGATGTCATGAGATTATATTTAATCCCCTCCGCCATCCCCCAACCTCACGTGAGATTTTTTAAAATGTAGGTTTGTAATGTGGGTTCTCTCTGTGTCCCCTTAGTGGGGTTAATAACTGGCCAGTATCTAATACGTTTGTCGTTAGTATTATTATTTTAGCGAAATTCTTTGTTCTTACCTACAGCTATAGGACAATTTACTTTCACAGGCTTAAGTCTACTTTCCACGTAATTCAAGTAAATAATATTGCAAGAAACGGACCACCTTAGCGAATATTTCCAGGAATGATCCGAGCTGGTTTCAGAGCCAATTCTCATTCAGATCCCACAAATTTGAAGCCAGTGTTCCAATCTTCACAGGGTACAATATTCGCCGGTTTTGCCGCTCTGCTGAGCGGAACAGACCGTCCTTGAGGTAATTTCGGTTGAAAGAGTACAAATATATAGAAAATTGCCTTCGCATAAATTTTATTGTAATTGTATAGTTAGGTTCAAGTGAGTGCTTTTTTAATGACACATGATGTACAGAGGTCGGAATTAGGTAGAGTTATTCACCACGCCCCTTCCGTGGCCGGGGGGCGTCGTCGGTGGAGGAGACCGGGGGAGGTAATAGCCTCCCCCGAGGAGGGCTCCCCTCTAGGCAGGGGAGCGGAGGTTGGGGGTTCCCGGAAGTGGCTTGATGTTCCCGGGGGCTCCCTACATGCCTGAGGAAGGCCATCCCTGAGGTTTTTAGTGGGTAGGCCTCCCCCTTCTGGGGAGGAGAGCCCACATAACCCCGGCTCGCCACAGTCGGGGTATGCAATTTAATGCATTTTCCTCAGGGGAACAAAAAAAAAAAGAAAAAAAAAAGGTAGAGTTATTCATGTACGAGTACTTACACTGATTTCATACAGAGAAAGAAGAAAATGGATATGCCTCAAATCCTGAGATTAATTTTAAAGAGCAGAAAAAAGTCCTGTAATTTTTTTAATTTACTTTTACACAATTAAACTACTGCACGCGCGACGTTGCCAAACTCCGAGTCCTTATTGATTGGTTTAAAAACCTTAGCTATAAAGAAACTGAATCTCCTCTAGAGGAAGCCTTAGGTCGTTAGTCTGTTTAAAACCATCTAAAATTTTCAAAATGTCATTTGCATATACTTAACTCTTTCCAATAATAGCTAATCATTCTCGCAGTAATCTATATGTTTTATGTAAACCCTAAGTTAATTTATTTAAGTACCTATATATTTATATATGGTTATTAATTAACTATGTATATCTTTTAGTTTACCTTTTATTTTGTTTTAAGTGTTGATTGTTATTTCCGTTTAAGATTCGAATTTGATTTCTGGTTTAAATTGTTTATGGGATGAGGGAGCCTGGAGATCTGTAGAGCAGGTTTATCCTTTTTCAGACTCCAGACTCTCACATTAAAGTAGTGATTATGTTATTGCTAATGTCAACTATTTTGTAATTTATGACAACCTTTATGTGTGAGTAATAAAGATTATTTATTATTATTATTAGTATAAACTTACATCTTTGACATCGGATGTCCGAAGCTGCGAAATTTCAATGCTAATGACGAGGAGGAGAGCGATCTTTTTCAATGTACAGATGGATTTTAAACGTTCGGAGAAATTAAATGAAGCCAAAAATATTGAAAAGCTAACGGTTATAATTTCATTCTCACAAAAGTTATACAGTAATGTCGGAAACGAACACTTCAAATCTTATTGGTAATAAATCGGACAAGAAAAAGATTCTGATAGGCCGTTTGAATAACCTCACGAGTCTAGGCTAGAAGCAAAAGTATTCACTCGTATTTATAAAAAAGGCGAAATATGCGTATGAGAATTTGCTTAAACCGGCATGAATGAGGTGAGAAATTGTTACACCAGCTATGAGGTGGGTATTATATATGTAAATTTTTGATACTATGATTGTGTAATTAGAATTAATACTTAAGATATATTAATAATAGTAACTATTCAAGAAGATGAGTAAATAAATATATCAACATTATTTTTTATTGAAATAACACAATATCTAAATTATTTTCGAAAAATACAAATTCAGGCAATTAATTTTCTTTTCCATAAAAATCTAACAAAATTCCAACTTTGGTAAATCAATATAGCAATAGTGTCTTCTAATTATTATAAATAAAAAAGGAACTGAAAAGTCTTGTGAGATCATGTAATAGAGCACCAAAATTACACCTACAAATCAACACAATTCCGTACCCCAGCCGCGGGTACGCATGTGTATTTGCCGTCGCCGCCGGTGCAACACTAAACTCGATACCGTACCTCACCCCTTGCATCTTTACCTCCAGCTACTGAAACACCAGGACTTGCATGGCAACAGTAACATTAAAATATCTGCGTTTAGAAACTTTTCGGGTATGACATACCCAACCTCGCTCACGCCGGGTTAAGACTATCAATAATTTGCGCGTTTCATAGAGAAGTCTAGGCAATTTTATAAATATCTATCGCCTTTAACTTCTCTAATCGACAGTAGAGGGCGCGACAACAAGGCAGTACCTTTCCCGAATATTATACAATTTTCTTGAACTTTCTACATCTTTCTAAAACGTTTGATATGCTCGAATCATTTCCATGATATATTGGAAGGCTCCCGATTGTTTTCGAGTGCTCCAGAATAAGTTTATAGATTCGATGGTGCAAAATTAATTGTTAGCTTATCGCGACAAACCTTGATTTCACAGTATTTTCAAAACTATCTTTGAACTGGAGCAAACATCTGAAAAGCATTTTAGGTAAATTCAATATCCTTAATCCAAAGTTAAGGATTACTTAAATGATAACAATGCTTGGGTTGAATTTTAATAATGTAATAGTTACGTGGCCAAATATTTTGACTATAGTAAATAATACAATGAAACTATAATCTCTATAAGAAATAATGCGAATTTGTTTAAACTTGTAAGGGAAGTTGAATGGGCTAGTTGACAAAATTTGGAAATTCGTTTAAAACGATAGTTTAGTATCTATTTTACCCCTAATATATATTATTTTTAGAAAAATAGGCCTTTCTCATAAGTATTTTGCTTTTTTAGAAATGAACTTCCAATTGACTTCGAAAAAGGCCAAGACTGTCATGGCGTCTTGAATGACGTCACTCCTCGCGAAACAATCGAGTTTATTTATGTCAGTCGACGAGATCATTATAATAAATAATGAATCCCTCTTATTATAAATACTGTATAGTGCCCCAATGTAAACGATGCACAAAATATTATATACAAAATCTATGTTTGTTGCGAAAAATTTCCCAAGCATAACGGCGTCAATTTTTGACAAATTACTGCTGTTTGCTTTGGTAAATCCTGATTCCATGGCAAATGTCTGTGTCTTTTAAGATTAAACTTAAAACAAACTGTATTAATTTAACAATAGTCTCTGAAAACAAATTGTATCAAAATAACCTGTTCAGTGTTCAACAGCACAGATTAGATAGAAGATGTACAGCTACACTACAACCGGTTTTTCGCGAGGCGTGACGTCACGCTTCTCTGATTTGTGTTTAATGTCACGTGATTAAATAAGTAATTTTGCCGATTATAATTTCCAAAAATATTAGTAATCTTATATATTTTTAATAAAAAAAGTTGTTTTTTGTTTACTACATATCATGATTAATCATTAGAAACTCTAAGCCATCCGATTCATTCTTAGTGGAAACAGGCCTATTATTACTATTTATGAGACCAACATGTAATAAACGAGTTTGTAAAAATACAGGATCAAAAAATAATAACCCTTGCTGGTTTTCTTGCTGTTTCTTTCCAGTACAAGGTCCCCCACCGTAACCAATGGCGGAGCATCTTTCATGTGCTAAAGTGATTGCAAAAATAAAATTTTTGATTTTATCTATATTAAGATAAGCTCTATAGCGATAAATATCTGGACAAAAAATAGGTCTACAATAATCTTTCAAATCTCACATAAAACGTACAAAATATTGCTTCTAAAATGAACATTCCAACGCTCTCTAACTTCTGTGGAGCTAATTTTCCACGTTTTCACCTGAGAGCCCTCTCAGCATGAGAACGTTCTGGCTTTAGTGCAGGTTGTGGAGAAAGTCGGTTAATTTTATGTGTGTTTAATTCTTTATTTGTATGTTTGACTCAGATAGTAACGTAACATTATATAATTAATTTAAGACCATTTCATCGCAATGACGAAATATTAAAAATTATTAAACAAAGTTTTCTGCCCGCGGCTTCGCCCGCGTGGATTTCGGGATTGGGTTTATAGAGGGTTAAGGCTCATAGCTTTTGCCCACGGCTACATATGCGCGGAAGTCGGTTTATGGCGCGGAGGTTTTATCGCGCTTCCCGTGGGACTATACGTTTTTCCGAGATAAAAAATATCACAAAACCTTGCTCAAGAATCACTCTATCTATTGATGAAAACCGCATGAAAATCTGTGTAGTAGTTTTTGAGCGATGCCTTTATTGCGCCTCCCGTGGGGTTTATCGGTTTTTCCGAGATACATCATAGCCTAGAACCTTTTTCAAGAATCACTGATGAAAACTGCAGGAAAATCCGAACAGTAGTTTTTGAATAGTCTATATCGCGTAACCTACGGGATCTGTCGGTTTTATGCGATAAAAATAGCCTAAACCTTTCCTCGAGATCACATAATCTATTGATGAACAACAGTTTTTGAGCGAAGCCTTTATTGCGCGTCCCGTTGGATCTGTCGATTTTTCCGGGGTAAACAGTACCCTAATATTTAATCCAGACTCTTGTCTTTACGTCTGCAAAATTTCAAAGCAATCGGTTCAGTAGTTACGGCGTGAAAGCGGAACAAACAAACAAACTCACTCACTTTCCGATTTATAATATTACTAAGGAAGTAAGGATTAAGCTGATAAGTTTCTTGCGCCCATTGTTATTATCAGCTGAAAAAAAAATTGGACGATTCAAAAGAGCTTTCTATAAAGTAATATTTGAATTAAGTTGATTTTGATTTTGATTAAATATATGTTTTTCGACTTAAATTTAAAATGCGAATTTGTTTCCGATTACTAATCTGAGGCCAGCTTCTAATTGACGAGATTGAAATAAATCGGGAACAAATAAAAATAGCTGTTGTTGGTTCTTTTTCAGTGCAAGGTCTCCCGCGTAGAGTTGCGAACCAATGACGTAACATCTTTTACGTGCAAAATAGGTTTGTATCCACTATGAACAAATCTGATGCATTAGGTTGCATAACTATTAAGATGATGCATTTAATTATGAAAAAACAAACTTTTATAAAATAATAACTTTTGATTATTTATATTTTTATAAAATAAAATTGCACAAAATAAGCCATAAGTCACGTGACAGCAAACACCAATTAAAAAGTGTTACGTCACGCCGTGCGAAACGTCAAAGTCAAAATGTCATTCCCAAGTGTCTTGTGGAAGTGCGAAAAAGAATGGGCATCATTCCTTCTCGCGAGTGTTAGCCACTTTTTACGTATCTGCTGATTGTTTGGCACGTATATAAATATTTTTTTTTTGGTGTTTTTATACTTGTGCTTGTACACTGGGGCACTATGCAGTACTTGTAATACGATGAATCCATTTTTTATTAAAATAACTTCACAATACCGAATATTCCGATACTAAAACAGCTGTGTTTTGCACGGCGTGACGTCATTCAAGACGCCATGACAGTCATGAGCGTTTTTGATGACTAATGTCAAATATTTAATTAAATGCAAAATTATTCTTATAAATAAGCATTTTTTTTCAAAAATAATAATTATTTTGTATAGAATAGGCATCAAGGTATATTAGTATCTAACTACTGAAATTTAGGCAACAAGCCTATTGATTGTAAGAATACTATTTAAAGAATACATTTTTGATTTTGATTCGATTTCGAGAAAGAACGTACGTGGCAACCTCTCTGAAGATCGGCGGGTAACTTGTCGAAAGTATTCGTAATACGCTCTTCGTCGCCGACAATCACGTACCTACAAGTGATCGCAAACTGGCAGGTCACAAACTCTTTGATCCCGAGCACGGAATTCCCCGACATTTCTTCCATAGCCAATTTATAACGTACGTCTCGTTATACTTTGGCTTAGGTATTGACAGTCGCTGTCAGTTGCGCTTGTGATTCGGGCTTTTTGTAGCAAGTTTTATTGGTTTTTTTTTGCTACTTACGTGCTCGTGGAGTTCGGCGACGCAGAAGCCGCCTCAAACCACACACCAACAACTGTGTAGTTAGCTTAGCTTAGTAGTTAAGTGCATCAGCGCACACATTTACCATTCGGACCAGCGTCGGACTGGCCATACAGTCGAGATGGCATTTGCCAACCGGGCCCAGCCTGCGCGGGCCCCCCACAGGCCTGGGTTGCGGGTATACGGCAGGGCACGTAGCACAGGGAAACGCTGCGCGGGCCCCTGTGCTACAGTTGCCCGCGTGCATGTCTCGGAAACTATGCGTTGTACAAAAAGGTGTCTCGGGCCTCAGAATTGCGATCAGCCACCCGGGCTCTTTCGGCCCAGTCCGACCCTGATTCGGACCACTCTGGCAACCGATCCATTTAAGAGCGTACGCACTCTCCTGAGGCTACGCTGTGCACCGCCCCGTTCTGGAGGGCGGGAGCGTTAGTTCAAGCCGATAGGGTCCCAGGCCTTCCGCCCGACCAAAGGCTGTAGGTAGTGTTTAGTTGGTAGGCTGGCCTTCTGCTGGAGTCCAACATAACCATCCGCCGTAGACCGGTTGCGGGTGGTATCCGGTGCGAGGTCGTCCGAGCACCAGGGGGTTGTCAATAGCGACCACTGTGGTGGCGCGCCCCCTATGAGGATTCACTACCCTCCCCCGTGGGAAAAAAAAAAAAAAAAGGTTTTTTTTTAACAAAAATTCTGATGAACTGGAGCAATCTGTGTATGTTATGTGTGAGGCTAGAAAGTGTACGTGTCATGTGATTTTTACAATGTAATCAGAGTACAGGATTATGTTGTATAAATATTTTGTGCTAGCTTTCTGCCCGCGGCTTCGCCCGCGTGGATTTCGGGATTGGGTCGATTAGAGGGTTAAGGGTCATAGCTTTTGCCCACGGCTACATATGCGCGGAAGTCGGTTTTATGGCGCAAAGGTTTTATCGCGCTTCCCGTGGGACTATCCGTTTTTCCGAGATAAAAAATACCGCAAAACCTCGCTCAAGAATCACTCTATCTATCGATGAAAACCGCATGTAATTTTTTTTGATAATTATTATTATCTTCATAAATACCAATTAAAATACAAAAATAAGTGTTTTTTTTTTCATTTTAATACAAATATATAACTGGCACCGCTATAAAAGCTTTTGCTCTTTTATTTATACTTTGGAATGAATCCTTATCGTTCTTCATATTTAAGTCTGATTCAATGTCATTATAGAACTTTTTGAATTATTCAATTTGGACATTCCATTCGAATGATATCACAAGTTTAAAAATGTAAGTTATTGAAAAATGTCGCATGGTCGCCGCTCACGCCGTTCGGCTAGACGACACTACACTAATAATTAGCGATGTAGGGGTTCTTTTTTTTAATCTTTTTTGCAAAAACGAAAAAGTATGTATGGGTGTGTGTGTATAACTTTTGAAATGTTCGTTTAATGTCTGTGCGAAGCCGGGGCGGGCTGCTAGTTTTCTATAATCAGTAGGCAATAAAGTAAATTTCACGTCCCTTAGCTCAAATTAGTAAAGACTTACCCTAGGAAAATTTCCATTTGAATATGAAATGGTATCGAGCTAACTTTGAATTACTTATCATTAAATTATATTACTTTAGGCTTTGCTTACAACCAAAGAGATTTTAGTTGACAAAATCACGACACGACACGATCGTTCTAAAACTGTGTAAAACATATAAGCACAATTTCGATTTTAAAACTAGATATAGCTTTGCAATTGTATTTCCTTTAGTTTGATTGAAAATGTAAATAAATTTCATTAAATTATCAAAAATAATATATTAACTTCTAAAAGAATGGACAAGAAGTAGAAAATATAAATTTACAAAAAATGTTATTGAATGCAGTTTTTGAACGCAGCCTCATTCATCGTGATAGCTTCAGACTTATTTTTAAACAGAAACTTGCTCTATGTAGGAAAATAAGTACAATCGTACATTGAAGTAATTAATTAATTACTTTTATTATATCTTCGTTCGTCGGTATTTTTTGTTCTGGTAGAATTTTCTAATATACAAAGATTTCAACATCATTCTCTTATAACCAGATAATTATAAATTTTTTTTTTTGGTAATAGTAATGATTAGACATGATATTAAATTAAATGCTTCGTCTCTCCTTTTTCTTTCTCTCACTCTGTTCCCAATTTTATTAAGGGTCAGCGTAACATGTCGTTCTCTTCCTATCTCTTGTTTCACTCGCTATTTCGACACTCACAACTTCAACATAGCAACATTCATACAGTGCATCCTTTACTTCGGTCTTTTCCTACCCACACATCCATCTAACTTCATGTCTATAACTTCATAAATACTTCGTCTGTCCTATTGTACTGTATTTTTTAAGCCTTTTATTGTCCAAAAGCTCCATAATGATTCAATATTATTTTGTAATCATCTATTTTCTCATCATAGTCCGCCATGAAGAAATCATTACGGCCTATAGGGCAATTGGGTAAATGATATTTTTTATAATTCTATATATTTTAACTGAGAAATATTGTAGAATCTGCGCTTATAACGTTTGAAGATACACCGCCATGTCTGCGGCGCTGTCGCGGATTAATAATAAAACTCAAAATAACTTTGTTATTTGTACGTTTATAAGTATACTTTCTATATAATAAAAATGTAACATTTAATGTGCGAATGCAAGAAACGTGTTCGTTTCATTAGAATTACGCAAGAAATACTTGCACATTTTTTAGAAATCTACAAACTATATAAATAAAAAATTAAACAGAAATTTTTATATTGACATACTTTCATAAGATATTAATTGCTCAAATTAGATAATTATAGTATAAAAACTGCAATAATTACTAATAATTAAAGGATAATCCAAAATAGGTTGTTGCTTAGTAGCTATAAATAGCTAAATGTGTTTTTGTGTCTCAAATTTATTTAACAAGACAAAAATAAGAGTTTAAAAATACAAAAACTTAAAAAAAAGTCCCACATGTAAAAAGAGGTTAGTAATACGATTATGGTTATTACTATTTGTAATAAAAAAAAATAACTAGCCCTAAATTCAATTAGCAATAAATTCTAATGTAATTAAGTAATATGTAATTTTCTAAATTATAATTAATCTTAGTATTTAAACACACAAATGTAAATACTAATCATAGATACTAATTAAACATTGTTAGTCTTAAGGAATAGTTAGAATATAGATATAGACGGGGCTGCTGTGGCCTCCTTCTGTGAAGCAGTGATGCTCCAGAAGGAGGGGGGGCTCCCTACATGCCTGAGGAAGGCCATCCCTGAGGTTTTTAGTGGGTAGGCCTCCCCCTTCTGGGGAGGAGAGCCCCACATAACCGCCGGCACAGCCGGGGTATGCAATTTAATGCATTTTCCTCAGGGGAACAAAAAAATAAGATATAGACGGGGCTATGACTGTAAGGGGACAAGACCATCTGTCCCCACAAAACGGAGAACAATACCTTTCTCCTGTTCCACAAATGATAATAATAATAAAATAATAAATAAATATTAGTTACGCTTACACCAAATCCTAGCCCAAACTAAGCTCTGTAAGGCTTGTGCTATGGGATCTAGGGTAACGGATAGACATACATATATTATACACATACAAATATTTTTTATAGAAATATATATTAACAACCATGACTAAGGTACAAATGTTCGCATTCATCACACATCCCCCACCGGGATTCGAACCCGGGACCTCAGAGATGGCGACACCTTGAAACCGGTGTGCTATCCACTCGACTATGGAGGTCGTCAAATGATATGTTACTTGTTGAATAAATCAATACATCAATACATAGTATAAAACAAAGTCGCTTTCGCTGTATGTCCGTATGTATGCTTAGATCTTTAAAACTACGCAACGGATTTTGACGCGGTTTTTTTTAATAGATAGAGTGATTCTTAAGGAAGGTTTGTATGTATAATAAATGCATAATATAGTAGAGAAACACTGATAAATTTAAAGGTTTCTAATGTGATGTCGTAAATAAGCACGTTTTTTTGCGCTTATATTGCAAACGCTGGCTGAACCCTACGAGATAGACCAAAATAATGTACTACAGTATTGTACAACTTACAAAAATCCACAAAAAAGTCCGCGATGGTATATGTCTATCTCTTAGGGATAACCCACCATAACCATTTTTTCACTGCACCCGTGCGAAGCCGGGGCGGGTCGCTAGTAATATATAAGGAAATGTAAAAAAGAGTGTGGACCAAAGAGTCCGCAGAAAACCAAAAAGAGTTTTAAAAAAAATGGTTTTACAGAAAGAGAACTAAGGGACCTTATTTATACTCCACAAAGATGATAAAACAAAAATTGATGATGGACAGGTACACAACACAACACAGGCTATGAGAGCCTTTACTATCAAGATTCATTTGATATGAAAACGCTTTAACCTCTGACTTATTACATTCAACGGGCGAAACTAATTAATTCCAAGTGATATCAAGAATAGCGTTATGTATAGGCACGTGAATTATGCCGACCCATTTCAGTAGCACGTCAGCAAATCTCATTTTGTATTTGTCAAAGTACTTACGGACGGGGAATATAAATGAAATATTATGCTGCCTGTACTTAAAGCAGTATGCCTTCTCTTTCATATAATAAATTCGAAAGCTTTGGCACATGCCTTTTATACTTTTAATATTCAATGTAGTTGGGGGCGTCTCGTTTTTTGATTATCTTTTTTCAAAGACGCTTCGAAAGCTTTTTTGCTTCCACGTTCAGAAAAGTTTCATAATGCTTATTTTTTATCTCTATTAGGAGATGTAAAACAAAAAAAATAAAAACATTAACTATTATGTCTATTGTTTTGATCTGTTTGTTTAGATTTTAATCAGTTGATCTAAATTTAAAATCTTATCTATTTTGGGTTCCCAATAGTTATAATTTAATTTATATTACCCCCAGATTTAACAAAAGTAATATCTAGTTATAAAAGTCACAATTTCATATGCAATAAATAATTTCATAATATTCCAATTCAATAAAAGACAGTGTTATATAAATTGTAATTATAATAAAATGTCACATGAGATTAAAATAACACTTAGAACCAGGGTTGCAACCTTTAGGGAAACAAATCAGGACGATCTAGCATCCATCAGAGACGTGCGGAGTTTGGTCCAATCAAATATGACTTCATGAGAAAGCTCTTTTGAGTTTTAATTAGTATTTATTTTATGTCATTATTTTTTCCATACATATTTCTTGTAGTTACGAGCCGCTTTTAATAATTCTACATCACTTTTATATTTATATATGAAGTCTGAACAAGACACGTGTATGTTCAAAGAAATTAGCAACTCTGCTTTTATCAAATTTACCGAGCAACGATTCAATATCTTCAAAAATCGGGACAATATCGATAAGTCGTCGGGACGCGGAACAATGTCTTTGTAATCGGGACTGTCCCGGCAAAATCGGGACGGGTGGCAACTCTGCTTAGAACGGATGCCCTCTACACTGACTGCAACTGTAAAAGAGGCTTCTTGAGATGTTGGTGATACATATTCAAAGAGTTATATTATTATTACAACAAAAGGCCTTAAAACAATTAATTGACATCCGCACTGTAAAGCTAACGATATCCTTGCCGGAAACTGAGGGCACTAAATCGTATTATGTTTCTCTGTCAGCGCCATTACTGAAAGCTGTAGAATTGTGGTCACCGTTATCAATTCACATTAAATTCCCTTAACGTTTACACTGTTAGAAACTTTGAAGTAACGTTATAATTAAATGCTACAATAGATTTATTTTATATTCGGAGCATAGTTCGTTAAAAAGATATTATTTACGAAACAGTTACGAAGATTTCATTAGATATTTTTCTGAGATTCTGTATGATATCAGCAAGGCCGAGTATTCACAAATCTATCAAATAATCGTTCATGGTTTATTTATGAAAACTATCTGTACCTGCGACTTCATCCGCTTGGAATTTAAGAAAAAAGGTAATTGGTTTTATTCTGGTTTTCGCATTTTGCAACATTACTTTATTTTTCTAAAATAGCCTAAGTTACTCTTTATTACAGCAGATACGGGCCAATAAAAGTCCTGTCAAAATCGGTCCATCCATTTCAGAGATTAGCCGGAACAAACAAACAAACAGACGACACACCAACGTTATTTATATCTATACTAATATTATAAAGAGGAAAGATTTGTTTGTTTGTAATGAATAGGCTCCGAAACTACTGGACCGATTTCAAAAATTCTTTCACCTTTGGAAAGCTACATTATCCCCGAGTAACATAGGCTACTTTTTATCCCGAAAAAGTTGACAGATCCCACGGGATGCGCAATAAAGGCTTCGCTCAAAAACTACTGCACAGATTTTCATGCAGTTTTCATCAATAGATAGAGTTGATTCTTGAGCAAGGATTTGCGGTATTTTTTATCTCGGAAAAACGGATAGTCCCACGGGAAGCGCGATAAAACCTTCGCGCCATAAACCGGCTTCCGCGCATATGTAGCCGTGGGCAAAAGCTATGACCCTTAACCCTCTATAGACCCAATCCCGAAATCCACGCAGGCGAAGCCGCGGGCAGAAAACTAGTGTATAGATAAAACGAGTACCCTTATTCATACAAATAAGACTGATCTTTTGTGATCAAATATTTAAGGTAAGAATTTCGGTAGCGAAACAAGTTTGCAAATTTATCATTACCGATTCTAGTTTAACCAATCGTGAGGAAAATGCCAGGATTCCCTACAAGCCTCGGCCTGAACCGACAAAGTTGAACTATATTAGATTATTGAACAATTATAGAATTTAATAGCATAATTAGTTTTTTATTAAAAGTACACCAAAAAAAGTTATAGCTCTTTAAAGTTCACCACTTACTCACTTAAATTAATAACTTGCTAAATTATATATACATGTTTTTTAATAGCAAAAATTTACACAAAACACAACAATACCTACTTAATTATTTTAAAATGTATGAAAAAAAAACACATGTCATACTTTTTAACAATTTACGAGTATTATTCATCAAATAGGAAAACTTCTTCTACTTCGCGGGAGAAGTGATAAAGATTTTTTGAAAATTTAATTCTTCCAAATGTGGCTGACAGGTCTACTAATATTCAACTTGAATTATTCTAGTTTACCAAAACATTACAGCGTACTCGGATGCATTTTTACCTAAAGTTAATTTTTGGCTCACAAATTATGGAAGCGGCTTTTTAAAATACATTTTGTTAAATAAAAATCCCGGGAAAATACGGGACTGCAAATTTAAAGTAGTTATATTGTTTGAAAATTACTAAATTAGCACGTGGTATTTATTTTCAAAAGACCGAGACTCCGGGTTCATTTATACAACTATGCATACGTATTTACATGAAGTTTAGTTTCAGTTCCCCGTGCGATTTATGAATGTACCTACGATTGTTTTATTTAACATTCGACTTTTTTCCTCTAAAACTCTATACCACTACTCACAAATCACACGGGGAACTGAAACTAACCTTCATGTAACGTCGTTTTTAAGCTCATATTACCGACTAGTTTTGCATTACCAAAATATTCTACAGTACCGGAATTCCGTGATTTTTATTTATGGAAATAAAATAAAAAGACAGTTTCATACTTTGTCAAAAACTAAAATAGGTAAATAAATAAACATCCGGCTATCCAATTCCGCAATCCCGGGTAATTACACCTGTCGTCATGTATGGATCGGAATATTGGTCGTCAAGAGGATGGATGAACAAGAAAAAAATATTTCCTTTGTAAAACTGCATTTGGAGAGTTTCGCTACTTAATTCATTCCAAGTCGCAATGCACAGAAAACCCAAAGAGAAATAATAAAATCCTCCACTGGTTTGTTATTGTTTATTTGAATATTTATTCTTCAAATTCAATTATTTATTCTTCAGAATCAATCTTATGTTTATCATTATCAATTTATTAATCGATTACATTAATAGCTTTCCCAGATATGTCTTCATTTATTCGTGTAGCATTTGTAACAGCTTTTGTTTTCTCGCGTACTTAAATTGTTTCTCATATCGACTCATATGTTTACTTTTATTATGACTTCTGTCTAATTTTAAATTATTAACTCTGTTATCCAATTTGAATTAACATGTTAAATTCTAAATTACAAACTGTTTAATTGTAACATAAAACTGACCCTTCCTCCGTAATTTTCATAAGGAAAAGACCCTCATTAAAATTAGTTTTAGGTTCGATTTATAACGCCAGCCCTTAAGACCATCGAAGCGAAAGTGAGGGAAGGTATTTAAATAAAGGGGGATGGACATAAACAACTTGTTAAATTCTATTTCAAGTCTCATTTGCTATTATAATAACTATGACCTTGGTAGACTTTTTCAGCGAATAAGCCCGAAAAATTTGTAATAATTTGCAGTAAGTAATAAAGTTGCCGGCATTGAATTTAATTTATTTAATTTAATAAATTTCTAGGTACAATGAATATTACAACTGGCATTCGAGCCTTAAATGTAATTTTCGCGGTAACAATAAAGATAAATCGGTTGTTCAAAATTCGTACGGAAAATGGCCGTAATAAATTGCCTGGTCAGACTACAAAGAATTTAATTTCACAATTTAAATTTGCAAAACCTTTATTCCATATGTCGTGTAATGAATCCCGTCAAAATCTATACATAAATTATTTTTTACGCTTTTTAAATAAAATTGTGTTGCGCCATCGAATCAGTATACTTATTCTCGAACATATGGAAACAATCGGGAACCTTATATATAATACTTTATTGTACAATAAAAAGAAAAATTGTAGTTATTCACAGTGTACAAGGGCGGACTTATCTCTAAAAGCGATCTCTTCCAGCCAACCCAAATAGTGGTGCAAGACGTTAAAATTGCAGGGGTAATTAAGTGTTTAACCTATTCAAAAGTACACATCATTAAGCATATATATACAAATACATACTTACACATAAATAAATATATACACACATATATATATATACATAAATACATATATATATATAATTATATAACTTAATACAATTATTTAGACAGATAGTATTCTTTCAGAAGACATTTGAAAGATGTAAGGGATGGTCTCTCACGAATGGAAGCGGGCAAACTATTCCACAGCTTGGCAGCACGAACGGAAAAGGATTTTTGAAAAAATACGGAATTGGACTTAGGAATTTCAAGGACATTTTTACTAACACAGGATCGCTTGGGGCGGGAGCTTTCGGCACAAAATTTAAAACGGGTTCGAAGGTAAGTTGGAAACTGGGGATAGGGGAGAATTTTGTACACAAGGGAAAGCATGTGTAGATTTCTACGCAAGCGAATAGGTAGCCACCCTAACTGCTTACGATAATCAGACACGTGGTCAAATTTACGCAGACTGAATATAAAGCGAATGGCTAAATTTTGAAGGCGCTCTAGCTTATTAAGTAGCTCTTCGGTTGCGTCTAAGTAACAGACATCAGCGTAGTCGAGAATAGGAAGTAAAACCTTCCAGAAGGAGTGGTTCGAGCACGGCTAAGGTTGAGCTTAGTTAGTAGATCTTTATGATGGAGCCGCCTCGATTCGTCAGGGTCCTGACATAATCACCGTGGCCCTTGGTTCTGGTGATATTCATGATTTTCGGATTCTCAGCCTCTACTCTTCAGAGGGGGAAAAATCGACAAGGACATTACTCGATTACAGTACACTGAATAAACATCAAAGCTGCAAGAGAGAACTACAAAATGATTAGTCAGTGTAAATAAGTGTTGTTTTTAGGGTTCCGTACCTCAAAAGGAAAAAACGGAACCCTTATAGGATCACTTTGTTGTCCGTCTGTCCGTCCGTCTGTCAAGACCCTTTTTCTCAGGAACGTGTGGAGGTATGAAGCTGAAATTTATATCAATTACTCAGGTCTACTGTCCCTTGAAGCTGTGAAAAAATCAAACTTCTAAGCCAACGCAATCAAAAGATACAGCCGTTTATGCCGCAAATTTTCGACACTTGCAAGGGAATCAAAACCTACAGGGTGCTTCCCGTGAACTCAGAATCTTGAAATTTGGTACGAAGCAACGTCTTATAGCATAGATAAAGGGAAAATTACGAAAACCATAAATTTTTAGTTACATCACATAATATATATTTTTTTAATAATTTTAAACTTACTACCCATTTCCTCATAAACGCGTAGAGGTATAAATTGAAATTCATACCAAATACTCAGGTCTATAATACCTTTAAGCTGTAACAAAATCAAACTTCTATGTCAACGCAATCAAAAGAAACAGCAATTTAAGCTGCATATTTTGAAACTCGCAAGTACTCGCAAGGGAATCAAAACCTAAAGGGTACTTCCAGTCGACCTAGAATCTTGAAATTTGGCATGAAGCAACGTTTTATAGGTCACATTAAGGAAAAATTCCGAAAACCCGGGATTTTTATTTAACAAAACAATAAAAAGCCGTTTCCATACTTTGTCTTAAACTAACTTTAGGTAAATATGCATCCGATTATCCGATCTCTACTTATAACACTCAGCAATAATGTAGCTTTCTATTGGTAAAAGAATTTTTAAGATCCCGAGATTACCCCTTACGATTTAACAAACACAAAAACTTTACTTCTTTATAATATTAGTATAGTTAACACAAAATCTTCAAGTGTTTTTAAAGCAGCGCAAACGTTTAAAACCACATCATTTTTCAATTTCAAGGAAAATAATAGGTGTCTATTTTCTCGAAACCTACCACCTCAAGTTGAAGTTCAGTGGTCCAGATTGATAAATCGTCTATCATATATCCCGCGTCTGTCGTCTATCATATGTCTCGGCGGCTATCAGCGTGTGTTCGACGTGAACTATATTCTATTAATCGTTTGCTAGACGAGTGCTTTCATTCTGAGACGTGCGTCGGCAACATCTTTGCACTGATAATTAGGTTCATATACAATTTTCAATCACTGAAAATCGATAAAGTTAATTACTTTAACCTTTTCAATCTATATATATAAAAGAAAGTCGTGTTAGTTACACCACTTATAACTCAAGAACGGCAGAACAGATTTGGCTGAAAATGGTAGGGAGGTAGCTTAGAGCCAGGAGACGGACATAGGATACTTTTTATCCCGTTCGACAGCGTTCCTGTGTGTCTTGACATGAAACGTCAGTCACTATAAAACGTGGTATAACAAAAAAGAATCAGACTTGGAATAACAAAACGCAAATGACAGCTATGTAATTGACGTAAAATGACAGCTATGTAATGACGTATGGATGACAATTTGATATTTGTAAGAAATCAATATTAAAACTATTTCTATTAAATAAAATAATTAACAAGTGGATTGAAGTGGACCCTTTGGACGTGCCTGGCTTACCACCGCACAATTTACGCCTAAAGGTTGGCTCCGTAGTAATCATGCTTCGAAACATAAACCAACCAAAACTGTGCAACGGTACGCGTTTGGTGGTTAGTAATTGATGTGAACAATGTAATTTACGCTACGATAATGATAGGAAAATTCAAAGGTGAGGAAGTTCTCATTCCGAGGATCCCGATGATCCCAACCGATATGCCGTTTGAATTTAAAAGACTTCAATTCCGATACGTCTTGCATTTGCCATGACAATCAACAAATCACAAGGCCAATCCTTAAAAGTTTGTAGTTTAAATCTAGAACATTTGTAACGTGTTATTTTTTACTATTGTTTTCAGCACAATTTAATCAACACAATACTTTTAATTTCATCATTAATTTACAAATTTAATTCTTGTTTACATATTCTATTAGGATTTTGTGACAGATATTTAGTTTTTTTTGTTAACCTTTTTAAGTGGAAGTAAGAGTGAAGGGATCGGAACCTGTACAGCCTCAGCATTAATGCAATTTTTTTTGTCTTAATTTATATTTCATAAAAGTTACTTATAACAAGATTGGACATAGGGACAAAACATTTAGTTTCTGCATTCATTTAATTAACGTACAGATGGTGTTGAGTCTGTGATAGGAGTTTTAGTTGAAGTTGTAATTTAAAACTTAAATATTTCAATATACAGATCTATGGTTGTAGAGATTTGATAGGGTGAAGCCATAGACTGTAATAGTAAACCTTATCATGTTTTCATAACTAATATATACCTAATATTATCTATTAGGAGTTTACTTAAAACAAATTCTGTTTTGGTTTATTAAAAGAAGTTTTCGTTTCTTTCTCCTTGTTGGTCAATTCCGCCTTTTCTTCACTCTGATACTTCCAATTCGGAACGGGACGGCTTGATCTATGGTGATCCCTCCGTGGCTATTTATTAGCTATCTCGAGTCTTGGCTGTCATTTGACGTCGGCGAGGAGGACGCGAAAGATGGGTCTTTCGGCGTTCCTCTCCTGGCGGATGTGCCGATTTAGGCCGCCGTGATATAAAATTTAGTTTTTCTTTTTTAAATGTATTTTCTTTTTAATATTTTTTAATAACGGCTTAATGCCTTAATTAATTTCATCAAGCAATCCCAGATAATGGTGAGTTGTATTTTCTTCTTTTACTCAACTTTAAAGATTTCCCCACATGTTCGTGGGATAGAAATTAAATCTTTTATACATTGTTGTAGGGTTCACGGTATACCTCGTAATCATCACAAATATAGGGCGTTTGGGCCGTTTCATCCCAACGCGACTTCATGCACCCAGCCATGCGGTGATGTAGATTGTCTTACTTATCAGCGGAAATCCCTGCCATCACCGATGGAATCTCAACGTATAAGGTGACCTCTTACAATTTATACCGTTTTGCGTGTGTGAACCACCGTATTTTGGAGGAATTAATTTTTCTTTTGATGACATTCACCTTGGGTGACGAATGGAGGATGGCTCAGCTCAACTGAACTTTTAAATGTGTAACGTGTGCAAATACCGTGCCCATTGATTTGTGGACGAATATATATATATTTTTTTGTATTTACATGTAATAATTTTAAAATGTAATTATAAACTTACATTTATAATCCTCTTTGTTTAATTTTATCACCTAACCATTTGAAGGTCTGTTTGCATCTATGTGGAGGCGCCCATATCATTAATCCTAAATATCTACATATATCACCAGGTCGGTTCGATTCCGATAAGGATTATACCCACACCCTGATCTTAGCCGGCAAAATTTCTTTTTTTTCTTAACTACCATAAATAAAACGCTACAATTGGCGCCCAACGTGGGGCCTGGAAGACTTCAAATGGTGGTGATTTAACTTTTGTTGTAATACAAATCTTAATACTTGTACTTAAAAATATACATCTAGAACAGATGTATCATATGTAATGTGTAATAATAATATTGTGTCTTAATTTCAAGCTTACCTAATTTAATCTAAATCACATATAATTGTGTATTCTTAAGTGTTGTCTAGCTTACCTAATTTAATCTAAATCACATATTTGTGTATCTTAAATGTTGTCTAGCTAACTTAATTTAATCTTAATCACATACTTGTGTATCCTTAAGCGGTGACTAGCTTACTTAATTTAAACACATTTTCTGTGTAATATTATGTGTCATTTAGCTTACTTAATTTTAATCACCTTTATTGTTTAAACTTAAACTTTAATTTTTATAATTAACTTACTTTTGTATTAAAACACAACTGTTATATTTTAATGTTTAACTATTTCATTGCATATTGTTAATCATGGACTTTATCACTGCAGGATGTTCTGTTGAGTATCTCTTGAAAGATGAATTGTTACACGAACTCAGTATCAGACATTTACCAGCTGAACCATCTTCCTCAACGGACGACCTAAGGAAGTTCCTCAGACACACAGTGAAATTAGCCCGACGGGGAAGCCTCAAATCCATTGACCAGTTTGGTGTTTGTGACCAGTCTAAGGAGGTGACAATATGTACTCCGAAGGTTTCAGACATTGAAAGAGATATCCCGGGTGATAGTTGTACTGTATCTCGTCTGTTGGAAAGGTTAGTGTCTCGTAGTAATTATCTGTTGTGTAGGTTGTCAAGGGTAGTCGACCCTAATCCAGATATAGTGGTACTCAAGTCTTTGATTTCAATATTGATGCGTCTCGAAGGTGAATCCCTGTCAAATTATGAAACTTAATTTCTTTTAAATAAATATCTTTGACTGAGAACTCAGTCATGTTCTCAGGTTTATTAAATGTCAACTTCATCTCAAATATTAACCTGCTTGGTAACTAATTTTGAATTAATTATTACACTGACATATGTAATTAAAGTGTAATGCTAAATTTGCATCTATGTAATGCACTTCTATTAAAATAAAAAGGTTTGTTGCAACAAATGTATTTATTGATCTTTATTCATCTGAATGAATATAAACTGGTTTACACATTATTAACAATATGTATGGTGTGTTACCATGATAAACTTCCCCTAGTAGGAAATCTTCTAATATGGAATTATGCATATTTTTGCTTAATTTTCATTAATAATAACTACCAACTGTACACATTATTATCTGTATTTGTTGTGAGTATTATTTAATTCAACACATAGTTGTTGACTTTGGTGCATCTATGAAATGCACTTCTTTAAAATAAATGGTTTGTTGTAACAAATGTATTTATTAATCTTTATTCATCTGAATGAATATAAACTGGTTTGCACATTATTAACAATATGTATGGTGTGTGACGATGATAAACTTCCACAAGCAGGGAATTTTCCAATATGTAATTATGCATATTTTTGCCAAATTTTTATTAATAATAACTAACAACGGTACACATTAGTATCTGTATTTGTTGTGAGTATTAATTAATTGAATACATAATTGTTGACTTTAACTTCCTGACACACTTAGTGAAGAGGCGCTGATGTCAGTGACCTTTATTATTCTTTTACAAGCTGATGGATTGTAGCTTGTATATGATATCTTATGCTTTGATTTATTACTCAATTTTTATATTGCATAGAGTAATATATAAATATATGAAATGACTTGTTGATTTGGGATTTCATCTCTCTTTGTTTTCTTACGCATGGGGTGCCTAAGTATATTTATGTTGATAATGGCCCTCAATTTGTTTCTAAAGAATTTAAGGAATTAATAATTAAATATAAAGTTCCACACTTATTTTATAATCCAGTTTATCATCCCCAGACTAACCAGACGGAGCGTGTGAACCGTGAAATTGTTAGATCTCTTGCATCATATGTGCGTTCTGATCATAGAAATTGGGATAAGAACGTAGCTGAGGTGCAATGTGCTCTCAATACTGTAATCCATGATGGTACTAAATTCACCCCTTTCTTTTTGTCACATGGTAGGGAGATGATCCTGGATGGTTCACTTTATAATTTGGATTATCCTGTAGATTCTGAAAAAATATGGTAGACAACACTTATAAATTTTCTGATTCTCTTAAAGACTTAAATACAATATTTAATAAGGTAAGGGTCAATCTTAAAAATTCACATATAAAAAATTCTCATTATTATAATTTGCGAAGGCGTCATGTCGAACTTCAAGTAGGGCAAATAGTTTTTAAAAGATGCTTTCCTCTTTCTAATGCAGCCAAACACTTCTCTGCTAAGCTAGCCCCCAAGTTCGAAAAATGTGTCATCACAGAGAAACATTCTCCTGTGGTTTTCACCCTGAAAACAGTAGAAGGTAAACCCTTAGGCCGCTGGCACATAAAAGATATAGTCAGACCAGGCGAATGTCCTACTGACTTAATAATTTTAAAATAATTTCTTTAAAGTGTGTTATCAAAATGTATTTCCTTTCATGACTCTTTGAGCATTCCTTAATAAATTTATTTAGATTAATCTTAATATTTATACACTTTGAAAATGATAAACACATTAACTATTACTATGTTAAGTGTCTTGGGTAGATACTCCAAGCACTTTAATACTTACTTTTCATTAAAATAAGCCTGTATTGTTCAATGAATACTTTCATTTGAGTTGAAGCCATTTAAGTCTGTATTTATATGCAGCATAAACATTTTTGTTTAGGCAACAACTTTAAAAGTTGAATAGTACATGTAGCTACCTTTGAGTGTTAGGTCTTTCTTTTCTTACTTTCCTAACACTAATCTATTTGTTCATAAATACTGAATACACCTATGTTTCTACACATTGAGTGTATTCAGCCTTGTATTAATTAATGAATACTTTCCTTTGAGTTGAAGCCATTTAAGTCTGTAATTATTTTGCAGCACTGAGCATTCTTGTTCATTTTGTCTAGGCGACAACTTAAAAAAGTTAAGTGTTAGTTTTTTTTATTTTTCTAACACTAATCTATTTCTTCTTAAATACTTGATACACCTATGTTACTACACATTGAGTGTATTCAGCCTTGTATTAATTAATGAATACTTTCCTTTGAGTTGAAGCCATTTAAGTCTGTAATTATTTTGCAGCACTGAGCGTTCTTGTTCATTTTGTCTAGGCGACAACTTATAAAAAGTTAATAATACATGTAGCTGCCTTGATGGGTTAGACCATTCTTTTAGATTTCTTGATAATAATATACTTATTGGTTTGTACTTAAATTACATACTAGAAATCTTATTCTTACATATCTGAAAATTTAATATGTAGTTGACCTACATTAATTGTCCTACTTTGTAAGACAAACAAATATATAATTTGCTTTACTTGTAATGATGTTCTATTAGAGTATAAACCTAGTGGATGATGTTGAAGTATTTTTGAAATTAGGAAATTTAAGATTAGTTATTTTAACATGATAGTATTTACACATTGGATGTACTAGTGTGTATTATGAGTTCATTGACATTGAGTGATTTCCTAGTTTGCTTTTTGAGTTCTTTTGTTAAATAGCAAGAGTGATGTTATAGAAGTAACTATCATCAGTACAGTCAGCCACAAAAATACTCTTTACACTTCGTATTTTTTACGAATTATTTTATTTAAAAATTTTTAATTTTTAAATAAAATAATTCTTTTCCCACCTGGAACGGTACTGTAACGTGTTATTTTTTACTATTGTTTTCAGCACAATTTAATCAACAAAATACTTTTAATTTCATTATTAATTTACAAATTTAATTCTTGTTTACATATTCTATTAGGATTTTGTAGATATTTAGTTTTTTTGTTAACCTTTTTAAGTGGAAGTAAGAGTGAAGGGATCGGAACCTGTACAGCCTCAGCATTAATGCAATTTTTTTTGTCTTAATTTATATTTCATAAAAGTTACTTATAACAAGATGGACATAGGGACAAAACATTTAGTTTCTGCATTCATTTAATTAACGTACAGATGGTGTTGAGTCTGTGATAGGAGTTTTAGTTGAAGTTGTAATTTAAAACTTAAATATTTCAATATACAGATCTATGGTTGTAGAGATTTGATAGGGTGAAGCCATAGACTGTAATAGTAAACCTTATCATGTTTTCATAACTAATATATACCTAATATTATCTATTAGGAGTTTACTTAAAACAAATTCTTTTGTTTTGGTTTATTAAAAGAAGTTTTCGTTTCTTTCTCCTTGTTGGTCAATTCCGCCTTTTCTTCACTCTGATACTTCCAATTCGGAACGGGACGGCTTGATCTATGGTGATCCCTCCGTGGCTATTTATTAGCTATCTCGAGTCTTGGCTGTCATTTGACGTCGGCGAGGAGGACGCGAAAGATGGGTCTTTCGGCGTTCCTCTCCTGGCGGATGTGCCGATTTAGGCCGCCGTGATATAAAATTTAGTTTTTCTTTTTTAAATGTATTTTCTTTTTAATATTTTTTAATAACGGCTTAATGCCTTAATTAATTTCATCAAGCAATCCCAGATAATGGTGAGTTGTATTTTCTTCTTTTACTCAACTTTAAAGATTTCCCCACATGTTCGTGGGATAGAAATTAAATCTTTTATACATTGTTGTAGGGTTCACGGTATACCTCGTAATCATCACAAATATAGGGCGTTTGGGCCGTTTCATCCCAACGCGACTTCATGCACCCAGCCATGCGGTGATGTAGATTGTCTTACTTATCAGCGGAAATCCCTGCCATCACCGATGGAATCTCAACGTATAAGGTGACCTCTTACAATTTATACCGTTTTGCGTGTGTGAACCACCGTATTTTGGAGGAATTAATTTTTCTTTTGATGACATTCACCTTGGGTGACGAATGGAGGATGGCTCAGCTCAACTGAACTTTTAAATGTGTAACGTGTGCAAATACCGTGCCCATTGATTTGTGGACGATATATATATATTTTTTTGTATTTACATGTAATAATTTTAAAATGTAATTATAAACTTACATTATATAATTTCTTGGTTTAATTTTATCACCTAACCATTTGAAGGTCTGTTTGTATTTATGTGGAGGCGCCCATATCATTAATCCTAAATATCTACATATATCACCAGGTCGGTTCGATTCCGATAAGGATTATACCCACACCCTGATCTTAGCCGGCAAAATTTCTTTTTTTTCTTAACTACCATAAATAAAACGCTACACATTCATGTTTTTCCCATGGTCAATTATACGTGGCATGTTCACGGTTCGGAAGACCACTTGCGTTGTTTGCTTTTTTGCGCCTGATAATAAAACAAAAAATGTTCGTGTTATCACAAGGTGCTTAAGTGAATCGAGCAACCTTATGCTACTAAAATTACAGAAATAATAATGAATGATTAATGTAGTTATTTAATTTTTTTTTTGTATTTTTTTCGAATAAAATAAAAAACTGCTTATTTTATTGCCATTAAGGCGGAACAAAGTTCGCCGGGTCAGCTAGTATTATGTCTAAAAATATATCTCTAATTTCCCATTTAATAAAAGCATATTAATTTTTCAAAATTGCGGTAACAACATTATCTTTCTTAAATATTTTATTATTAAATGAAGCGCTTATCTTGGAGGTTCCCAAACTTTTTTGTGTCGTTGACCCTTTGCTATGTTTTCGTTGTTGGGTAGACCCAACTACGAAATCATACTTATGTTGAATGCCTACAACTTACAAAATTTTATAAACATATATAATATAAATCTTAATATTAAATAATAAACCTTTTTTCGTCATAGGAACTGTACAGTCTCAAACTACATATCATCTTGCCAACATACTGAGCAATATTTTACTATGTCATATACGTATAATAATATGCATGTCTATCCGTTACCCTAGATGCCATAATACAAGCCTTACACAGCTTAGCCTAGCTCAAACTAAAGTGTAAGTGTAACAAATATTTTTCTTTTATTATTTTGACTAAGGTAATTTGAAATGTTTTTCATTTATGAATATGTAATGTGCAAGATATTTTTTTTATTTTGCACTAGCTGTGCCCAAGACTTAAATAAGGAGATAAAACCATCCACGCAAAAGTAAGTCAATAATTGCCAATATACTTTCAAGGTTATATATATGATATACATAGTACCTTAAACCATACTAATTTAAGTACCATATCAGTAGTAACTGATATGGTACTTAAATTAGTACTAAAAAAGAAGTACTCCTCTATGTAGAGAGATGAGTAAAAAACCAACGCTTTGATAGAAGGCGCACGCGGAATGTAGCCAGATTGCGATCTGGCATTCCGGCGGCCAACCGTTGACGAATTTCAATTACTGTACGCAGTCTAATGTAAGGGCTCCAGAAATTCGCACAAAGCCTTTTCAATAACAACCGTTATCGAATTACAGAGGTCTTCGAACCGTGCTAATTTATTCATACGAAATGTTTTGAATTTAACACTGGCCTACGTCGGCAATCGGGATTCGGAACGGTTGATAAATTATAATTTGTGAATATTTATTAGGGATCAAACGCGTGTAGTGGCTCAGCCGCTTAAATTTTCTGTGGAGAATTATGAAGAAGATCTGAGTTTTGAATTTAGTGATAGTAATTCATCATCTTCGTCTCTGTCATTTCCAAGAGACGCTCACTGGTGAGTAACCGTCCGTGGGAGTAACATCACTAGCATCCAGTCTTTTCCTGCACTTCACCAAACCGTCGATCCATCTGGTAGAAGGTATAACTATATCATGTTTTATGGCTTACACTTATCACTCGAGGACTCTGCTGTACTACGCGCAATTCCCTCTGCTCACTGTCCTTTTAATTTAACAATTATTTGGCAATATCAATTCTAGGGCGTGTAATAGTTTTCCAAACGTTTTCTTACCGCAAGTGTTCAAAAATCTTTTCTTTTCCTTCCTTTTCCTTTCCTCCTTCCTATTACAATCTGATTGTCAGGATGTGTCGTCAATACAATAATGTCTCAAAGACTCATCACGAAACAATAGATTATTTGGACAAAGTCTCACAAAATTTAAAAAGAGCGTTATGAATATATTATTTAAGATGTATTTACGATATTGCGTATTGTAAGCGACTTTGTTTTATACAATGAAGTGATTATCATGTCTTGTTCATGCAATATTTATATTTGTTTAATTGTTTATTAATCTGTAAGTTATGTTGTTATATTATCTGAACAATTCGGAATTAGGAAGCGCGGGCGACGCTGCCCCACCCACTTCCGCCCGTGGACCGAGTTGCGAGGCGCGCGGCGATCGGGCGACGCGGCCTGTTGCAAAGGGACCGCCTAGGGAAGCGCACGGAAGTTGACCGTGTAAAAATACATCGAGTTGCGCGTTAGCTAATAATAATAAATAATCAACGCAAATAAAATACTTGTGTAAAATAAACACGTGAATAAGCGCAGGTCGACGCAGGCCACTCATATGTAATACGGTACTTTTATTGTGGCTTCATCCCTCCTAACCAAAACGAAACCGCGATCTATCGTCGATACGTAGGACGGCTAGAAGACGTAACGGATCATCACTAGCGAAGCGCCAGGGCTCCAGTCACCGAATCACCTCCCACAAGGCTGGCACCGACGACCGGACACTATCTACATAGCTGTTGAGGAGCGGCTAAGATGGCGGCCGAATCGTCAACGTGGTCGTCGCATTGAGTGCGCATTTGCCAACATGTCGCTTATTAGGTCGTCGTTATACGACACAGCTGTTATAACGAAATCTTCATAAGCGACAAAATGTAGTAATTTGTAATTCTCTTAATTACATTTTATTCAACAAACTATGTTTTAACTGATGAATTATTATAGAATTAAGTGGGAACAAATCGAAGCTAATAGAAAAAGATTACATTAATTTATTAATGACTCTTTCTATGGTGCAAAGGTCACGCATTCTAAGCCTTTACTAAAGCTCAGAATGCATTCGAAATCGTGAGATTCGTATACGAATTAGCGAGTTCGCTGTTTCTGAACTTTCATTTCGTGCGTTGTGCAACGAGTGGTTCAACCCACTCGTTTTTGATTTCTACTAGTAGAATATCCAACGCTGAAGTGACGTTGACAGTGATAAAGGAGAATGCCCATTGTAGTATGGACTTTAGTATCGCTAAAAATGATTTTGTACCATAATGATTTTTATGATATATTGTAGATTTTTAACTATATATTCAATTATTAAAAACTATTTGACTCTATTTCGATGGGTAAAATAGAAATTAAACACCAAAGACTTTCAAGTTACGAATTTCTCCTATCATCATTTTTGATAATACCTATTTAATTGTAGAAGATTAAAACTATAAAATGATTAAGTCTATCTTATCCAATAAATATTACAACTATCCAATAACTCATATAAAATAATTAATTAATTTAAAAATAATTGTTTTAGCAACATTGATATTAGCTATCTGTATAAAGAAACTCTTAAAGCAGAATAATGACTAAAATATTAGAGAAAGCAGAAAAAAGACTAAAGAAAATTAATTGTTTTGGTATTCCTTTTACCCTTTCACGAGAGGACAGTGGAATGTATCGAATATATTTTTGACCAATCGATCCGATCGTTAATATATGGCAATACCGAAGAGACTATTTATCAATGAAATTAGAATATCATCAATAAAAATACACGGCGAATGAAACGGAAGTGAAATAATTACTAATTATTATGTGGATTTATCTCCGGCGAAGTTTCGGCTTGGTATATTGCAGAGTTTTGTTAAAAATTGTTACTTATTTTTTGGTATTAGTTTGGTTAAGGCACAAGGACGAGTAAAGGTGATACTACGAATGGGCATACTCCTTTACTCTGGTTAATGTAAAGCTTGTAAATAAGTACATAATAATTAATAAATATTGTTTTGTGATTTTTTATTTTTCTGCGTGAAACGGAATCTAATTAAGAATTTGTTTTTAATGACAACACTGAATTCGAGTGATTCAAAAATCTACAAAATTGGAAGCAGTAGAAAATAATTTCGCGCACGATTTGTATTCGTATTTGAATTCCAAATTCACGTCTAATGATTCTCGTCTGTTGTAAAAGGATTATTCTAAACTAGCGACCCGCCCCGGCTTCGCACGGGTGCAGTGAAAAAATGGTTATGGTGGGTTATCCCTAAGAGATAGACATATACCATCGCGGACTTTTTTGTGGATTTTTGTAAGTTGTACAATACTGTAGTACATTATTTTGGTCTATCTCGTAGGGTTCAGCCAGCGTTTGCAATATAAGCGCAAAAAAACGTGCTTATTTACGACATCACATTAGAAACCTTTAAATTTATCAGTGTTTCTCTACTTTATTATGCATTTATTATACATACAAACCTTCCTTAAGAATCACTCTATCTATTAAAAAAAACCGCGTCAAAATCCGTTGCGTAGTTTTAAAGATCTAAGCATACTAGTGTTGCCCAAATTCAGTCTTGGTCTTGCAGTCTTGGTCTTGTTCTTGCGTTTTTGCAAGACCAAGACCAAGAACAAGACCGCGTATTTTTAGCAAGACCAAGACCAAGACTGACCGTGCAAGACTTGAGCAAGAACAAGACATAGCCTGCAAGACTCTTGCGTCTTGCAGCTAGGACTTAGCGCTATTTCACCGAGTAGTTAGGTGTAACAGTTCGGTGTATAGGTAGGCACGCTTAGGAATTCTATGAGATGCAAAAAACTGTATCAAAGAATATGAAAAACTGGACCTATGCGCATTACGACTAATACCATAAACATAGCGAATAAAAATTTTAGACCCAAGGCATAAGGCTCAGACTTTTGACCTGACAATGTGGGGGAAGCAACTTAAAACAGAAAGTCTGCGCAAGTTCTATGAACTTTATGAAGAATATAAAAGTCTACACTCACTGAACAAATCTCTGGAATTACCAGAAAAAGAAAATAAAGTATGTGATGAAGATGAAGACGTAATAGACTTTGATAAACTCTATGAATGTCCCTCGACGTCATCTGGATCTTGTCTTCAAGGCTTAGTGATAGACGAGTTGGAGGAGTACCTGAGAAAACCAAGAACTGCCAGCTCGGAATACATTTTTAGATTGGTGGAGGACGCATGAGACAGAGTATCCGATTTTATCGAAAATGGCCCGTGATTTTCTCTCAATACCTGCAACTTCAGTACCTGCTGAGAGGTTATTTTCTAAAGCATCATTAGTAATTAGAAAACATAGAAATAGGTTAAGTGATGAGTCAGCCAGATGGTTACTTTGTATTAATTCTTGGTCAAAAAAAATTATATAAAGTTTCATAACCTAATGATAAAGCTGTTGATTTGTGTTGTATTTTATTTTTTATTCAAATAAATGATAAATCGTAAAACTCTTTTATTAAAATTACTTATAAGTTGAGGGTTCAATCTCTTTCTAGACAGATAAGTATTGTTCTTTAAAAAAGAGTCAAGTTATTGTAATTAATTTGTTTTTAAACGGTTTTATTTAGCTCAGCCCGGTTCATTCATTCTTGGGTCAAATTTAGTAAATCAAATTTCACCCTCTTCCTGTCAACCGATTAATCTGAAATTTTGTATACACTTTGGATTTTGGTGACAATACAATTATATTTATTCATTATCATTATAAATTCAACATGGCCGCCGCTACAAAATGGCGGACAATTTAGGTTTTATTAATCCCATCAATATGGGTATCAAATGAAAGGGCTCAACAAGCAGAATACAATATACTATAAAAAAATTGAATCCAAGATGGCGGCCGCTACAAAATGGCGGATAACGTAGGTTTTATCAATCCCATCAATATGGGTATCAAATGAAAGTGCTCAACCAGTAGAATACAATGTACTATATAAAATTAAAATCCAAGATGGCGGCCTCTACAAAATGGCGGAAAACTTAGGTTTAATCAATCCTATCAATATGGGTATCAAATGAAAGTGCTCAACTAGTAGAATATAATGTACTATATAAAATTAAAATCCAAAATGGCGGTCTCTACAAAATGGCGGATAACTTAGGTTTTAAAAGAGAATAATGCGAAATAAAAACTAAAAACTAGAAAATAAAAATAGGTAAAAAACTTTTTAATTTAAACGGTTTTATGTTAAACATACATTGCAATGTTTAAGATAAATGTACTAAAAATGTACTAAAAACCAAAAAATAATAAAATAGATACAGTCGTGGGAATTATAAAAGTTGTGTTGTTTCAATGTGCCCCACGGTTTTATTTTAGTCTAGTCTATGCATATGTTTATAATTCCCACGACTGTATCTATTTTATTATTTTTTGGTTTTTAGTACATTTTTAGTACATTTATCTTAAACATTGCAATGTATGTTTAACATAAAACCGTTTAAATTAAAAAGTTTTTTACCTATTTTTTTTACATGTTTTAGCAAATGTAAGCTTATAAATCATAAATGTTTATTAAGAAACAGTTACTTCCATGGAAAACGACATATAGGTCAGTTGATTTTTCGAATTTCTTATCAAATCTTCAGTTATTTATTAATCTGCTTGATCTTTACTATGGCTATGTTAATTCAAGCTCACAATGTTCCAATTCTAATACGTTTTTCTAAGATTTAAAGTAAACTTTAATAAATAGTAATAGACTAATAGGTAATTGCAAGACTTGCAAGACTCTTGCTGCAAGACCAAGACCAAGACTGGGAGCGCAAGACCAAGACCAAGACCAAGACCAGGTGTATTGGCGCAAGACCAAGACCAAGACTGGCTAAGTCTCGTCTTGTTCTTGCATTTGGGCAACACTAAAGCATACATACGGACATACAGCGAAAGCGACTTTGTTTTATACTATGTATTGATACAGAATTATACAAGTTATGTATGCAGGGTGGGTCACCTTTGGCCCCTGAGGGGGGGCCACATATCGTGGACAATTCATGAACGTATAATTTCATTTTGATAACAATAGATATAAATAAAAAGTAGGTATTTTATTAATGTACGTAAGTACTGTACTTAGAAATATTTATTATTGTTCCGTCTTCGATATCCGGAATCCATATTGAGTTTAGCCTTGCGTTTTTCGTGTGTTTCCGTCTAACGTCTCCCTCTCTTCCGCTAGGGGCGCCACCTATGTCCGCTCTAACGTTTGCTACTTCCGGCGTATAGACGCCATGCTTGCAATCTTTTATTTCGTCATTATAGCGTCGTTTTTCGTTGTGTTCGAACGTCTAATATCACGGGAAAATTCCGTTGTAGAATATTACAAAAATTCCTTATAAAGTAATTTGCCCTCTCTTTCGCGATGGAAAATGATAAAGAAAATTCACCGAATAAAAGAAGATTAAGTGAAAGCAATACGTCGGCGGAATCGTCAAATTCTAGCGATGAGGAAAGCGGTGGGTCTGTTAAATCGGGGTTGCCCCCCAAAAAGCGGGCACGTCATGTAAGTGATTTGAAATTAGAATTTTTGTTTCAACAAGTAAATTTTTTAACATCCCTTATTACACAATCGCAAGTAAATCACCATAACGTTTGTGATAAAAGTAAGCCTTCTTCGGCTGTTACATCAGAAGTAAAAAATACCGATTCTGTCGACGGGTTAATTTTGCAACCACCACCGGGCACGTGTACAGAGAAGGCTCTGCTTAATATACCAAATAGCACTGTAGTTGTGAAAGATCCTTTATATCCTATATCAAATGACAAACGATTAAAGGCGTTAGGAGAACTTCAACGTTTTAATACTGGCGAGTGGCTTTCAATACGATTTGCAGAAGCACAAAAGAAATATTTGTCTACCCCTGGTTTCGTTGAGCTTAACATTAACGAAGAAATAAAAAGATTTGAGTCTCCTAATAATGAAGATTATCGTTTATACCTGTTGGAACGTTCTTTTGCCGCGATGACTAATGCTATGCTTATTCAAAAAGAAGAATTACGTAACAATTTGCAAGACTTAATTAACTGGTCGGGTGATAAGGAAACCGAACTAACGCCGTCATCCCTTTTTAAAAAAGTTGAACAGTTGTTTGATAAACACTCAAATTTTACTAAAGTTAGTGATGATCTTTTGCAAATAGTGTGCGGCCGAAGATCAGACTTTATTCGTTTACGTAGAGATTCCTTGCTTAAACAAATCCCTGACGAATATATAACTGCTAGTTTAGAAAAAATACCTCCGAGTACAGAGGATTTATTTGATAGCAGCTCACTCTGCAGTTACATACAGAAAATAGGGGGGGCTGATAAATTAGTTTTCAGGCAAAGCTCTTCGAAGGGATCATCGATTCTCAACTCATATCCTGAAGATAATCGAGGTGGTCCCAGCTCTAGTGGTGGTCACAGAGGGATGGTACCGGCATATAACCAAACAAAAGAAAAGACATTTCGATCTCGTGGCTCTCAGAGAAAAGGTAAGCCCAACCAATCTAATAAAAACAAAAACAAATGTGGTCGTCAGAAACCCAAGCAAACCAAGGACAAGCCGACCCGCTCCCGTTCTCCACCGAAGTATAGAAACAGTCGCTTATGACTTAGCGACCTTTCAAGGCGGATGTCTTTCGCAATATCGACTTACGTGGCAACAGCTGGGTGCACCCAAAGAAATATGCAAACTTTTAGAGGGTATTCACATCCCATTTATTTTAAAACCACCTCTAGTATACCCGACCGAGCTGGTTATATCCAATTTTGCGACAAAACGATCATCTCAAATGACTCGAGAGATAAATCAGATGATCAAAAATCAGGTTCTCGAGGAAGCAGATATAACACCCAGCTACCTATCAACATTTTTTCTAATTCCGAAGCCGGACGGATCCTTCCGTCCAATTTTCAATTTGAAAAGACTAAACGAATTTGTACATACCAGGGACTTTCGTCTCTTCAGCCATTTTCGAGTACCTTCTTTTCTTCAGGCCAACGATTGGATGGTAAAGTTGGATTTAAGCCAAGCTTACTTTCATCTGCCAATAGCCCAACAGCACCGCAGATTTCTGAGGGCGAGTTACAACGGCAAACTTTACCAGATGACATGTCTACCTTTTGGCCTATCTGCGGCACCAGGAATTTTCGCTTCAGTCACCAATTGGATAGCGGAATACCTCAGAAACCTCAAGATCCGCTGTGTGGTGTACTTGGACGATTTCCTACTGGCAAATCAGTCCTACGAGCAGTTGAAAGAACAAGTCAGTACTACAATCAGTTTACTTCAACTCCTGGGTTGGACTATGAATTTTCAGAAATCTGTTCTCATTCCGACACAACGCCTAGAGTTTCTAGGTGTTACTTGGAACACACTAAACAACTCCAAGTGCCTGTCGGAATTAAAGTGCAAAACGCTCCGCAGTGCACTTCGAGAACACAGAGGCAGTTGGTCCCTCAGACAGGCCCAGTCCCTAATGGGGAGACTAAACTTTGCCTCTTTCGTCGTCCCGAGAGGAAGGCTTCACTGTCGGACGCTGCAATACCACAGCCGACAGTTGCCGAAATTCAAACCCCACAAGAAATTCATGATTCCAGAACCAGTCCTAGTAGAAATGAATTGGTGGGCAAAGATGGCTTCCAGTTCAACACCTCTTCATACGAAAGCCATCACACATCTACTTACTACCGACGCATCCGAAATAGGATGGGGAGCACAACTTGGGCAGACAATATTATCAGGTCAGTGGACGACGGAACAACAGAGCTGGCATGTCAACTGCAAAGAACTGTTTGCGGTTTATCTAGCAGTTCAACAAGAGCAGCAACATCTGAGGAACGCCCACGTACTCCTTCAGACAGACAATCGTACTGTCGTAGCTTACATAAACAAGGAGGGCGGCACGAAGTCCAGGAAACTTTTAAAACTGACAAAACAGTTGTTGGCCCTGCTCGATTATCAAAACATAAGTTTGACGGCTCAGTACTTCCCCGGGCGATACAATATAGAAGTCGATGCATTGTCACGCAGGAAGACGAGCCCCGAATGGCACTTGTTACCCCCGGCGACGACTCTCCTGTTTCAGCGTTGGGGGACACCGGAGGTAGATCTATTTGCTTCGAGGACTGCTCACGTGGTCCCACAATACGTAGCGATAGACCCACGAGACGAGGAAGCATTATTTCACAACGCATTTCTCCATCTTTGGGACTTCAACCTCGCTTGGCTATTTCCTCCGCCCAACCTAATGCCACAGGTGTTGTGCCACCTCAACATGGCTCGAGGCACGTTTATACTAATAGCGCCAAGGTGGGAAAAAGTTTTTTGGTTGGTAGATCTGCAGCAGAGATCCATTCAAAAACCCCTTCAGATACAGAACCTGCCCCATGTATTGATAGACACGAAGACAGAACGGCACCCGCCAGAAGTTCACAATATGATCTTGGATGCTTGGCTGATACGCGGTGGGCGGATATGATTCAAACCTGGACAGAGCAAGAACGATCACTACTGTTGGCAAGTTGGCGAGAGTCTACTATGCGAACTTACGTACCCGCCTGGAATAAGTGGAAAAATTGGTGTATATCAAAATCATTAGATTATAAATTTCCAAATCCTTCGGAAGTCGCTAGATATTTGGCTCACCTCCATATCAGCGAAGGTTTAGCATACGCGACGATATTAGTACATAAGTCAGTAATAGCTAGTTTTACCAAAATGAATGAGCAAGACATTTCTTCAAATTGTTTAGTAAAACGGATCTTGCGATCTATATCAGTTGCAAAAATTAAGTCGTCAACTCCACCAATTTGGGATCCAAGGATGGTCTTACAATATTTATCTAATAATAATCCCGATGAAAGTAGCTTTTATCAGGTCTCGCAACGAGTTGCAGTTTTACTTTTGTTTGCATCTGGCCGGCGAGTGCACGACCTTACGCTATTAAGAATTGGACCAAGTCAGCTAATAGACGAAGGGAATTCTATTAAACTGTGGCCTGCTTTCGGGTCGAAATCAGATAACGCTGAACGAAGACAGTCAGGTTGGAAGTTATTTGAACATCCCGATAAAAATTTGAATATTGTTTACTGGATCCGTCGATTACTGATAGTTTCGCAACAACGGCGAAACGAAGGAAATTGGTTGGAGTTGTTTATTACTATAAGAGGTCCGTGTAAGCCTGCCACTAGAACAATTATAGGTGGTTGGATAAAGGCTGTGCTGCGGGAAGCTGGAATTGAGGCGTCACCTGGATCTGTGCGGTCCGCGGTCTCCTCTTTAAATTGGTTAGAAAATTTTCCTATAGAAAAAATTCTGGCCACAGGAAATTGGAGACGAGAACATACTTTTAAAAAACATTATTTTAAGCCTATTGAAGATAATACAACAGTTATGGGTAATGTTTCTTTATCAAAATATTTCGAAGCTTGTCGATGATTGAAATATGAAATTTGTAAATTGTTTGAAATAACTAAATAAATTCGTTCTTTTAATTGAAATTCTATTCTCTTAATATATTACCAACACATTATAGCATCATAATTTATGTACCAGGAGAAATCAAACACATCACTCAATATGGATTCCGGATATCGAAGACGGAACAATAATAGAGAGTTTTACCTACCAATAAAACTTACCTATTATTTTTCCTGAGATATCCGGAATCCAAATAATTCCTACCTGGTACAAGACGTATAATGACGAAATAAAAGATTGCAAGCATGGCGTCTATACGCCGGAAGTAGCAAACGTTAGAGCGGACATAGGTGGCGCCCCTAGCGGAAGAGAGGGAGACGTTAGACGGAAACACACGAAAAACGCAAGGCTAAACTCAATATGGATTCCGGATATCTCAGGAAAAATAATAGGTAAGTTTTATTGGTAGGTAAAACTCTCTATTCTTTATTGTACACTTGAAAAACTTAACACATAATAACTTGTACATATACACGTACATATTGCCATCTTCTCTTGAAGACATCCAGAGAAGCACTATCACGCACGGAATGAGGCAGCCTATTTATATTCCATAGCCGCGGTGAATGATTGGTCATAACAGCTAGAGCTATGTCGTGGGGTATAATGCGAGTTACATAAAATCTGTATGATGACAAAATATATAAATAAAATCTTTATGTTCCATTAGTATTCCATTAGTATATGTATGAACGACTTGAAGGTTCATTTTATATTAAATACATAACTAATGCAACGTGTAGTGTTAATAAATGAGATTTTATAGCCGTAGAGTAGTACTTACCAGAAGGGAGAAATTAGAAGTTTCCTGTTCAAATGAAGTATGGCTTACCTGTGAACAAAAACAGCATATATTGTTATCGCTGATGAGAAATAGATGGCGCTATGTAGCGTTCGAGCGACGGCAAGCGAATTTATCCGAGCGAGATCAGATCCCACGGGAGGCGCAATAAAGGCATCGCTCAAAAACTACTGCACACATTTTTATGCGGTTTTCATCAATAGATAGAGTGATTCTTGAGCAAGATTTTGCGAGATTTCTACCGGAGGCCCTTCCCCCCCTTTCTCCCTTATTCCCTTTTGAAAGGCCGGCAACGCATCTGTGACTCCTCTGAGATTGCGGGTGTCCATGGGCAACGGTTATCGCTTACCATCAGGTGATACGTTTGCTCGTTTGCTGCCCTATCCTATTAAAAAGAACTACACTGTCGCATAAGGTATAAACTTGTAAATTGTGTCAGGCCAGTAGTACACGGACTGCTTCAAGCAGTTGAGACCGACAGCTTAAAGCCGCGACCGCGCGGTGAACTATAGTCATTCATTAGCTGCCGTACACACGACTGCTCGAGCAGTCGCGACCGCTTCAAGCCGTCAACTGCATGATGAAATTCCATCGTGCCGTCGACCGCTCGCGAGCGGTTGTGAGGCATACACCGACTGCTCGAGCCGTTGACTGCGCTAGAGCAGATCACTTCTAAGTTCTATAAACAAATGATGGAATTGTCCATGTTGTTCTCTTAATTGCAAAATTGGATGAACCCAAAATTTTCTCTTTTGACGTCGCCGCCGTCATTTCCGCCTGAGCAGAAGCAGCAAAAGCAGTGCTTCCTTGTTAGAATCCATGACTCTACTGTGGTAGAAAATCAACTGCTCGAGCAGTTGGGTAGCGTAGCTCGAGCAGTCCACAACCGACAGGTCAAGCTGTCGACGCCGACCGCTCGAGCGGTCCGTGTATTTCGCTCAGCCGCTAACTGCTCGAGCAGTCCGTGTACGGCCGCCCTCAGTGAATAAATAAACTATTGTAAAGATTGATTAAAATCCATTCAGTGATTTTTACGTGAAACAATAACAAACCTCTTCCATACTTACAAACTTTCGCGTTCATAATATTAGTTATGATACTACGTCTTTTAATAAGCATATGAGTAGAGTTTAGCTCGCGAATCTAATATCGTACAGAAAATTGGAAACCTGTGTACTGCCAGGAACATAGAAATTTCCAAATACCTATTCCCCGTATTTGATCCCAATTTCAAGGGAGTTCAGTGGAACACGGCTGGGGCTAAAGTATTAATTTTTAATAAAATTAACGGCACATCACTTAGGATAAAAGCCCGCAGTTTTATTACTATTGTCAACATCACTCTCCAGATTATGAAATAAAATGGCCTTTGTGTCCCTAAAATTTATTAGAGTAAGCGTTTTTCGGAGCGAAAATAACAGTTTCAAATTAAAGGCTTTATACGCCTCGACTGCTCCCTTTTAATGAATGCGGGAGCCGGGACCTTTGATGAGTGACTAAATATGACTATAACTAAGTTATGTCATTTTATTTACTTCTATTACCTGATGATATTTGTGTCAGGAAATATGTATATGCGTTATATATATATTTAATTAATTTAATTTAGGAAATAATTCTGTCACTGCTAAGTTATACTTATAATACTAGTAGGATTGAAAATAACTATCTTGGGCACTACCCTCATTTATTATAATTAGCCATAACTGTTTCTCTTCTCCTTCTTCTTATCTTCTTGTTGTTTTCCTGTTGAGGGTAATGTGAAAATATGGGACACAAGAAACAAGCAAATCACGTTTTTTTAAAAATACAAAACTAAAGCAACATAATTAGGTTTTCTTTTTGTTATCTTACAATCAATGAAAATCGTACTTTTATTTCAGAAATTTGTAAAAGTAGAAAAATCATCCAGCTGTTACTAACCTTTTTTAGAAGTTTATAATTTTTATATTTTTTAATAACCTTGTCATTTTTTGTTTGTCTTTGATCTTGCTTTATTTTCTGTCAAGTTTTAAATATCTATTCCTAGTTTTCACTTGAACCAGCCGTAATATAATTGCCAAACAACCCGTAACACCAGCTATTGATCAATATTCCTATAACGTCCGATTGAAAGGTACTGATTGACAGCGAATACAAAATACGAAGTCTACCAGACAGTCTACATAATTACATAAGGCATTGACTTTGAAAGTATTTCAAACTGCGCATTAACATGGGGGCCTGGCCTTGAACACGTGATTGGAAATCAAGTCAACCCAATACAACCGTGATAAAGTAAAGAATCGAAAGTATTCGTTTTCCGACAAATGAATTCGGAAAATTCGATGAGCTGTAGCAATTTCTATTTAACCTTTGAGGAATCCCGTCCTGAATTATGCATGGCTGGGAGTGCACTGAAGGTGAACCGGCTTTGGACTTATCTGAATTCCTTTGCCGGCTGATTTTTTGTCAACTCCATTTGACGAAATTAACTTGTTTTGGCTGGACTGAATTATCAGTCGTAAACAAATCTAGTATGCGAATAAATTTTAATACACACATCGAAAAAGTTTAAGCGTATATGGCGAGCTACCTCAGATTAGTGTCTTCCCGCTGGCAACATTCTCTCAGCTATTTGTATTTCATAAAACGTTAATTTCCTAGTTCGTGAAAAAAGTAAAATTAAAAAAAAAATACAAAATTTCTCAAATATAAAAAAAGAACTCTTTAAAAACGGAACAAATGTATTCGCTTTTAATTTTATGAAATAACTAGCTTTCTGCCCGCGGCTTCGCCCGCGTGGATTTCGGGATTGGGTGTATAGAGGGTTAAGGGTCATAGCTTTTGCCCACGGCTACATATACGCGGAAGTCGGTTTATGGTGCGAAGATTTTATCGCGCTTCCCGTGGGACTATCCGTTTTTCCGAGATAAAAAATGCCGCAAAACTCCTCAAGAATCACTCTATCTATTGATGAAAACCGCATAAAAATCTGTGCAGTAGTTTTTGAGCGAAGCCTTTATTGCGCATCCCGTGGGATCTGTCGATTTTTCCGGGATAAAAAGTAGCCTATGTTACTCGGGGAGAATGTAGCTTTCCAAAGGTGAAAGAATTTTTGAAATCGGTCCAGTAGTTTAAGCGTGAAGAGGTAACAAACAAACAAACAAACAAACAAACACACTTTCGCATTTATAATATTAGTTGGGACAAAACACAATCGAGTTTAGACTTTTCTAACCAGCCAATAGGTAATCTGGAACTTGCCTTTTGATTGATTGCCGATAGATTTATCTATTTCATTGTTTTTATTTTATATCTCACTGGTTGGTGCCCGCGACTTCGTCTGTGCAGGACTAATGTTTCGAGGAACTTAGAAAATAAACATTTCCATCATATATTTTTGTATGTAACGAATAAACTCAAAAAGTACTGGACCGATTTTAATAATTTCTTTTTTCATTAGAAAGCTACATTATCACTGAGTAACATAGGCTATATTTAATACTGGATTACTATAGAAATCTTTAGTAATTCTTATTAAAACCAACCGAAGGTGTAAAAAAAATAGCTATAAAATGCCTTTCATCGCATACGCTGCGAAGAGTATTAATTATATTTATCTATAAATTTAAAATTAATAAGGTAAATAGATCCGTAAAAGATCCGCCAAAAAGTAACGGATACGGATCTTTCTTTTGCCTCGGATATCCGCGGATACGGATACAAATACAGATATCCGGCATATCACTAATAAGGACATTTTGTAGTAGGTATATTTACATAAGCATTGCACCCGTGCGAAGCCGGGGCGAGTCGCTAGTTACATATGTGCAGCTCTAGCGGCTTTAGCAGCCCACGCCAGAATACCTTACAGAAAGTAGAGTTTCTCAGGTACTCAGCATCCAACCAAATCAATTGAATCTAGTGTATTGAAGCTGACAAACTTTTGGTTACTGAATAACAAAGTACTCAAGATTAAATAGGTCCGCAGATCAACTCCTCTGATAAACGAAGGGATATCAAATTGAATACATGAGATGAATGACAGTGTATCAAAGTAATTGCTTTAGCATGTCATGTAATTAATTGAGGCCAATTCGCAATTCAAAGGACTTAATAGTGGCAGTGAAAGGGAGCTTTATTGATATCTCGAGAACTTCTCGAAATATTCTCCTTTTAATTTCTTTTAAGAAATAAACTGATATACTATACATTATAGAAGGTAACTATCGATTTATGTATATTTAAATACTAGCTTTTTTTTTTATTGCTAAAGTTGACAAACAAGCAGGCTGCCCACCTGATGGTAAGTGGTAACAGTCGCCTATAGTACATGTGGTTCCCACGAGATTCGCAGCAAATCTGCAAACCTCATAAGAACCACAGTGTACGTTGCCAACTTGTGACATAAGATGTAAAGTCACAGTACCCAGTAATTTCACTGCCTATCTTACCCTTCACGCCGGAACACAGCAAAGCGAACCCTGCTGTTTGGCGGCGGAAATAGGTAAGACGGAGGTACCCATGCAGACGACCCTGGTACAGAGTCTACCTCCTAGAAAACTGTAAGTAGCTGTGCCCACCCTTGATTACGCTGACGTTTGTTATCTGGATGCAACCGAAGACCTTTTAAATAAGTTACAGGACTTCAGAATTTGGCAATCAGATTCATTTATTGTTTACGGAAATTCGACAAAATCTCTGAATATCGCTCTCGTTTGAAGTGGCTACCTATCAGATATCGACGAGATATGCATATCCTATGTTTTGTTTATAAGATTCTTAGTACCCCTACATTTCCTCAATACTTACGATGTAGATTTGACTTACTGCCACCTTCTGCCCGGCTTCAGCGTGCTTTTGTGTCATACCCTATTTTAAATGTTCCTTTTTCGAATTCCAAATTCTACTCCCGCTCCTTTACTGTTCGTGCTGCTAGATTGTGGAATGAGCTGCCAGCCAGTGTTCAAAAGTGTCAATCCATTGCTTCTTTTAAGCTAAAGGAACACTATCTATGTAGTTTGTCTTAGATTACTTTCTGCACTTGATCATATTGTATACTAGCTTTCTGCCCGCGGCTTCGCCCGCGTGGATTTCGGGATTGGGTGTATAGAGGGTTAAGGGTCATAGCTTTTGCCCACGGCTACATATACGCGGAAGTCGGTTTATGGTGCGAAGATTTTATCGCGCTTCCCGTGGGACTATCCGTTTTTCCGAGATAAAAAATGCCGCAAAACTCCTCAAGAATCACTCTATCTATTGATGAAAACCGCATAAAAATCTGTGCAGTAGTTTTTGAGCGAAGCCTTTATTGCGCATCCCGTGGGATCTGTCGATTTTTCCGGGATAAAAAGTAGCCTATGTTACTCGGGGAGAATGTAGCTTTCCAAAGGTGAAAGAATTTTTGAAATCGGTCCAGTAGTTTAAGCGTGAAGAGGTAACAAACAAACAAACAAACAAACAAATAAACAAACAAACAAACAAACAAACAAACACACTTTCGCATTTATAATATTAGTTGGGATATATATATATCTATATATGTATGTATTATGGGTAAGTATATTTATATATTTATGATTATGTGTGATGTTTCAAATTGGTTAATCATATCTATTTTAATAATATATGTTTTGTATGTAGTATAAATATGACTCTTCTATTATTTATATTTTAAAAACAATTATATATAAATACTGTCCCCGCAAATTGTTCTTTAAAAAAAATTCACATAACCATCTAGGGTTGGCTGGAAGAAATCTCTCTTGAGAGATAAGTCCGCCTTTGAACCAAATAAATTTGTACCTCTTAATATTTTTATAATATTTGTGTTCAATAAAGTATAATCAGAAAGCTTTGAACCGCTAAACTATCGGGATTACACGTGTTATTGTGAGTCATCCATAAAAGATACACATATGCTGTCGTGGGGTATTTTTTATATAATTTCAAGGAGAACATTTCCGTCATACATGATTACTGTGTAGCTTTAACCATTAAGTTTGCACACGCGATGGAAGCTTAAAAAATGGAATAACTTCTCCCGTTTTCCCAACATTCCCCTTCACTGCTCTGCTCCTATTGATTGTAGCGTGATGACAAATATACTATAACCAGCTCAGGAGTACGAAAAAAATTGCACCAAGTTTCGTTAAATCCATCGAGTAGTTTTAGTTTCTATAACGGTTATACAGACAGACAGACACACATACAAAAATTTTACTGCTTTTGGAAATATATTTCAGGTATAGAATTGACCTCTCTACAGATTTATTATAAGTATAGATAGCTCTTAATAACTAGTCAAAAAAGCTATTTTACAATGAAACACCGTTGTAATGACCTGATTATTATGTTGGCATTAGTTTAAGGAATCAGTATTTGTTTTCATCCAAGTGCTATAGCAAATTATTTCCTATTAACTTGAATCCGTTTTTCATCACCATTTTTTCCTTTGAGAACCAATCTAATAAAACTAATCAGATATGGGATAATTCTTAAGTGGTATGTTAATCAACGATTTTGCTATTGACTAGCTATACCCGTGATTCCTCCGCGTGAAATTTAACAAAACTTAATTAGTTTAGTAAGTTTTTTTATTTCTACATTTTTTTAAGTGGCATGCGCGCGAGCTCCGCGTACTGGGCAGTAATTGGACATTGCAATAATTACTTTATTGGTCTAAAATATACGTATCCTTAGTTACTCCTTATTACATCGGCTATCTGCCAATAAAATTTTCGTCAAAATCGGTCCAGCCATTTCAGAGATTAGCTATGACAAACAGACAGACGGATGGTCTTCAATCCCAACTAATATTATAAATTTTGTAAAAAGTAAATATTTGTATCATACATTACATATGTGTAACTCTTTTTTTTTTAAGTGGGGCAATGCACCTTCTGCATCATGACACTGCGCTGGCTAGGCGCGGCCGTATGTGGGGCTCTCCGGTCTGACAGGACCGGCCTACCCACTAAAACCCCCCTGAGTTCTCTAGGCCCATGCGGGGCACATGACGGGGTGCGCTTTCGCGATTCTACCGCCATAATTGTAACTCTAGCGGTTATGGCAGCGCACACCAAAATAGCTCGTAGAAGGTAGATTTATTCTTACTTACTTGACACTTAGGCCAGTAGTACACGGACTGCTTCAAGCAGTTGAGACTGACTGCTTAAAGCCGCGACCGCGCGGTGAACTATAGTCATTCATTAGCTGCCGTACACACGACTGCTCGAGCTGTCGCGACCGCTTCAAGCCGTCAACTGCATGATGAAATTCCATCGTGCCGTCGACCGCTCGCGAGCGGTTGTGAGGCATACACCGACTGCTCGAGCCGTTGACTGCGCTAGAGCAGATCACTTCTAAGTTCTATAAACAAATTATGGAATTGTCCATGTTGTTCTCTTGATTGCAAAATTGGATGAACCCAAATTTTTCTCTTTTGACGTCGCCGCCGTCGTCTCCGCCTGAGCAGAAGCAGCAAAAGCAGTGCTTCCTCGTCAGAATCCATGACTCTACTGTGGTAGAAAATCAACTGCTCGAGCAGTTGGGTAGCGTAGCTCGAGCAGTCAACAACCGACAGCTCAAGCTGTCGACGCCGACCGCTCGAGCGGTCCGTGTATTTCGCTCAGCCGCTAACTGCTCGAGCAGTCCGTGCACGGCCGCCCTTATTGTCATATTTTCAACAATTCACAGAATATTCTTATCAATTGTAGCCTATGTGTTATTCTGTGGTATACGCTATATTATTGTAAAGTTTCAATAAAATTCATTATATAGTTTTAACGTGAAAGAGTAAAAAGCATCTCTACTTACTTACAAACTTTAATGCATATAATATTAATAGGGATCTAGTTTATTAATCAGTAGAGTCCTCTTTCCAAGTTCAATACAATTTCAAGAAAATTTTCATCCAATTCCAAGAGATTAATGTTGAACTGTCAAATGAACTGTCATAACTCCCGAAATCAAACAAACTTCATTTCGGGTCCCCTATCAATGTTGTCAGTGTACGAAACATATTATATTTGCTTGGAAAGTGAAGTTTATAAGTTAATTTACAGTGACTAGAAAGAATAGAGTGAGGAATTAATACATAAGGGTAAGTTTAAAAGTAGCCTCTGTTGTTGAAAATTTGAGAGAAAGGAGACTTTCCTGGTATGGTCACATATTAAGAATAGGAAATGGTCATGTTACTAAGAAAGTTATGGACAATATGGCAAGTGGAAGACTGAAGAAACGATGGATGAACTGTGTGAATATTGAAGTAGACAGTGAGTGTCGAAACGGCGAGTAATAGAGGACAATGGAAGACCTGACCACAAATAAAATTGGAAACAGGACAAAAGCTTTTAAACCACTTTTAAATGTGTCCAAATTTTAAATGAACTATTTGATAGCTGGATAGCCTTTGACTTAAATTTTCTTTCAACAAATGCAGCCTTTACAATGAAAATTATATTCGCATTTCGCCATCCACATCTACTTAAGTCTAGGTTTCAAGATACTGTATATATCTATATAAAAAGACTATTTAGAAAGGTACAGTATCTTGAAACCCGAAGATACGAAGATTAATAGAATTTTGGATAGGTCGACATTTACATTTACCCAACTAATGCTCCTATTTAAAGACAGTTTATTGGTGAGACCAGAAAACTCGAAGCATATGTCGCAAGGTGCGACGATGTGTGTAAAAGGAGGGCTATACTTACACTATAAGGATACGGGACGATATTCGTTGGTTTCACATAATCCAGTGAAGCTTTGTATTGTTCAGTGAATCGTGAAATTTTCAAGGTGAATTCGTAAAGAAGACAGCGTCTTATTATAGATTGACACGACTACGTTTGAATTCCGCAAACAAGGTGTAAATTACTTTATGCAGAATTTAATTAAAGAAGCAAGAAGCAAGGCGAAGAAGAAGACTGTCTTGCTTCTGCGCCAAAAGTACTTTGGAGCCGAACGAGGCTGTTCCGATCTGTCAAATTATACTTTCCTCCCTCGGAGATAGTACGCATTTTGCATTAATTTCGAAGTAATTTAACTACCATAAAAAAGGTCCCAGTGTATCAATCTTAATTAGAGATTCTTAATAAGAACTTTTATGTACGATTCCGTCATACATAATTGTTACCTTACCTACCCACTAAAAAACCCACTGATCCAACAGGATACACGCCTTTGACGCGAACGCTAATCCCCAAGGAGAGCTGCATCACGCTGGGGCAGAGTGCATCGATCCCGAAGGAGAGCAGCATCGCACCCCGACGTGAGCGCATCATCCCTGAGGAGAGCGTGGGAACCCTTTCGGAGAACTACCATGACCCCGCCGGCGTGTAGCGACTAGCGCCCACTCAGAACCGTTACAAGGGGGGCCACCGGACTCCTCCGGCTAACCCACGCCGACTATCGGCCGCTAGCCCTGAAAAGGGCCCTTCCCCTCGGGGCGAACCCCGCGTAGGTTATTTTTTAACGAGGTTTCCTTCCTCGTGGCCTGCGCTCAAAAGGGCGGCAGCCCCCTTCCGCCGTTTTTGACCCGCGCCGACCGAATCCAGTACTTCCCATATCTGGGCGGCGTTCCCCTATCCGCTACCTGGAACATGAACCGTTTATGTAGCTCTCAAATGGAAATCAATAAAGCGTCCATACTAATGACGGACCTCTAATGCAATGATTGCGTCATCCTTCCGACCCTTATTTCAAGTAGAGTTAGATTCACAAGCATAATCAATAAAACATTATTGCTCCTATTCGCTAACGAATCGAATGATTTGATTAGATATGTGCTCCAAAAATAAATCTACGCAATAAAGCGTCCATACTAGTGACGGACCTCTAAAGCAATGATTCCGTCATCTTTCAGATCTTTATTTTAAGTAGAGTTGGGTTCACAAGCATAACCAATGAAAAAATGATTGCTCCTGTTCGATGACGAATCGAATGATTTGATTGGATATGTGCTCCAAAAATAAATCTTCGCCATTAATAAACCGTACATACTAATGACGGACCTCTAAAGCAATGATTCCGTCATCCTTCTGACCCTTATTTCAAGTAGAGTTAGGTTCACGAGTCAAGCATAATCAATAAAAAATTATTGCTACTGTTCGATGACGAATCGAACGATTTGATTAGATATGTGCTTCAAAAATAAATCTTCGCCATCATTAAACCGTACATACTAATGACGGACCTCTAAAGCAATGATTCCGTCATCCTTCTGACCCTTATTTCAAGTAGAGTTAGGTTCACAAGCATAACCAATAAAAAAAATTATTGCTCCTGTTCGATGACGAATCGAATGATTTGATTAGATATATGCTCCAAAAATAAATCATCGCCCTCAATAAACCGTACATACTAATGACGGACCTCTAAAGCAATGATTCCGTCATCCTTCTGTGTAGCAGCTCGAAGTTTCTGTAATTTTGACAGGGCTGGATCTTGGATTTCAAAAATAAAACTCACGAAATGTTTAGCAGACTTCTATTCGACAAACCACCGGTACAAGAGAGAGAACGAATGTTGCCACAAATTCAAAATTTCAAATTCAAAATCATTTATTCAGTCTGGGCTGTTACAAGCACTTGTGAATGTCGAAAAGCTACGCCATCGGTTCGCAAATCTACGGCGGGAGACCTTGTACTGAGAAGAACCGGCAAGAAACTCAGCAAGGGCTGTTTTTTTTCCCTGTATTAAATAGATACAGAGTCGTCAATTTGGAAAATGACTTCAATATTGATAATTCATGAAGTCACTTTCCATTACATAGTATAATTAATAAAAAAAAATATTTAGAAAACATGCCTATATTAGGAATGCCGTGTCATACAGTTTTAAAAGAATATATTAAAGTTAAATTAAAATTATAATAAATACGAGTAGTACCCAGTATAGCAAAGAGCAGACTCATCTCCGCTGGCAGCACCCGTTCACGAGCATGACGCATGAACCAGCCATCGCTTCGCTCAACCATGTTTTAGGGAACGTAACGACCCGCCTCACACGACACTGCCGAAGAGATTTTAATGAGAGTATGACTACCCTTAAGCCACAGAAGGATACAAATTACCAAAAATAGGTACCCGTGTAAATTAGCACAACTAAAAAAAAAAAAAAAATCAACCGCAGGACACGCGCATACAATCATTTAAAAACTAGCAATAATGTATTATACAAGTAACAAAAGGTTATTATAATAGGTACAGTTAAATATACATGTTATTATGTTACACAGTTACCTAAGAATTTATTAACAATTTGTTTATTTCAACGAGCGAGGGTTTTTTAGTCCCAGACACTTCGATCATCCAAGTAATCCTGGACTCGATAATATCCTTTGCTCATCAAAGTTTTTTTTACTCGAGTTTTAAGTTTATTAAAAGGTAGATTAACAATACTGTGTGGTAACTTGTTATAAAAAGTTATACATTTCCCCAAGAATGAGTTTTGTGTTTTACGTAATCTAAAATTTGGAACAGCAAGCTTATTTTTATTTCTTGTATTTAATTTATGAACATCGCTATTCTTAATGAAATTATTGTAATATTTGTGTACATAGATTATATTTTCATAGATGTACTGCCCCGCCAATGTTAAAATGTTAATTTCTTTAAACTTATCCCTAAGGGAATCCCTTGGTCTTAAATTATATATAGCTCTAATTGCTCTTTTCTGTAGTATAAAAATACTTTCAATGGTGGCAGCTGATCCCCATAACAAAATGCCATAAGACATTACACTATGAAAATAACTAAAGTAAACTAACCTTGCTGTTTCAACATCAGCTAGAAGCCTTATTTTTTTAACAGCATACGCAGCTGAGCTAAGTCTGCTTGACAGAGCATCAATATGGGTATACCATTGTAATCTGGAATCTAAGTGTATGCCTAAAAACTTAGTACTCTCAACAAGAGATACCACTTCACCATTAATATTTAAGGGTGTATTAACCTGCCTTACATTTGGTATAGAAAACTTAACAAATTTGGTTTTTCTCGAATTTAATGAAAGATTATTTAATGTAAACCATTGTAGAACTTTTGATAGAGCACTATTTACCTCGTCCGAACAATTGCTGCCTCTGTCAACTTTAAAAACAAGAGAAGTATCATCGGCAAATAGCACTGTTTCACATAAAGTGCTTGTATAGTAAGGAAGGTCGTTAATATATATTAAAAATAGTAAAGGACCTAATATTGATCCCTGAGGCACGCCCATAACTAGTGAAGTTCCAGCAGATTCAGTTTTATTAATAACAACTTTTTGTATTCGATCCGACAAGTATGACTTAATAAGGCCGAGTGATTTGATAGAGACACCATAATGCCCTAATTTCCTCATTAATGTGTCGTGACTTACGCAATCAAATGCTTTAGAAAGGTCACAGAAAATACCTATTGCGTCTTGTCTGCCCTCCCAAGCATCAAAAATGTGTTTTAAAAGTGAAATTCCAGCGTCTGTAGTGGATTTACCCTTGGTAAAACCATATTGGTTGCAATGAAATAACTTGTTAAGGGTAAAATAAGATGATAGCTGATTATAAATAATCTTTTCAAAGATTTTGCTCAAGGCTGGTAATATAGAAATGGGTCTAAAATTAGTAGGGTCACTCTTATCGCCAGACTTGTAAAGTGGAATTAATTTACTATTTTTCATAAGATTTGGAAAGACCCCCTCATCAATGCATTTATTGAAAATTAGGGCTAGGTGAGGCGCGATTTCAGAGATAATTGGTTTAATAATATTAGTTGAGATACCCCACAGATCCTCTGTTTTCTTATTATTAAGTGATTTAAAAGTTTTGAGGATAAATTCAGCGTCAATATGTCTAAAATGAAAAGATTCCTTAATCTTGTTTACATTTGATTCAAGGAGGGCGACCGCACCGTTTGAACATGATCCGAGGCTACAAGTAGTATCTATAGGTATTTGGTGGAAAAACCTTTCAAATTCGGAGGCTACTTCGTTATCAGATTAAATTAACTTATCCTTAACCTTTAGCGAATAAGTATGTTCGTTTTGTTTTATTTTCCCTATTTCATGGTTTATTACTTTCCAAACAGTTTTTACTTTATCTTTTGAAACATTAATTTTATTGGCAATAAAAAGTGCACACGGCAAAATACTATAAATTAAATAATTAATGTTGCTAATTGCAACATTCTGACCCTTATTTCAAGTAGAGTTAGGTTCACGAGTCAAGCATAATCAATAAAAAATTATTGCTACTGTTCGATGACGAATCGAACGATTTGATTAGATATGTGCTTCAAAAATAAATCTTCGCCATCAATAAAGCGTACATACTAATGGCGGACCTCTAATTACACGGACATAATCAACGTCTCCCCTTATTTAATCAAATGTATAATGGGCGTATAATTAGGTCATTATCTTTCAGCCTATGATTATGTATTGTATGTTACGTTATAATAATTGTATTCGATCCTTATCATTTTGTATAAACGTAGATAGATCCTTTATATTCTTTATTACCATATAACAGATATGTCAATAGACATTAATAACAGTTATAACTCAGAGGTTTTTTTTTTAATTTAGAGAAAGGAGACTTTCCTGGTCACGTATTGAGAAGAGGGAATGATCATGTCACTAGGGAAGTTATGGACATGAAAGTGGATAGGCCTATAGGTGGTATTGGTCGTTATTTCAATTACAGATAATATAATGAATTATTTTCCTGTAACGTATAACACGTTATTTAACAACGGCTTATACTGTTACTAGCGACCCGCCCCGGCTTCGTACGGGTGCAGTGAACAAATGGTTATGGTGGATTATCCCTAAGAGATAGACATATACCATCGCGGACTTTTTTGTGGATTTTTGTAAGTTGTACAATACTGTAGTACATTATTTTGGTCTATCTCGTAGGGTTCAGCCAGCGTTTGCAATATAAGCGCAAAAAAACGTGCTTATTTACGACATCACATTAGAAGCCTTTAAATTTATCAGTGTTTCTCTACTACATTATGCATTTATTATACATACAAACCTTCCTTAAGAATCACTCTATCTATTAAAAAAAACCGCGTCAAAATCCGTTGCGTAGTTTTAAAGATCTAAGCATACATACGGACATACAGCGAAAGCGACTTTGTTTTATACTATGTATTGATCCTGCTGTTGCTGTTGACAAAAGAATCGCCTAGTCGCATTGTTGTTGTTGCCACTTGAAGCCGTTGTGTAGGCGTAGGCGCTCGCTCTGTTTCCCGACTGCTTATTCTTATAATATTAACCTTTAGTTAGTTAGTTTGGCTGGGCTCCACCGCACTTAGCCTCATGATTGGGCCATTGTGCGCATAGGAGAAGGCTCCTGCGTCTGCCTCCTTCGTACTCCATCCATCCCAGCTCCTCCCAGAACGCTAGCAACCTCCGTGGGTTGCTGCATGCTTCTGGCAGGGACACCGGGGAATGGAGAAGTTTCTCCCGTTGGTCGGCCACACTTACACATTCCATAAGAACATGCTGTGGCGTTTCCTCAGCCTCCATGCACCCTCTGCACAAAGGGCTGTCTGTTATACCAATTGTGTACAGGTGTTTGTTTAAAAGGCAATGTCCGGTTATGGCAGCTATGACCTTTCGGATCTTGTCTCTCTTTAGTTTGATAAGGAACGGGCAAGCTTCTTGGAAGGTACCGGGACTGCTTCATTGGAATTGGAAGAATATTGCAAATATTGCATGTAAATAATGTAAATATTGAATGTAAATACACCAGAATATTATATTGATTAATTAGTTTTAAGTTATTTAAATTACTGCCTAATACTCTGACAGTCCTAAGCCTGAAAAAGTATGAAGGAAAGTTCATTGTTAAGAATAACTAGCTATTTAAATTACTGCCTAATACTCTGACAGTCCTAAGCCTGAAAAAGTATGAAGGAAAGTTCATTGTTAAGAATAACTAGCTATAATAACAATAACAATCGCACTCAACAACATTTGTCAAAACAGCAATATAACAGGATAACAGGCAACAGTTTACAATAACCGTTATAGGAAAATAACACAACAGTGTTATTCGTTATTACAAAACAGTCGTTATTGCCATTACCACCTATAGGGAAAGGAATACTGTTTCTGCAGTATGTGTTGAAGAAAGTGAGTGTCGTAATGGAGAGTGACAAAAAGCCTGGAAGAGGAAACCATGTTGCGCTGACCCCAAATAAAATTGGGGACAAGGCAAGAGAAAGAAGAAGTAACTTAAAAGTTTACTGGGAGGAGATATATATAATTGTAGACTAAGGCATTTAGAAATAATAAAATGGAATTTGAATAGCATTCTTAAAGACAAAAAACCGGCCAAGTGCGAGTCGGATTCGCGCACGTAGGATTCCGTACCACTATGCATCTAATTAAATGTTTTTCTTAATTCTTTATTATATTTGAGTTGATTGAATGAAAGGTATAATGGTGGTAAAACGAATTATTAAATTTCTTTCAAACTAATTTTCGGTGGAAGTTTGCGTGGTAATATACATCATATATTATTTTTACATTTATCATTCCCCTATTGTTTTTTTTTTCTATTTTTGTATAAAAATCTTAATGCGGTTCACCGAATGCATTCCAAGTTTCTACAGTATAGCTCTTATAGTTACGGAATAGTGGCTGTGACATACGGACAGACAGACGGACGAACAGTCATGACGAATCCATAAGGGTTCCGTTTTATGCCATTCGGCTACGGATCCCTGAAAACCGGCCAAATTCAAATCGGACTTGCCCACGAAAGGTTCCGTAGCAGCATGTAACACGATATAAAAGTCAGGAGCTTTTAGTTCGTTGTTGTTATTCGATCGATGTTTTGATTACAGTTTTTTTTTTATTAAATTATGATTAAGTAATGATTTAGATACCTAAATGATGGGGTATAGATCTAACTATTTATATAGGAACTTATTACAGATTTTATGAACATTATAAACATAACGTTTATGTTTATGAAATTAGATGTGTTTTATTTTGTTATTTGAGTTGATGGGATGAAAGGTAAATTGCGGTTTACGATTCGTGACGTATTAAAAAAATTGGTTGTCTGTAGAACTCCGTCTACTGCCGATATTTGAACGTGACAACGTCTATTACATGGTAATTTTTTCTGGGTGCAATGAAATTATTTAAAATAAAGTAATGTATAACATTTATATTTTTATTATGTTGCCGTGTGGCGTCAGATCGGCCGTTACGCCGTTCGTGGACTCCGTGTGGCATCAGATTCGGCCGTTACGGTGTTTTAGAGAATGACTCCACGCCGTACCAATTTAATAGACGTTGTCACGTCAAAAAAACCACTCACTAGATCTTGTTCAAACTAATTTTCGGTGAGTTTGCATGGTAATGTACATATTTTTTTTATCATTCTCCTATTTTAGAAGTTAAGGAAGAATGAAGGAGAAGAAAGTGAAGGGAGGAGCGGGGAGACAAACATTTTACCACTTTGGTAGTGTCTCTGGCAAAAACAGTTCAGTTTAGAAGAGATTAGAAACCTCAATATCATTTTAATGACTGACAGACTTTTGATTTTACCATGATAATAAGGATTATCTCAACAGAAGGACAAACAAATGATTCCAAAATTCCTTTTTTTAGTACTAGATGATATGTTGTGTACTAGTATTTATGTTATTTTTTTAGATAAAGGAAAAAAACAGCGTACACGTCCAATCTGATCTAAATTATGTCTACACCAGAGCATAGGCAATGATATATGGAATTTAATAAATACAATTTATTGTCTGTGCGTTGACGGACGCTTACATGTGCTCCCAGTCCCTCCTTTTTATCATAAACTAGCGGACCCGACAGACTTCGTCCTGTCAAAAATATTTGGCAGTTTTTTGTTCCTAATTATTTTATAGATAATGTCGCATAGCCAACCAAATCGCAAAAAAAGTCTAAATGACCTATTACATTTTGTGGCTATTCAATTTTGGAACGTGACACTAAATCCTCCAACGATGTATTCTGTGCTCCAACGCACGCACGCACACTGTTTTGATAGATATGATTGAATTTCAACTATATGTAGCGTTAATAAAGCGCAAATTGACTCTTTGATGTTAGGAACACACCTTCATTGCTTAGACAACAGAGAATGCTTGCAATATGAACTTTATACAATAACAATAAAGCTCAATTCGACTGTATGTTTTAGTTAGAAAACGTTTGCATGGGAAAATAAAAGGGCTGTTTTTAGGGTATTTCCGACAATTATTCGAATTTTCCTCATTGTAAAAACCCTCCTTGAACTTCAACGAACATTAACAAAAAAGAATTGGCCAAATTGGTCCAGGCGTTGTTGAGTTATGAGCTTACCAACACATTTTGCGATTCATTTTTATATATAAGATTTCTCTGGATGGACCAGAGCCTGTTATGCCATTTTAGCGGTTTTAGCAACGCACGGCAGAATAACTCGCAGAAGGATTTTTCCTACTTACTCGACATGTATCATCATATTTTGTAAAATTCATAAAATCCTTACTAATATTATAAATTGGAAAGTGAGTTGGTTTGTTTGTTCCGCTTTCACGCCGTAACTACTAAACCGATTGCTTTGAAATTTTGCAGACGTAAAGATAAAAGTCCGGATTAAATAATAGGCTACTTTTATAGCGGAAAAATCGTCAGATCCCACGAAATGCGCAATAAGGGCTTCGCTCAAAAACGACTGCACAGATTTTCATTCGGTTTCATCAATAGATAGAGTGATTTTTGAGCAAGGATTTGCGGTATTTTTTATCTCGAAAAAACGGATAGAACCACGGGAAGCGCGATAAAACCTTCGAGCCATAAACCGACTTCCACGCATATGTAGGATATGTTTGCCTCCCCTGTGAGACGGCGCCGGCGGCAGCGCAGCGCAGCGCTATGTGCGGCGCAATTCATATTTTGTTGTGTTACATACATCAAAATAACTCTAATTAAAACCTGAGTCAATCACATAAGCCTTAAATACCTACTTACATTTTTGACGTTATATAATAATACGTCTTTACAATTGCATCATTATATAAGGACGCAAATAAAAAAAAATTATAAAAAATCGGGGGATTGGTACATATAGTTCACCAAACCTTTCATCCCTCCTTTCAACCCTTAACAACCCTTTTCTGTATTCAAAAGTAGTTTCTGTCCTTTCTCAGGCTCTAAACTTCTGTGCATAAAAATCGGTTTAGTGATTTAACAATACTACCATACAACCTTTCATCCCTCCTTTCAACCCTTTACAACCCTTTTCTGGCTCTAGACTGTGTACAAAACTTCATTTAAATCGGTTCACTGGTTTTAACAATACTTCTTTCTATATAACCTTTCATCCCTCCTTTCAACCCTTGATAACCCTTTTCTGCTTTACACGGTAGCCTTTGTCCTTTCTCAGGCTCTAGTCTATCTGTGTATAAAATTTTATTTAAATCGGTTCAGTGGTTTTCACAATACTGTCATACAACCTTTCAACCCTTTACAAACCTTTTCTGCTTTAATAGGTAGCCTGTGTCCTTTCTCGGGCTCTAGACTATCTGTGTACCAAATTTAATTTAAATCGGTTGAGTAGTTTTGGCGTAAAAGCGGAACAGACAGACAGACAGAGTTACTTTCGCATTTATAATATTAGTATGGATTTGGCCGCTTTTGTACCTACCTAACAATCTGTCCAGCGATTCGCACGCGACTCGCGCTGCGCATGCGTAACTCTCAGCCGTCGGTTGTAAAGTTCAGTTTAAATCTCCGTTACAAAAGTTGCGGAAACAGAAGCAGAAACGGATGTTGAACAGCGCGCCGATCTTCCACACTTGCGGAAACAGAAACAAAAATCCGCTGCATCACAAATGATGAGAAGGCAATGTTAATTCAATACCGTCACTTAAGGCTTGCTTGGCCATTCAGTCATTTAGTAGTTTTTACGTGAAAAAGTAAAAAACTTCCAGACACAAACTTTTGCGTTCGTGAGTGACACCTCTAGTGTTGCAAGTGTTCTTAGGCAACAGTAATCACTTTCTTTTAGGTGGATCGTAAGCCTGTTTTCTACCATCGTGGTATAAAATAACATAGCTCAACTACGAGGACATACCTCAGATAAATATGTATCTGAATTTGTATGTGTATGTATGTATATATATATATATTCTCTTATTTATGTGATGCTTATATATTAATTTATTATGTATTTTTAGGTAATATTTAGTATGTTTAGAAGGTAGGTACACACAGGGTCGAAACCGTTATGTTCACCTGTCCACCCGGGTCTGCAGGAAGAAATTTCTTAGGGAAATATGCAGTACCTTTTGCTAAATATTTTAAATCAATTTTTCCTTTAATGTATGTGCGTGCAAAAATTTATTAATAAATAAAATGAAATAGCTATAATTAAAAAATAGAAATAATTTCACAATTTTGAAGTCAATATTTATGCCGGATTAGTATTTCACCTAACTTGTATTATCGTAGCGTATATCTGTATGAATTGTAGCCTATATGTTATTGTGATATATCGAATATATTGCTGTAAAGACTCAACAAAATCTAAGTAGTGGTTTTCGTGTGAAAGAGCAACAAACATTTATCCATACTTAGAAACATTCCCGCATATAACATTAGTAGAAATATATCATTTAATCGCAGTAACTCTATTAACATTGTATGTGTAGCAACAATCTTATTTGATACGATGAAAGATAACCATGCGAGTTCAGAAGTCATACCATTAACTAAAATTAATGAGGCGTGCTTTAAATTTCCAATTACTAGAGCTCGACAAATGATCCCAATTGTAGCTGTAGATCGAATCAAAATCAAAAATTTATTCTTCAAATAGGATTTATATAATCGCCTTTCCATATCAAAAATGCTACGACATCGGTTCACAAGTCTGGGGTGGGAGACCTTGTACTGTAACCAACAAGGACAATTTTTTTCTCCCTGTATTTCAATAGAGTCGTCAGTAAGAAGCTGGCCCCAGATAAATAGTCTGAACCCAACTTCCTTTAAACCTTTAAACTTGTCAAATTGTTTTGTTTTTCCATATTCAAAATTTGGCAAAATAACTATTATTAAAATTAATAGTTATTAAAATTAAACCTAAGTATTGTTATCATTTAAGTAATCTCTAACAGTATAATAACCTTTTTCTATAAGAGTATTATTGACAAATGTTTTAAATTTGTCAAAAGACAATTCGGTAACACTTTGTGGAACTTTGTTGTAATAGGCTATGTATTTTCTCATAAAAGAGCCTCTAGTTTCTTATTGGAAATATTATAATATTACTCCCACAAACTAGATTCCTCAGATCTGCAACTCTTAGTATGATTCACATTTACAGTTCAAGCACAAACACGAAACGTAAAAACTAGATTCCTTTGCTCATATTCTTTAAGATTATTTATTTAATTACCATTTATTTGTCTATTGACAGTAATTCACGAGCTACGCCACTTTTTCGCTCGTTTTCCTTTTCTTGAAAAACATCGAAAAATGGAATGCCTCAGTCATTAACGTCATGTAAATAAGGGCCGTGTTCCCACAGCAAATCATGTTTCTCTTCCTTGACAATAATATCAAGGATCTGCTATTAAGAGCTCGTTTAGTAATGGCGGATTTGCAGAAAAGGTCTTTTTAATGAGGTCAGAAAAGGTCTTTTTAATACGATCCAGCGTCTTTTCAGGGCGCGACTCTTGCCTTATTTGTGTATTTCTGAGCGGATCGATTCATCATGTAAAATGTGTTTCGGGTCGGTCTGTTCTATGAAAGTCGCTTAAGTAAATATATATTTTGGGAAAGTTCTGATTTGTGGCAGCTAATTAATGGTTGGATTTGAGTTGCTGATTTGGACTTTCTGGTTACTTTCTCAGCACGAAATATTTGTTCCTAAAGAAAGCTATTTGATTTCATTATATAGTCGCGTTCAGTCGAATCCAGATTAAATTAGTTTGGTGATAACATAATAAATACTCATTAGAACTCGGAGTTTAGAGACTTAATTACGATCAAAGATTATTGTAGAATACGACAAAAAAAGTTAGAAACGAAAAGACTATTGTAGGCTGTTACACGTAGTTTGGTGAACATACGCTGTAGTCATACGCCGTTACTGAGATAGATGGCTAGCGCTTTTATACGCATAAAAAGGGACCATTTAGTAAAACGCTATAAATCCCGCGCGCACTCGATAAAAAAACCTACTTGGGTGAATTACGCAGCCAAAACATCGCCCTTACTTTATCGCCATTCATATACAATGGGTATTACAAGAAATCTGACCCAGAAACGTGTAAAAACGTCGTAACTCTGGCATCGTGAAAAAATGGGGCGGCTGAGCCAGCAGTATTCGCCAAGATTGCGGCATAAGTGAGATACGTTGTTAATAGTAATTTCACATATTTCCTCCAGTGTAAGATGAGACAGCTGAAAAGATTGATTTGAGCATCCAGAGGCATTAAACTGACGTATGCCATAGTTTTACTATAAACGAAATAAAAAGCAAGGTGACACAAAAACTGAATAGAGTATTGAAATACAGCGTGATAACTATTTGAATACATCTAAGCCGTTTCTTAATTATCAAAGAGATAGTTTGCTCTGTGGGGAAATTTCAGAATCGCTTGAATTCATTGTTTTTCTTAAATACCTAAATCACACAATCAAGATTTCGGTACAGCGTAACACGGGGAATGTGTCCCGCCAAAATTATCTTTTTCACTGGTATTTTTAAATTTGGAACACATCGCGTTACCTTTTACTGGCCATTCCACCAAATACTCTTATTATCATTGTACCAAAGATTGTATGTACGTAACCTAATTCAGTTCTATTTTTATGTATAATAGTATGAGAATTTTCCGCCCGCTGATGGGAACTAGCGTTTTCCTCCCAATGCTCAGATCAAGGAAACGCTCCTTTCCGAGCATGAGGAATGAAACATTACACATACACCAATTAGCGTAGCCCAAAGTAAGCTCTGAAGGTTTGGGTTATGGGATCTACGGTAGCGGATAGACATTCATATATATTGACAACCATGGCTATGGTACAAATGCCTGCATTCATCATACAAACATCTGCCCGCACCTTGATCCGAACCGGGGACCTCAGAAATGTTGAAACCGTCAAAGAAGGTCGTCAAATATAACAGTATAAACAACACTTTCATATTCCGTTATATAAATCCCGATAAATAGGATTAGATTCTGAGCAGAATCAATTAGAAAGTGGGCATTTTTGAACTGAGAGAGCAGGCACTCAGAACTCATTAATTTGTCGTTTCCCTCCGGCAATTAGGTAAATTTACATCGCGCCTGTTTTATTGGTTCGCACTTTGAAATGTTATAGGTATTTGGCAATTGTAATTTCGAACTAGAATTTCGTTTTAACATTAACTTAATTATAATATTGTTGAATTATATTAATAAATTCACTGAGCGTCGGTGGTGTTGTGGTGACGTCACTGGATTAGGAACCGCATAATTCACGTGGGTTGAAATCGATTTTGCCATATCTCATTATCTAACGCTTCTACGGTGAAGGAATATATCTTGAGACAATCCGCACACTTGAAATTCAAAGACGTAGGTACAATGCTGAGGGATAAGGGAGGTTGGAGGGCAGTGGCCTCCAACTGGCCGATCCCGCTCGAAGGAGGCGGCCTCGGACCAGATAGACTGGCCTCAGGCGCCGCCGCGGGTCGCTGGCGGGCGCGACTAAGCTCGCTCCCGTGATGGCGACACGGGAGAGACGGTTGTGACGTCGTAGGAGGTTGGATGGGGGAGACTGTAAGATCGCTGGGGGTTCCCGAAAGTCGCTTGGCGTTCCCGGGGGCTCCCTACATGTCTGAGGAAGGCCATCCCTGAGGTTTTTAGTGGGTAGGTCTCCCCCTTCTGGGGAGGAGAGCCCCACATAACCGCCGGCTCGCCACAGCTGGGGTATGCAATTTAATGCATTTTCCGCAGGGGAACAAAAAAAAATAAACGGTATACCTCATAAGCTCTTATAGCTACAAAGGAATTCGACGTAATTTTCGTCTTGTTCATTTTACGACCCACTTGTAGGGAAGCACCCATATGTATGCTTACTCTTAAGCATTACCACTTTGTGACGCTGTCAAGCCTTTTTTGATTAACCTAAATGGTAATTGTAAATCAATAAGGCTCAATATAGACCTTTGAAAGGGTAAAGTAAGAGTATATAAATCATTAGTCAATGAGAACGTATCGTAAACAGTAATTTCGCAGCTCGCTACACCGCCATTACTAATCGCCGCTCAGAGTGAACCCGAACACGGTCAAACAGATTACATTTATATTGCATCATTAAGCCCACAGCGGGCTACGAATAGACCTTTCATGATATATGAGTGGCTCCAAACTTTACGAAATTAAACTTGGCTCATTAAGCTTTTTGTGAAAGTTCAAAGTTTCGAGACCAACATTAGGAACGGTAACAACAGGTACCCAATTGAAATGCTTTGTCCTAATGTTTACAAAAACTTGTCACAAATTAATGAACGCAAAAACTATTGCATTAAGTTTTATTAAAACCCTCTTTTAGTACGTTTTATTTTTAGTTTAACTTTATTCTCTATGGGATTGTGGTCCTTGTTTTGGGTTTTGTCCTATGGGTTTTATTTTTAAACTAGCTGTGCCCACAACTACGTCCGCGTAGAATTGTAATTTTAGGTAGCATTTTTAATGACTGATGGCCGTTTTCACCAACCTTGTCTTAGCTTAGGTGACTCCTAAGTGGCATGCTGTCACTTTTTATATTAACTGAAAAGAGTGAGACAGCATGTCTCTTAGGAGTCACCTAAGCTAAGACAAGGTTGGTGAAAACGGCCATGAGAGTGTTATAAACGTAAGTGTAGACAAATATAATCTGAAAGCTTCGAACTGCTAAGCTATCGGGAGTTACACGTGTTATTGTGAGTCAACCATTAAAGATAGACATATGCTCGTGAGATGTTTTTTATATAATTTTAAGGAGAACATTTCCGTCATACATGATTTTCGTAGCTTTAACCACTAAGGTTGCACACGCGACGGAAGCTTAAAAATGGTGTAACCTCCCGTTTTTCCAACATTTCCCTTCACTGCTCTGCTCCTATTGATTGTAGCGTGATGAAAATTATATTATAACCAGCTCAGGAGTATGAAAAATAATTGTACCAAGCCTTGTTAAAATCCGTCGAGTAGTTTTTGTTTCTTTAACGGTTATACAGACAGACAAAAATTTTATTGATTGTATTTTTGGCATCACTATCGATCCCTAATCACCCCGTGATAGTTATTTTGGAAATATATTTAATGTACAGAATTGGCTTCTCTACAGATTTATTATTAGTATAGACAAGTAACGCAGATCAAAATAAACAATATTATATATTTACAGAACAATAATAATCATATTCTTATTAGAAATAGAACGTAATATACGATATTACCTAGCTGTTTAATTTATAATCTATTTTATCTGAAGTATGATTCCTAATCAACTGGATCAAACCGATAGATGAGTCAGTTGTCACTGAACTCTTATCATTTATCCTAGCTTTCTGCTGTCACTTTGGCCTTTTTTTTTTTTGTTTCCCTGATGAAGATGCATTAAATTGCATACCCCGGCTGTGGCGAGCCGGCGGTTATGTGGGGCTCTCCTCCCCAGAAGGGGGAGGCCTACCCACTAAAAACCTCAGGGATGGCCTTCCTCAGGCATGAAGGGAGCCCCCGGGAACTTACCAAGCTACTTCCGGGAACCCCCAGCCTCCGCTCCCCCGTCGATACAGGGGAGCCCTCCTCGGGGGTGGCTACACTACCTCCCCCGGTCTCCTCCACCGACGACGCCCCCCGGCCACGGAAGGGGCGTGGCCCATCCCGGGTCGCCGTAGCGGTCGCGACTTCCTCGCGCCCGCCGGCGACCCGCGGCGGTGCCGCAGCTGTGCTACCCTCCTTCGAGCGGGATCGGCCATCTCCCGACCCCGCTCGGCGGCCTCCTTCTGGAGCATTACTGCTTCACAGAAGAGGCCACAGCCCTCCAACCTCCCTCGTCCGCCAGCATTGCCGCAATCAATGCCGGCGGAGACAGATCTCGCCCGATCTCTGCGACCAAGACGCGGCGCTCGGAGGCCCACGCGGGGCACTCCGCCAGCGTGTGCTGGGCCGAGTCGAGGTCGGATGCACAGTGATGGCAATGTGTCGATCCCTCCCGTGTCACTTTGGGCCATTAAACGATTTATACGACATAACTTATACAATGAGAATAAAAATAAGCTTGCTGCTCAACGTATTATAGGCTGCAAAAAACTAGAGGCTCTTATGGGGAAATGCATAGACTTTTACAACAAAGTTCCACAATGTACCGATTTGGTTTTTCTCAAATTTAAGTAATTTATGAGAAAGGTTCTTATACCGTTAACATTATTTAAATTTAACAATGTTTGGGTTTGATTTTAATAACTGATTTTAATAATATTGGCAAATATTTTGATTATAGTAAATAACATAAAAACTATAAACCTTATAGTTGATTCGTTTAAACTTGTAAAGGAATTTGGATTCAGACTATTTATCTGAGGCCAGTTCCTAATTGACGTCTCTGTAAAAATACATGGAGAAAAACAAATAACCTTGCTGGCTTTCTTGCTGGTTCTTTCTATTACAAGTTTCTATTACAACTAATACATTTTCAATTTGATTTTTAATTTCTCAAACTAAAATCTTCAATATAGTATGAAAGGGATCCCAATAGCGTTGGGTTCAGAGAGGATTCAAATAATTCTATAACTTTACAGTCCGTACTGTATATCTTCATCATCATATCAGCTAACAGACGCCCACTGCTGGTCATAGGTCCCCCCTAAGGTGGCGTTCATAAATTATGTACTTGAGATTTACTAGGGAGGGAGGGGGTCGAGTTAAATCTCATCTAATCTTACGTCTCGACAAATAACACGCAATTTTTTTTCTGATTAAAACAAAATAAATGCTAATTTAGTCCATTTAATCCAGATTGTACAGGCTTAAGATTTAATCTTAAGCGTCGAAAGAAAATAAATTCACTCATACTTCGACGTTATACATCTACTGGCTATCAAACCAACATATTTGTTCTATATCAAATAATTTAATCTGAATTTACGGTACAGTGGTTGGCCCGTCCATTATTTTCGCGCTCTCTTGAGACCGCGCATGATTCTCCATGGACTGAATTAGAATAGATTTTTAATTACAGTAGTTACGATTTTAGTATTCTATTATTAAACACACTTTGATAACTCTCAGCAATATTACTTGATAACTAGTTGTAAATAAAAGTACGAAGCAATTTTTTTTTCCTTTTACAGTAACAATCTACGTAAGAAAATCACATTTTGAAAAATCTCACGTGAGACTGGGGGATGGAAGTTAAATAAAATCTCATGACGTCTCATCATTACAGAAAATTTTAAGAAACATCTCAAGTAATTAATGGATCCAAAAAGCATCCAATGCGTTCCTGCAATCTTCACTTCTTGCCAACGATGAGGTGTCCGCTATATGGCTACTCAAGAACCTTTCAACCTTAGCGCAATTCTTCGAATTATGTTTATTTAGTTCTTCGACGAATTTAATCATTTCTGATAAGATCACGCAGAGAAACTCCGAGAACAGCCCTCTCCATTGCCTTTTGGGTGACTTTGGGCCTCCTTATTAGCCCCATTGTATATATTGAAGCAAAACTTTGGTGGAACTTCCCCAACATAAATATGGATCTTAGCCGTCTTTCTCGCAGAAAACATGTTCAAATTAATTTCTTTTTATTACATTACGTCCATGAAGTTTTTACTAGAGTACTTTCATTTATGTTATCTATAATTATCGTACATAATACCAACATAAGCATACGAATAATGATTATGCCTTACATATGATTGAAATAAAAAACAATAGCAGTTTTTAGTCAAGTTGAATTGTAAGATGTCGTAAGCGTAACGGTTAAATTATGGTAATCAGAGAGTCGCCCAATGCAATTACTCTTGGGTCACCTTACACCACCCCTGAAGGGCTTTTATGGTCGTCCTTTGGAATGACGCTAATTAATTTAAGGGATTGATTCAACCACCTTAAGTCGTACATCCTTACATGGACCATTGAAACGGGCGTACAAGACAGATTAATTGCTACAGGTAACTTCGCATTGACAGATAGGTAAATTCTTCATTGCACACCACAGATAACATAAACATGATAAATGTTAAAGAAAGTTATCTACTTCCTAACGATACAACGCGTATGTAAATGAATACAATAATTTCGATTTCAAAAATTATTTTATCACAAAAAGGTTTCATTATCCCTGATTAAAATACGATATAATGTATTTTTATATGGGAAAACATCTATTTCCTAGGGGAAAATTAAATACAATGCTATAGATATATAATTATATTAGAAATCAAAAATTTAAATTAACATTATTCAAACATGACTTTATAGAAAGCTCTCTTGAATCGTCTAAATTCAGGACGTATTTTTTAGCTGATAAGAAGAATGGGCACAAAAACTTATCAGCTTTATCAAAAGTAATAACAACATTTACAATAAATAATGTCGTTGCCATACAACGTACATATGTGTTTACAATTTATACGGGAAACAAATATTTACACTTTAGAATGTAATGACTTCAAATCAACACCAAGCATTGGCATCATTTAAATAATCATTGACTTTGTAATAGCCCTTACTCATTAGCGTCTTTTTAACATGTACCTTGAACTTATGAAAAGGCAATTCAGCTACACTGTGTGGAATCTTGTTATAAAATATTATACATTTGCCTCATAAAGCAACCTCTAGTTTTTTGTAGCCTGTGCGTCACTATCGTCAAGCCTTTGATGATTTCAACAAATATCGTCTAAGCTACGGGAGGTAAAACGCTTGAATAATTTACATCCTAAATCCATTTTTGTTCAACCATTTCTCCTGGTCATAAGTATGCTTACTGAATATGATAAAAAGAATTTAATGATCCATAAAACACTTTTGCTTTTATCGCCGTTACTCATGTTCGCTTACAGTATGTTTTGGCTTCGTATCGAGGCGTTCGCCTTTCTCTTTATAGCTAATGTACTGATATATTTTACTAACGAGCTTTTAAGCTTATTTCTCTATTCTTGTTAATATTATATACACGAAAGTTTGTAATTATGGATGGATGTTTGTGACTCTTTAAGTTAAAAGCTTCTGAATAGATTGTAATTAATCTTTACAAAGATTTTTTAAGAAAAACAGTCAACACAGTTAGAAACCATTACAAAAAGTACCTGATTTTTTCGCAAAAGTCGGAAACAAATAATAAATAGGTAGGTACTCACTTTCAGGCTTTAGACAATAGGTATTGTAATTGTACAATTTTTTCAGCAAAAATAGGTTGGTTCTTAGAGTTTGAAAACGCATTATCTCCTTAAGTTTAAGTTACTGTAAGACGCGTAACATATATTTAGGTTCAGTTCATGGTAACAAATTAAAGACAATGTATATTTACATAATGGAATGTAAGCACTGTAATATACATATGTATAATGTGGTAATATACCCATTGACACTGTGAACTACATTTTAGACATAAGACAGCATTGTAAGAAAAATTATAAATATTTGTAATCATGTTTTAAAATCGGCCGTAGAATAAGTAGTTTAGCTAGAGCGACCACAGAACAATTTTACTCAGAGCGACTGACCGACGCGCCCGCGATCACAGATTAGTTACATACAAAGTGTTCGACATGCGGTCCGAAAATTCCTGTTGGTGATCGCGTGCACGCTTGGTCGCGTTTGATAAATTTTTATTGGATATTCTCCTGTTTGTTTGTCCGCCGTTGCTCGCCAATTGGGCTCCACCAGAATATCAGCGTTGCGGTGGCAGTCTACGTCGCTGTAACATGTGCTGAGGTTGGGGCCTAGTTGACGACACAACACCATGTGTTCTTTTAAAAAAAAATTATTTAATATGTGTCGTCAATAAATATTTTTCTTTTTCTTTCTTCTTTCTTTTCTTTTCTTTACAATAACAAAGCCTATATAGAAGAATAACACGTAGGCAAAGATACAGGCTGATGCCCGGGTCATCTCGGGGTCTTTATTTCTATTATCGTACTTGTTATATATCGTACTAGCTTTCCGCCCGCGGCTTCGCCCGCGTTATATTCGAATTTCCCACAGGAAGGATATGTTTTCCGTCAGTAAAATTATCCTTCCTTCCTTGGGTCCTCGGTTTTACGATTGGTATATACGGGGTAAACTATCTGTGTATAAAATTTTATTTAAATCGGTTCAGTGGTTTTTACAATACTGCCATACAACCTTTCACCCCCTCCTTTCAACCCTTTACAACTCTTTTCTGCTTTAAAAGGTAGCCTCTGTCCTGTCTCAGCCTCTAGACTATCTGTGTACCAAATTTCATTTAAATCGCTTCAGTAGTTTTAACAATTTTTCCATACAACCTAGCATCCCTTCTTTCAACCTTTTACAACCCTTTACAACCTATTTTGTATAAAAAAAAGTAGTTTATCCTTTCTTGGGCTTTAGACTATCTGTGTACCTAGTTTCATTTAAATCGGTTCAGTAGTTTTAACAATATTTCTATACAATCTATTATCCCTCTTATTATCATGCCTTGAGTTCATTAAAATGACGATAACTTTTTTTTTAATGAACTGATTTTGATGAAACAAAGTTTAGATATTATTCTGAGTTAAAACAAAGCAAATAGTGAAAGTTTCAAGCAAATCGGTTCAGTACTTTCGGAGATAAACGTGAACAAACATACAGACAGACAGACAGACAAAAAATTCCAAAAATTTTTTTGCTTTCTAATAATCTATTTAAGTGCCCCCTATCCATTTCAGTCAAAAATACTAAATGTACAGACAAAATATTTTTACTGTCTTATTATATGTATAGATTATTTGACTGTATCAGAATAGTGAGACAAAACTTAGCACATTGGTATTGAAAATAGGAATTGAGGCAACTAGGTGTGACAGGGTAAAAAAAGCTCTCGGTACTCTGCGCTGTCATCTTATACATGTAAAATCCTATAAACTTTGGAAGTATAAAAGGTTCTTATGAGTACCATACATATGGTTCTTCTGAGAGTTTGCTGTCTTTAAAGATAGGTATTTAGAAGTCGTTACCGCTAGGGGAACTCGGCTGCTTAAATTCAAAACCTAGTAACACCTAATTTGAAAAAAAAAAACGGTTTTTGGCATTTTTCGACTTACTAGGTAGTAATTTTTAAGATGTAATTTAGCAAGTCTAAGCAATTTGCTATGATTACGAGAATTTCTTTGAAGTACAAATTCTAAACTTAGTATGTCAGAATACAAAGGACATTGTTCAATTTTGGCCTAAGAACCGATGTGAATATAAATTATACTATATTTTTATTTATTTTATATTATTTGAAACATATTTTAGTATTCCACGGACACTTCAAATAAATAAATTCCAAATAAAAAGTTGGGTCACAATTGATGCCGTATAAAATGTTTTCCGTCAGCCAGTGCTGCCAGTTTCGGAAGTTTCGCGATTTCGGTAAATACGAATCGAATTGAAAACCTCCTTCTTTTTGAAGTCGGTTATTAAAATAAGTTGATAACGCTTTATTCTTTTAAATACCTAAATTAACTAGCTAGAAAAAAACTAGTATTATATATTTTTTAAGCGAAATCGCGAATTTCTAGCTTGGCATTCAAGTATTATAGTTTTCGTAATTGGCGGCACTGGTGTACTTCATATCTTATCTGTGTCCGTTTCATTTAATTTTTGATTGCTTTGCGACTATAGATTCTTTTGTGATTTTCTATGCGTGTTCATGGTTTTATTATAACAACTTGGCTTGATTACGGACTCCGATTACATTGCGTAGGTACTTGGTAGACTCGGATGTGTGTAAAGGACTGGATTTTGTAAAATGATAATTGTCAAAGAGTTATCTTAAACTTGACTAGGTACTATCTCTTTTCGTAGTATCTAGTAGAGTAGTCCTTTCCTAGTTCTAGAAGAGAACATATATAGCTGTGCATAGTATTGTTAATATTACTTTGATATTACTACTCTGATATTTCACGCAAGGTTGGTTATATTTTATTTATAACCTCAAAATATTAACTTTTTTCGTAATTATGTTAGTTTCCTGAAGTGTCCGTTCGTGAAAACTTATTTCATAGGATTCCATATAATTTTAAGAGTTTATATAAGTCACTTTCGATTCGAACGTTCTTAGGCAGAACATGTATGGAGCCGGAACAATGTCCTTTAAAACCCTAGCATCTCAAGCGACTTACTAAGTTAAGATTGAAATACCAACTTGCTATGTTTTGAATTTGGCGCAAAGTAAAATTAAAAATAATTCATTAATATCCAAATAACCTAGTAAAGCAGACTTACTAAGTTTTGATACTGTTTTTATAGTATATAGTTATATTGGGAAATTCACGAATAAAAGTAAAGTATGAGCGATTTTAGTGTAACTATACTCCAAAAAGATTACGAGTATTACAAAGTAAAAATGTCAACCATATAGCACAACTTTTCGTCAAACACCCCAATCGTTGTCTTTTCTAGTTTCGTCGGGCAAACGAATCAAAGTAGCTGACCCGTTTTTTTGCTCTCCTGAACATTTTTGTTGGAAGGAGTTACTCGTACTATGTTTTGATTTTAAGCAGCCAAACTGTCAAAGTTTTTTTACAACTATGCGCTTCACGTCAATCGAATCCTTTTTTTTTTTTGTTCCCCTGAGGAAAATGCATTAAATTGCATACCCCGGCTGTGGCGAGCCGGGGTTATGTGGGGCTCTCCTCCCCAGAAGGGGAGGCCTACCCACTAAAAACCTCAGGGATGGCCTTCCTCAGGCATGTAGGGAGCCCCGGGAACACCAAGCCACCTCCGGGAACCCCCAGCCTCCGCTCCCCTGCCTAGAGGGGAGCCCTCCTCGGGGGAGGCTACTACCTCCCCCGGTCTCCTCCACCGACGATGCCCCCCGGCCACGGAAGGGGCGTGGTCCATCCCGGGTCGCCGTAGCAGTCGCGACTTCCGCGCGCCCACCGGCGACCCGCGGCGGCGCCGCAGCTGTGCTACCGAGCCCGTGCGCGTGAGGCCATCTCCCGACCCCGCTCGGCGGCCTCCTTCTGGAGCATCACTGCTTCACAGAAGGAGGCCACAGCCCTCCAACCTCCCTCGTCCGCCAGCATAGCCGCAATCAATGCCGGCGGAGACAGATCTCGCCCGATCTCTGCGACCAAGACTCGGCGCTCGGAGGCCCACGCGGGGCACTCCGCCAGCGTGTGCTGGGCCGAGTCGAGGTCGGATGCGCAGTGGTGACAATGTGTCGACGTCAATCGAATCCAATATTTATTATATTTAATATCCACTTCTATATTTGTCATGAGAATGTGACAAATACGCGATAACCTGCCACATAAAATAACATGAAACAATCATTTTGTTAGTAGACACAAATACCAAACAGCGGTATCCATAAAATATTCGTAAACGTTTCTATTTTCGTGTAAATAACGAATTCGATAAACTCGCCAGTAAAATCGAGCCGACAAATTCGGATCACTTCGAGGACGACGATTTCTTTTCGCCGGTCGAAATGGACTCCCCGCTCTTGGATTATATCCAATAGAAATTATCTCGCCGCGGAGCGAATCGGAAATCTTGGTGTACGCAGTAAATGTGAAAAGTTTTATTCCCTTATAGCAATTTCCGAACGTTACTTTCTCCACGCCAGCTTTTTATTAATATAAACTTAACGATAATAGCGTTATTTCGCCAATATTGGTCTGCTTTTTTACAGAGCCTGTTTAGTGAGTCACAACCTGTCATATTTAAATTAATTAGGGGACTTTCAGAAGGCAGGCAACCGAAATTCCTTCTGTAGCTCGGTTCTCATTACTACCAACATCGAAATAGCCTCCGTAGTCGAATAGTTGGTACTAGTAATGTGCCGAATCGTCACAAATCTAGATCCGCGGATACAGATCTGAATACGGATATTTCATGTCAAGATCCGCATCTTAACTTTCTTACACAATCGGTGTCTGTGCGCGCGATCTTGTGTTGAAACATGTTTCGACTAGCATTGCGCGGTGGGTCTTTTTTGTTTTGTTTTAGTTTAATGTGACACTGGACAGCATAGATAACGCTTGTGTTTGGTATCTTTTTTTTGTTCCCCTGAGGAAAATGCATTAAATTGCATACCCCGGCTGTGGCGAGCCGGCGGTTATGTGGGGTTCTCCTCCCCAGAAGGGGGGGCCTACCCACTAAAAACCTCAGGGATGGCCTTCCTCAGGCATGTAGGGAGCTCCTGGGAACATCAAGCTACTTCCGGGAACCCCCAGCCTCCGCTCCCCTGCCTAGAGGGGAGCCCTCCTCGGGGGAGGCTACACTACCTCCCCGGTCTCCGCCACCGACGACGCCCCCCGGCCACGGAAGGGGCGTGGTCCATCCCGGGTCGCCGTAGCAGTCGCGACTTCCTCGCGCCCGCCGGCGACCCGCGACGGCGCCGCAGCTGTGCTACCGAGCCCAGCGCCGCCTTCTTCGAGCGGGATCGGCCATCTCCCGACCCCGCTCGGCGGCCTCGTCCGCCAGCATTGCCGCAATCAATGCCGGCGGAGACAGATCTCGCCCGATCTCTGCGACCAAGACTCGGCGCTCGGAGGCCCACGCGGGGCACTCCGCCAGCGTGTGCTGGGCCGAGTCAAGGTCGGATGCGCAGTGGTGGCAATGTGTCGATCCCTCCCGTCCTATTCGACACAGATACTCACCGAAGCAGCCGTGCTCGGTGAGTATCTGAGTCAATTGGTAGGTGACCTCCTCCTTCCCATGGAGCCAAGCTTCGAGGTGCGGGAGTACGGCACCGACGGCCCGCTGGCGCGCGCAGATCCGTAATTCGAGCTGCGCACGCCAGGACGCCTTTGTGATAATAAATGATGAATGTGCAAAGTGTAAAACTTGTGATGGAAACTATTCTCTTAAGGGTAAAGGCCCAACATTCTCAAAAAAGTATTTACAAAGAAAACATCCTCAAGAATATGAATTATTCTTTAAAGAAGACTCTGCTAAATAGATCCGTAAAAGATCCGCCAAACGGATACGGACACGGATACGAATCTTCATTCTGTCTCGGATATTCGCGGATACGGATACGGATATCCCGCACGTCACTAGTTAGTACACCGGTTCCAAAGTCCACCATGTCTAAGGTTCCGGGATCGAATGCCGGTGGGGGCAGATGTTTGTGTAATAAATACGAGTATTTGTATCTTAGTCATGGTTCACAGTATCAAGACAGAGTTCATACATTTCCACTTGCTCCGATCCTAACCTTCTTCCCTAGCTTCCTCTTTAAGGGTACTCTTGGCCGGATTTTTCTTCTGTATACCACCCATTTGGTATAATCGTCAAGGTCAGCGACACCAATTAGTTTCGCTCATGGTCCATTTTAAGAAATAAAATGACATTCGCGATCCACACATTTAATAAAAGGAAAAATAATTGAACATAGATAATTATGGAAATTACAAAGGTATTATTATTTACGTATCAATGAGAAAAGTGTAATTTTTTATTGTTGATTACTGTGTGAAGTTTGGAGTGGAATTGACGCAAACTATTGACATTAAATCCTGAAGTTGTAATTGAAATCGAATCAACGAAGTTCATCTTCGAAAATGCTGCTTCGCATATATGTATATGTTGACACAAACAAAGTGAGAAGTTTCAAAGCAAATTTTTGTAGTTCTATATATTTATTACCACACACAAATTTTATCCAGATCTCTTCACGGGAAACTTCAGCATGTTTCTGTCTTAAAACTATGTTTTACTAACAACTTACTAAACAACACTAAAAAATACTGCGGGGGATATATTTTTTCGACCCCTGGTCTAGGTCGTCTCCTACCAACTGGTATTCATGTTTGCCCCATAAATTTAATTGGTCAGTCTTCTTTCGTGCACCATCCTACGTCTCCAAACTATCTAAGCATTTCCTTCTCGATTTTCGTCATTAAACCTTCTTTCATAATGCACATTTTTTCTAATAGACCAGAGGTTCCCAAACTTTTTTTGCAGTAAACCCTTTGCCATATTTTTCGGTTTTGGGTAGACCCCCTACCTGATATTGAATGCCAAGCTCCCACAACTTACGAAAATGTATAATATTTTTTTTACTTTATAGGTACTTTTATTATAGAATAATAATTATATGTCTTTATATTAGAAGATAGGGTAACGTAAGTAAATTGGTACAAAAAAGGTACTATCAGTGTATGTTGAGATCCATTATCGTGGACCCCCATTTTAATTTCATAAACCCCAAATTTTTGTTCCGTTGACGAAGACCCCTTGCTGGTTTGGGGTTGTGTTTGGGAATCACTATAATACACAAGTGTAAATTTGAAGAAAAAAGCACAATATAATCCAAATCGTAAATTCGCTTCGCTAACCAAACCTTCGTACCCTCGTCGCCAGTATTAAATGTAGGTAAATTTATAAGCAAATGATGTTTTGTATCTAAACGGCCACAAAAGTGCTTCGTTGTTCAGTAAATTTGCTATTGTTTATTTGGGTTTTATCTACGTGGAAGTATTGTTCGGTATTAATTTAATGAGCTTTTGTTGGATTCCTCACTACAAATTTTTGTTAAATATTTTAAAACAACTTATTAAATTAAAATATACATTTTACAAAAGAACAACGTTCACATTTCTTTTACCTTTTCTTCTAGAACCTTTATGGAGCTTTAATACATTAATATCTAACTATTTTACAGGTGTTTAGGACTTATGAGTTTCGGACCGCGGAAAAGGAAATTTAAAAAAGTAATAAAAAAAAGATTTTGACATTACGTTTTCGGTACTTGACTGTCACTTCGGATTTTTTCACGGCATTTTTTATTGAGTTTATTTACGGCGGATTAATATTTGCATATTACGGTTTCGACGGGATTAGATTGGAAAAGTGGTCGGCCACGCGTTCTCCTATTTATACACTACAAGTATTGTAGTATATGATATATATTTATAACCACATACGGTAGGGCACATTAGTACACACAAAACACACTTTCAAGCCAAGCCAGAACTACGGACCGGTAAGCAATATTATTATATAATTAAATAATATAAGCAAATAACGGGCGTTCGGGAAAACGCAACATTTTTTGGTAGCAGAGCGTGGTTACGATCCACGGAGCGCTTCCACTGACGCCTCTGCTGCCAATATTTATCCAATGGTATATTTAAATACACTTCCGTAAATGATCAATTATATAACCACGCTCTGCTACCACGCCGCCTCGCCAACATTTTTTGGTAGCAGAGCGTGGTTATATAATTATTAAAATGTCGGACGGTTACAACGAAATTCGTCGCATTTTGCAATGGTTGGTAAGCGCATTTTCTCTGGTGAGTAGACCAGACAGGGTTGAGGCCTTGAAAGAGCGGGCTTCAAATGCGAGCAGATACATGGCGGACCTGGATCAAGCTTTACAAATGTGTTATGATAGGGCTGACATGAATCCAGACAATGAAACTTTGCAGGCAAGGTTGATTCAAGCTCAGGCAGACTACAAGCAATGCTTAGAATATTATGACAGCATTATTCAGGCGGTAAGGACACTGGATCTGGCCAGTAGTCCCACGGTTAAGGGTCAGTCAAGTAGTAATGCCTCAATTTATACTAGATTGCCGGATTTAAATTTGCCCAAGTATTCTGGTGGGTATGAAACTTGGATGTCATTTATTAACATTTTTGATTCTTTGGTACATTGTCGGATGGATATATCACTCTCACAAAAATTAAGTTATCTGTTGAGTTGTCTATCGGGAGACGCTCACCAGGTTATTTCACATTTAACCATAACAGATAACAATTATGAGACTGCAAGGGCGCTATTGATGGGCAGATATCAAAATATTAGGTTAATTGCGGATGCCCATGTGGCAAAGATATTAAATTTGCCTTATTTAAGGAATATCATGTTTATAAGGGATGATTTTTTAAATCCATTAAAGGTGGCCTATAATTGTTTGGAGAAATTAAATTTACCAGTAACGGAGTGGTCATTCTTGTTGCTCCATATTGTATTGATTAAGTTACCCTCTGATTTAAAATTAAGATTTGAACAAAAATATGGAAGCGGAGATGAGGCAAGCCCGTTGCCTAAATTTATTGACCTTTTGACCTTCTTGGAGGAAGAAGCACGGATTGTTGACAATGTAGGCTCACCTCCTGCAACGGCTACCTCAGGGCCATCTGGGAGGCCTGTGTCCAGTCAGGGAAGACCTGTATTCAGTCAGGGTAGGATTAGGCCACCCACTCGGGGGACTAGGGTAGGTATGGCTACATCGGACCATACTATTAATAATAGGTTGCAATCCAAGCGGGTTGGTTGCACCTTTTGTGGCATCATAGGCCATTTTATATCTAAATGCCAACATTTTATAAATTGTTCCCCTCAACAGCGGAGGCGTTTTGTGCAAAATCACAAGTTTTGTTATTTTTGTTTAGGGGATCATCTTGTTAATAGTTGTACAGTGGCACGGCCATGTATTCATTGTAACGGCAAACATCACGGGATGTTATGCCTGAATAGGAATGGTGGAGTTAGGCCTGCAGCGGCACGGATTGGTTCTCCTTCAGGAGGGGGTCAAAGCGGACAAGTACGGACTTCACCTCCTCATTCTGGACGAGCGTCGCCTCGACGGGTGGACGTGCGCGCGACACCTCCATATACGGGTGGGGGTGGCTTTAGGCCTACTTCACAGGCATCTCCACATACGGGTGGGGGAGGCACCGGGCCTATGGTACAAGCACCCTATGCAGCGGGCATAGGGCATATTCAAGCGGACGAATCTCGTGACGTCACTGCGGAACAGTATCCGTCTGCGGCCTCGTATGCAGCGAGAGCGAGGGGTTTCTCACCACCACTCGCAGAACGGCCGCGATTGAGGAACACGCCGCCATCTTTCGGTCATCCGGTTGGTTACCGGACACCGGATGCCAGTTGGCACCTGACTCGGGCACCATTGGGGCGCTCGAGACCCCCTACATATAACCCTCTGGCGCTGTCGGCAGCCCAGGTTTTTAATCGGGTGAATGCTTCATTTCATAGTGACGTTCAAGAATAGGTAGTCGCCGCCGCCTCGCCAAATGCAACCTTTTTAAATACTATTTTATTGCCTACCGTTGCGGTAAGGATTTGTGATATTAACGGTTTTTATGTTAGAGCACGGGCTCTAGCGGACACGGGTTCGCAAGGTTGCATGATAACAGTTAATTTGGCGAGACGGTTAGGCCTATACATATTTAATAATAATATTTCGGTTCGTGGCATAGGTGATTTGCTCGTGTCACATGTTTATGGTCAATGTACCTTTAACATTGTTGGAGAATCGGTCTCTCAACCTGTTATTACAGTTACAGCACTAGTGTTGCATGATATTTTAGGAGAACATCCACAGGTGGAATTACCTTCGGAAATTTTGAACTCGGCTTCTCACCTGTCTTTGGCTGACAGAAAATTTTTAAATATTGGAAAAATTGATTTGTTGCTTGGTACTGATGTGCTTGGTCAATTATTGTGCACCGGACGCACTATAAATTTAAATAATAATGGCTTGGTTGCTATACCATCGCACTACGGATATATGATTATGGGCCCAGCATATGATACGGTTTCTGATACGGTTTTTACGGGCGTTTCTCTTTCGGATTTAGTACAGCGTTTTTGGGAGACAGAAGAGGTACCCACGGTTTCACGGAAGGACCCGCTCGACGAAGAATGCGAGCGCCATTTTACCGAAAATGTTTATCGGTTACCGAACGGTCGTTTCGTTACTCGGTTGCCCTTTGTGAGCATTCGCAAACCGCTGGGGCAGTCCTACCTCACTGCTGAGAAACGCCTGCTTTCTATGGAACGTCGCATGAAGCGAGATACAGAGTTTCGCGACAAATACATTGAGTTCATGCGGGAATATGTACAATTAGGTCACATGTCCCTGGCACGGAGGGACTACTCATCGGAAGAACACTATTTCATACCACATCACGCGGTTTTTAAATCGGATAGCGGTAAGATACGGGTCGTGTTTGACGGGTCGGCCCCTTCCTCTAACGGTGTTTCATTGAACCAAATCCTGCACTCGGGTGCTAAACTACATAAAGATATTTCGGATCTTATTTCGGCCTTTCGTAGACACCAGGTGGTCTTCGCGACGGATATACGCATGATGTTCCGGCAAACGGTGATTGATGAGGCTGATAGACGGTATCAGCTGATTCTTTGGCGCGAGGACCCGTCTCACCCATTACGCGTCTACGAACTGAACACAAACACGTACGGTTTGAAATCTAGCCCCTGGATGGCTATGCGGTGCTTGTTGGAACTCGCTCAACGGGAACGCGTTCGATTCCCTCGTGCGGCGGACGTCTTAGAGTCGGAAATTTTTGTCGATGACGTTATCACGGGTGGATCTTCGGAACAGGAGGCTTTAATTTTACGTAACGAGCTCATAGCGTTATTGGCAACGGCTGGCTATGAACTACGGAAATGGATTTCGAACAGTCCACGTCTCTTAGAAGGACTACCAGCGGATCACGTTCAAGATCCATTGTTATTTGAGAATCCGGACTCTCCTCGTTCAACATCGATTTTAGGTGTTCAGTATTTACGGTTCCTGACATCTTTTCCTTTCGGGTTTTAACAATAACGGAAAAGATATGGACTAAGCGGCTAGTCCTGTCTACGGTTGCTCGTATCTATGATCCTAACGGGTGGATCGCTCCTATAATATTTTGGGCTAAATGTTTTCTACAACGGTTATGGTTGGCTGAGCTTAAGTGGGATGAGACCCTACCTACTGAACTCTTAACGGACTGGCTCGCATTTATTGATCAGTTACCCACTATCGGAAGGGTTGTTATACCTCGTAAAATACTTCCACCGGGGAAGTATCATGCGTCACTTCACGGTTTCTGTGACGCCTCGGAATCGGGTTTCGCGGCAGTCGTATATCTTCGGACGATACAGCCAGATGGTTCAGTAGCGTTACATCTAATCACGGTGAAGAGCAAGGTGGCTCCTATACGCAACCGCCAAACCATACCCAAATTGGAGCTCTCGGGAGCTGCGTTACTTACTCGGTTATTGAATCATGTTTGTGATACACTCGGGAAGCACATTAACATAGGCAACGTTTATGCGTGGACTGACAGCCAAATTGTTTTGGCGTGGCTCCAGACCTCGGTACATAGGCTGGAAACATTTGTTGCGAATCGGGTTTCGCAAATTCAAAACTCGTCAGTGAATCTGAATTGGCGGCACGTACCCGGCGAGTTGAACCCCGCCGACGTGGCCTCTCGCGGCTGTTATGCCTCCTCGTTGGTGAGTCATAACCTTTGGTGGGGACCTGCTTGGTTGACGGCACCGGAGTCGTCATGGCCCCCTACGGTTTTAATCGGATCGGATCCGCTGCCCTGTGTGCGTGTCATGGCTGTGGAGAAAGAAATCGTCACAAACCCTCTTTTACTGCGGTTTAGCTCTCTTAATAAATTACTGGCCGTTACGGGATGGATGCGTCGGTTTATAACGAATACTCGCAAACCGGTTGTAAGAAATACATCTTTGTTTCTGACGGCAGGCGAACGGCGTGCTGCTCTCATGTTTTGGGTACGACGGGTACAATCGGAACGGTTTTCTGACGAGCTTAAATCGTTACGGACGACGGGTCGGTTAAAGGGTGCCGTACAGAAACTTAACTTATTCATTGATGGCGAGGGATTACTTCGTGTTGGCGGACGGCTGCGCAACTCGAAGCTCGGCAGCTTATATTCGGCTAGGCATCCCCTTTTGCTGCCCAAGGACGGACCCTTGACGCAGTTGATAGTAAGTGATCGGCACATTACTAACTCGCATGCAGGTTGTACGGCACTGCTTGCTATTCTTCAGCGGGAATTTTGGATACTATCGGCGCGACGGTGCGTCCGATCGGTTATATTTAAGTGTATACCTTGCTATCGGTTAAAGGCTAACACCATGCAGCCTATGATGGGTGACCTACCTAGCGATCGGGTTAGTGTCACCAGACCTTTTCACGGTGTCGGTACGGATTTCGCTGGTCCTTTTATTGTCAGGGCTTCTCACTTGCGGACCTCTAAGACTTACAAAGTTTATTTATGTGTATTTGTTTGTCTGTCAACGAAGGCAGTACATTTAGAAATAGTATCTTCGCTTAGTACGGAAGCGTTTATCGCGGCGTTCGGACGTTTTGTTTCACGGAGGGGGTTACCGAGTTTGGTACGGTCGGACTGCGGCACAAATTATCAGGGTGCTGACAGATATCTTAAGGAGGTCCATGATTTTTTAACGAAACATAGTACGGACTTGGGACAAGCAATGGCTACTCAGGGCATTACGTGGAAGTTTGATCCTCCTGGATGTCCTCATTGGGGAGGCATCTTTGAGGCTGTCGTGAAGGTGGCTAAGACACATTTGAGACGTGTTATTGGGGAAACGGTTCTTACGTTCGAGGAACTTACTACGGTCTTTTACAGAGTGGAAGCAACTTTAAATTCACGGCCTTTATGCCCACTCTCTTCGGATCCCAACGATATGGAGGTTTTGACACCGGGTCATTTCCTCATCGGCCAGCCCCTTGCAGCTCTCCCTGAGTATCCCTTTGAGAATGTACCACTGAGTCGACTTTCTCGCTTTCAAATGCTGCAACAGATGTCACAAAATTTTAATAAACGGTTTTATTCGGAGTATTTGCACATGTTGCAGCAGCGGCTGAAATGGACAGATAAAACGGCTCCTGCACGGGTAGGGGATCTTGTCCTGATTAAGGATTCAAATCTTTCTCCTCTACGTTGGCGTAGAGGACGCATTTTGAAGCTTTATCCAGGCTCTGACGGTGTACCTCGGTTCGCAGAGGTCTCGATCGGCGACTCTGTGATGCGCCGTGCGGTGGCAACCCTGTCCCGTCTACCGGTAGACTAGCGAGATGAGGGTTGCTCATCTCGGGGTGGGGGATTGTTTAGGACTTATGAGTTTCGGACCGCGGAAAAGGAAATTTAAAAAAGTAATAAAAAAAAGATTTTGACATTACGTTTTCGGTACTTGACTGTCACTTCGGATTTTTTCACGGCATTTTTATTGAGTTTATTTACGGCGGATTAATATTTGCATATTACGGTTTCGACGGGATTAGATAGGAAAAGTGGTCGGCCACGCGTTCTCCTATTTATACACTACAAGTATTGTAGTATATGATATATATTTATAACCACATACGGTAGGGCACATTAGTACACACAAAACACACTTTCAAGCCAAGCCAGAACTACGGACCGGTAAGCAATATTATTATATAATTAAATAATATAAGCAAATAACGGGCGTTCGGGAAAACGCAACAACAGGTATGCAAAATTAAGCTGGGTTTTGGCGATTTACAGAAACACTTCATCTGCCACGTGCTAGGTACGTCGATGCATAATTAGTCCATATGTCACTAGCGAATTGTATCTTCTGCACACAGAGAGATCTCAACTATTATGCTTTAATAAATGTCGGATTTCGTAAGCGCTGAAGGATGTCGGATACGAACAAACAGGCCTGTCATCAGGCAGGTGGCGCCAGTTCCTCAGCCTTACCATCACAAGACAATGATTGCTTCCAGAGTGAAAACAAATTTCACCTTACCCAGAAATTGATTACATGTCTAACAGTTAGGTTCTCGCATATTATCATAAAAACATCACATAGTATAAAACTAAGTCGCTATCCGCCGTCCGTCTGTCCCTGTGTATGCTTAGATCTTTAAAACTAGGTAACGGATTTTGATGTGGTTTTTTTAATAGGTAAAGTGATTCTTAAGGAAGGTTTATATGTGTAATACGTGCATAATATAGTAGATAAACACTGATAAATTTAGAGGTTTCTAATGTGATGTCGTAAATAAGCACGTTTTTTGCGCTTATATTCCAAAAACACTGGCTGAACCATACGAGATAGACCAAAATAATGTACTACAGTATTGTCCACCTTCAAAAGTTCAACAAAAAAGTCCGCGATGGTGTATGTCTATCTCTTAGGGATAACTCACCATAACCATTTTTTATCCTTTACTAAAAAAATATGTTGTTTACAATGTAATTTTAAACAATACAGCATTAATCCTTATCCAATTAGGTACCTAAATAAATTGTGCATTTATTATAGATCAATATGCTTTTTACAACATTTAATTTAAGTGAACGTTGCAGGATTAGATTTGAGCGTTGAGTGTTTTTCACATGGCCAATTATATGTCGCGGTGTCAAGAGTAACCTCTAAGCAAAACATGTTTGCATTGTCTAATAACGAAAAAGCTGTGAATGTTGTGTAATACATTTTGTAATAGTCACATTTACATAAGCATTGCACCCGTGAGAAACCGGGGCGAGCCGCTAGTATACTATAAAAAAATACCTTTTTCCAGTATGGAACAAAGGGAAAAGTAAAATAAATCAATTCTGGATTTCATGGCACTATATTGAGCTTATATACTTGTCAACGAATTAGATGATTCGGGGGGCACCATGCCCTTCCAATGGCCGAGGTCGTCGCTTAGCGTTCCCGGGGGTCCCTACATGCCTGAGAAAAGCCATCGTTGAGGTTCTTAGTGGGTAGGCCTCCCCCTTCTGGGGAGGAGAACCCCACATAACCACCGGCTCTCCGCAGCCGGGGTATGCAATTCAATGCATTTTCCTCAGCGGAACAAAAAAAAAGGCTCGTGCTCCTCGCTGTATATGGGCTGTAAAAATATATCTCTTAATCAAGGAACACCTGTGCACACTTAGCGACTACATACTGTATATTATATATATACAGTATGTAGCTACCACGGCCGTAGATACCACGGCCTCACAGAAAACCGGCGTAAAATAGCGCTTGCGCTGTGTTTCGCCGAGTGTTCGCTCTGGTGTTGCGGGTGTCCATAGGCAACGGTTATCTTTGTTTATGTTTATCGTTCGTTTGTTTATGTTTATCGTTTATGTTTATCGGTTATGGAGTTCTTTAAGAATTAAGTCCGTGTTCACTTCCTGTCAAAGATTCCTTAACTTAAAGTAGTTATAGCCTATTGTCCTGTCCAATTACTGCACCCATCCAATATTTAAATCTCCTTTTAATACTTCGCTGGTCCTAGGTTGCCTGGAAGAGATTGCTGTTTAGCAATAAAGCCGCCTTTTGTACATTTGTTATTTTCTTTTTTTTGGGTGTATTTTATGTATACAATAAAGAGTTATTTTATGTTATGTTACTTCTCTCAAAATATCTCCAAAAGCCGGACTAACCAAACATCGGGTCAACCGCAGAGACACCACAATGCGCCCTAGATGTATCGCGGTCAACTGACCAATTACTTACCGGATCAAACGAATTATTCAATTGTTCTGAATACTTTGAAAGATTCACTGACGTCCGTCCGTTGATATAAATTAATATTAATGTGTCTTACGTTTAAATAACTCCTCGAATTCATTGGTTGCGTCCGGGATTTTTTACGAAGTTCTCATGGCATCCAATTGATGTGAATATATATATATATATATATATATATATATAATATATATATATATATATTATATATATATATATATATATATATATATATATATATATATATATATATATATATATATATATAAACTTATCATTCCAATGTAGAGGCTCCATTAAACTAGCTGAATTTTAATCATTATCTAACGAGGTAGAAATTCATTTTATATATATATATATATATATATATATATATATATATATATATATATGTATATATATGTTGTTCTATAACAACAATTGTATATATAGTCAAGATTTCTCTGTTACTACCAGTCTGTTACCGAATTATACAGAGTAGAAAATTTCAATGGGGCAGCCAAGGGAGGTACCTTAATCGTTACAGCTACAAGAAATTGGACTTGGGAGACTATCTATAATTTTTCAAAAAAATTTCATTCCCATTCACAGATTTTCAAAAAAAATTACGGTTAGCAAGGAAATTGCATTTTTCACAAAAACTTTTTTTTATGCTAATCGATCCTGTTTCGTATGCTGATCAAAAAGTTCTATGGGACCAACTGATGTTTCAGTACTAGACAAGTCACAAATCATAAATAAACTTTTCTCTTACAAATGCAGTCAATTAATTTTGTTTCACTTGGAACTTAGGTAAACTCGATGGTTTTCTGACAAAAAAATATTTGTTACCTATTTAGTTCAAATTCAAATAAGCTTTATAGATTAAGGTATCTCCCTTGGCTGCCCCATTGAAACTTTTCGTCCTGTATATATATGAAATATAATTGTATCAATTTATTATTTTCTAAAGAGAAGATTTTAAAATTTTAAAATTTAAAATTTCTTGCTTATTCTTTCCTCGTAGGCTCTCCCAATTTCCGAACAGATAAAGAGAAACATTTTCTTACTTGCACGTATCTGCGTAGAAGGTCATGTAGCGTTTAAGCTTTTTATGTCCTTATAAAGGCTTATGTTGAATAAATATTAATTTGAATTAATTTGTTTTCAATTTTGACTCAACAACCGCTGCACTAACAAATAAATCCGTTCCGACTTAATGTAATTATCTCTACTCCCCATCCGATCTCATCACAGCACTTGTCTCAAGCATCCCACAGGCGAATTCATAGGTTGCATCCCAAGATAATACGGCGTCAATTTGTTATCCGTTTCGAGGCGCCGAAATCCTGCTGTTCAATCGACAGATGTCGCAAATCATTATTCTTGTCACGGCGAGCGCCGTGAAAGAATGCGCCAATATCGACGCCGCATACAAGGCGCGGTGGCAATTTTTTCCTGAAATTCTTTGCTTAAGCTGCGTGCCAAATTCAGATCAGCAGTAGCTAGAGCGCTCCGCTTACATTTACATGCGGATTTGGATTTGTGTTTAACGTGTGACGTTATGGTTGCTGGTTATAATAAAAATGCACCTTACGTCCACAAATTTATTTAGGTCGTAGTTCACTAGGCCATAAAAATCTTAGGTTGCTCTTGGGTCCGTAGGCGGTACTCTCCTGGTAGCAATCCGAAGCTGGACGTCCGGGTGTGGGGATGTTCTCTCGGAGTACCACGAAATGGCTGGAGCGGGATCAAACAGTACTTGGTTCTGGATTGTCCAGAACCGACGACCCGTAATGTAGGACCCGATTATCGGGTAAATATGTCACTAAATCTATTATGTAATTTCTATTTATATTATTCGTATGTAATGTAGATGGTACAAGGAACGATTGAAGTCAACTTTTATATTAATTCCAAGATGAACGTCCTTGCACCAAACTAGTTCGTTTTTGTTGAAAAGCGAAAGTGAAAAATGTCAAATGTCATCCGAAACAAGATCCAAGATATTTGTACTGCGGTCCAAATCTCGAATTTTTTATTGTGGTCCAAAATGTCGAAGGCAAAAGGTGCCGTCACATAATATTGTACTCCATAATTTATGGATTAAGTTTATTTAGCCTACATAGGTTAATTTATTTAATAAATAAGTAAGTAAAATGTAATGTGGAGTTTTAATATAATTTAAGTTTTAAGATTTTGTAATAAAGTAACGTACTACGTTACAAACTATGACGAAAATTTTGTCAACATGTAATCTAAAATGTTACTTTTATCACCTAATACCGAGGTGCTTAATTTTGAACGCCTGGCGTCTACCTTAAAATTGTTAGACTATGATAAGTCGATCGACTCTGAGGCTGTATGTGTGACGAATCCTATAATCTATAATTCATAGTCTAGGTAAGGTGCATCGTAACAGATATTAGTTTTGTGCACTTTATTCAAGATAAGTGTAGATTTATTTTAAAATGTCAATGAAAAAACTCATAAGTCTATTATTCTTACAAAACAAATAAGTTCTAAACTTTAATTTAAAAGTAACTATGTTTTTATTAAAAAAAAAAAAAACAAAAATACGTCGCCTCTCACTAGAATTTAAATTTTGTCGTGGATGCAGTCACAAACAGAAATCTCACATGCATTAAAGACTTTGGATGTTGAAGTTTTAGTTAGTTATTATTAGTGCTCGGAATAGGTAGTTAAATTTTATGGACTTGCAGAAAGAAAGCCTAAAATTTTCTGTTTTTATTTGCTATTCATTTCTTTACGCTTTTATTGTGAAATTTTATGTTTACCACTTATTATTACAACATTAAACTAAAAGATGAAGTACTATTTTGAAAGTTCAATATAATATTTTCACAATCTCTGAAAATAGTAAGTTCCCAGGCATATCCATACTATTGATGTCACAAAATCGCAAGTACTCGTACATAAAATTAAACTACCTATTCCGAGCACTAATTATTATATATAAAAGATTTTTTTTCGAGATCGATCGATCGCTTGAGCCCCCTGGTCTTGGAAAATTCCTTGATACGTTAACCTGTTTTATTTCATAACATTAATCAAAAACACAAAACAGAATCGAAACCGCCCGTAGCCGCCGTTCGAATACTCGCCAATGACACTATAATTATATGAAGAATAGCAAAAGAGAGAGACAGTGAATAATGATTCAATTACTGAGCTTTTAATCATCAATCTTGTGACTTCGTGACTATATAATATTTATTACGATGGAATTGAAGTGCCCTAAGCTGATGAACAATAACTCTGCGAATTTATGCAGAGGGAAATGAATAATGGTATGTCTGTTACAAGAACGGAAACAGAAGAAACAAATTTAGTGAAACGGCGCGCCGATCTGCTGTCTGCCTAGCAAAACATGTTTGTGCAGGATTATATTGCAAATACAGCCATGATTGATGGCGCTTTAGCTCGCGTTGGAAAAAATTAAGACGTTTACTTCTGGCTTCATATGCTTATCACGGAAGAACGAATTGTTGTTGGGGTAGCATAAACCCTTAATAACCTAACCTAACCCTTAATAATCTAAACCGAATGTTCACATTACTATTAGTTTTTTTTATACATTGGCTGTACGTATTTTACTGTTGTATAATATTCTTTCCAACGAAATTTAAAAAAATAAAAGGGGAATACCCAGTACGAACGGTCGACAAGATACTACAATACCTTCTAAAAGACGCCGGACAGGTGTACAAGTACTACCCTCTACTGAAATGCGTTGCGATTGTATTGGTCATGAAAAAATATTTATAGATTCTAGAAATAAGTGTAAATTTAATAATTATAGGAAACTTGATTGGTTTGACCCTTTGGCATTGCGTAGAGATGTAGCTTCTCTCTGCATACTCTATCGCATTTATTACGGAGAATGCTCAGAGGAATTATTTGGACTAATCCCTGCTACTACTTTCCGACATCGTTCCCCTTCCTGTCTCCCTCCATCCTCACCATCTCAATACTTGGCAGTCCACCACTGTGCGTTTCTCTAGAAATTTTCTGCCTCGCACAGCTAAACTGTGGAATGAATTGTCACCTGCAGTGTTTCCGAACCGTTACGATATCCAAACTTTCAAGAAAAGAGCGTACTCCCATTTAAAAAGCCCGCAACGCGCTTGTGACTCCTCTGGTGTTGCGGGCGTTTATGGGCGGCGGTAATTGCTTACCATCAGGTGATCCGTCTGCTCGTTTGCCCCCTATCACATAAAAAAAAAACTTACCTCTCGTTTCTGTAAAAAGTGTAGTGTCGTTATGCGATAATAAAAAATAAACAATGTTCCGCATTATTTCATGCGTAGGTATATCTGATTTCTTTATGGCCTTAATGCCTGAAGTATCAAAATTGATACCTGTTTTTTTTTTCTATAAAATATGTAAAATATATATTGTGATTTTCAGCTATTTTTCCCTTCATCTAGACCCTCAAGCAAACACAGAAATATTAAAAAAAAATCACTTTCATAAATCAGGCTACAAGGGTCAAATTGTAAGTAACAAATATTTTAAAAGCAACGTTAGAATTTTTTATTGAATTTAGGGTGATGTTTAAATAAAACGGAATAAGATTTTGAAACTATTCCTTTCTTTGACAAATTTGACACAGCGCCACCATGCGGCTAAGAAACACAACACAAATGTTTTGGGTAATTAAAACAAAATGTTATAAATAAACTACTACCATCTAATCTAAAAATCTGGTGTCTTATACCTGAAAGAAATATTCAAATCTAAGTCAAATCGATGGCATTGTTTGGGTCAACTATTTCTAATCGATTCTAACTGATTTTTACATTATATGATATATTTTGTGCATTAATATTTTAGGAAAAAGCAACAAATTATTAAGAAGAACAATAAGAGTTTTAGGAATATGTATGAGATTAACTCCAATTAAGGAAACTCATATCACCTCTCTGCATTCCGCACTCTCTCTCTCTCGCTCTTGTGCTAACGTTGCGACGAATACAAATTGGCATAATAAAGCCGAATTGAATAAATTATTGGCAATTAGACTGCACGTTTAATCTGCGGTTTACTGTACGTGGAAATTTCCGCAGATATATCGTTTTTAATTAGTCCCTCTACAAATTCTCTAAAGTCAATGCTAAAATCACATTGGCAATTGACTCGGTTCCAGATCGATATGGCCGTTTCAATGTTTTCAAAGTGCATTTGTAAAAGTTTACTGCAACTGTCCTGAACATTGATTGATTAATTGCTGATTTAATGATTCCGAACAATGAACCGATTGCTTTGAAATTTTGCAGACGTAAAGATAAAAGTCCGGATTATATAATAGGTTATTTTTTATCCCGGAAAGATCGATAGATCCCACGAGATGCGCAATAAAAGCTTCGCTCAAAAACTACTGCACAGATTTTCATGCGGTTTTCATCTATAGATAGAGTGATTTTTGAGCAAGGTTTTGCGGTATTTTTGATCTCGGAAAAAACGGACAGTCCCACGGGAAGCGCGATAAATCCTTCGCGCCATAATCCGACTTCCGCGCATATGTAGCCGTGGGCAAAAGCTGTGACCCTTAACCCTCTATAGACCCAATCCCGAAATTCACGCGGGCGAAGCCGCAGGCAGAAAGTTAGTTCAAAATACATCAGATTTAATCAAACTTTTGTCACGAGTTTCAATGGCGATTATTATCATTTAATAGCTTTATTTATTAGAACTTCGTTCGTGTACACGGTCAGCTCCAAAATATATGGATACGAAATCGATTTACGAACGTTCACGACAGTTCAAACTGTAGGATTTTTTTAAATTTTCCCTCTGAAATATTCCCTTTGCATTTATATTTATTATAGTTTATATGAGCTCATATAAGTCCCCACTGACGGGCTTGAGCCTATCCTATGTTAGGGCGATTAGGCCTTAGTCAACAAGGCGTCGAACTTACTGTTCGTGCGCCTTCCACAAATACACTCATTGCAAAGCTGAACATACCCATCTGAGGCTTCAGCATAGGTCCGTCCAAAAAAAAAATCCCGGTCCCATTCTCCGTTACCTTTCAAACGCAACGCACCTTTTAAATATAACGCACCCGCGAGAGCTTTCATATCATGTTCAATAATTATATTACACAATAGTGAACTGTGAAGGGTCGACCCTAAGTTACAAAGCAGTCAGGTGGAAGAGAGAGAGCTCCAGCCTTGGTGAGTACTAGTAAACCCTTGATTTTTCTATATCTAGTACGCTGTTTTTTGTGTGGACCGATAAATATCAAATAAGTAGGATAATTGCCATCTGTGCAGACGAAGTCGGGGGCACCAGCTGGCATCTTCATAAATTGTATGCTATATGTTATTCTGATGTACTACATACTATATCAGTGTTAGCTTTAATTGAAGTCCATTTTATAGTTTCGCTTTATAAACTTTCGCTTTACAAAAATAAGATTTTAAATATTCGCGTTGCATTGTACATATAAGTTATATTCTCGGGACGTAACGCGACATATATTATGTAGTATGTATGTAAGTACTACTATTTTTTACGTCCCGAGAACTTATATGTACAATGCAACGCAAAAGTTTAAAATCTTATATTACAAACCGATACGGGCCGGATATTGTACTAAAAATAAAACGTCTAGAATTCCTGCGGAAGAAACGAATGCGTTTGGAATCGTCCTTGATATTTTCGACGAAGTATCGGGATTGTGCATTGTTACTTACGTGCGTTCACATAAAACCGCGTACGGATATTTTCCACTCTGTAGGAATTTTAAGAAACGTGAGTGTTCGTCTGCTTAAGACGCCTATTACAATTCTTCATTCTGCGAGATTAGTTATTTCGAAGCGTCCCGACAACTCATTGAAGGTCACACGTCCAAAATACTGTGTTGACGCTACGACTAAAGGATTTTGATACTTGTCCCAAAATTTTGTATATTTATATTTTTATGGAATAACTAGCTTTCTGCCCGCGGCTTCGCCCGCGTGGATTTCGGGATTGGGTGTATAGAGGGTTAAGGGTCATAGCTTTTGCCCACGGCTACATATACGCGGAAGTCGGTTTATGGTGCGAAGATTTTATCGCGCTTCCCGTGGGACTATCCGTTTTTCCGAGATAAAAAAATGCCGCAAAACTCCTCAAGAATCACTCTATCTATTGATGAAAACCGCATAAAAATCTGTGCAGTAGTTTTTGAGCGAAGCCTTTATTGCGCATCCCGTGGGATCTGTCGATTTTCCGGGATAAAAAGTAGCCTATGTTACTCGGGAGAATGTAGCTTTCCAAAGGTGAAAGAATTTTTGAAATCGGTCCAGTAGTTTAAGCGTGAAGAGGTAACAAACAAACAAACAAATAAACAAACAAACACACTTTCGCATTTATAATATTAGTTGGGATTTGTTATTACTATATATATCGTATATGAAGAAACACATTATATGACGATGATATTATAAATAGGACAGATGATATTGTTAAAAATAATGTTTATTAAATATTACCTAGTATGTTATTAATAGAGATCGGATAATCGGATGCATATTTACCTAAAGTTAATTTTGGCTCACAAATTAGGGAAGCGGCTTTTTAAAATACATTTTTTAAATAAAAATCCCGGGAAAATACGGGACTGCAAATTTAACGTAGTGATATTGTTTGAAAATTACTAAATTAGCACATGGTATTTATTTTCAAAAGAACGAGACTCCGGGTTCATTTATACAACTATGCATACGTATTTACATGAAGTTTAGTTTCAGTTCCCCGTGCGATTTATGAATGTACGATTTATTACATGAAGAGTGTTATAGGAAAGTAGTGAGCTAGTTTGACTAAAACAATAATCAATGAAATAATTGAATAAAAAAACAGAAATGGTGAAAAATTTTATTTAACAAAACAATAAAAAGCCGTTTCCATACTTTGTCTTAAACTAACTTTAGGTAAATATGCATTCGATTATCCGATCTCTAGTTATTAAGCAAAGGACGATTTTAGTTTTAAATTAAATATATGTCAGATTAGAAAAAACTAGTTACCAATTATATAGGAGTATAAATAATCATAAAACAGAATCACCTATTTGCCGAATTTTCATCAAATCGATCCAATGGTTTTGGTATAAAAAAGCTTTAGAAATAATAGATAGAAACTTTAGAAAAAAACATGTAATTAATAAAAAAAATTGTTTAAAAGTCGCAAAAACATAATTTGAGTTACGTGATTAAAACTGATAATCGCGCTATACACTGACGATCAACGGCACGATCACTGGATTCGATCGATGTTGGCGCGAAGAAATTCGACATAGGTCCGACTCTGAGGAGCGCTCAAGCTCTAATGAATTCGGACAGATGCATCATGGATACCAACGCAACAGGCAAGCAGGGATGCGTTGATTATGTCGGACTCCTGGTGAATCGAGGCGGCTCGACCCACCAGACCTACCGACTAAACTCAGCCTAAGCCTTTGGTCCTAATGACCCTACTGGCTTTTATTGACGGGAGTTCGGACGGCCTGTGCATCGCATTTCGTAGTAATTTTGGGGTATGATTTATCGTTTTTATTAAAATAAGCTAATAAATTCATGGTAAAAAAATATAACATATTTATTCCTCATAAAGTAACGTTTATTCTGGTATAAATTTTATTAATAAAAACTATCGTAGATAGAAGATATTCACTGTCAACTTAAAGCGATTTTCGTAGTTTTTTCGTTTAGAATAAGATTTTTTTTCCATATCAAATCAATAATATGTGAAAATTCCGAGGCCACTACGAACTATATGACTATACAAGAGATAAAATTATCATTTTTTAATTTCATTTATGTAGAACAGTAGTTCGATCCAAGAGCTCAAAAAATTGCCTTCGCGCATTTTATGAAAATCTTTCTCTACAATTTTGGGTTGTGTTAAAAAGTTAAGCAAAATTTACAAAAAGCGAGGCCGCTACGAACTATGTCAATAGTTATTCTGCATTATTTATTAAGTCAAAATTGTTAATGTATCTTTGTTTCTGAGATCGAGAACGCCAAAATTGACCATTTTCGCAAAAAGCGCGTTCGAGATGTAATATGGCTCTTAAACACGTGGGTAGAAGAAACACCACGATCCCGCCCGAGCAGACGACGCCGCGTGCCAGTCAGCTCATGACCATAGTGCAACCTAGCCGAAAAGTCGAGCAGTAGTACTTACATGCTACATAATATAGGTCGCGTTATGTTCCGAGAATGTAACTTTTATTTCGCTTTATAATATAAGTAGGTAGACGATATTGTGTATAGATATTTTATATTTGTTTAGACAAAAAAAATTACTGAATAATTAAATAGGGGTGGATCCTAGCCCTTTTGTGCCCCTTTATGCTCTACTTGATTAGCCTGTATGTCCATTATCATTCGTTTAAACTATCGTGTCTCTAATGTTGATTTTTACTATATGTTCCTATAGTCTGCTGGCTTTTGTGTAACCAATCCTTGAAGATTATTACGTTTCATAATAAGTCTTCATAGTCTCGGACCGGACAGACTTCGTCCTGTCAAAAAGATTGGTACAGTGGCAGTTTTTTATTCCTACTTATTTTTTGATTATATTGCATAGCCAAGCAAATTGCAAAAAAGGTCCAAATGAACTATTACATTTTGTGACTATTCAATTTTGGAACGTGACTTTAAATCCTACACAATGTATTCAGTGCTTCGACGCACACACGCACACTGTTTTGATAGATATGATTAAATTTCAACTTTATATAGCGTTAATAAAGCGCAAAATGTCTCTTTGATGTAAGGAACACACCTACATTGTTTAGACAACAGCGAGTGCTTCCAATATGAACTTTATACAATAATAATAAAGCTCAAATTGACTATATGTTTTAGTTAGAAAACATTTGTAAGATAAAAAAGGGCTGTTTCTAAGGTATTTCCGGTAATTATTCGAATTTTTCTCGCCGTGAAAACCATCCTTGATCTTCAACGAACATTTTAAAAAAGAATTGGCCGAATTGGTCCAGGCGTTGTTGAATTATGCGCATATCAATATATTTTGCAATTCATTTTTATATATGTATAATACTAGACGTTTTTTTATTTATTTATTGATACATACAAGCAAGCTTACAGTACATAACCAATACGCTTACAAGTTAGTTGTCATACAAAAAATAATAATAAGAACATATACATGCTTGTCAAGAAATTTAAGATGTGAACAAACACTTAAAACATAATCAAATAGAGTTAATAAGAATTATAGTCACCATAATTTGTCGATTACATCTAAAAATTATGAATAATAAAATTATACAATTAAATAATGTCAAAATCTAACAACTTAAAATTACATGTCATTAATAATTAATTCGAAACAATTGATAAGATGTCTTGGTGAATGTGCAAATATGTCAATATCACAGTGCTGTGCAAGTATGTCACTTATCAGACTTAGAGCTAGCGCGCACTACGATTTTTTACCGCGCGATTTTTTTATCGCAGAAATGCAGCATATGAGTCAGTAAGGCAGTGCGCGCACATGGAAGTAAAAAATCGTCGCGATTTAAAAATTGTGATTTGTCACAATTTGCTGCGACTGCTCGCGGCGTGATTGTCGCGTAGCTAAAATGCAGAGTATGGAATTATATGGACCCGCGCGCACTGCGTTTGTAAAATCGCGGGCTCGCGGCCGGCCGGCTCTTCATTCGTATTCCGTCCGTTCAAGATTAAACATGTCGGCACCTGCATCTCCAATGGAGTCTTCGTCTCCAAAGGATACGAAGATAGATGTGGAACATTTGATAATCGCAGTACAAGAAAGACCACCTTTGTGGAATAAACATTCCAAAGAATATAGTGATAGAAATTTGAAAACACGTTTATTGTAAGAAATGTGTGAGAATATTGTACCAAAATGGGTAGAGCTAAGTAACCAAAATAAAAAAAAAGCAAGTTAAGATTTAATCAATTTATTATTCTGGTTAAATTTTATCATATTGCCATGGAATAGATCCACTGGAAGAAGTAAAATAGTTTCCAAAATAATCTCGTTTTTCAATACAATTAACGGTAGGTCGTGCAGACGTGGGATCCATATTTCTTAGATTACATCCATACAATTCGTCTTTGAATCTTATTCCATCGTATTTCCGTACAAAATTGTGTAGAATACAGCACGCTTTTACTATTTTGTCACAAAACTCAATTTTTACGTCTAAAGGGCGATGCAAGATACGCCATTTATTTGCTAAAATTCCAAAGGTGCATTCTATTATTCTTTTTGCCCTTGTTAGTCTGTAATAAACACTCTTTGTTTAACTGATAAATTCCGTCTGGGATATGGTCGCATGATATGTCTCGAAAGTGCAAAATGCTTCATCTCCAACAAAAACAAACGGCATTTCTTGTCCATCCATATCATATGGTAAATTTCTTGATTGAGGTATATTTAACTGGTTATTTTCCAACTTCTTTGCGAAATTCGTTTGCTTGAAAATTGTAGAATCGCTACTGCTTCCATATGCGCCGACATCTATCATAATAAATGAGTAATTCGAATCAGCTACTGCCATCAAAACAATAGAGTTGTATTGTTTATAATTGAAAAACTCAGAACCTGCTCCATTTGGTTTTTCCAGTCTAATATGTTTTCCGTCCACCGCACCCAAACAATTAGGAATGTTAGTTCTTTTATAAAAATCCGCAGAAATTTTTAACCAGTCATTTTCCTTCAGTTCAGGCATATATAGCGGATGCAAACAAAGCTATAACTTTTCACATGTATCTTTGACTATTTCACGAATTGTGGTAGCTCCTAATAAATATTCGTAATAAAAAGAGTAAAAAACCATTGATGATTCTGTCTGATGCGAAGGGATGAATCCAATACTGGCGATTTTTATTCTATTTCTTCTGATCCTCCGAAGTAGTAAATAAAGACTAGCAACTTCTACGAAATTCATGGTTCAACTGAGCAAAAGTCACCGATTTTTTTATCGCAATGCGCGCACCGAACTCTCTTGCGATATTTTGAGCGTGATTTTAAAATCGTGTCGCAGAAGTGAAAATCGTGGTGCGCGCTAAGCCTAAGTGCGTAGTTTGTTGGTGCGTGAGCTGTTCGAACAGTGCGTGTAACAGACCTTACCAGGAGCCGATGATTTCAGCGCGGAGCTAGCGCTCCATCCTGATTGCATGGCATTCTAGTTGGTACTCTTAGTCCAACTCTACCCAAAATTGTTGGACTATCTATCTTTTGTTGCAATACAGATAAATAACATTTTATGACCGCCATTATTCGTCTGAATTTGAGGGTTTCCAAGTCCACCATGCCCGAAACAAACATTGAAGGATACAAGTAAGGATAATACCCATACTTTCTCTTATAAAGCAACGAGCAAATTTCCGTTGAACCCTCTCTATAAGTAAAATATACTTTTCCTCGTATGGCTGCCAAACTACAGCTGCAAATTCCAATCTACTACGAACGTATGCGTCATATAATGTTTTGCCACTCTTAAGTTTTTGAAATCCGAGGCAGTTCTAATGACAAAATTAATGTCTTATTAGCTAGCTTACATGTTGTTGTCATATGCATATGAAAGTCTAATTTAGTATCCAATATTAATCCTAAGTCACGAATGTCATTTACTCTATCAATTGTGATGTCAAATAATTTATAATTTACACTAATAGGGTTACGTTTAAGGGAAAATGTCATGGTTTTACATTTACTGCGATTAAAAGGGAGTCGGTTATTCTTACTCCATCTGGCAACAGCATCGATATCTCGTTGGAGAGCACTTGTATCGCTTATACTACCGACACCCAAACTTAATTTTATCATCGGCATTATTTATATAATAAATAAGAAGATAATAGGGATATTTGATCTATGATAAAATAAAAATTAATTATCATCCTTAAATCTTCGCCCTGTTACAAACCTAAAACTGAATTCAGTATGAAAACGCTGTACAATAATTTGGAAACTTTTAAATGTTCCCTCATTTCCTCTGTAACTGTTGCGCTAATCCAGGACTGTGTTTTCTTATCTTCAAACTTTCTTTTCGTGGACACCTGAATTTTTGTTTGCGCAACTCATTACTTTTCTGGCTATAAAGGATATCCATAATGTTTTAATTCCCAGATCCCATTAATAGGATATCTTCTTGAAACATAGTTAATATTGTATCTTTATAAATTTGTTTACAGTCTATTAACAGTGAAGTAAAGACCATAAATTCTTTATTTCATATTGCATCTCAGCAATATAATATTACCAGACTATATTTATAAGGAATTAGAAAGAAGTGTCATTGCCGTTTTCGTCAAATTTTGTGTATTAAGGGCCGGTTCATTACTTAACAGACCTATAGAGGTGTTGATGAGATATTTATTGATGTCTACTACTGAAAGGCGTGATAAGGAACATATCCTCAAACTATAGAGAACCACAGGATCGCACCTACTAGAACTAACCAGTACAAGTATAAGACGACGAGTCCATTCAGATGCAGGCCAACATCATCTTGAGGGTGCATCTATTGGAATATCTTTTAACGTTAAAACCTTCATGAAAGAGGAAAGGAAGTGACGTATTTCCGAGGACAAAGACTAAATATAAAATATTTCACAAACATACCCTAAATTTTTTATATTATCTATGGGTGTTTGTTAATAATAAAAATAATAAATTGTCTTTCGTGGCAATAAAAATAATAAATTGTCTTTCGTGGGTCTTTCAGATTTTGAAATCAAAATGTTATTCTTCAAATAGGATTGTTTCAATCACTTTTGCACGTCAAAGATGGTACGCCATTGGTTCACAAGTTTACGGCAGGAGACCTTGTACGGAAGAAAACCTGCTGGTTTTTTTACTTGGGCAATTTTTTTTCTCCCTGTATTTTTACAAAACGGCAAGCTTATTTTTATTTATCGTTTTTAATTAATGGATTTGTAAATTTCCATCAAATTTATTATGATTCTTATGAACATAAATTAAATTTTCATAAACATATCGACCTGCTAATGTCAATATACGAATTTCCCTTGGTTTTAATTTATATATAACGTGAACTGCTCTTTTTTGTAGTATAAAAATACTTTCTGTGTTCGCAGCGGAATCCCACGATAATAGTCCATATAAAACACTTCATAGTGTCATATAATCAAAAATCAAAACAATCAAAATAATATTTATTCGACATAGACCTTTACAGGCACTTATTGACGTCAACAAACAAAACACAAAAACCTTGTCCGTACGTACGAATAAGGAAAAAAAAAAGAAAAAAATATATTGACTCGACACCTGTTCGGAAATTGGGAGAGCCTTCTCGAGAAGAACAGGCAAGAAACTCTGAAGGTCTATTTTTTATCTCCTCTTTTCAATGTTAATAATTATAATAATATAATATAAAAATACAATATAGTATAAGATACAATCATACCTAATACGATTACAGTCGTATGTATGTTTACATACACATATAAAATAATCCAATATTATAGATAATGTTGTTACCAAACATGGCTCTATGAATAGTGTCCCTATTCCCAAATAGTGTGATCATTTAGATAGTCACTTACTTTATAATAACCTTTACTCATGAGTGTCTTTTTGATATGGATTTTAAATTTATATAAAGACAAATCAATGACACCTTGCGGAAGTTTGTTAAACATAATAATAACTAGTGTCTCACTTTTTTTAGTGCATTCGCTGCAAAACTAACTCTATTCCGCCTTGGGCCTAAACGAAATCACCGCTTGCAGATTCTGTCGCAACAGTGAGGAAACGCCCATACATTTCCTGTGCGAATATGAGCCTTCAGACCAATATAGAAGCCAACACCTAGGAGGCCACTTGATCTCTCCAGATCTCCTCCAAAGCCATCGTGCATTACATGTTCGGGGTAGGACTTGGGGAGGTGCTGTAATTCAACAAGGGGATGTCACAATAGATCTGCATAAGTCGCAGTGACTTACTTGCTGACTAAGCCTTCATCCCCCTTATTTTTATTTAAGTCTAATAGCTAAGGTATCAATGTGGGGATCCCATTGCAATAATGAATCTTGTGTTTATTGCCTCTGAGTGTTGGGATGAAGCCATCGTTGCTTAAACTATAAATTAAATTCAAATTTAGGAAACATCTTAAATTCCATCTATTTCACACAACAACACCAGATAACTGTAAATACAGTTTGCTAGTCTCAAACTTATGACATATGTAGCACAAAACGGGAATTGTGAACGACGGATTGGAGACGTACGAGTATTTTTGAATCATTAGACGTGAATTTGGAACTCGAATACGAATACAAATCGTGCGCGAATTTATTTTCTACTGCTTACAATTTTATAGATTTTGGAATCACTCGAATTCAGTGTTGTCATTAAAAACAAATTCTTAGTTAGATTCTGTTTCACGCAGAAAAATAAAAAATCACAAAACAACAAAAAATAAAATATATGTACTCCAACAATATTTACTTATTATTATGTAACTTTTTTTCAATCTTTACATTAACACATTGAATGCCAACTACGAGATATCTCGTACTGACTTTTTCCCCGGATGCCAGATACGAGTAATCTCGTAGAACTTCTGTGCCGATTTCTAAGTAAAGCGTATTTCTGGCACCATGTGGATGGCAGGAATATGAGCGTTGGCACCTCAAATAAAACAATATATATAAAAAAAGTAAGATTCTTTATTAGATAACATTTTTTGTCGAAAAAAATAATTTAAGGCACTGTCTTATTTTTTGGTTATACAAAAAATTGTTTTGAATCAAATTAGAAATGTAAAAAGGATCTATAAAGTTTCACATAAATGCTAAAAACATTAAGCCAATCGTAAAATGTGGAAATAATTTTATTCTGTTTGATTATTTATCAATGTGGTATGTTCGAAAACATGGCGTCACACATAACGCAGGTCTTTCAGAACAAACTACGCAAATATATCTTGATTCCCTGCGTTTTTTATTCCGTGTACATACACGACAAGGTTTGGTGGGTGCGGTCTTTTTTTTCCGAAGCAGGAATGAGATCCAAATAGTGAAACTCTTGAGAAGTAGACGGCGCTGTTGACATGCTACTCCGTGCATTATCAAGAGGACCTATAAGGTACTTTATAGTTTCTTCTCTAAATTTTAGCAAGCGCATCTTGGATCCGGGATGTTGACGTCGGTATAGTCGATGGGCATTTTGAATGTAAATATCAAAAAAATGAATTGCAATTTTTTTATACCATCTGAGGGTTTTTCTGAGACATGAATAATATGACGTCATTTGATCAGCACGATCAATGCCTGACATTCCCAGATTGTAGTCAGCGACTATGTTTGGTTTGATGGCTATTTTACCATTTCTGTTTCGTACCGGTATCAAATTTATTTTATGCTTGTTGGAAATAACCATGACCTCCCGTTTGTCCTTCCATTTGCAGACAGTAATATCTCCACTACTCATAGCTGCAATTTCCCCCTTTTTCAGTTTTGCTTTCACGACTTCAGAAGGATTGCCTTTACGATTAGCTCGTAAGGTACCGCAAATATATGTTTTTTTTTGGCTCAGCTTTCTGGTCAAGTCAACTGAATTATAAAAATTGTCTGTATAGACAATATGCCCTTTATCAAAATACCCTTCAAGTAAATCCATAACAACTTCAGTAGAATGTAAAGAGCCAGGATTACGGCGATCTGCTTTACCCCTGTAAATTCGAATTTTCATAACAAGACCTGTGGACTCACAGAGTTGATACAGTTTTACTCCGTATTTGTGTTTTTTGTTTTTCATATATTGGCGAAAAACTAAGCGTCCACGCCATAACACCATTGATTCGTCAATACTCAACGACCGATTGGGTTGGTATATAGTCTTCATAACGAAGTTGAACCAATCTAAAACCGGTGTTATTTTGTGAAGACGATCGGTACCCGCCCCTTCATCGTTTTCAGAAAAATGAAGGTATCTCAGTAGTATTTGAAAACGGTTCCGACTCATTACTTGACGTATGAATGGAAAATTGTACAATAAATCTTTACTCCAATAATGGGCAATTGTAGGGACTGATACAATGCCTAGATATAGTAAAATTCCAATGAATTGACGCATTTCCTTGCGATTTGTATCCTTCCATTGTAAAATCCGAGCATTTTTTGGTACAGGACCAGGAGTTTTTTTAGCATATGCGTTTGTCATCGTAACAATGTGATCAATGAAATTATCACTGAAAAAAAGATCAATAAAATCACCTGGACTTGTAGCTTCAGCAATTTTGAATAATGCGTGATCAGTAAAGGCAAAATTCTGGGGCCTTGCCGAATGGAACGACCATAGGTTCTCGGGGTCCAGACATGGTTGCTCTTGAATAGCTGACGCAGAATTATCATCATTGGCTCCAGAACAAATAGTTGTGGCAGACGAAGCTTCACTCGTATCGCTGTCATCAGGTTCTGAAGGAACGTATTCATTTGAGCTACATGCTGAATAGTCACCATCGCTATCCGATTCTTCTAACACTTGAATAATATCTTGCTCATTAGTAACCGTTTTTCGCAGGCGATTTTGTCTCCGCGGCATTTTGGCGCGAAATTTGTTTAGAGTGCCACGTCTACCAAGTGCGGCTCAAACCACGCGACTAGTACTATGTGTCTATTGCCGCGGCGCGCGCGTCACTTACAGAGCGCCTCGCTCGAGCGAAGCGCAAAAATTCGTGCAATAGACAAGGACAGACACTACGAGTTTTCTCGTAGGTGGCACCTAATTAAAATATTAGTATTTATGGTGCCTAAGTACGAGATATCTCGTATACGGAATATCTCGTATATTGGCACTGTTAGTTAACTTGTTTAAGGAGACACCAGCTACGAGTTAACTCGTACAGGCTAAAATGTATGTGGGAACCGAGTTCGACTCCTCGAAATTCTTGGCATTCAATGTGTTAACCACTCACTTCAGCGTTGGATATTTACTATTAAAAATTCTAGCTAGTGGGTTGAACCACTCGTTGCACAACGCACGAAATGAAAGTTCAGAAATAGTGAATTCGGTAATTCGTATACGAATCTCACGATTTCGAATGCGAATTGGTTTTCTGTTGTTTCAAAAATTCTTCTCCAGGAATCAAGTATTTAATATGGAAAGCTTTAGTTTTTATATTACCGTAATTTTTTATTGGTATTAGATATAAGTGATAAAAATATTAAATGTACAATGGAGAAAAGCTTCCGAACTTATATCTCTTTTAATAGTCTCATCTCGCGCAGAAATAACCATTTTTAAAAAGAAGCTAGAACTAATATTTTCTTCTCCGCAGTTTTATGGCACCGTTTGTCTTTATTAAAGAACAATCGATACTTTATTGTTAGTTTAGCGTTACTCGCTTCCAGATTTATTGGGATTGGCTAAGTTTCCTATGGTTCTTTGCGTTTGGTTAAATTAATTTTACGGTACGGGTGACGCTATATTTTTTGGCTGCGTCTTAGTTGCCTCTTATTTGATTTTGGGAGACAAAAGGGACAATGAGAATTTCATATTCGTTGATAAGGTTATATCCAGTGGTGTTGTCGAGCCGGAACGCTCCGGAACGCTCCGGAACGTCGTACCTAGGGATTGCAATTGCTGGATCCAGCATACAGCAATCCAGCTGGATCCAGCGCCTTTTTAAACATGCTGGATCCAGCATACATCTTGATCCAGCGATGCGGATCCGCAAACGTATCAATTTCTATTGTTTAGTTTTGAGTTGCCGCCATTTTCGAATCGGTGCGGCAACGTTGCCATTCTGTCCATAGCACGTGCCGCAGGAAAGGCAACGCCGACCAGTGTAGAGGCCGAAAGGGCATTCTCAGCAGCCGGCTACATATGCAGTGCTGTGCGAAGCAGGTTGGGAAATAAGACTATAGATAAAATTTGTTTTTTAAGGTCTTACTTTCAGAGAATTCAAAAAAAGAAGTAGTCTCTTATCGTCAGACTTTAAACTGCTTAATTATTAAGGATTAACGAGCGGAGAGAAGATTATTTCAAAGCTTTTTTAGTTTGATACAAAAATACTATTGAAAATTAAAATAGTGTTATTGTTACGGTCCTTTTTTAAAAGAATGTTAATTAAGTTAATTTTAAAAGAATTTGTGAGACTGATTGCTACTGATTAGCCGTCCTATCATTAAACATAAGCGTAATTAATAACATAGTGCTTACTTAGAAACATTATCTTAAATGTTATATGAATATAAGGATATGTTTGTTATTTAATTTTATGTTGATTATTTTGATCTCAAATTATTAAAAAACCAAAGCAAATTAATATAAGATATCACCAAATGAGTGGAAGATTTCAAAGATTATCGTAAGAAGTATAAATTAATAAAAAAAGTCTTAAAAATGTCGTCTTTTTATTTTCGTTCCACGTTTTGCTGGATCCGCGCTGGATCCAGCTGGATTCAGGTCAATCCAGCAAAAATTCCGCTGGATTGAAAACGCCGCTGGATTGCAATCCCTAGTCGTACCGTTTTAGACAATAACGCGTTCCGGAACTAAATATGATTTCTGACAACGACAATTAGCTAACGTATTGAAGAAAATATTAAAAAGAACTATTTGATTACTTTTTCTAATACTTAACGAATTTTTGTTATTCCGAACCGTGAACTGGAGTCCAGAACGTTTTTCGGAACGGAATCTACCCGTCGTCAAACTTGATATGAAACCTAAAAAAACGGCGCCACCCCTGTCTATATAATTATACAGTGTGTTAGGGATCGGTCTTCCGATACTTTACCTACGTGTTGTATGTTAAGTTTTATCGACAAAAACCTATACAAATGGGGGTCGCATCCCTCACCCCTATGAATGAGAGCTATTTTAAAATTTTATTTCTCGTATTTTAAGGAGTTTATTAAATCTTGCTGTTTTACGATTTTATTTGGTCTACATACACAAAAGTGGCCTTATTTCAAAGTTAATGAGATGTGCTAGCATTTAACAATAAGTTTGTTAAGAAATTCTTTACAATAATAAACAAAATCCTTTGATTTAGACGGAAAACTGGGTAAAATTATCTATTTTTTTTTAGTTATTGGGCTCTACCTAATATTCCGGGCCCTTGACATATCATTTTTTTTATTTAAATTTATTGGCAATGCTAGGTTAAACGATTTTTTGTTTCTTATGACGTGATATTTGACGAACTTGCATACTAACATTCAACCCTTATTTCACCCCCTAGCTTGTCGAAATTACAAAAATGCTAGAACAAAAGTTTAATGATTTCTTATCAAGTGCTTAAATATAAAGTTTCATGATTTTATCTTTTAAAATTAAGAAATCCCATACAAACTTTCAACCTCTATTTCAACCCCTTCATCCCTTTTTTAGATATAAAAAGTAGCCTGTGTTCTGTATCAGGATCTAAAGATTGTCTGTACCAAATTTCATCGAAATCGGTTGCGAAGTTTAAGTCCCGAGGTTTGAGCCGTCTAGCGAGACGAGGGAGGACAACGCCTCGACCATGGACACCACAGAGCCTAGCGAGAGCACACCTTTCCCATTAGGAGAGGAAGAGCTCCTAGCGCTAGGTGAACTGGAGCTGGGGGAGGACGCCAATACAGATGGCGAACTCCTCTGAAGCAAATGTCGTCCAGATCAACCTGCACCACAGCATAGCCGCTACGGCCCAACTGCGGAGGTGGATGCAGGTAAACAACAAAGTGGTCGCACTCATTCAAGAGCCGTGGATGAGAAGTGGCCGAGTATGTGGACTCACCAATATGGATGGTAAGTTAACATACGCAAACACCGGCAACGCAAGAACATGTATCTATACATCGAGCGACATTGTTATGCAACCACTAATGGATTTCTGTTCTAGGGATCTATGTGCAATACAACTGACCTATAAACAGGCCAACATCGACCTCCACCTAGTGATTGCGTCAGCATACATGCCGGAGGCGGACCCGATACCACCGGAGGAGGTGATCCATCTCGTTCAACACTGCGAGAGAGATGGCCTGGAACTGATCCTGTGCACAGATGCAAATGCACATCATCCATTATGGGGAATGGATCAACCAAACAACAGAGGTAACAATCTAGTGGAATACTTACTGCCTACTAACCTTGAAATAATTAACACAGGTAGTGAACCCACCTTTGTGGGGAGGAGGAGTCGCACCATCATTGACCTGACTTTAGCAACGCCAAAGGCAGCAGAACTCATAGCGGAGTGGCATGTCTCCGATGAGGCATCCTGTTCCGACCACAGATGGATTCGCTTTAACCTTAAAATAACGGCGCCACTTTTTACACCTAAAAGACATCCAAGGAAAACTGACCGAGACAAGTATTCGCGACTAATTACTAACAAACTCGATCAACTAAATATCACTGTCGAGGACATCCAAGACACAAAGCAGATAGACCAACAGGTGAAGTACTTCACCGACATCATCATAAATAGTTTTAATGAATCATGCCCGCTAAGTAGTCCTCCAAAACCAGGTAAAGACAGGAGCAACTGGTGGGGACCTGAACTCGAAAAACTTCGAGCCAAGGTGAGAAAACGATTCAATAGAGCAATGAACACTAATCATGAAATAGATTGGGACAACTACATGACAACAAAAGCCAAATACAAACAACGAATAAGGTACTGGAAAAGTCACTCGTGGCGGAAATTCAGTGAGGAGATAGCTTCCAACATACAGGCAAACAGAGTACGGAAGGTCTTGTCGAAGGAAGGGCCGATAATTACAGGCCAACTTCGCAGACCAGACGGGTCTCTGTCGAGAAACACAGGTGAGGCAAATGACATCCTAATAAGAACTCACTTCCTGGAATGCCAACCACTAGAACATCAAAGATGGGAAGGCAGATCGATTAAAGTGACGGAGGAAAGCTGGAAACTGGCCAAAAAAGTAATCACTTCCGACAAGGTCAGATGGGCTATAAACAGTTTTTCTCCTTTTAAAACAGCAGGATCTGATGGCATCTTCCCAGCCCTTCTTCAATGGGGAGGAGAGGCCGTGGTCCACATACTCACTGGAATCCTACAATCCTCTCTAGTGCTACGATACATCCCACAAGAGTGGAGAGAGGTTAGGGTGGTCTTCATCCCAAAGCCAGGTAAAACAGATTATACAAATCCAAAATCATTTAGACCAATCAGTCTCACATCATTCCTACTAAAAACCCTGGAAAGATTATGTGACCGAGAACTACGGAACGGAGCTCTTCGCAACGAGCCGATCCACATGCACCAACACGCATACTGCACTGGTAAATCAACAGAGACTGCACTTCACCAGGTAATTGGTAAAATCGAAAGCGCTCTCGAAAACAAACTTTTCTGTCTAGGATCCTTTCTCGACATCGAAGGAGCCTTTGACAAAACCAATTTCGCTAGCATAGAAGCGGCTCTGATTAGGCATGGAGCCCCAGAAATGTTAACGGAGTGGGTTGTCAACATGCTGCGAAACAGAGTAGTAAGAACCATGGGCGATCACAGCAGGGGCGTTATAGTGGTGAAAGGATGCCCACAGGGAGGGGTCATCTCACCGCTGTTGTGGAACCTGGTGGTAAATGATCTCATCCAAAGATTAAACATGGAAAATTTCTACACTATAGGGTATGCAGATGATATCACTATCCTAACCACAGGGTATACGGCTAGTCAGGTCTGCGATGCTATGGGAACAGCTTTCAGGACAGTCGAAGAATGGTGTCGAGGACACGCGCTGTCAGTAAACCCTTCGAAAACTGAACTGGTAATGTTTACGAACAAAAGGAACATAGGTAAACACAAACTACCAAAGTTGTTTGGAACTACACTTGGTCTTTCAAAGGAGGTACGCTACTTAGGCACAATTCTTGATGAAAAACTAAGCTGGAACAGTCATATTGAAGCTAAAATCAAATCGGCCAGCATAGTGTTGTGGCAGTGCCGCAAAATGGTAGGCAAGAGATGGGGACTCTCACCAAAAATTTTCAAATGGCTCTACACCGTAGTAGTCAGACCAATGGTAAGCTACGGAGCTCTCGTTTGGTGGCCGAGAACGAAACTGTCAACCTGCATCAAAAAACTACAAAGCTTTCAGAGATTAGCCCTCACAGCCATCACTGGTTGCATGAAAACCACACCAACGGCGGCTCTGGAGGCTATGTTAAACATAACACCGCTACACCTTTACATACAACAGGAAGCGGCGTCGACAGCATTACGAATGAAACAACTAAATCTAGTAAGTTTCCGTAGAGCAAAACACTTCAACAACTTAGCTGAAGAATGGGTGGACAATCCGCTGATACATGCAGTGTGTGACAAAGCACACCCGACCTTCATCTTCGACAAGAAATACAGAGTACATCTTTACGAAAATACAGACCGTCGCCTAGATCACAGGGCGGTAAGTGTTTTTACAGATGGCTCAAAGACAAGAGAGGGAACGGGAGCGGGAGTATTCTCAGAGGATCTGAATATACATATCGCCAACCCATTGGGCAACTACAATACAGTATATCAAGCAGAATGCGTAGGTATTTTGCTCGCAGCCGAAGCTATATCATCGAGAAGTATAAGGGGATACGACATAGTAATTCATTCGGACAGTAAGTCCGCTCTACACTCTCTTAGTCGACCCCGGACCACATCGAAACTTATAACAGATTGCCACAACGCCCTTAACAAGGTAGGTAACAATAACAGACTTAACCTTTATTGGATAATGGGACACAGTGGCGCGAGAGGTAACGACGCTGCTGACGAGCTGGCACGGAGGGGATCAAGGATGGCACCTATAGGTCCAGAACCAATTGTTCCACTCCCCGCAAGCTGGTATAATGGCAAGATTACAGAGCACTCACGCCTTGCACATGAAAGAATGTGGAGCACCCTAGAGACATGCCGACAGGCGAGATCTTTTCTACCGCAACTTGACCCAAGGCTTTCTAGGAAACTACTACAGCTAAAGAGACCCCAACTACGCACTATTGCAGGTGTAATCTCGGGGCACAGCAACCTTAACAAACATCTCTTTAATATAGGTGTGACTGACAGCCCACTATGCAGAGCCTGCATGGAAGAGGAAGAAACGGTCACCCACGTTCTGCTGGAATGCAGAGGGGTGGCAGAATACCGGGCCCGCTTCCTCGGATCGCCGAGGAGCGGCCAGGAAGTGCTTGACAACCTCAAGGCACTCATTCACTTCCTGGAGGTGCTGGGATGGCTGGAGTAAACCGGCCACACCCTCCGACGCAAAATAGGCGCATCAGACGTCGAGTTGTGGACAACGCCTGCACGAAAAAGAAGAAGAAGAAGAAGAAGAGGTTTAAGTGGGAGAGCGTAACAGACAGACAGACAGAGTTACTTTCGCATTTATAACATTAGTTGGGATGAATAATATGTTTGTCCATTCATTACTGTAGATTACTTACTTAAGCAGAGCTAACTTTGGACTAGGCTAATTGGTGTAGGTCTAAGAAACATTTTTTTCAACACACTTCCTCATAAAGTGGCTCTAATCCCATGGCAATTAGGCACATAATGACACCTATAATCAATCTGTGACTTTTTCATTACTATTATTCACGAGTGAGTAATAGTTTTTTTTTAATATTATTGGTTGAGTTACGCTTACATTTGCGCTACAAAGCTATCCGCGAAAAGCCCAAAAAAAAGAAACCTCATTTTTTAGTCTATGGCCGATGCGCGCGCATAGGAAAACTATTTAATTTTTCCCGCCATTACGAAATTTATTGGTCTATGGCCGATGCGCGCGCATAGGAAAACTGATTAATTATTCCCGCCATTACGAAACATTTTTCACAACTCGTCTCGTTTTCTCTTTTGAAGTTATTTAGTTAGTTATTAATTAAGATGTCTGCAAATACAATTTATGAAGAAAAATAGTTAATTATAATTTTACTAACTGCACATTTACTAATTGTTTCTCTAAATAAACGTTTTATCTACTATGTAAAATGGTTTTTTATTTAAGTATTATTTTATTCAGAAGTGTGTTGAAAAACGTTGTATGATACACGTGTGTATTGATGATTACCGTCCTCGGCTCCTTAAGACCCTCGCCTGACGGCTCGGGCCTCAATGCGCCTCAGCGGTAATCACCAACATTACACACTTGTACCATAATGTACTATTATTATTTAGGAAACCCAATCTCCAAATCTCTGGACCTCTTGCCAGCTCGGAGATGCGGGTTGTGTATTAACGCGTCTGGGAGATCGCCGCGGACACAAAGGTAATCCGAGGAAACTGTATTTGTGTCCCTCGGGAGCCACTCTAGCACGCAAGTCACACCTGAGGCGGTCTTATCCATTCCACGAATCGTTGAAAGATGAGCATACTAGAGCATTTACGAGCAGTTAATATACACTAACTTAGATGGTAGATTTTTTGCTACTTACTTGATACTTACAGTCATATTTTGGACAATACGCATAATATCTTTCAAAATCAAATCAAAATCAGAGTAATCTTTATTCAATATAGACCTTTACAGGTACTTATTGACGTCATAACAAACAAAACAAAAAAAAAGCTTAAAAAACCGTACGTACGAAGGAAAAAAAATATTGACTCTACACTTGTTCTGAAATTGGGAGAGCCTTCTCGAGAAGAACAGGCAAGAAACTCTGAAGGTCTATTTTTATCTCCTCTTTTCAATTTTATTAATATAATAATACAAAATTAAGATACAATCATACCTAATACGATTACAGTCGTATGTATGTTTACATACACATATAAAAATAATACAATATTATAAATAATGTTGTTACCAAACATGGCTCTATGAATAGTGTCCCTATTCCCAAATAGTGTGATCATTTAGAGAGTCACTTATTTTATAATAACCTTTACTCCTACCTACCTTTATACATTGTAGCCTGTGTCTGATATATAAGCTAGTGACCCGCCCCGGCTTCGCACGGGCGCAATGCTATCAGCATTTATAGTATATCATAAGTAGTGCTCGGAATATGTAGTTTAATTATATGTACTTGCGATTTTATGACATCAATAGTATGGATATGCCTGGGAACTTACTATTTTCAGAGATTGTAAAAATTAGAGGTGCGCAAAATACTTCACTGAAGTGTAAAGAATATACTTCAACTGGACTAGATGAAGTATATCACTCATTTAGTCCACTTAGTTCTTCTAGTTCACATGGCTCAGTACTTCAGTAGTCCATTTGATTCACCTTATCGCTTAGTTCATTCACGTCACTTCATTCGTATAGTCCAATTAGTCTATCTGTATCGTAGTTCTTTTAAGTAGATATGAGACGTTATGTCAATTTGACTGCATAACTAAACACATGTATGATACGTAATGCAGGAGTAATTAAAAGTTACTAAAAACTATTGAAATGTTTACACTATTTTTCAGATATTACATACGAATTTAGATTAGTATACGTCACACTCGTAAAACTTAAGCAAAGAATATGAAATTATGCATAAACAAATTATTCCTTCAACTAAATATTCAAGTAAAACTAAACATAATGTTAGCGCCATAAGACATGAAATTGTGTGCGGGCAGACTCCGACCGGCCGGTGATTCTAGTTCCTGTATTCACAAACAAATCACAGCCGCACCGTTACTTTTAAGTTAACCAATAGAATCGCATAGATTGTTAGATGACGTGATATTCTAGCATTCGGATTGGATAAGCGGCATGGTTCGGTTCATTTTGTTAGTGGAATTGACCCACAGGATGCCAAGCCAATCAACTGTCTCGCTCTCGCACGCTATGTTTGTAATTTATCCGTTCGCTTTACTCTCCTTCAGTGAATGAAGTGTTTTGGGAACTAAATGAAGTACTGAGCTAGTTGGGACCAGAATGAATGAGTGAAGGAGATATAAGTGGACTAGTCCAATTGAAGCATTTATTCACGAACGACTCAACTCTAGTAAAAATGTTATGTTGAACTTTCAAAATAGTATTTCATCATTTACATACATACATACACTCACGCCTTTTTCCCACGGGGGTAGGCAGAGATTACGTCCTTCCACTTGCTACGGTCCTTACATATCTCTTTCGCTTCATCTACTTTCATAACATTCCTCATTCATGCTCGACGATTGCGGGTACTTCTGACCTGGCCTTTTTTGAGGACACTTTCGATTTGTTCGAAATATGTTCGCCTAGGTCTTCCTCGTCCCGTGTCTCCACTCACTCCAGCTTCATAAATCATTTTGGTCAGTCTACTTTCATCCATCCGTTCCACATGCCCAAACCACCCAAGCATCCCTTTCTCTATTCTTGTCACGATATCCTCTTTCAAACCACATTTAGCTTACAATAAAAGCGTAAAGAAACGAATAGCAAATAAAAACAGAAAATTTTAGGTTTATCCATGTTACGCTTACATTGACTTTCTTTCTGCAAGTACATAAAATTAAACTACCTATTCCGAGCACTAATCATAATCATAGTATAGTATCAACTAAATACACTACAGAAAAACTGTGAACGTTGTATATAATGAATTATATAAACAAAAAAATATATAAACGAATAAAACACGCTTTTAAAATGATTGAAATGTAATTATTTACATCACATTAGAAACCTCAAAAATAAAAGTATTTCTCCACTATTTAGTTATCTATATAAATAAAAATGAATTGTTGTTCGTTAGTCTGCTTAATACTCGAGAACGGCTGGGCCGATTGAGCTGATTTTGGTTTTAAAATGTTTGTCGTAGTCCAGGGTAGGTCTAAACGGTGAGCAAATAAGGAAAAATTGCGAGTAAGATAGAGTAAGACGACAATTTCATTTTCCCATATAAAAGTTGATCACTTACTTTCTGTCAAACATTTGACGGTATTACAAATACCGTCAAATGTTCTACTCGAATTGAAGAACGCATTAAAACAAGACTTTTGAATCGACAACATAATATCAACTTTGCTTATAACATCGTGTATTTAAATTTCAAAATATAAAAATAATTAATGTGTTGACATATTTGATGGGTGCCAACCTATTGTCTATGGTAAAATGTCACTTGAAATGTAAACGCCTCTTTGCTGTGCACCTATACTATAATTCTTTAATATTCCTAAAAATCTAAAAGCAACAAATTTCAATAAAATTAAAAAAGTACTTATTGTGTCGTGTGTTTGTGACTTACTAAATATGCCTCCAATAATTAGGCGGTACGAAGTTCACCGGGTCAGCTAGTTATACATATAAACATTCCACTTCAAAAACTCTATCTTTTAAAAAATCCGTTGCGTTAAAGATTTAAGCATACATATACTCGTAGATATAGGGACAGAGAAAGCGACTTTGTTTTATACTATGTAGTTATATTATTGTAAAGTTTCATTAAAATCCTTTTTTTTACGCGAACAAACATTCATCCATACAACAACTTTCGCGATTATAATATCAGCAGGAAAATAAAAATCATGATTAAACTAACCAAATCTAAATTTTAGCAGGCGATTGTAGGTAGTTGCAACATATAAGATCTTCATCTACCCGGATATACCCGAACAATTCTTATTGTCCCCAGTCACACTACAATTAAATGATATGAGTTTACGAAACCCATCAAAAGTTCCCAAGTGCCGTATGGCCAAATGTTTTCCGGAGTCGATCCCGAATTCCCGATCGCCAGGACTTTGTCCCTAAAACTTGTTTACTACCAATAATACTTAAGGAGCGTTATACGTTGACTTCCCGGGCTGTAATCAAGGTGTATTAGTTTGGCAAGTCATTCGAAGTACTACCTCCATGCTTCCGATGGTTCAGAGATAATGAAATATTTTAGGGTTATACTGTGTTGAGGTATAACCTGTATTAGTTCTGGAGGAATATTTATTATTAACTAGCAGACCCGACAGACTTAGTCCTGTCAAAAAGATTTGTAAGAAATAATTATTTGCAAAAAAGGTCCAAAATCCAAAATGAACTATTACATTTTGTAGGTATTCAATTTTGAAACGTGACATTCAACGTCTAGTACGGTGCGTTTCCAGCGATCATTTCATCCACGGACATGTAAGCTGTGGAATGATCTTCCTGTTGCGGTGTTTCCCCTGCGCTATGACATGTCCCTCTTCAAACGAGACTTAAGCAGGGAATTCACTACCAGACTGCCCGCGACGGGCAGCCCGTCACGGGCAAGTCTGACCTATGTCTGCTCGTGAATGCTAGGTTACGGGCACGGGCATGCCCGTCGGCCCGTGCCCGCCGCCCGCCCGGAGAATCGCATTTTGTCTGCGCGGGCACAGACAAGTCTGTACGTAAATCTTCGCGCCGGGCGGCCCGCCTCCATTGCGCCTGCATTCACGCGTCTGCTTTCACTGCGGATATAGTTAGTGCATATAATAGCCATGAACGAAAACAGAGAATTCTGGCAATCATTTATTGCTCTTTATCAATCGCATCCATGTCTTTGGAGAGTAAAAAGCAAGGAATATATGAACAATGAATTAAAAAATGCAGCATATAGCGAATTAATTGAAAAATCTAAGGAAATATATGCTGATGTCAATCTGGCATTCGTCAAAAAGAAAATAGAATCGTGTCCCAAAACACCGAACCGAACTGCAGCTCTTCAAAAGACTAAATGATGCCTGTTCTCGTGTGTGTTCAAAACGGGCAAGCAACAGACAGGGGCCGGGCCGGGCGGCCCGCGGGCAGGTCTGGTAGCGAATTCCCCGCTTTAAAGAGAGAGTAATCTTATCACGGCAGGCAGCGGCTTAGCTGTGTCCACCCGTGGAATTGCTTAAGTCCATGAGCTGCGGTTAACGCTTAACATTAAGTGTGCTTGCTCGTCTGCCACGTACGGCAATAAAAAAAAACAAATTTTTATTACTCGTGTTTAATTTATGTATTATGTATTTAATTTGTAAATTTTTATCGAAATAATTATGGTTCTTATGAACATAAATTTAATCAGCTATTAAGTATCTATTTCAATGTACATCAGTAAATTTACTTGATTTCTTTTTCTTTTTGTATTTTTTTTTTGCTTTAATTTGATCGTCAAGTCGTAAGATATATAATACACATACTACGTATATACGACTGTAATATACTCTGCCTTCTTTTTTTCAATTTTTATTGTAAAACTTTTGTCTGTCTTAACATATTAACATGGCCACACCATTGATTGGAGAAACTTCAAAAGATCTCGCGCAGTAACGTGACTCAGAAAAACCGTTGTCGCTAGCTTCCATTATATTGACAAGTTACAAAAAAAAATTATTGAATAGCATTCTACAAGCTCATTCTTACCGCCTTCATCGCTTATCAAGATTGATTTTATAACAATATAGGGTTTATTTACGAAAATGCTCGAATCGCCATTCGGCTTGCTGCCAAATTGTAGACCTGATATGCGATAAGACATTTTTTTCGCATTTATAACGCAATAAAATGCTTCTATACGCCATTTTTAAATTGTGTCAAAGCAGTGAGCTTTGTTCTCTAGCATGACAATCGAAACAACATATTGGGTACTGTCCAACACACACCTCTCTACACCCTTAGCCGTTCACACTGATGTTACTCCCTTCACATGAATATTGGTATGCTTTTTGGGAGACCCACTTAGTGAGCAGCGAGTTTAATTTGGAGACGTTGAGAAGGTAAGTGACCGAAATCTCTTCCACAGCCCGGGTTTAATTAACACCAAAATGCAATAGTCCACAAACGTTTTGACCTGTAGTGGCAATTGTTTCTGTAGATCTAACTGGGTGTTAGCGACCGGCTCATTGCTCTAAAAATTTCGAAAGTTTGAGGTAGTTTGGTTTTTATTGTGACACAGTTAGTTCGCGCCTAACCGCTCGCCGAACGACGCGGTTTTATACTGTATCTGCCTTTTAAGTAAAGTTTTTATGTTCATGTGAAGTTTTCTTCTAACATAGTGAAGAATCCCCTATACAACAGTTACAAAGTGGTCTTCGAGCCGGATTCAATGTTCCATACGCCACCGAGAATGGAAACACGTAGTAAAAAATGGCGTCGGGAACAAACCGAGAAGAAGCTTCTCGAACATCAGCAAGCATCCCAAAGTTGTGCCAGCGACATAAACCCTTCAGCTAGCTGTTCGAATAATTTACGTGGCAAGCTAAATATTGAGAATAGCATCAAATCTGAGCCAACGGCACACGCTATTCACCATAGCCTACCCACAATGTGTGCTACCAAAGCAGCTAGCAGCAAAGGCTCAAAAATGTCGTCAGCGTCAAAAGAGGCAAGAAAAAAACAGTTGGTGCTCGAAGCTGCAAAACAGAAAGCTTCCATTCAGATGGATATTATCGATAAAACGTTGGAGGCACAATTGGCAGCGCTTAGTGATGAGGAGGAACTAGAGGAATACAGTTCACAAATCGGAAATGACCTTCCTCGTCGCGAAGTAGCAGACTGGGTGGAACACCAAAGCTCCCGTGTCGAAGAGCAGCAGGAACAGTTTACCTACAACAATGGTGTTACTTCAGGTAAACTTCACCACAGTGAGTCAACATCGAACGGGCACACCCAAGCGCCGGGGACTGCATCAGCTCCCCCACAACCGCTACCTGATGGTTCTGTCGCGGTTATCAATAACGTTGTTCAAGTTTTAGCAGATGCGCTTAAGGATATCTCTTCTGCTAAAATACACAATGTACCTGATGGCAGTATACTTAGCCGCATCAGTACACCTAAAGAATTACCTGACTTCTCCGGCGATCAATTAGAGTGGCTGCAGTTCAAACAGGCGTATGATGAATCCACAGAAATTTGCAAGTTCACTGACAGAGAAAATTTGTGGAGGTTGAGGAAATGTTTACGCGGTCCAGCAAGAGAGGCAGTCGCAGCATTGTTTATTAGTGCAACGTCACCTGCTAAAGTTATGTCGGCGTTGGAACTACGTTTTGGTAATCCAGACTGTCTGATTGCACGTATTATTCATGACATTAGAAGGCTTCAACCACTGCAACATGAATATCACAAAGATATTATTGTGTTCTCTCTAAAAATTCAAAATTTTGTGGAAGCAGTGCGAGCTGTTCGCCGAGAAGAATATTTACAGGGAGTGGATTTGGTGTCAATTGTTTTATCAAAACTCCCCACCGTACTGATTTCCAAATGGTCGGATTACAGTTATAATTTAATCAAAGAAGGCGCCAAGTCAAGGTTAGTCTTATTGTCCGAATTTCTTAATAATGAGGCTATTAAAATTTCAACAACTGCGAGCCTCTTCACAACAATGAAAAGTGACCATCATAATAACAAGTCTATAAACATACCTACACGCTCGCATACGATTTTGTTACAAACAGAAAATACTGACGAGAAGTGTTTATTTTGTTGCAAATCCATACATAAATTACAAGATTGTAAATACTTCAAGAAAGCGCTGCGGAAAGTACGCTGGCAATTCATAAGAAAAAACGGCCTTTGTTATAAATGTTTATCATCTAAACACGACCGACAGACTTGTCAAGCGCCTGCGTGCGATAAGGACGGGTGCGGAGAATCACATCATCGACTACTGCACTACACGGTAAACAAGGTCAGCGCGAGCGCTGTCGCGGAGCCCGCGCCGGCGGCGTTGTATGTACCACCTGTGCGCAGCGCTTTGCCTTCGAAGCCAAGTACGACGGATGCGAGTTCAGTTCCCGAAACTTTGACACACATAAACGCAAGTGACTCAAAAGTGTTGTTAAAAGTGGTATCAGTGCGCGTAAAAGGTCCCAATGGTGAGGTCAATAGTACCGCTTTGCTAGATGATGGTTCGTCGGTTTCGTTAATAAGTGCCAATCTTGCGCAACGTTTGGCCCTACGGGGCCGAAAGGCATCTTTGCGAGTGCAGGGCGCGTTTACTGATAACGAACTGGTATGTGAGTCCACGATTACAAAAGTGAACCTAATAGGTATGGACAATAAGGTACATAATATAACCATGCGTTGTGTTGATCAGTTAAATTTACCTTTGCAAACTTTGTCTGTTTTGAAATGTACTAATTATTCATATTTGAATGATATCAAACATAATCTTTGTTCAGCCGATTCAAAACCTGAATTACTTATAGGTCAAGATAATTGTCATTTGCTGTTACCTTTAAAAACTAGGTTAGGTAAAATAAATGAGCCGACCGCAACTCTCACCCCTTAGGCTGGTGTGTACATGGTAAATTGTCAGTTCCGCGAGCGGGAAACCTGTCCAGGCGCCCCGCACCTCACGCCGCCACCCATACCAGCCTTTTGATCTCAGAGGAGGAGCAGCACGGTGACACTCAACAAGATGGCCTGCTGAGGGAGATCCACGAGGACGTACGTAAGTTGTTCATTTTAGACAATTTAGGTATAGCTAGCCGCCCACGCCACAACGCGGATGACATTAACGCTGTGGCACAACTCGAGCGCACCGCTACTCTTAGCGATGGCCACTGGCACGTACGGCTCCCGTGGCGTGATGAGGGCTGCACCCTACCGGATGCTTACCCTATCGCGCTTCATAGGTTGAAGGGCATAGAGAGGAAAATGAGCAAGGATTCAGGATTTGCTGATAGGTATCGTGAGCGTATTCATCATTTGTTGTCAAACAATTACGCTCATGAATTAATCAATGCCGTAACCACGGCGAGAACCTGGTACCTTCCTCATTTTGGGGTAGACAATCCAAATAAGCAAAAGCTTCGATTAGTTTTCGACGCAGCTAACAAGGTGAATGGTCGTTGCCTTAATGATTATTTACTCAGTGGACCCGATTTGCTGTCATCACTTTTTGGTATCATGCTGCGCTTTCGGGAAAATAAAATTGCAGTAACCGGTGACATCAAAGACATGTTCCTTAGGGTGAAAATCCGCCCTGAGGATCAAAATGTTTTAAGATTTCTGTGGCGAGACAGTACCACAGAAGAAGTAAAGACATATGTAATGTCTTCATTAATTTTTGGGTCAAACTGTTCACCCTTTGTCGCGCAGTTTGTGAAAAACAAAAATGCGCGGCAATTTGAGTCATCCATGCCGGCCGCTGTAGACGCAATCTTAAATTCACACTACATGGACGATTATATAGATAGTATTTCAGATGAATCCACAGCGGTCGAACTTATAAAAAATATTACCGACATACACAAAGCTGGCGGTTTCGAAATACGAAACTGGACCAGCAATAGTGTCGCCGTGCTAGAAAGCATACCAAGGAAACCTTAGGTACGGCTGCCGTAAGGTTCAAATTCGGTCAGGACTACGGCAGCAGCGAACGTACACTAGGGCTTATGTGGTTCCCCGCTAATGATACCTTAGGTTTCGATGTATCACTTAAAAAGATACCGGAAAACATTATTAGCGGCGCGGAACGGCCCACAAAACGTGTTATGCTAAAAGTGGTTATGTCCATATTCGACGTGTTAGGATTTTTAGCACCGTTTACAATACAAGGTCGAATCATGCTGCAAGACACTTGGCGCTTAAAAATCGGTTGGGACGATTTAATTCCTGATGGTATTTATTCTAAGTGGCTAAGATGGATTGACCTACTTAAAGTTGTAAACAAAATACGCATACCTCGATGGTACAAAATAACAGCTGGGGGCGCTCACGACAGAGACAGCGATCTTAACAATTGTAGTAGTGAAAAAGTGACAAAAAATCGCTCAGACTACGAGTCCGTAGCAATATCGTCACCGCCCTCTACTGTCCCCGCCGCCGCCGCCGCTGCCCCCGCTCTCTTCTAGTGCGTCTACGCAGACTGTTACGAATGCCTACGACAATGTAGCAGTGCCGAGGGACGCTACGAGAATGTCTCGCTATAGCAACTTACAATTGCATATGTTTAGCGATGCATCAACACAAGCAATGTGCGCGGTGGGCTACTGGCGCTGGATTAGTAACGGTTTTGTAAAAACTGCATTAATTGCCTGTAAATGCAAAGTGATGCCTGTTAAGCCACTGACAATCCCTAAAGCAGAGCTACAAGCCGCATTATTAGCGGCTCGGCTTGCTAGCACTATCACAAGGGAACATAGGGTCGCGCCTTCGCGCTTCTTTTGGTGCGACTCGACTACGGTGCTCCACTGGATCCGTAATAATAAGCGCGATTACAAAGCGTTCGAGGCAAATCGACTCGGCGAGATCGACGAGTTAACCTGCGCGCAAGAATGGAGGTACATTCCACAAAAATGAATGTGGCCGATCTAGCTACGCGGGAAACTTTCGATCAAGCCCTACAGGATGAGTGGTTTATTGGGCCTAAAATTTTATACGGTGACGAGACTTCATGGCCAAAAGACGTCAGCCATAAGGACGCGGAAGAAACAGCTTGTGTCGCCACCATACATGATACACCTGTGACTTTACCTGTGCCGGACCCGCGCGGTTTTTCATCGTGGTTGCGTTTAGTGCGCGCTACGGCAACAATGTTATTATTTATAAATAAATGCAAAGGTCGGAGGGGTGATATCGATTGTGACACAATGTTGCGCGCTGAAAAGTTGTTGCTGAAGTACGCGCAACTGGAATCTTTTGGCGATGATATACAAAAATTACAAAAGGGTTTACCTTTACACCGTAGTATTAGCAGGTTGTTAAAATTGACACCAGTTATAGACGGAGACGGCCTCCTTCGCGTAGGTGGTCGCATTGACGCAGCCGTGCACGCGGCCGCGTCTGTTAAAAGGCCAGTGGTGCTGGACGGTCGACATCCAATATCTAAACTTATCGTTCGATCTTACCAGAGACTGGCCGAAATGTATTGGGCAGAGGTGGTCAAAGAAGTCTTACCAGACCTCGTACCCCGGACAAAGTGGCATGAGGAACAAGAACCGCTTCAAGTGGGTGACCTTGTCCTCATTGTGGACCCTACTACTCCCCGCAACGTGTGGCCGAAGGGACTCATAACGCGACTTATTCCTGGTAAGGACGGACGAGTGCGTTTGGTGGAGGTTAAGACCAGAAGCGGGACCTGGCGGCGTCCTGCAGCTCGCGTTGCACGTATAAAATTACAAGATGAGTGCTGAAAACAGCACTGGGGTGGGGAGTGTTAGCGACCGGCTCATTGCTCTAAAAATTTCGAAAGTTTGAGGTAGTTTGGTTTTTATTGTGACACAGTTAGTTCGCGCCTAACCGCTCGCCGAACGACGCGGTTTTATACTGTATCTGCCTTTTAAGTAAAGTTTTTTATGTTCATGTGAAGTTTTCTTCTAACATAGTGAAGAATCCCCTATACAACAGTTACACTGGGTATAGTCTTTAGCTGCATTTTTTATAGTGCAGATAGAGATTACACTCAGTTGGTACACTCCACGCAGACTTTCATCAAATTCCGCTTAAATGGTCTACACATTAGAACTATATCCCAGCGCACGTCTTATAAAAACGCGTGATTTTAAGCGACATTACAATAATAATAAAGATTCAAACATCCTATCATATTATTTGCACTGCACACGGAAGCAAGGAGTCGAATCAATTTTGGGCAGAACTTTCAGTCTGTGAGTCTATCAAGGTGATAGATGCGGTCATTTTAAAAGAAAACTTGGACGGAGATTGTTTAGTTGTCTTCATGTCTTTGCTTTGATATGTGTGGCGATTTTATTTCTACCTCCAATCAAAGAGTATAAATGCTACGCGAGAGTTACGCTATAGGTTGCAGCGTAACTCTCGCGACATCTCAACACTTCAAGGCGTTAAGTGTCAGAACTTCATTGTAGAATGACCCGAGGATAAGTTCAAGACTTATCTCTGAATTTCTAAATTGAATATATTACGTTTTCATATCCAGCGAATTTTTTTTAATAACATCAGTGCTTATTTTAATTCATTGAGACTGGGAACTATTACGGCACAAAAGATACGAGAAATGTCTTCATATTTTTAGTGATAATGTTAAGGGTTCTGTAAATATGATGACTACATCGTTGATTACATTATACCAGTTATAAATGTACAAATAAACAATAATTGGACAGACCATTGAACTGCGATTACGAACGACAACAGCCAATCTTGGACCGGATCCGTGATAAGCGTCTGTCTTGACGTTCAACCGCCATCTTGAAATTAGTCCGTTGTATTCAAACAACAGCTCTGTCATGGCGCTTTTCATGATAATAGATCAATCATGTTTTACTTTCTATAAGGTTTTACGCTTAAAACCTGACCACACTTTGCATGTTACATACTAATATTTCACGTTTCACAAGATTATTAGTGAAAGAATCTGATAATACAAAAAGTACGGAATGGAAAGAGCGTTAGGTCAACAAAACGTAGTAATTGGACCGCAAAATGACGTCTTCAAACAAAATACATATTTTTATGCGGTAATAATTATCTTAATTTCTTCTTCGTGCCTCCAACCGTACTTAAACCAAGTTACACAAAATACTCGCTGTTCTTATCAGATTTCATCGAAGTAAAAATATTTGTACCATGGAAAAATGTCCTATGTCCTTATTTGTGTCTCAAACAATCCCGACGTAATATTTTTATGAAAATCAATTTAGTTGTTCGCCCTCTGCAGGGTCCCAATTTTTACCCCTCGAGGATAAAATTTATCATATTTATTTAAATCTAGTCAAAAACCTTTTTTTTTTATTCCATACGGTGGCAGACGAGCAAATGGCCCACCTAATGGTAAGTGGTAACCATCGCTCATGGACATCTGCAGTGCCAGGGGCACAGCTGAGCCGCTGCCTACCTGGAGAGAAATACTCTTTAAGCCTCGTTTGAAGTTAGACATATCGTAGCGCTCAGGAAACATCGCAGCTGGGAGCTCATTCCAGAGTTTGCATGTACACGGAAGGAATGAACGCTGAAACCGAACTGTATTAGACAAGATCGGTTCCAGGTGATATGGATGAACTCTACTGCGGTGGCGGGTGGTGCGATGGTAAAAAGGTGACGAAGGCACCATTGCAAATAGTTCCTCAGAGCACTCTCCGTTAAAGAGCCTATAAAGAACACACAGAGAGCCAAAGTCTCTCCGCTGCTCCAAGGTCTCTGTTGAGGCCGTAATATTGGTATCACCGATGATACGGAAAGCACGCCTTTGCAGGGAGTCAAAAGGTCGAGTTGATATTTGGGGGCTCCAGCCCAGAGGTGTGAGCAGTACTCCATATGCGGCCGTATTTGAGCTTTATAAAGCATCAGACGCTGACTGGGCGTGAAGTACCGCTTCGCTCTGTTGAGAACACCCAATTTTTTACTTGCCATTTTGGCTTTGTCCTCCAAATGACTCCCGAACTGCACTGTGGCTGAAATTTCCACACCTAGAATCCCAATAGACTCGGACATACGAAGAGCGACTCCCTGAAACTGAGGCACTACGATAAATGGGTCTTTCTTCGCAGTGAACGCGCACAACCGCGCACACCTAATAAATAAGTTCCAAATTTCTACCTTTAATAAGACGTACTTTAATAAAAAAATATCACACAACACGTCAGTGTCAACACTCACCGTCACGACAGTTAGCATTACGACACGTCACCTATATAACTATATCACATCCCACTATGTTTCTTTAAGTAACAAAATAATAGTAAATTACTTCCATAATCAAATATTTGACTGACATTAAGCATTACGCGGTCACTTGGTAAATTGCCGCTCACTCGCCACTTTGACCTGTCAATCATTATACCTCGTCAATATTCAATTCTATTTGGTTGGATTAATTGTCATTATTTTCTTGTCAAAGTTACTTCGCCAACCATCAATATTCGGTCATGCCTTTATGTATTTTTCATTAATGGATTGTTTTCTTAATGTGATATTAATCTTTATTTCGTTGTTTACTGGCACTCATAAGTTAGACTAAATTTAATTACTTCGTTATAATAAGGTAGACGACTACAACTGATTATGGCCGTTTTTATACTATAATTATCTGATTTAAGCAATTTATATCTAATGAAAGTGTGTCAATATAGAATGTTTTTAGATTTCAAAAAAATTAGCAATTATTATTTACGCAATTCTAATGAAACGAACACATTTCTAACATTCTCACATTAAATGTAACATTTTTTATATAGAAAGCTTACCTATAAACGTACAAATAACAAAGTTATTTTAAAATTTGTTTATACGCTCATACAAATTAGGCGAGTTTACTGACTTATGACGTCACGATTACAGTGTAAGTATGGAGCGTTTTTGAGCGACCCACGACAGCGCCGCAAACATGGCGATGTATCTTCAAAAGTAATAGGCGCAGGTGTACTGTTCTTTCTACAATATTTCTCAGTTAAAAGAGTACTCTTTATTATATACTGAATTTAAAAAAAGTGTCGTCTACCCAATTTTCTGATCTAGAGTCTGAAAACATAAAATCAATTAAGGAGAGAAGCACGTTAGATCTGGTCACGTCACTAAACAAATTTAACTGGAGGCGTAATATGAAAAATAGTAATTATAGTATCAGACAAAAAGGTGTCTCGGGCCTCAGGCTTGCGATCAGCCGATCAGTCCGACCCTGCTCAATTTTATTTATTTTACGCAGCTAACAATATAAATACAAATTACTCATTTAATTAAACTTACGCTATATCTTCTTACTAGCGACCCGCCCCGGCTTCGCACGGGTGCAGTGAAAAAATGGTTATGGTGGGTTATCCCTAAGAGATAGACATATACCATCGCGGACTTTTTTGTGGTTTTTTGTAAGTTGTACAATACTGTAGTACATTATTTTGGTCTATCTCGTAGGGTTCAGCCAGCGTTTGCAATATAAGCGCAAAAAAACGTGCTTATTTACGACATCACATTAGAAACCTTTAAATTTATCAGTGTTTCTCTACTATATTATGCATTTATTATACATACAAACCTTCCTTAAGAATCACTCTATCTATTAAAAAAAACCGCGTCAAAATCCGTTGCGTAGTTTTAAAGATCTAAGCATACATACGGACATACAGCGAAAGCGACTTTGTTTTATACTATGTATTGATTGATGAATCGCAAAATGTGTTGGTAAGCGCATAACTCAACAACGCCTGGACCAATTTGGCCAATTCTTCAAGTTCAAGGATGGTTTTTACGAGAAAAAATCGAATAATTATCGGATAAACCCTATAACAACTCTTTTTCCCATACAAACGTTTTCTAACTAAACGTACAATCAAATTGAGCTTTATTGTTATTGCATTAAGTTCATATTGCAAGCACTCACTGTTGTCTAAGCATCCTGTGTTCCTAACATCAAAGAGTCAATTTGCGCTTTATTTACACTATATAGAGTTGAATATCACAAAGCACTACAATGAAAATCAAACTGATTTTTGTTAATTGATTCACCAGATTAACTATAAAGCGATTGTTTACTTTTAAATGCTTATATATGCAAACACGTACGGTTTGAAATCTAGCCCCTGGATGGCTATGCGGTGCTTGTTGGAACTCGCTCAACGGGAACGCGTTCGATTCCCTCGTGCGGCGGACGTCTTAGAGTCGGAAATTTTTGTCGATGACGTTATCACGGGTGGATCTTCGGAACAGGAGGCTTTAATTTTACGTAACGAGCTCATAGCGTTATTGGCAACGGCTGGCTATGAACTACGGAAATGGATTTCGAACAGTCCACGTCTCTTAGAAGGACTACCAGCGGATCACGTTCAAGATCCATTGTTATTTGAGAATCCGGACTCTCCTCGTTCAACATCGGTTTTAGGTGTTCAGTTCGTAGACGCGTAATGGGTGAGACGGGTCCTCGCGCCAAAGAATCAGCTGATACCGTCTATCAGCCTCATCAATCACCGTTTGCCGGAACATCATGCGTATATCCGTCGCGAAGACCACCTGGTGTCTACGAAGGCCGAAATAAGATCCGAAAAATATCTTTATGTAGTTTAGCACCGAGTGCAGGATTTGGTTCAATGAAACACCGTTAGAGGAAGGGGCCGACCCGTCAAACACGACCCGTATCTTACCGCTATCCGATTTAAAAACCACGCTCTGCTACCAAAATTATGTTGCGTTTTCCCGAACGCCCGTAATTTGGTTATATTATTTAACTATAGTGCGTCCGGTGCACAATAATTGACCAAGCACATCAGTACCAAGCAACAAATCAATTTTTTCCAATATTTAAAAATTTCCTGTCAGCCAAAGACAGGTGAGAAGCCGAGTTCAAAATTCCGAAGGTAATTCCACCTGTGGATGTTCTCCTAAAATATCATGCAACACTAGTGCTGTAACTGTAATAACAGGTTGAGAGACCGATTCTCCAACAATGTTAAAGGTACATTGACCATAAACATGTGACACGAGCACATCACCTATGCCACGAACCGAAATATTATTATTAAATATGTATAGGCCTAACCGTCTCGCCAAATTAACTGTTATCATGCAACCTTGCGAACCCGTGTCCGCTAGAGCCCGTGCTCTAACAAAAAAAACCGTTAATATCACAAATCCTTACCGCAACGGTAGGCAATAAAATAGTATTTAAAAAGGTTGCATTTGGCGAGGCGGCGGCGACTACCTATTCTTGAACGTCACTATGAAATGAAGCATTCACCCGATTAAAAACCTGGGCTGCCGACAGCGCCAGAGGGTTATATGTAGGGGGTCTCGAGCGCCCCAATGGTGCCCGAGTCAGGTGCCAACTGGCATCCGGTGTCCGGTAACCAACCGGATGACCGAAAGATGGCGGCGTGTTCCTCAATCGCGGCCGTTCCGCGAGTGGTGGTGAGAAACCCCTCGCTCTCGCTGCATACGAGGCCGCAGACGCATACTGTTCCGCAGTGACGTCACGAGATTCGTCCGCTTGAATATGCCCTATGCCCGCTGCATAGGGTGCTTGTACCATAGGCCCGGTGCCTCCCCCACCCGTATGTGGAGATGCCTGTGAAGTAGGCCTAAAGCCACCCCCACCCGTATATGGAGGTGTCGCGCGCACGTCCACCCGTCGAGGCGACGCTCGTCCAGAATGAGGAGGTGAAGTCCGTACTTGTCCGCTTTGACCCCCTCCTGAAGGAGAACCAATCCGTCCCGCTGCAGGCCTAACTCCACCATTCCTATTCAGGCATAACATCCCGTGATGTTTGCCGTTACAATGAATACATGGTGTGCCACTGCACAACTATTAGCAAGATGATCCCCTAAACAAAAAATAACATAACTTGTGATTTTGCACAAAACCTCCGCTGTTGAGGGAACAATTTATAAAATGTTGGCATTTAGATATGAAATGCCTATGATGCCACAAAAGGTGCAACCAACCCGCTTGGATTGCAACCTATTATTAATAGTATGGTCCGATGTAGCCATACCTACCCTAGTCCCCCGAGTGGGTGGCCTAATCCTACCCTGACTGAATAAAGGTCTTCCCTGACTGGACACAGGCCTCCCAGATGGCCCTGAGGTAGCCGTTGCAGGAGGTGAGCCTACATTGTCAACAATCCGTGCTTCTTCCTCCAAGAAGGTCAAAAGGTCAATAAATTTAGGCAACGGGCTTGCCTCATCTCCGCTTCCATATTTTTGTTCAAATCTTAATTTTAAATCAGAGGGTAACTTATTCAATACAATATGGAGCAACAAGAATGACCACTCCGTTACTGGTAAATTTAATTTCTCCAAACAATTATAGGCCACCTTTAATGGATTTAAAAAATCATCCCTTATAAACATGATATTCCTTAAATAAGGCAATTTAATATCTTTGCCACATGGGCATCCGCAATTAACCAATATTTTGATATCTGCCCATCAATAGCGCCCTTGCAGTCTCATAATTGTTATCTGTTATGGTTAAATGTGAAATAACCTGGTGAGCGTCTCCCGATAGACAACTCAACAGATAACTTAATTTTTGTGAGAGTGATATATCCATCCGACAATGTACCAAAGAATCAAAAATGTTAATAAATGACATCCAAGTTTCATACCCACCAGAATACTTGGGCAAATTTAAATCCGGCAATCTAGTATAAATTGAGCATTACTACTTGACTGACCCTTAACCGTGGGACTACTGGCCAGATCCAGTGTCCTTACCGCCTGAATAATGCTGTCATAATATTCTAAGCATTGCTTGTAGTCTGCCTGAGCTTGAATCAACCTTGCCTGCAAAGTTTCATTGTCTGGATTCATGTCAGCCCTATCATAACACATTTGTAAAGCTTGATCCAGATCCGCCATGTATCTGTTCGCATTTGAAGCCGCTCTTTCAAGGCCTCAACCCTGTCTGGTCTACTCACCAGAGAAAATGCGCTTACCAACCATTGCAATATGCGACGAATTTCGTTGTAACCGTCCGACATTTTAATAATTAACTACTTAAAAACAACTTAAAAACAAAGAATTTACAAAATAACAGGTCCGTAACCGAAAAAAAACACGCTCTGCTACCAAAAAATGTTGCGTTTTCCCGAACGCCCGTAATTTGGTTATATTATTTAACTATATAATAATATTGCTTACTTACCGGTCCGTAGTTCTGGCTTGGCTTGAACGTGTGTTTTGTGTGTACTAATGTGCCCTACCGTATGTGGTTATAAATATATATCATAAACTACAATACTTGTAGTGTAAAAAATAGGAGAACGCGTGGCCGACCACTTTTCCAAATGTAAATGTAATCCCGTCGAAACCGTAATATGCCAATATTTATCCAATGGTATATTTAAATACACTTTATACACGTAACTAAATGACACGTAAATGATCAATTATTAATCCACCAGAAATAAACTCAATAAAAATGCCGTCCAAAAAATCCGAAGTGACCGTCAAGTACCGAAACCGTAATGTCCAAATCTTTTTTTTTTATTACTTTTTTAAAATTTCCTTTTCAGCGGTCCGAAACTCATAAGTCCTAAACAGTTTATTATTCACAACCCCTACCACCAGGGTGACGGTTCTGTACAGGAGAATTTTTTGCCCTGACTATAAAATAAGTAGGAACAAAACTTTGTAAAACTGCCACTTTATAAATCTTTTTGACAGGATTAAAAATAAAAACAAAATATAAACATTAACTTTATATTACCTTAAAGAATGCTAGAATTGAACGAACGAAAAATATTGGCACCTAGATCGCTGCATTATTTTGGTCCTTGAACGCCATTTGCCAATTGTAGTTTCTGACCTCTTCATCAGTTGCTAAGCATGACGGGGTTATGAGTCGTTTTATGGCGTCGTCCTCTTCTCGCTCCCCGCAATAATAGATGAAGGACTCCGTGCGTCTAGATATAGCCACTACAGCATGAGGAACACTATCGTGGACAGGGTTTTTCGGTTTTCTGCCTATAAATTTACATTCGATGTTTAATTCTTATATTGGAATTATGTAAAATTCTTAAAAGATTAGTTCATTTTTAATTTTTACAATTTAAATATGTTTCGGCATACATTTATGACATCTAAATTACAAAAATCACGTAATCACTTAATATAAAACGTTCACATTCACTAGTCTATTGCCAGATTGCGTGTATGACAAAGAAAAAAAGTTTTTATACAAAAGCCTAAACCTAGATAAAACTTCAAATCAACATGTACAAAAAAACAAATAACATTTACTAATGCCAACATGGTAATTACGAACAATCTGAGCATGAACATTAATTGGCACGTTAATTCTGTGTACTGTAAGCAACATCACGAGTTATGCGAAAAGTGACTCTAATATAGTCACAGAAGGGATGTCTCGACTCCGTCGTGTTAACGCTGACGCGTTGTCTTCTGTACTTAAAATATAAACTCGGAAATATATTCACAGCACGCTACCGTAAAATTAAAATATCATAGCCGTTTCCCTATCATTAATTTGAACTACACATTTACTTTAAATTAAGAATAATCATTTTCATAGTCTGCATAAAATACTATTGAAATAGGGTTGTTAATATCGTAGTTAAGTTCAAGGTCGTCCTTGACTTCAGTTCAAACAATCCTTATGCCTACTGTAGTAAAGAAAACTTTCATCTAATTTGTTCTAATTTTTTCAGTCACCGAATCATCTCCCACAAGGCTGGCATCTCTAATCAATTAACGCAGGACCTTCTAGACCTGCAAGCGGCGGCGTCTGAGCCGTCGCCTCCTTTGTCTCCCCCTATTCGGCAGCCTTCTGCTTAGCCACGTGTAGGTTCCCGTCAATACTGCCCGGTCCCACTTTGGTGAACCGTGCCTACTTCTAGCGCTTATGACCTCCCCATGGGGCAGTGCTAACCGTGCCTCTCCTGAGGTGCGGCGACCAAAGGCTTAGGCTGAGTTTAGTCGGTAGGTCTGGTGGGTCGAGCCGCCTCGATTCACCAGGAGTCCGACATAATCAACGCATCCCTGCTTGCTTGTTGCGTAGGTATCCATGACGGATTCTCAGCCTCCTCTCCTGAGGAAAAAAAAAAGGCTGGCACCGACGACCGGACACTATCTACATAGCTGTTGAGGTGCGGCTAAGATGGCGGCCGAATCGTCAACGTGGTCGTCGCATTGACTGCGCATTTGCCAACACAATCAATTCGTGTTTATATATATATAAACATAAATCATTAAAAATAATATATTGGTACAAGGCAGCATTGACCCCGGATCCCCATACTCGTCCAATTCGTAAACTGTTCTTCGACTATTAACCGTTTAGTTCTAAGACTACTAACACTTAATTTTACAACCCTTAATACCTAATATAAATGTACATGTAGATTTCAAACATAGAATAATATATTGGTATCAAATCATCAGATTCGTAGACTGTTTCTAAGACCATTTTTTTACCATTAACTCATTTTTGCAATTCTATTTTGATCACCGGATCTTAAGAGGCATATTACATCTCGAACGCGATTTTTGCGTAAAATGAACAATTTTGGCGTTCTCGATCTCAGAAACAAAGATACATTAACAATTTTGACTTAATGAATAATGCAGAACAGCTATTTACATAGTTCGTAGCGAGGCCGCTTTTTGTAAATTTTGCTTAACTTTTTAATAAAACCCAAAATTGTAGAGAAAGATTTTCATAAAATGCGCGAAAGCACTTATTTGAGCTCCTGGATTGAACTACTGTTCTACAGAAATGAAATTAAAAAAATATAATTTTATCTCTTATATAGTCATATAGTTCGTAGTGGCCTCGGAATTTTGATATATTAATGATTTAATATAGGAAAAGAATCTTATACTAAACGAAAAATATACGATAATCGCTTTAAGTTGACTGTGAATATCTTCTATATTCGATAGTATTTCTTAATAAAATTTATAACAGAATAAATGTCACTTTATGAGGAATAAATATGTTATATTTTTTAACCATGAATTTATTATTTTATTTTAATAAAAACGGTAAATCATACTGCAAAATTACTATAAAAAGCGATGCACAGGCCGTCCGAATTACCCTTCCACACCGCCTTCAGCGAAAAACCCCAATCCAAATCGGCAGAGTATACGCAGACCGCATCACGTCCTTAGCGACCCCCCCAATCAACTAACGCAGGACCATCAAGACCTGCAATCGGCGGCGTCTGAGCCGTCGCCTCCTTTGTCTCCCCTTATTCGGCAGCCTTCTGCTTAGCCACGCGTAGGTTCCCCGGCAATACAGGCTGGTCCCACTTTGGTGAACCGTGCCTCTTCTAGCGCTTATGCCCTCTCCGTGGGGCAGCGCTAACCGTACCTCTTCTGAGGTGCGGCCCCCGTCAATAAAAGCCAGTAGGGTCATTAGGACCAAAGGCATAGGCTGAGTTTAGTCGGTAGGTCTGGTGGGTCGAGCCGCCTCGATTCACCAGGAGTCCGACATAATCAACGCATCCCTGCTTGCCTGTTGCGTTGGTATCCATGATGCATCTGTCCGAATTCATTAGAGCTTGAGCGCTCCTCAGAGTCGGACCTATGTCGAATTTCTTCGCGCCAACATCGATCGAATCCAGTAATCGTACCGTTGATCGTCAGTGTATAGCGCGATTATCAGTTTTGATCACGTAACTAAAATTATGTTTTTGCGACTTTTAAACAATTTTTTTTATTAATTAGATGTTTTTCTAAAATTATTATATTCAATATATTATTTGTATCTATTATTTCTAAAGCTTTTTTATACCAAAACCATTCGATCGATTTGATGAAAATTCGGCAAATAGGTGATTCGGTTCTATGATGATTTATACTCCTATATAATTGGTAACTAGATTTTTTTAATCTGAGCTATTTTTAATTTAAAACTAAAATCGTCTTTTGATAAATGACATACTAAGTAATATTTAATAAACAATATTTTTAACAATATCATCTGTCCTATTTATAATATCATCGTCATATAATGTGTTTCTTCATATACGATATATATAGCAATAACAAATTATTCCATAAAAATATAAAAATAAAAATTTTGGGAGAAGTATCAAAATCGCTTAGTCGTAGCGTCAACACAGTATTTTGGACGTGTGACTTTCAATGAGTTGTCGGGACGCTTCGAAATACCTAATATCACAGAATGAAGAATTGAAATAGGCCTCTTAACTAGCTAACATAAATGTACATGTAATTCGTAAAACAAATAATATATTGGTACAAGGCACAATCGACCTCGGGTCTCCCGAATCTTCATTATGTGGACCAGTTCTAAGGCCGCTAACGCTCAATTTTACAACTCTGTTTTAATCACTGCCTATTATCTACTTTGTTTTCCCTCAGGAAAAGAGAGTCTGAGACCCTAGTAGCTACCACCGCAACCAACTCAGCCTAAAGCCTTGTCCAAATTACCCTATTGTTTGAAGTGAAAGCGATCACTCCTCAAGAGAGGACGCGGTTCAGATCTTATCTACCTTACACAAATGTACATTTGAAATTCGAGAAACAGATATGTAAATAGAGCAAAGTAGTGTTCATTAGTGTGTTTTGTAAAAGTATTCCTGTATTTTAGCTAGTAACTGTTAAATAGCTTATTGAAACTCATAATAGCAATCTCAACTCACTACAAGCATTGCCACTATGAACATTGACCAATCAGAGAGCAGTGTGTTATTTTACGTATTTCAAAGATGCGTATATTTAAAAGAGTTTCTGTGATTGGTCGAACCATATAAAATCTTACGAATTAGATATCCGTTAGTTTATAAATGTACCGTGTGACGTCGGAAATTGATAAATTTACGAAAATGTGGACGTAACATATTACAATTTATCTCCTGTTTAGAATCCTACGAAAGTTTATAAACTTCCTAGTAAATTGATAAACTTACATATCTAGTTATGTTCCGGTGACATATACAAGGTAGGATCGACCCCGCACCCCCTGAATTTTCCAATTCGTAGATCAGTTCTAAAATCACGTATTATATATCAACATATAATGTGCTTAATATAAAAAAAAATGATTAGATCTGAGTTACTATCCCGCAAAACAAGGGTTCACGGTATTTTCGTCTAAGAGATAAATTTATTTACCACGTTCCCGCGTTTATATTAGTAAGCTCTACCCATTTTATATCCTTCCAGCGCGTAAGACATATATCTCGAGTAATTGGTCCGTCTTAATATCGTATATCCCCCTCGCGGTTGCCGTTTAAACGACTTTACGAGCTTATACTTAATGGCGAAAATCCAACGGTGGGAACAGATAAGATGATCGATTCCATTGAGTGTTTTTGCGTGGAATATGTAAACAGGATTCCCTATTAACATATCAGGATTATTTGAGATGAAACCGCACGGTATATATTTACATGCTATACTCGTAAACGTTTGGAACTCGTCTAATTCTTTCCCTATGATTTCGCCGTCAAATCTTGTAAGCTTGTAATATTGCGAAATTGATGAATGTCAGGACACATGGGGATGAAGATTGCGGATTCTTTGCGAAAGCAATAATTCTCTGTGAGATGGGTAAGATGGAAACTTACTTCTACGCGTGAAAGAGCTATGTCGAAACTCGTTAACTATATCTAGGATAAATATTATTCGAAGTTATTTCCTTTTGAAAATGTTGATTTGTGGTTGATGCCATGACTTCGTCTGCGCAGAATGTGTTGTTCGAGTAGCTTATTTTAGCGTGGCGTCTTTATAAATTGCAGTCTATGTATTATTCTGATACATAAGCTATATTATTGTAAAGTTTTATTAATATCCATCCAGTAGTTTTTACGTGAAAGAGGAACAAACATGCACCAATATAAACTGTCACGCTTATAACAGTGGAATTAATATTCTATCTGTAATTAAACTAAAGAAAGGAGAAAGTAAATAAACTTGTAGTAACTAGAAAAGTTGTATTAGCTTCTTAAGTGAAATGCATACTAAATAGAATATAGAGAACGAACATACAACTTTGCTGAGTACCGCTTTAATTGCTCCTTCAAATATTAGGCGGAAATCAGTTCTGTACTAGATCAAATCGATGATGTTAATTATTCATTTCGAAAAAGTGATGGTAGGTTCTGGTGGTTTTCCCATTGCGCTTTGTATTTTCAGCTTTCAATTCTGACAGCACCGAATTAGTTTCAAATTAATTGTCAGCAACGAAGAATGCCAAGTAATCTGTCTCTTTGGACAGTTTAATTTTATTCTTGGAATTAGCTACAACTGAAACTGATTTTAACTTTGTAATGTTGTATAAAACACTAGTCCTGATTGTGTTACCAACCTAAAGTTATATGGGATATATTACTATACAGTATATATTTATTTTTCATTAATTTATTGGTTAGTAACCTATAAATGAAAGAAAAATAAACTTCGTTTGCACAGGATTGGTATTAGGACTCCGAAACGCAGAAACTCCGTGCATAGCCCACGCCATTGACAGTTGCATAACTTTGAGTCTCCTTATAAGAACCGTAGGTGTAAAGGTTAAAATATATTTCAATTAATCTTTTAATGTTCCATAGAGGGTGGTAAAATAAATAACTTTTAAATATATGAGTGGATGTAGGGTATAGCAAAAGATGGGTGTACGTAGGATTAATACAATACAAATAACTTAAGAGCTTGTCGGGATGATGAAGGATAAATGTAAATATTTTATGGTAAGTGAAAAAAAAAGCTCCGTGAAAAACGTTGTAGGTAGTGAGAAAATTTGTGGAGAAAATAGCCAGATTGATAAACTAAAAATGATTGCTGAAATATATATATAACGTGAATCCGAGTTATTCAATAAAGGAAGATCTAGACGAACTTATCTTGCCCAAATAAGAGAAATCAAGAAAAAAGAACAGAAATCTGATTATGTAACTCTGTTGATGTCACAATTTGACTACTAGTTGACAGATAATGATATTGCCGCTTGTCATTTTTTATCACATCAATCGTAATAAAGCAGCAATTCAAATACTCTCTCTGTCAGATTCGATCAAACGTAATGGCGACAGTTATATGATAAAGAAAGGTAGCGCCTAAAGTTATGACTCGATAATTAATGTGGTATTCAATATATTTATTTTAATAGACCAGATGGTTATAGATTATATAAATTTTTGTGATAATGTTATTCTAATCAAGAAAAAATTACCCGCTTCGATCATCAAGTGTTTTGTATCAAAAGACAGGGTTATATCCTTACTAATATTATACATCGGAATGTGAGTTTGTTTGTTTGTTCCGCTTACACGCCGTAACTACTGAATCGATTGCTTTGAAATTTTGCAGACGGAAAGATAAAAGTCCGGGTTAAATAATAGGGTACTTTTTATCCCGGAAAATCGTCAGATCCCACGAGATGCGCAATAAAGGCTTCGCTCAAAAACTACTGCACAGATTTTCATGCGGTTTTCATCAATGGATAGACTGATTCTTCAGCAAGGTTTTGCGGTATTTCTTATCTCGGAAAAACGGATAGTCCCACGGGAAGCGCGATAAAACCTTCGCGCCATAAACCGACTTCCGCGCATATAATATACTATACTATATTATAGTCGTGGGCAAAAGCTATGACCCTTAACCCTCTATAGACCCAATCCCGAAATCCACGCGGGCGAAGCCGCGGGCGGAAAGCCAGTAGTTTAATAAAGTACTTAATACACTACACAAGGTAAAATACCTATTCTGACGTTGTGCAGTAGAACCATTTATAAAATGGTTCATATAGAAATTCGAAAAAGCAAAAATAGTATAGGTGGGGCTGTGGACTATATCTCTTAGTATGCGTTCCTGGTACACACATAATCGTAGAAGTTTGAATAACTAATAATATTATTATTAATTTAATTCGGGGACGCCCATATTTGGTTAGTAAAAACGATCATATAGTTAGTAAAATTGAAATTATAAATTCGAAATTATCTGTCAATTAATATTGCAATCAAAATTATAATATATGATTATGCCATTGTGTGGTTCCGTACCCACGCTTGTAAAAACGGCAACTAAGCAACATGAAAATCGACAAAGGTCCTAACATTACTATTTGATTTCCTCGACTTATATATTAATTGAAGAAGTTGAGAATTGTCGTGATACGATTCACTTTAGTAATATTGCTAAGTAATATGTTGTAATGAGAAGTGAAAACTGGTTTATTGATATGAGGACAAAAACAACATCTCTCTCTGATTTTCTCGAGTTGGTATTGATATTATATGTAATGCTAGTTATGTATCTTGTTGTGTTTGAATCTGGACGCGAGCCAGCAGTAAAGTACCTATAAATCGATATTTTAACTTTGTACCCTTCGCATCTATGATTATAATTTCTAAAAACGCATGCGACAAATTAACAAGTAATCAGAAAAAGATTTCTAACTTAACATGTATAAAAATCGTAACACACTGCATACTAATTTTCAAATGCATAATGTAACCACAAGAAAATAAAAATAAACTTGCCGTTCCAACGTACAGGTTACAAAAAACTAGAGGTTCGTTTATGGGCAAATGTATAAATTTTTATAACCAGTTTCCACATAGTGTAGCTCGAATTGCCTATTCATAAGTTCAAGGTACATGTTAAAAAGACGCTCATGAGTAAGGACTATTACAAAGTCAATGAATATTTTAATGATGGCAATGCTTGGTGATTATTTGAAGACATTACATTCTAAACTGTAAATATTTACTTGTATTCCCGTATAAATTGTAAACGCATATGTACATTATATGATAACGACATAATTTATTGTAAATGTTGTTCTTATTTTTGATAAAGCTGATAAGCTTCTTGTACCCATTCTTCTTATCAGCTAAAAAATACGTCCTAAAATGGGTGGTACGAAAAAAACTTTGGACGGTTCAAAAGAGCTTTCTATAAAGTCATATATGAATAAAGTTAATTTTTAATTTTGATTTTGTAAACCTAACTCAAACCAACAACAAGGTCAGCATTTCGGATCAAGTTTAGCATAATCCAATACATCTAGCGAATAAAGAACAAATTGAACTTTCAATGACACTGAAAATTCTTTCCGTGATTGTACGAGATTTTCGCTAAGTCAGCAATATATACAGGATACTAATGATTCTGAAAAAGCAACAAATTCCCAAAACTTCACACAAATATCTTTATTTACCTTATTACATAATGTTTGATAAAATACTAAAGCTGATATTAAAAGATAAGCTTCTAATTTCCTGGCTATCTATTAGAAGGTTCTGAATTCACCTTACCTGTATCCTGTCAACCTTGTTCTGAAAAGGAAAATAAATAATGTGTCAATATGTACTGTTCTATTCATTATTTGACCCCTTTCAATATGTCCTCCTTCGCTTGGCAGGTCCTTCGGAGGGCGATCCGAAATTATTTTCTGTGCAATCAGCTCGGATACGTTAAGAACGGTATGTCCGCTAAAGTCACGTCTATTCAGAATTTGGTGGGAGAGATAAGAAATAATAATATTGAATTTGGTTATATATTTGTGTTTTGTCTAGAACATTATAAAATTTTTCCTTCTATTCTATAATCACCCGATATATTTATTACTTATAAAAACGTCGATTGTTAAGAAGATTAACTTATTTTTTTAATGAACGGAAAAGCTAACTTCCGCTTGCTTGGAATTTTTGAACACATTAGATATAAAACTAACAAGTAACAAAAATTTGATGACAAAATAATTATTTTCAGATTCGAGAAATTTTGACGAAAATAATAGAAGCTTGTGAAATTCAAAGGTAATCAACGATTTTACTGTAAAATTTAAAAGAAAACTAAAAATAAATTGGTTCCGAAAATCTTAAATTACGAAGGAAAGAGTCAATAATTTAATAGCTAAAGATATCAATAGCGCTAGCAAACTGGACGAATACATAAAACACCGCACTTTTAGATTATTTGGTTTGCATAAAAATAGAATTTGCATTATCAGATATATATGTATATTTCTCGCTGTAGAAAAAACAACTTGAAAGAACGCTCCAGACGCACTAGACAATGTTTGAACTTCGACTGAAAGCTAAAGCAGTTGAAGACGCTCGCAAAATGAATAGATAAGTCGTGGATAAACCGAGATTTGTTTCAGCAAAGTTACGCGAGAAAAATAAACGAGCACGCAATGTTTCTAAGCGAAACAATTGTATCAGAGCAAGTTACAGACACACCGCACAGAGTTACCGAATCGACTTTCGGCAAAATTGCGGCCAATCCTTTATACCCGTTAGAGCTCCGCTACTCGCATTGTCCGCCGATATGATGACTCGACGTTTTTTATTAAGAACCGATACTACCGATACGATTGACGTCTCTAACAACCCATCGATACAGTCCCCGGCAATCTATTCTTACGGAGAATTGGACAAGTTATAACTTTCTGGGAATTACGTAATAGAATTCCCGGAGTCTGCAGCTGACGTAACTGGCTTAATGACAGTTCTAATGTTCCTGTTGCTAGTTTAAAAATAGTAGGTATATTATTCACTAGGTTTCCGCCTGCAGATTTTCTAATAGGAAAGACATTTTCCCGTGGTAAAATTTCGTTTATCTTATTCTATCCTATGTCCTTAGAGCGTTAAAGAATAACAAACATCCGGTTTAAATATTCCATAACTGAATATTCCAAGGAATTGTTCAATATTATGCTCACAGTCGCTTTTTATCATCGCACCGCCATCGACAGGAATTCATGCTCACACACTGGAACCTCTTGTTTTGGTTCGCTGAGGAAAATGCCGGTGATTATGTGGAGCTCTCCTCCCCAAAAGGGGGAGGTCTATCCACTAAAAACCTCAGCGAGGGAGTTCGGTTCTCTCTCGGTGCTCGGAGGGTTCTCGGGGGGGGGGGGGGGGAGCGATCTTGCAGCCTTACCCCTGCAACCTTTTACGAGTGGAGTGGTGACGACCCCCCGGCCATCCGGGGGTGAGGTCGATTGTGGAATGAGCTCCTTGCTGAGGTTTTCCCGGAGGGTTATAGTATGGGGTTCTTCAAAGGGGAAGTAAATAGGATTTTAAGTGTCTGCATCACGCGAGTGACACCCCTGGTGCTGCCAGTGTTCACGGGCTACGGTAATCACACTGAGGAAAAATATAGCTAACAAAGCCACAATAAAAACGTTGTCAATATTTTTTTGTATTTGCATCAAAATACATAGGTAAAGAATATAAATTAATTTATCTATGGCCACATAGTTTTTATTGTCAAACTTTTATGAATCTGTGGACAATACGTTATTTGTCATTTTATTTAAGTTATAGTATTATTAACACTGTCGCAACTTTACGTTGTCAACGATTTCCATATTTTGTCGATCTATCAAAATTTAAAATTGTTTGATTCACAAAAGAAAATAATAGCAAAGTGCCTTTTGTGCTGAGATACATTTTTAATTATTAACCTTTGGCGTATTGACAAAGTAAGTGGCATGAATTGGCGGCGGGGGGCTAATGATTTAACGAACTTTGTCAGTTGATCGAAGTTTTATTATGATTTTGTTTCATTTGCCTGTGATCGTTGAGCGCGTGTGAATATATCATTTCGTTTTAGCGGTTTAAACACCTGACAGGATTACAATAAATTGCTATAATTCCTTTGGTGGACCAAATCAGTATACCGGTACCGGTTACGTGCTACGAATCAAAAATCACATAGGTTTTTAACCACTTTGAGAACTATTTTAATGAGTGACAATTGCGAGACATTCAATATGGACGACGAGGCCCTAAGGGTATTTTTAATAAATGCCGGACTTAGTCATCTGACAAATAAAATGTTGGGTAAGTACCACCCTTGTTATCCTGTTACCCATAAGGTTTGCTTACCTCAGCGGTCCTAACCCTAAATATTTGCGAAATATGTGCTCTGAGCAAACTTTCAACCTGATCAAAGAAACTTACGTTAAAAGGTAGATTTGTAACCTTCTGCAACTACTTTTCAAAATCAGTCAAAATGTATAATCAAGTGCAGGTCTAGTACCTGCACTTGATTATACATTTTAAGTTAGTAGTTAGCATTTTTAGTTTAGTAGTAAGTCATTCGAAGTGTAAATTATATGCAAATTGTCTATAAGTATTTTTCCCATTGTATGTCTCATGAGCAGAATCAATGTCATTAACAGTATGATACCTATGTGTAAAACTTAGTTTTTGCTGGTAAAAATTTGACCACCCCAGACAAACACTTTTCCACCATCTACAAGGCTGCTCTATACATTAAGGGGGGGCCTTTCTGATTCTGAATAGTTAGGCCAGCCTCCCTCACAGCAAAAATGCTGGAAGCGCTTAACGCCTAGACTAACCAATATTATGCAGTTACAACTTTTACACTATCATTTATTATAAGATTTTAGTGCAGTAGGTAATAATAACTTGGTAGCAACCTGTTTCCACTAAAGTTTTATAAAGTGGTATGACACAATAATATCATGAGTATAATATTCATGCCATAGTCATACTTTGCTGTTCTGCGTAGTAGGTTTTATCATTAATTTTGTTAATTTCAGAAGAAAACATGACGCTTGACTTCCTCCTTCAAGTAAATGGCGACGAACTAGCGCTCTTAACCACAAAAGTAGTGGATAAAATTAAGTTACGATGTGCCATGTGAAAAATATGTTAAAGAATATGTTTGTATGTTAATATATGCATAGACTTTAGAAGTTGTGATTTGAAGGCATTTGTCTCTGTTAGTTTTAAGGATAGGTAATACATAAAGACTGTCGTGCATAATTCGTAATAAGCCATTACTAAACTTAAAAGGAGAAAACCATTTTAATAGCTATACTATATGTTTTTTATATTAATTTTTATTGTAAATTATTAAGAATAGTTGTGATGTGCAAACTTGAAACCTAACAATTAATTTGCTTACAGGCTAAAATTTACATAAAGAAAAAAATGTCTGCATTTTTCTTTTTTTTTTCTCTGCTTAAAAAGCAAAGTCTAAAACACAAACCAATATGTATTATGTTAATAATATTGTTAATAAATATTATTGGTTAGTATAAGGTGGTTTTATGGCAATAAAAATAATTAACTATGATTATGTTTTCTTTAAATTTTCTGAACTCTGACCCAATGAATATTCACTGCCACTAATAATAGAATGTCTCCTAAGTAGGTCACATTTTGAATCCTTTTTATATTTTTGCGTTAGTGTCAGCTTCTCCAGTATACCCACCTTTTTGCTACTCTGACAAAGGTAGTGCACTCTTCTGAACCTCTTATACAGGTAATTTGTAAGACGTTGGCTTTAATTCAAAATAATAATCTACTGGTAATTAGTAGTGCATACCCCAAATATGAAGCAAATCGGTTGACCTTAAATATTTGCTGTTCTGTACATTTTGGATACGTTACACTTGTATGGAACAGAAAATGTTTTAAGGTCTACTACGATTTGCCTCTTAATTGGGGCATGCATTATTAATCATCAGTAGATTATTATTTAAAATTAAAGCCAACGTCTTACAAATCAGTTTCAGAAGCGTGTGCTTCCTTTGTTAGGGTAGCAAGGTTGGTATACTGGAGTAGTTGACTGTTTTGCCATATTGACAAAACAGAAAGTCACCTTAGCAAAGTAAAATTGTTAAAACAACAAAATAAAATTTTGCTCTTCTCACAAAGTTAATAAAAATTGTATTTGTAACAACGTTTAACATTGCTAATAAATGTTGTTATAATCACAATAAACATCTGACAATAAAAACTTTGTATCTATATCAATTTGCCTTAAACGGTTGTGTGGGGTTAAAGTTTTTTTGATACAATGACAATAATTTTCTCTCAGTGCAGGCGGGTCGTAGGCCTGATTGCCACCTTCGTGGTACCAAAATTAACTTTATTCAAATATTCTTATACTTTATAGAAAGCTTATAGAAAGCGGGTTATGATGTACGTTACAAATGTAATCTGAACCAATAACCTAACTGGGTAAAAGATACCCATGGGGAATCGATCTCATTTTCCGATCGAACCAGCGCGACCTAACTACAGAGCAAGTTAATCGCTAAAATAACGAAATGCTTGTATCAGATTTCCAGAGATACGGCGAATTCCAAACCCGTTGTCATTAAGGTAACTTATGTCTAAATCGTCGTTAGCCACAGTGATTAAATTGTTCTTGCGGTTTGCCGACAAAGGCTAGCCAACTGTATTTCAGGCTTAATTTATTATACATGTTCGATTAGCGTTGATTATGATTACATGTACAGACAACAACGCAGCAATCTATCCAAATCTATCACATTCCTTTAACCTAGAAATCATAGAATTCAATATCGATTGGTAGAAAAATATTGTATTTTTTTATAAAATAGGGCAGCAAACGAGCAAACGGATCACCTGATGGTAAGCGATAACCGCTGCCCATAGACAAACACAACGCCAGAGGAGTCACAGATGCGTGCCTACCTTTTAAATGGGAATATGCTCTTCTTTTTTAAGGTTTCGATATTACATCGGTTGGGAAATACTGCAGGCGACAATTCATTCCACAGTTTACGCACTACACGTTGCAGAAAATTCCTGGAAAAACACACTGTGAGAATGACTGTTGTGTCGCGTAGAACGGTGATGGAAACTAGCAGCAGGAATTAATCCGAACAATTCCTCGGAGCACTCCCCGTAATATAAACGATAGAGGATACATAGTGAAGCTACATCTCTAGCCGACATGAAAGATACGGCGACCCGGGAGGGACCGACGACGCCCCTTCCGTGGCCGGGGGGCGTCGTCGGTGGTGGAGATCGGGGGTGGTATTGTAGCCTCCCCCGAGGAAGGCTCCCCTGTATCGGCAGGGGAGCGGAGGCTGGGGTTTAAATAAAAATTCACCATAATTATTATTAGCGGCGATTCGAAGTGTATGTATCATTTATTGACATTTCAAGCAAAAACTAATTACTGACTTTGTAATTGCTATTTTCTTTATACTTTTGCCATGTGTTTTGAATTTCTTACAGTCAGTTTAGTAAGAGTTTTTGGTGCTTAGTTGTATCAATATTAACATTTCCCTATAAACGAACCTCCATTGCTTGGGAGTTTGAATCAACACTCCAATGAACAGCAGGTTTAATCTTATTTCTTGTATTTAATTGATAAATTAATTGTACAGCTACATTACATAATATTTTTACTGTGATTTGTCTCTATAAATCTGCATGAATCAATCATACATACATTTCTATTAGTACATTAATACAAGCGTTTATTAAATGCGCTAAAAAGAACAAAATACACTTTTACATATAAAAACTTGTCGCGAGATTTACTTACTTATAGAATACTTATAGAATGCTTAGCAAACCCTTTCATTTGATACCCATATTGTAGAGGTGCATTATAAATAATTGGTCCGCCATCTTGGGAATGTCCGCCATATTGGATTAAGAGTGACGTCACATTATTTATCGAGGTGTTCTTTGCAAGCCCTTTCATTTGATACCCATATTGTAGGGGCGCATTAAAAATAATTGATCCGCCATCTTGGCAATGCCGCCATGTTGGATTTAGAATGACGTCTCACACATAACCATGCATTGTCATTCGATTTACATGTGCATGCAAAATTTCAGCTCAATCGGAGACCGGAGTGGGTCAAATTAAGATTTCAAGATTTTCTTACACAGTTACAAGTGAAGCTAATATAAAAGCATTTAATAAAAGAAATATAAAAAGTAGTAAATTAAAAAAAAATTAAAAAAAACTTTTTAAAACACGCTTTTATTAAAAAGACTAAAAACCGATCTAAAAACTTGAAAATAAAAATAAAGTCACGCTTTTAGAAAATTTGGGTACATATCAAGAAAAATTTCTGATGACAAAAAGAAATGTAACTCAAAAATTTGTCTATAAAATTTAGCAAATTAGTCCAAGAACTCAATGACTATAAAAGCGTGGGGTGTTCAAAATTAAACATTACTCATTTAATGGGCTTAACATTTACACCCCACGCTTTTATAGTCATTGAGTTCTTGGACTAATTTACTAAATTTTATAGACAAATTTTTGAGTTACATTTCTTTTTGTCATCAGAAATTTTTCTTGATATGTACCCAAATTTTCTAAAAGCGTGACTTTATTTTTATTTTCAAGTTTTTAGATCGGTTTTTAGTCTTTTTAATAAAAGCGTGTTTTTTAAAAAGTTTTTTTTAATTTTTTTTATTTACTACTTTTTAGATCAAATGTTTTTTAGTCTTTATAACAAACAAAAGTTTTTTCAAACGTTTTTTAGTCTTTGCGTAAAAAGCGTGTTTTTTTAAAAAGTTTTTTTTAATTTTTTTTTATTTACTACTTTTTAGTCTCGTGATTATTATAACAAACATAAAGAAATGTACATAATTGTTCAGAAAATGTAGTATTAGAATTAAACATATGCATTATATCAAATTCTATCTGTTTGCTTCATTGAACCAATTCTCATATTAAAAAGTTTTTAATTTATTACAACATAATTATGTATTTTTAATGATTCGAAAATGATTGAATATTGTATTGTCATCTAGAATACACATGTAAAAAAAATTGAGCTCGATTGGAGCAGTAGAAGTGGTCGAAAAATCGATTACAAGATTTGATCATGACAAACAAACAAACAAACGGACAGAGTAAGTCAATAAAAAGCGTGTAAAAAGTCTTAGTCGATAATAATTTTGTTTTTCGTAATAGACACTATCTGATAAATTGGTTTATTTATTAAAATAATTTTATTATTACCAACTGTACAGACAAAGGTACTGTTTATTCCATAAAATAAGTTTCTTCTTTAAAGAGTAATTCATATTCTTGAGGATGTTACCTTTGTAAATGATTTTTTAAGGCAGTTGTGCCTTTACCCTTACGAGAATACTTTCATCACATCTTTTACACTTTGCACATTCATCATTTATTATCACAAAATAATTCCATATTAAACTACCTAGTAAACTTCATTATAGACATTTTTTTTTAAATCATCTATCAATACCAAACACAAACGTTATCTATGCCGCCCAGTGTTATATTAAGGATCGCGCTCACCGACACCGATTGTGTATGAAAGTTAAAATCCGTACCTATCCGTATCTGCGGATCTTGACACCAAATATCCGTATTCAGATCTGTATCCGCGGATCTAGATTTTTGACTATCCAGCACATTACTAATTTCTATTAATAAAAGAATTATAACAAGTTTTAGTCAATAATAATTTTGTTTTTCGTATATATACTATCTGATATTATTTTTGTTACCAACTCTCGTGTAATTCAGAGCACGTTTGATAAAAATCCTTTAAATCGTTTATCTGCTCACAGTGACGTCTCCGTTACGCAAAATTAGACTCTATTATCAACATTTATTCATTCATTCAAGAACATTCTTCACTCTAAATAAACTTAAAAGAACGGCTTAGCGCTTTGTTGTGGAGAACGCATCGTCTCTTTGATAGCTGCTCAATGGTTGTCAGCGTAAGTACGTCGTTTTCGCCAAAAGCGTCATACACAATTAACTTTTAACATCATAATATATAACTCTCGTTCGGGTTTATAGCTTTTAATATAAAATGGTGCTCATGACTTTTTCTGCGCAAGATTAGTATTGCGAGTTGCTTATATCTTGATAAATTTGTGGCCTATGTGTTATTCGTTATTGATTGATGTACTCGTATAACCTATATTCGCTATATATGTATTGTGATAGATGCGGCAACTGTATAATTTTTTTTTTTTTTTTCTTTTTTTTTCTTTTTTTTTTTTTTCTTTTTTTTTTTGTGCTGGCAACTCTAAGCGCCCATACGTCAATTTAACAGCTCTGTATTAATACTGTTAAAATAAATTGTATTTTACGTTTTATTGATAAAAATAAATAGCATAATTAATAAATAAAGTCATAATAATCAAGTCTTAATGTTTGCTAGACCATACAAAGTGTACTTTATAAGATTTATGTGATAGAAATCTGGCACCGGTTCAGCTGTCAAAAATTTTAATTTGTGATTTTTTGTTCAAATCATAATTGAAGTAATTTACACGGATTATCCGTGCTATAATATATTGCTGATCGTGCAATCGTGTGCCGCTTGTGAATCACTACTCACTAAACCGGGGAAGTATTGTTTTTATGTTCTAACTTAGCTGATATACCTACCCACATATTAAAAACGTTACATTTTTACACCATTCAATCTTCACGAAAAGTGAAACACGTCCATTATCACACCTTGGCTCTGTTCTGTTTCTCTTTACTTGACTAGAAGTGGAAGTAAAGCTGAGACCAAGCAACACTTATAGCCTCAGACATAGCACTCACTTACACTATACCAACTTTTGCTTACTACATAATTAACTAAAATATTTGCTCATCAAATTAAATTGGATTTTACAACAAGACAATTCCAGTAAAAGAGTTATTGGTTTCTTGTTGTTAACTGTAATAGCAGAGCAAATATTATCTATATCAGAGAGTTATCATTTGAAGAAATTGTAAATTATTAACTAATTTCATTATAATTCTTGTACACATCTCATTTGACTTTTTTCTTTGCATCTCTGTACCTTTAGGTGTTACTTTCTTTGAATTTCTTTTTCTATTTCTGTCCCAGTTAATAACTTCATATTTAACCTACATTAATATCTTGTTTTTAATATATTAATACTACAATTTCTGAATATTTGTAACTTTGTAAAAAGTCTTAGTGTATTTGTGCTTTTAGGCTACTGGAACATACTATTTAAACATGCTGACCCGAAGAGCTGCATCTCTCAATACTGAAGCAAAGTTAAAAGAAACCTTGCTAGAATTGAAAAAGGTAAAGGAGTCTTATGACCAATTATTGCAGGAGAGAGATGATAGTGAAGTAGAAATAAGTCTAATCATAGGAAAAAACACTGAACTCAAAAGTGAGTTAGGGCTAGTACATGCTCAATACCAAGATGTACTTGATGAAAGGGATCAATTAAAACAAGTATTAGATAACCTTGTTCAATGCAACAACACCTATGAGAAGGCCTTGGATAGAATCGCTGAACTTGAATGTGAGCTTAGAGATGCTAATCGACAATTTCCTATTACGAAAAGCTGAAACAAAAACAGGAAATGAACCATACACATAGTTTATTTGAAGAACTCGTTCAAACTCCTGATGGTAAAAACCTTGCATGCCACTCACAGATAGATCAAAATAAATATGCACTTAATGGACCTTCCAGTAAGAAAAAATTGAAGAAATATATAAAAATTGGCAAGTTCATTAAAAAGACTGAACAGCTGATAAAGAAACAAAAATATTTTAAAATTAATTTAAAACTCAGAAAGGAGCGTGCTGACTTATTAGATACTATAGATATTTTTGATAGTAAATTAAAACAGAGCAGAGACATGTATAACAGGGATACAAAATGTCTCAATAAAATGATTGAAGATCTCAACATAACTATTGACGCTTTAACTTGCAAGTATGTCAGTTTTCAAAATTCCATTGAGGAGAATAGCCACTCAGTAACTGACTTAGTTCCAACTGTCCATTATAATACATGCCAAGTAGACTCTTTATTTAAAGACAACCAATAACTCCAGTAGTAATCAGTCATTAGTTGTGTCATCACCTCAAGTTGATGAACCAGTATTGTTGGACAATGTGACCCATTATGCATCCTCTGCTCAGGTTAGACTGTCTTCTCCATTGAAAGAAAGATATGTATTATTTAGTGATGAAATAGGGAAGAATATAGGATATATATTAAGTAACCAGTTAGGTGAACCTGTTATAACAATTGTATGCCGGGTTCTAACTTTCATAATATTGTCAGCAAAATCTCAGCTTATGAGTTCAATTGTAATGACAGTTTAATTATATTATTAGGAAACGTGAGTGGTGTGAACAAGAATTCACTTAAGCACCTCTACACTGTTTTAAGTGATTTAAAAATTAATAGGGTTATTATGTTCTCATTTCCCTATTGTCAAAGTTTAGGCAAAAAGAAAAATAATTTTATATTTAAATTGAATTGCATGTTGGATACCATGACTCAATATATGGAAAATATTCATATTATTGACATTAACCAATTATCAGATATAACAAATAATTTCTTTTTATTAAGGATAGAATAAGTCTGACTACATTTTACAAAAAACGATTAGCAATGGTGCTAAAATATTACTTTTTAACTTCAGCCAAGAACTTGGCTGCTAATTTACAAAATGACAATGCTTTTATTGAGCAACATATAGAATATAATTTCTTGGAATCTGTTCCAAAGAATTTAAATTAAATAATAAGACAACAGAGATTATCTCTGGCTCTTTAAAGACAATAGAAAAGCCTCATTATCTACGAATTGTACATCAAAATATCCAAGGCTTTTCTGGCAAAGATTTAGAAATTAATTTGTTGTTAACATGTGAAAAAGTTGATATATTGTGTGTTACCGAACATTGGCTTAAGAACTATGAATTAATCACCTTTGATAATAATTATAGTATTGTAAGCTCATATATTAGACAATCTGCAATAAGAGGGGGGTCTTTAATCATATTAAACAATGTATTGCATTATAAAGAACGCAAAGATGTTGTATCACTTTCCATTGAAAGAGTTATTGAAATATCGTGTGTGGAGCTTAACAATCTTATTATAGTGTGTATCTATAGGCCCCCATCTGGAAGCTATATAGAGTTTGAATCCACCATGGAGGATGTTTTGCAATTAGTGTGCAGGAAAAATAAGAATGTAATTGTATGTGGAGATTTTAACATTAATATTTTAGATATATCACCTCTGTCCCAAAGGTTTATTAATTTATATAAATCATTTGATCTGCATCCAGTATTTAACGAGCCAACTAGAATAACACCCACATCAGCTACCTGCTTAGATAATATTTTTTGTAACTGTAAAGTAATTGAATCAGTTGTAATAAACTACATTAACTCTGACCATAGTGGACAACTAGCCTGTATTGAGCACCATCATGTTAGCCCTAAAACTGAATTGATTTGTAGACCTATATCCCAGGGAAGGTTATGTAAATTTAAAAAAAAAATAACATCTCAAATTACATCTTTGCCTACTGTTGGTGGAGATGCTAATAATTTATATAATAATTTATTTAATTTAGTAAGAATGGAAAGCAACAATATGTTCCCACAAAAGGTTGTAAAATTAAACAACAAAAAGAAATTTAGTGACTGGGCTACTTCAGGCATATATAAAAGCAGGAGAACACTTTTTGAATTATATGCTTTAAAAACTACTTCTGTCGACCCTGCCTTTTTAGATTATGTAAAAAAATACTCAAAGACTTTTAAAAATGTTTGTTTATGTGCTAAATCTTTATACATATCAAATAAAATAAATATGTCAAAGAATAAAGTTAAGACTACATGGACTATAATAAATCAGGAAACGGGAAAAAGTAGAAGCTCTGGGAACTCATTCTCTTTAGAAATTAATAATAAGACTATCAAGTCGGACGATGCAGTTGCGAATGCATTTGTTGATTATTTTTCTCAAATTCCTGCTATAACTACCAGTAATCTTAACTCATCTCCTAGTTTAGCCGTCACCCTCCTGGAGTCAAGTGTGAATAGGTGCAGTGAATCATTCAAATTTAGCCATATTGATGCTTCTTCAATTAAGAAAACATTCCGTTTACTTAACAAGAAGAAAACTGAAGATCTCTGGGGTATATCAACTCACATAATTCAATCTGTCATCGATGAATTAGCCCCATTGTTAGCACAAATTTTTAATTCTTGTATTGATGAGGGTATCTTTCCTGATCTAATGAAATATAGTAAATTAATACCACTTTTCAAATCGGGTAACAAAAAAGATCCCTCAAATTTTAGACCTATATCCATATTACCTACTTTCAGCAAAATCTTCGAGAAAGTTATTTACAATCAACTAATAGGTCACTTGAGAACAAACAGATTCATGCATGAAAGCCAATTTGCTTTACCAAAGGTAGATCCACTACCGATGCCGGAACTGCACTTATGAAACATATTTTTGACGCATGGGAGGGCAAGCGGGATGTAATTGGAGTGTTTTGCGACCTTTCAAAAAGCGTTTGACTGTGTGAGTCATGAAACGCTTTTAAGTAAACTTAGACATTATGGTCTCGGATGGAGCTGTTAGCCTTTTAAAATCTTATTTATCAGACAGATTGCAGAAAGTCGTTATTAATAGATCAGAATCTGCTAGCTCGCCTATAACTATGGGGGTTCCCCAGGGATCAATATTGGGTCCTCTACTGTTTCTAATATATATAAATGACCTTCCTTACTACATTACAGAATCGTGTGAGACAGTATTGTTTGCAGATGATACTTCTTTACTATTCAAAGTTGATAGACAAAAGGAATGTTATGACGATGTAAATAGTGCTCTCTCGAGAGTTCTATTGGTTCACAACTAATAATTTGTCTTTAAATTCTAAGAAAACAAAATGTATCAAATTCTCTTTGCCCAATGTAAGGCAGGTTGATACTAGTTTAAATATGAATGGTGATGTCATTGACTTGGTAAATAATACTAAATTCTTAGGCATTACGTTAGATTCACGACTACAGTGGGATCCACATATTGAAACTTTGGCAATCAAACTTAGTTCAGCGGCGTACGCAGTAAAAAAGATTAGACTTTTAACTAATGTTGAAACGGCAAGAATTGTTTATTTCAGCTACTTTCATAGTGTTATGTCCTATGGACTGCTGCTATGGGGATCAGCGGCTAACATTGAAAGTATTTTCCTTTTACAAAAAAGAGCGATTCGTGCTATTTACTGTTTACGGGCTAGAGAATCCCTAAAAGAATTGTTCAAAGAAATTAATATTTTAACTTTAGCTAGTCAATATATATATGATAATTTAGTTTTTGTATATAGAAACTATAATAAATTCAATAAAAACAGTGATCTACATAATGTGAATACTAGAAACAAAAATAAACTTGCCGTTCCAATGTTCAGACTCCATAAAACTAGCTGTTCGTTCTTGGGGAAATGTATATCTATGTTTAACAAGCTTCCGCAAAGTATCATTGATTTACCTTTATATAAATTTAAAATCCATATCAAAAATACACTCATGAGTAAAGGTTATTATAAAGTAAATGACTATCTAAATGATCACAGTATTTGGAAATAGGGACACTATTCATAGAGCCATGTTTGGTAACATTATTTATAATATTGTATTGTTTTATATGTGTATGTAAACATACATACGACTGTAATCGTATTAGGTATGATTGTATCTTATACTATATTGTATTTTTATATCATATTATTATAATTATTAACATTGAAAAGAGGAGACAAAAAATAGACCTTCAGAGTTTCTTGCCTGTTCTTCTCGAGAAGGCTCTCCCAATTTCCGAACAGGTGTCGAGTCAATATATTTTTTCTTTTTTTTTTCCTTATTCGTACGTACGGACAAGGTTTTTGTTTTTTTTATTATTATTATTTAAGCTTTTTTTTGTTTTGTTTGTTGACGTCAATAAGTGCCTGTAAAGGTCTATGTTGAATAAATATTATTTTGATTTTGATTTTGATTTAATGTAAGTGTTTGATCGCTTTTATTATCAGATAAAAAATCATTTGGGAACTCACCAACCGAAGTAAAATAACAGACCCTTGGAGAATGTCGATTCAATTCATTTTCAGTTTGATGTGTTTTTGGACTCAAACAAAGCTTTGATCAAAATTAAAAATTAATTCTCGATGTAGATTTTTACAATCACTTTTGAACGTGAAAGATGTTACTACTATTGGTTCACAAGTCTATGGCAAGAGACCTTACTGCAAACAACCAGCAAGGGCCTTATTTTTCCATGAATTTTCACAGCGTCATACATTAAATGAATTTGCGTTTCATATAACATATCACGATGCAGCTTGCTTAAATAAATTGTAATTTTAATGTAATCTGTTAAAAAAATTCTCTGTAACATTACTCTAGCTACTATAGACTCATCAAATATAGACAACCAAGAGTAAATAAAAAAATAAACAAACCAAACATAGACACAAGAGTTTCGATAAATATCACGGACGAAATTTTACCCGGTAACGGATTCAATATATGTAAAACGGAAGATAATCCACCTCCACGTGTATCCATTTTGGCAAATCCACCGAACAAATATTCTAAATAGAGAAAGGAAAGTGTTTTCTTTAGAAACACGATATTTATATCGAAACTGTTCATCTATTACTACATAGTATAAAACAAATTCGATTTTTATAAACAGACAGACGGACGGACGGACTTGGCGAATCCATAAGGGTTCCGTTTTTGAGTAAAGAGTAATTCATTTGCGTGACAGAGAAGGGAGATGATAAGTGATGTTGCTAAACATTTTGGAGCATTTCATTAAAATATTACTTAATCATTATTATATCTTTTTTTTTACTCTCCGTATAACGGAAACTCTTTATCACTACTCACTTCATAGTATAACACAAAGTCGTTTTCTCTGTCCCTATATCGCTCTATATGCTTAAATCTTTAAAACTACGCAACGGATTTTGGTTAAATGAAAGACTTGAACACAATGGCCGAAGACCGCAGTAGAGTTTCTCGCAAGAGAGAAGACAAAAATTATGTCTGATTCCCACGGTGTAGCACCCGATTGGAGGCTCTACATTGCAAATTGTTGACGGGTATGTTAACCTGAGACAAATAGTCCAACCAGACTAACTTCCAGAATGAGGTCAATCGACGGTACCAACTCAGTTGGGTACCGTTCGGTAAATACGCGGCATATTCTCGGCCTATCTACTACAGTGCCTAAGTCTTTGATTCGTGTGTGTTACCAGTGTAACACGTGTAGACTTAGGCACTGTAATATGGAACTATGATCGTATTAGAAATAATAAAATCCGCAAAACAACCAGGGTTACCTATATAGCGCAAAGAAATATGAACCGTAAATGGCAGTAGATGGGGCTCATTACTCGGAAGACTGGCGGACGCTGGGATAGAAAAGTCCTCGAATGAAAATCCGCACTAAGGAGTATGAAATAAACCCATGAATATTAGGTTATCTTGGACTCCACGTGGCCAGAGCGGTCTGACCCTGTGGCCTACCAACTAAACCAGAGTTTCCCAAACATTTTTGTGTCGTAGACCCTTTGCCATGTTTTTCGGTTTTGGGTACCCTAAACCCCCTTTTTTTTGTTCCCCTGAGGAAAATGCATTAAATTGCATACCCCGGCTGTGGCGAGCCGGCGGTTATGTGGGGCTCTCCACTCCAGAAGGGGGAGGCCTATCCACTAATAACCTCAGGGATGGCCTTCCTCAGGCATGTAGGGAGCCCCCGGGAACTACCAAACTACTTCCGGGAACCCCCAGCCTCCGCTCCCCCGTCGATACAGGGGAGCCCTCCTCGGGGGTGGCTACACTACCTCCCCCGGACCCTAATCCCTTACTTACCTGATATTGAATGCCTACATCCTACAACTTCGAAAAATTTTATAAACATCTATATATAAATTTATTATACAATTTTTACTTCATGGGTACTTTTATAAATAAATTCATGCCTTTATATTATAAGATAGTTAATGGTAAGTAAATAGATACCATCAGTATATTTTGACATACATTTTTGTGGACTCCCGTTTTCATTTCATGGTTTTCCAAATTTTTATTTCGCTGACGTAGACCCCTTGCAGGTTGTCATAGACCCCTTTTTTTGGGGGAGGCCTACCTACTCTAAACCTCAGGGATGGCCTTCCTCAGACATGTAGGGAGAGACTTCCGAGAACCCCCAGTCTCCGCTCCCCTGCCGATATAGGGGAGCCCTACTCGAGGGAGGCTATACTATCTCCTCAGATCTCCTCCATCGACGACACCCCCGGCCACGGAAGAGGCGTAGTCCCTCAGGCACGATGTAGACCACTTTAGGAATCGCCGAACTAAACTCAGCCTTAGCATTGGCCATAAGGGCCCTACGGCTTGAAGGGAAACCTATATCGAACTAAGTTGGTAAGCTTCCCACAAGATAGGCAGATTTGGTGAGGTTCGCTGACGGGCGCTGTGGCGGTAGAATCGCGAAAACGCACCCCGCCACACGCACCCCCATATGGAACCAAAGAACACCGGGGGATTTTAGTGGGTAGGCCGGTCGTCGCAGACCGGAGAGCCCTGCACATGGCCGCGGTGCATAAGGAGCATTTCCCCTCGAAATAATAAAAAAGAAGAAGCTAGTGTGAAGTTCCTTGGGAGAAGCGTAAGTCCAGCAATGGACTAGCTAAAATTATGGTTACCTATCCTCAACCAGTCTATGAACACAGCAATTATATCTATCAACAAATCCAGCGCTGCCGGTAAACTGATTCACCAAGCAAGCATTATTATGTTAATTATCATTTACATAGTAATCAATGTATACTCAGCAGTCACGTGTAACAGTGTAGATCAACTTGAATTTGTAGCTGCGTTATCCTTCTATATATATATCTTCTATACATTGAATATACTAACAAAAGACGAAGGATATTGTTTGTGCTCAAAACATAGGATTTAAGCATACTTTCTTGGCCAGATTTTATGTGTTCCTGGGACCTTTTCTATATAATAGATTAAACGCCAAGTTATGTATGTTTAATTGTACCTATCATAAAGCTAAAATATTTCCTCAAGAAGCACTTCAAGTTATGTCGTATGACGATACAGAGAAACTATTACTAGTTACCAAATAATGTTTATTTTTATCTCTTTCTTTGTTTGTTTAAATTTATTTATTAACTAGCTGTGCCAGCGACTTCGTCCGTGTGGAATAGTTATTTTGAGCATCATATTTATTTTTGCAAACAACCACCTCAGCTATTACCCGATCTTGACAACGCGACATATCCAAATTTGATCACCATAAAAACGATTCTATACTGTCACGGACATTTTTTTAGATCATTTTAAGAGGAATAATTCTTTCATACATATTTTTTTGGTATCTAGAACCGTTTTCGCAGCGCACGCAACGGAAGCCCTCAAAGATGAATAATTTTCCCCGTTTTTTCCACATTTTCCATTATTTCTTCGCTCCTATTAGTCGCAACATGATGTTATGTAGCCTAAAGCCTTCCTCGATTAATGGTCTATTCAATAAAAAAATATTTTTTCCATTCGAACCAGGAGTTCCAGAGATTAGCGCGTTCAAACAATCAAACAAAAATAATTTTCAGCTTTATAATATTAGTATAGATTATTGTGAGTCAACCATAAAAGATAGACATATGCTGTTGCGGGATGTTTTTTAGACAATTTTATGTAGAATATTTCCGATACATGATTTTTATGTGACTTTAATCATTAATTACAAAGGATATTGATTACGTTTGCTGATTCCGCGCAGTTGATTGATGACTTGTCCAACAAGCAGACAAGGCAAACTGCGCGGAATCAGCAAACGTAATCAATATCCTTTGTAATACAATGGACTTCCGCAAAATAACACCTGCTACAATAGAGTATTTAATCATTAAGGCTACACACGCGACGGAAGCTAAAAAAATGGAGTTACTTCTCCCGTTTTCCCAAAATTTCCCTTCACTGCTCTGCTCCTATTCATTGTAGCGTAATGGAAATCTATAACCTGCCCAGGAGTATGAAGAATAATTATACCAAGTTTCGTTAAAATCCGTCCAGTAGTTTTTGTTTCTATAAGGAACTTACAAACAGACAGATAGACAAAAATTTTACTGATTGCATTTTTGGCATTAGTATCGATCCCTAATCACCCCTGATAGTTATTTTGAAAATATATTTAATGTACAAAATTGACCCCTCTACAGATTTATTAAGTATATATCAGATATACTTTTATTTTGTAATTACAAGCCTGAGATACAGGTTAATCCTAGTTCAGGTATTATCATAGTTATATAATACGTGTATACATATAAGTTAAGTTAAAAAAAATGTAATATTGACTATAGAAGTTATTAAGCGTACATCACGCGTCTTTATAAGACATGGTCCTTTATAAGGCGTGCACGGGGTTACAGATCCAACGCGTAGAGGCCATTTAAGCCAAATTTAATTAAAGTGTGCGTGGCGTGTTCCAATTGGGTCTAATCTCTATGTGCATCATGAAAAATGCAGCTAAAGACTATACCTAGTTAGATGCACAGAAACTATTGTCATTAGTGGTCCATAAATTTGGGGACTATTGCATTTCGATTTTGGTGCTATGGAAGACTCAGACTGAGGTCACCTGCCTTCTCAAAGCCTCTATTATTATCTTCGGATGCAATCTACTTTTGACGGTATAATTTATTGTAGCGCCATCGAATCAATAAACTTATTCTCGAATATTCGGAAACAATGGGGAACCAGTATAACGTAGAAGCGATTCGACAACATCGGATATTTCAGAAGACTTTAAAAAGCTCAAAGAAAATTGTAGAATATTCCAGAAAGGTACTGAACGTTTGTCCAATGCGCCCCCTAACGTCGACTAGTGGAGTTAAAGATAATAGATCCTTATACAATCTCCTAGATTTCTCTCTATATGTTACTATATAAGCGGAGCGTGTCAGGTTCAATATTGCCCTTCGCGATTTCGCAGACCGCGACAGATCCTTACCGACCCTCAACCAATTAACGCAGAACCTTCAAGACCTGCTTGCGGCGTCTGAGACGTCGCATCCCTTGCCTTTCCCTTCTTAGCAGCCTTCTGCTTAGCCAGGAGTATCCAATTATATCAACTATTCCAATTAACATAGGCCGGAGACATTTCGGTGTACCGTGCCTCTATTGACGCATATGCTCTCTTTTATAGGGCAGCGCTGACTGTGCCTCTCCTGAGGTGTGGTCTTCCTTTTCACGTCAATCTAAATGAGGTATCATCATCATCATCATAGGTCACCCTCTGACATCCAGAGGGTGTGTTTTCCGCAGTAGTCCTGTATGGACCATTGTGCGTGAGTACAAGGTGGGGGTTGCTCATTCCAGCCATCCCACCTCCCTCCAGAAGCAGATTAAGTTCCCCATGTTGTTCAGGATTTCCTCAATTGTTTTGGGTGATCCCACGGTTTCTTTCCGGATTTGGGCGACGCCTGTGCACTCCAGTAGCACATGTGCAATCGTTTCCTCCGTCTTCATGCATGCCCTGCACAGAGGGCTATCGGTTATACCTAGAGTGTATAGGTGTTTGTTGAGCGAGCAGTGACCCGTAATGGTTCCTACTACTGTTCTTAGGTTCTTTTTGTTCAGTCGCAATAAACGCTTTGTTAGTCTGTTGCTCAGGTTTGGCATAGCCTCTTTGGATTGCCTACAGCCAGGCGCTGAGGTCCACCAGCTTTCGGCTTGCCTATGTGTGTGTTCTTGTAACCAGCCTCGTAACTGACTGAAGGGATAGGCATAAGCGGTTCTGGTAATGAGGTATTAGGACCAACGGCTCAGGCTGAGTTTAGTCGGTAGGTCTTTCGGGTCAAGCCGCCTCGATTCGTCAGGAGTCTGTGATAATCACCGTGGCACTTGTTTGCGGTGGTATCATGAGGATTCTCAGCCTCTCCTATCCAGAGGGGAGAAATCTCGACAGAGACAGTATTCGATTACGATACGACGAATTAATATCGAAGCTACAAGAGCGAACTACGATGTGACTAATTAATTAATTAGTGTTGGTTCTTGATAATTGTGTAAATTAATAAAAATGTATATTTATTTACTGTGAAGAAACACAGCCCGTAACAATATATTGTTTTTTAATTGAGACGTTATAAATTCGATCAAAATAAAAACGAAAATAATATTTAATCAACATGACATTTACAGGCACTTATTAAAGACAAACAAATGTAAAATTAAAAGCACACAAAGAGCTTAAAAGCTACATAACTTATTACGCGTAAACGCACTTTTATTATTGATTTTTTTAGGACAACCAACAAGACATACACTCACACAATGTTCATGGATACAATAATACTTAAAGCTATGCTAAGTGCTATCTTAATTAAAGGTTGCCACGGCGTGCATTAACTATGAGCAAATGGAATTAATTAGAAAATATTTAAAAACTAGTTTTCGGCCCGCGTGGATTTCGGGATTGGGCCTATAGAGGGTCATAGCTTTTGCCCACGGCTATATATGCGCGGAAGTCGGCTTATGGCGCGAAGGTTTTATCGTGCTTTCCGTGGGACTATCCGTTTTTTCCGAGATAAAAAATACCGCAAATCCTTGCTCAATAATCACTCTATTATTGATGGAAAACCGCATGAAAATCTGTGCAGTAGTTTTGAGCGAAGCCTTTATTGCGCATCCCGTGGGATCTGTCGATTTTTTCCCGGATAAAAAGTAGTGTCTACAAACTATCTCCACGTAAAAAATCACGTCAATTTGTCGCTCCGTTTTGCCGTGAAAGACGGACAAATAGACATACACTCTTTCCCATTTATAATATTAGTATGGATAAATAAAATCGACTTCAAAAATATCGCAACTAACTTACCTACGTATGTTTAGAAAGAATATAAAAGAACTAAAAAGTAAAAAATAAATACGATAACTTCTGTCTTAAATAAACTAACTTTGATATACCAGCTAGGTATTTTTCGAAGTCGGTGCCTGCCCGAATTATAGGAAAGTAAGAGTGATGAAATTAAAGCATACACATTTATCTAACCAATCACGTTATCATCCCCGCACACCGACTTCAAAAAGTACCTAGTTGGTAACAAACGGAACACGAACAAAAAATCCTAGAAATTTATAGAAAGGTGAAAGATTCAACTACGTGTTTTTTGAAATTGTACAGACTATTAGAAAAGATCTCGATGCCGTTGCTCTGAAATAAGATATTATACTGACATTGCCATCTATAACAACATAACATAACATAACCCTTTATTGTATTCATAAAATATTCACACACAAAAAAAAGAAAATAACAAATGTTACAAAAGGCGGCCTTATTGCTAAACAGCAATCTCTTCCAGGCAACTAGGACCAGGGAAATATTAAAAGGAGATTTAAATATAGGATGGGTACAGATTGGACAGGACAATAGGCTATAACTAGTTTAAGTTAAGGAATCTTGACAGGAAGTGCACACGGACTTGATTCTTAAGGACTCCAGCGTTCGCGCTCCCTAATACCCTCAGGAGAGAGTTCCACAACCGGACGGCATAAGCCGAAAAAGAATATGAAAAATAGTCGGTACTTCGGGCCATCTATTGCCATTTTATAATTATTATTGCCATTTAAAGGTGAGAAATGCTGAGCGTTAGTCCTAGATAAGTGAGGTTGAAAAAGCTTATATCTAGATGACCGAGGTACTTTGTAGGGTACAGTAAAGTTTTGTTTCTTATAAAGGGGAAAGGGGAAAGAGTACAAGGAAAAATAAATAAATACTCTACACCTGTTCATAAATCGATAGAGTCTTTTTAAAGGATATTTGTGTTACAATTTTATATGCAATTGGATTACGTTCATAAACACTAACACTTTTCAAGAAGAACAGGAAACAAAATTCTGAACGCCTATTTTTATAACCTCTTTCAAACAACATTTATTTTTTACATATCATAAGATCTTTTCTTAGTACACAAGCTGTATATGTACCTATAATAAATAAATAAAACAGGAGAATGCTTCACTAATCTAATGTAAAGTAAATTCATTCAATATTACCCAACAAAAACGAACAAGCCGCACAAATATTTAAAAGACGGCGTAAAATAAAATTATTCTATTTAACGAAACACTAAAATTGGATCAACTTACTTTGTTTTCGCACAAGCATCTGAAGTTAAACAAAGTCAGGCATTAGCTATGCCTGTACAAAGCCTTTTCGAGCTAAAACTCGATAAAGAAACTACCTCAAAGATCCCGGATCAAAAGGGCACAACGTGTTGAATTAATATTATTGAATTAACTTGCGACCTTGCAGACGTGAGTGGATGGGGAGGTCATTAGAAGTAAATGGGGTGAATTGTTTTTGATTTTATTGTATGATTTAACCTGTTATTGAAGTATAATATAAAAACCAAAATCAAAAATGTTTCTTCAAATAGGATTATTACGGTCATTTTTGTGCATTTATAGATATAAATAAATAAATAAATATTTGTTACACTTACACCAATTAGCCTAGCCCAAACTAAGCTCTGTATGGCTTTGTGCTATGGGATCTAGGGCAACGGATAGACATACATATATTATACATATATAAATAATTTTTATAGAAATATATATCAACAACCATGACTAAGGTACAAATGCTCGCATTCATCACACAAACATCTGCCCCCACCGGGACTCGAACCCGGGACCTCAGAGATGGCGACACCTTGAAACCGGTTGTACTATCCATTCGACTATGGAGGACGTCAAATATCATATCACGGCGTTGATTCATAAGTCTATGATGGGAGAGATGTTGTTTTCGAAAGGATCAGCAGGAACTATTTTTATTTGCCTATACATATTTTAACAAATGTAGAGTCACATGAGTCAATTAGAAGCTGGTCTCACATAAATAGTCTGAACTCAACTTCCTTTACAAGTCCGAACAAGTTCACATTATATTTATAAAAACAAACGGCAAACATAACAATTGAGTCATTTGAATTAAGCCCAAGCGTTGTTATCATTTAAGTAATCTTTAACAGAACAATAATGATGACCTTTTTTTAAGATTCTTTTATTTGACAATTGATTTAAATCTTTAAAAAGAGAAATCCGTAAGTCTTTATTTAGTAATAAATGTAATGTCTTAAAAATCTATAACATTTTTTGCGATATGTGTTTTCACTGATCTACCAAACTGTATCACATAACACTCTAATAAAATATTCACAGATAATGTATTCCTATTGCAAATAATAAATACTAAAAAACAAAATGAAATTAATATTTTAATATGGCTCCCATATAACAAATTTGGTCAAAGTGAATTTTCGCTCAACATTAATAATACATTACATACATACCACTCACGCCTTTTTCCCACGGGGGTAGGCAGAGATTACGTCCTTCCACTTGCTACGGTCCTTACATATCTCTTTCGCTTCATCTACTTTCATAACATTCCTCATACATGCTCGACGATTGCGGGTACTTCTGACCTGGCCTTTTTTCGAGGACACTTTCGATTTGTTCGAAATATGTTCGCCTAGGTCTTCCTCGTCCCGTGTCTCCACTCACTCCAGCTTCATAAATCATTTTGGTTAGTCTACTTTCATCCATCCGTTCCACATGCCCAAACCACCCAAGCATCCCTTTCTCTATTCTTGTCACGATATCCTCTTTCAAACCACATTTCTTTCTAATCACTTCATTATACAATCTGTCACTCAGTTTTACTCCTGCCATACTCCGCAAAGCTCTCATTTCTACTGCATTTATTCTGCTTTCATGTCGTTTCTCCATACCCAACTTTCACTTCCGTACATTAATGTTGGGACCAGCACGCCCTCATGCACTGCTAGTCGCGCTTTTTTTCGCGATGTCACTGTGAATAAGGTGCATTACCCCTCTTTAAGAAAAATGCCGTGGGAGAGCCATGCTTCGGCACGAATTGGGCCGGCTCGACCGGAGTGATGCCACGGCCTCACAGAAAACCGGCGTAAAATAGCGCTTGCGCTGTGTTTCGCCGAGTGAGTGAGGGGTACCGGAGGCCCAACCCTCCTTATTCCCGTTTATTCCCCTTATTCCCTTTTAAAAGGCCGGCAACGCATCTGTGACTCCACTGGTGTTGCGGGTGTCCATGGGCAACGGTTATTGCTTACCACCAGGTGATCCGTTTGCTAGTTTGCTGCCCGATCCTATAAAAAAAAATAATAATAATGGGTCTCCCATACAGCAATTATGAATTTATCGCCGGTTGAATGATTCAATATGAATGTAAGCGAGTCCGACTAGCAGCTTGCTTAGAATTTCATATGAATATTTGTCTGACGTTTCTGTGATAAAAAGATTTTTGAGAATTCTTCTCTTTGAATCTTTGAGAAGCTGAGAATTCTCATGGATACCACCGCGAGCAAGTGCCGCGGTGATTAGATCGGACTCGAAGCAGATCGAGGTGGTTCGACCAGAATGACCTACCGACTCAGCTCTGCTCAGTTGTCCTAATGACCGTATGACTTGCACTGTAATTTATTTGTAATTGCGGAAGAATCATAGGTGACCCTGGCTTCTCTATCTACCTAGTCATATCCAACATAGCTTGATTTCACGATAACGGCCTTTGTTATTTATTACAGTATACAATTTACTGAAACTGTTGGCAACCCGAGGTCTTTTATTTGAAGGTGGTGCTTTGGTTCAGTTCTGGCAATAGCATTTATGATAAAGTCACATGTCTTACATTTTTTTTTTTATGTGATAGGGGGCAAACGAGCAGACGGATCACCCGATGGTAAGCAATTACCGCCGCCCATAAACGCCCGCAACACCAGAGGAGTCACAAGCGCGTTGCCGGCCTTTTAAATGGGAGTACGCTCTTTTCTTGAAGGTTTGGATATCGTAATGCCTCGGAAACACTGCACTGCACTGCAGGCGACAATTCATTCCACATTTCAAATAAGTATGACAAAAAGAGTAATAACAAAATATCCGACAGAGTAAGTAAGTGTACTTCGTTAAAAATGAACAAAAATGTGTTAGTGTTAATGGTTACGAATCGTACTGCTATTTCACTGGCTCAAATTTTAGTCAAGGGAGTACTTTTGGTCCAACGCTATTTTCGATAATAATCAACGATGTACCTATAAAGTTAGAAATCGCTATATAACTATCGCTATATACTAATAACTTTGAGCTTTACGTCAGTTTCAAATGACGCTGCATTATTTTAAAAAATATATATATTAATAATGTAATGAAGCAATGAAAACAAAATCCACCTTACAAAAAAAACAGACAAGACAAGAAAATAATCTATTCCAAAACAAATTAATAAGCACTTAAGAGTAAAAGAAATATTGTACGACAGTATAATATGCTAGTTGCATTTCTTTTTGGATTCGGTGTCAGTTTTATAAAGTCTGATTTTTTTTGTTATATTCTTAAAAATTTTATAAACTTCATTTAACAAAATGCAGCTCACGTAGAAGTGTTTCTTTTTTAAAATACCTCTCAAGTGATCTATCTTTAGCTAGGAACATAAGGTACAAGATTTTAAGTACCTTTACGGCGCTTAAGTAATAAAGGTATTATCCCAACAAAGATTTGCAAAATATTCTTTTTGTATTTTTATAAATCTAACGTAGTTATCAATTTAACCCTTCATCAAAACGACGGGTACAAATTGTCATGTGCCAACTTTATTATCAATAGCCGTCCGTAAATTATAAATGACTTTTCGTTATTGGGCTGTCAAAGGCGTCCCTAAAATTCTGGGCGCCGAAAAATTTTGGGGCACCCCGCTAGCTGAAGGGTTGACTCTCCATATACGAAGACAGGAATGCTGCCCTAAGCGAGGGGGAATGTGGAAAATTTGGATCTAGTCACGTCCCACTCGATTATTTGCGCGGATGAATTTCAAACTTTTCTTTCGAGCAAATTTTCATCTTTATTTTGGAATAAAATTGGATTAAAGTTTTATCAAAAATGAGAACGGAGTTCCTTTAAGAAAAACACAAATATACTCGTATTTAATGGTACAATAAAAATCCAGATAGATACAAAAGATTAAATCCACAATATTTACATGCAAAAAAGAAGTCATTTGTTTCATACAGTACTAGCAGCCCGTCCCGGCTTCACACACCCGTATGAAGTCGGGACGTGTGTCTACCCAGACATTACTCTTTACAGCGTAGGCGATGAAAAACATTTTATGGCTATTTTTTTACACCTTCGGTTGGCCTTAATAAGAATTTCTAAAGATTTCTATAGTAATTTAGTACTAAATATAGCCTATGTTACTCAGTGATAATGTTTCTAATGAAAAAATAATTATTAAAATCGGTCCAGTACTTTTTGAGTTTATTCGTTACATACAAAAATACAAATCTTTCCTCTTTATAATATTAGTGTAGTTAAAAATGTTATTAAAATCTGCACAAGTACTTATTGACGAGAAAACAGATATAGTTTTAATAGAACACAACTTAGTGCATACGAACAAGAAAGAAATTGACTCTACACTGAAATTAAGAGATCCTTCTTGAGAGGAACAGGTAAGAAACTGATCGTCAATTTATTATCCAATAAAATCGGTTTATTTTAAAAATATAGAAGCGCGATAAAATCTTCGCGCCATAAACCGACTTCCGCGCATATGTAGCCGTGGGCAAAAGCTATGACCCTTAACCTTCTATAGACCCAATCGCGAAATCCACGCGGGCGAAGCCGCGGGCAGAGAACTAGTACTTTAATAAATTATTACAGAATACAAAAATACTTTGTAAAGGAGATGGTGGTTGGTGAGAGAAAATTGGAGGCTGTCGCCTCCTGCGAAGATGTAATATCACAGGAGGCAGCGGAGAGGGAGCTACGCTCCTTTTCGTCGGAGACGATTAAGCGTTAGAAGGCGGGCCTATAACACTCATCTTCCATGACCGCTCAAGGTGAGGCCTGCGTACTAAGGTGGCTCTTATTACCAGGGCAATATTCTAAAGCACGTAATACCCGACCTGAAACTAGTCGGGCATTCATAGGGTAGTTTAGACCACTACCCAGTTCCTAGATATCCCCAGCAATGGACTAACGGGACATCAAATTGATTTAGTAGGTATGCCCGTCTATTCGCCGACAGAGTTCATATATTCACGTTGATTATTCACTCTTCCGTTCAAGCCGTAGGGCCACTAGGGCCAAGGCTAGGCTGAGTTTAGTCGGTAGGTCTGCTGGGTCGAGCCGCCTCGATTCACCAGGAGTCCGACATAATCAACGCATCCCTGCTTGCCTGTTGCGTTGGTATCCATGAGGATTCTCAGCCTCCTGTCCTGAGTGAAAAAAAAAAAATATTCCCTCGACAGATAAAATGCGTATGTAATGTACAATAATAAGGTCATAAACTTAGGTATTAATAAATTGTACTTAAATTAAAAATAGAAATTCGCTAAGTCTAATATGAAAACTAATATACAAGCTTTCCGTCTGCGACTTCACCCGCATTATATCAGATTTTTCAAAAGGAAAAACATTTTGCTGTGATATAATTTTATACATCTGAGCTCAAACTATTGCCATATCAAATTTCATTAAAATTTATTCAGTAGTTTTGTTGAATTAGTCCATATAATCCATCCATACTAACAAACTTTCGTATTTGTTAAATTAAAATTAATATTTGTTACACTTACACTAATTAGCCTGTTTTTTGCGGGGGGAAATGCTCCTTATTCACATTGTCACCGCGCTGGCTAGGCGCGGCCGTGTGTGGGGCTGAGAGGACCGGCCTACCCACTAAAACCCCCCGGTGTCCTTCCAGCCCATATCGGGGCGCGTGGCGGGGTGCACTTTCGCGATTCTACCGCCACACGCCCACGGGCTAGCTCGACCTTGGTTGGTCGAGTCTTCGCCAAGGAGGGATTGTCCAAGACACTAGGACCAAGGGGGGATTGTCCCAGATACTAGGACAATCCCCAGGTAGAGAGGCACTTCAATGGCGTGCGCGGTAAGCCAGCCGCGTACGCTGCTTTCACGGCAAGTACACTAATTAGCCCAGCCCAAAGTTCAGCTTTACAAAGCTTGTGTTATGGGATCTAGGATAACGGATAGACATACATATATAAATATCTTTGATGGAAATATATATTAAATATCAATTCAATTCAATTCATTTTATTGCATAACCACAATGTTACAACAAGATGTTATTTGGTAACAAAAAAAACAGATCATTAAGGACTCTATCGGGCACGCAACAATTAGAAGAGAGGAAGCGCTTCTTAATACCTCATTAAAAGTAACACTTTCCTAATAACTAAAGCCTAATAGCGTAATTGATTAAATATTTGAATATCAAGTAGTTTTTTTAAATTAAAATAAGAATTATTATTTTTATTTAAAATTATCATCAAAATTATCACCAAAGAATTCATTTATATCATAATAGCATTTCATAATTAATAATTGTTTCAATTTATTTGTAAATATATCATCACTGAGCTCGCTGAGAGACGAAACACGTGTCGACCTTGTCTGCTTGTTGGACAAGTCATCATGAACTGCGCGGAATCAGCAAAAAACAATATCCTTTGTAATACAATGGACTTCCGCAAAATAACACCTGCTACAATAGAGTAAATATATCATCATTTACCTCGGAAGTCAATATGTCAGGTAGTTTATTATATAATTTACTAGCGACCCGCCCCGGCTTCGCACGGGTGCAGTGAAAAAATGGTTATGGTGGGTTATCCCTAAGAGATAGACATATACCATCGCGGACTTTTTTGTGGATTTTTGTAAGTTGTACAATACTGTAGTACATTATTTTGGTCTATCTCGTAGGGTTCAGCCAGCGTTTGCAATATAAGCGCAAAAAAACGTGCTTATTTACGACATCACATTAGAAACCTTTAAATTTATCAGTGTTTCTCTACTATATTATGCATTTATTATACATACAAACCTTCCTTAAGAATCAGTCTATCTATTAAAAAAAACCGCGTCAAAATCCGTTGCGTAGTTTTAAAGATCTAAGCATACATACGGACATACAGCGAAAGCGACTTTGTTTTATACTATGTATTGATTGGAAATATTGTAAGTATTCGAATTATTGATTTTGAGGCGGGTACTTGGTAATACTAATTTATTTCTACGTTTCGTTCGTAATGAATATTTTGATGGAACATCTCCGCGCGTTTCATAAAAACATTTATACTTACGCACAAACTTTTCTTCACATAAACATCTGCCCCCACCAGGATTCAAACCCGGGACCTCAGAGATGACGACACCTTGAAACCGGTGTACGAACCACTTGTCTACGTAAGCCGTCACACGGTGGTCTACATTAGTACGATGCTATAAATGCTGTAATATAAATCTGTATAACTGGAACCTCAACATGAGCACTGAATATTGGTGAAGTGTTCTCGAAAAGTCATCGGCGGAAAACGTAGAACGCGTGCTGAAATTCCCGCAAAGCGGAGCTGCCTGAAAAAATGTTTTTGAAAAGTTGAAACTGATGTCGTAGAGTGACTTTAAAACGCTCGTTAGGTACTGCTGCTACATGCAAACCATTTTAAATCATGATACTTTTTTGCTATCAGTGTGCACTTCACATGTTGAATTCCGCGGTGGGGAAAACTACAAGTGTATCCTTCAAGTTGTTTTATGAAAATTTTGTAATACAGCAACGATAATATTTGATTACTCAAATCAAAATTAACTTTATTCAAATATGACTTTATAGAAAGCTCTTTTGAATCGTCCAAATTTTTTTTTCAGTACTAAAGATTCAGTATGTATTTTTTATCTGATAAGAATGGGCGTAAAAACTTATCAGCTTTATCAAAAGTAATAACAATATTTATAATAAATTATGTAGTTACGTTAATATATATTAATATATATTTATACGGGAAAACAAATATTTACACTTTAGAATGTAATATCTTCAAATCAACAGTAAGCATTGGCATCATTTAAATAATCATTGACTTTGTAATAGCCCTTACTCATTAGCGTCTTTTTAACATGTACCTTGAACTTATGAAAAGGCAATTCAGCTACACTATGTGGAGTCGTGTTATAAAAATTTATACATTTTCGCATAAACGAACCTTTAGTTTTTTGTAGCCTGTACGTTGGAACGGCAAGTTTATTTTTATTTCTTGTGCTTGAATTATGCATTTGAAAATCAGTATGAAATTATGTTACTATTTTTATAGAAATAAACGGCAAGTTTATTTTTATTTCTTGTGCTTGAATTATGCATTTGAAAATTAGTATGCAAGTATGCAATATGTTACTATTTTTATAGAAATAAATCAATTTTACATAAATATTTGGGTCCGCTAAAGTGATTATATTAATCTCTTTAAAGTTTAAGATATCATCTCTTGCACTTTATTGAAAGTAATACAAAATACATATTTTATAGGGCGTTTAAATTTAAAAAGTTACAAAGTTTTAAATGCAAACGAAAAAATCACAATTTCATAGTTAAGAACGCGTTTCCCGTAGCACCCAGACCAGATGGCGTTCAAATTTCATTTTAGAGATAGTTTAGAGACAGAGACGTGTCGCGACGAAACTGCTATCTTTATGCTAGAAAATGTCACATGCAAAGCTTTAGAAAGTTTAAACAGATAGATGGATATTCTATTTCATTTATAGACATAGATATATACAATTATTAGTTAGCGACCGCTACGGCGACCCGGGATGAACCACGCCCCTTCCGTGGCCGGGGGGCGTCGTCGGTGGAGGAAGCCGGGGGAGGTAGTGTAGCCTCCCCCGAGGGGGGCTCTCCTCTAGGAAGGAGAGCGGAGGCTGGGCGTTCCCGGAAGTGGCTTGATGTTCCCGAGGGCTCCCTACGTGCCTGAGAAGGTTTTTAGTGGGTAGGCCCCTTCTGGGGAGGAGAGCCCCACATAACCGCCGGCTCGCCACAGCCGGGGTATGCAATTTAATGCATTTTCCTCAGGGGAACAAAAAAAACTCCCATTTTTCATTTTTAGGGTTGCGTAGCTAAATGGTAAAAGACGCAACCCTCATAAATTCGTCATGGTTGCCTGTCTGTCTGTCCATCGGTTTTTCACAGCCGCTTTTTTTAGAAACTATACTGTTGAAACTAGGTAAATTAAAGTAAATAATTAGTGAAAAAGTAATTAGTTAAATAGTAATAATAGTTTCTAATATCATTTCTTTTTCTAAACAATTCACACAATCCCAACTAATATTATAAATGCGAAAGTAACTCTGTCTGTCTGTCTGTTACGCTTTCCCGCTTAAACCTCGCAACCGATTTTGATGAAATTTGGCACAGACAATCTTTAGATCCTGAGACAGAAGGCTTTTTATTTCTAAGAAAGGGATGAAGGGGTTGAAATAGAGGTTGAAAGTTTGTATTGGTTTTCTTAATTTGAAAAGATAAAACCATGAAACTTTATATTTAAGTACTTGATAAGAAATCATTAAACATTTGTTCTAGCATTTTTGTAATTTCGACCAGCTAGGGAGTGAAATAAGGGTTGAAGGTTAGTATGCAAGTTCGTCAAATATCACGTCATAAGAAACAAAATATCGTTTGTTCTAGCATTTTGAAATTTTTACCAGTGTGTGGGTGAAATAGGGGTTGAATTGAAGATAAGGCCATGAATCTTGGTACCTTAGACATAAGGGACAAGGATTGACAAAAACAAATTTCACGCGGGCGAAGCCGCGGTCGGAAGCTATATCTTTATAAATTCTTGCCTATTTGATATTTTTATGTATAAGCCATGTTATTGTGAAGTTTTATAAAAGTACATTCGGTAGTTTTTACGTGAAAGAGTAAGAAATAATCCATACACACTTTGCCTTTGTAATAAGAGTAAGAATCCTTAGATTTAACAAACATGCAGAAAGTTCAAAAGGATTCGCTAGATGGCGCTGTTTTCTATGCACACAAAGTTTGCTCCTAATTTGTGCTTATTCAAACTTTGCTTCCTTTACATGCAAGTTCCTATTTTTGTTAGGTAAAAATGAACTTAAGTAAGGCAACAATAAGGGTTACTTCATAAGACCTATTGTAGACTACACTTTTTCTTCTCTAGAGCAAAGAGAAAATAATTTTCTCTTTTGTGCGTACTGTTATTGTTTCCTTCGAATGATTGTTCTTATATCTTTTGTGTTCTGAGTGAGATTTTTTAGTAGGAATAATAATAGGTCCTCAACTATAAAATTGCCTTTCTTGGTCATATTTATACATTTATTCGTATTTTTAATTGTTTTACATTTAAGTACCATAGATAATATTTATTTTTGAATTATATTTTAACCCTATAATGCAAGTTATGGTCACGATTTAAGTTTAGAATTAGGTGACTTTAAACTAAAAACAAAAACTTAAATACCAACTATTTTATCGTCAAAATTTTGTATGTGACAAAAATTTTGTGACAATATTTTTTTTTATTTCAATACTATGTTGTACTTAGTATAATAATGTATGGAATAAATGATTTTTTTTTAAATTTCCTATATATACATGTATTTCTTATATATATATATATATATATATATATATATATATATATATATATATATACATGAAAATTAAGTATGTCCTTATGATAAGCTTTTACTTATCAAAGCCTCAGTCACGCCACTTGGTCCCTAGACAAAGACGTATCACCCGTTCGATTCGTTATCGAATTCGTTTTGATATCAATGTATGGAAATGATTCTTAATTACGGAATCATCTCTATATCTTGGTTCTAATAAAGGGAAAGAAAGGCAAAACAAATATTTACACTTTAGAATGTATCCTCAAATCAGCACCAAGCATTGGCATCATTTAAATAATCATTGACTTTGTAATAGCCCTTACTCATTAGCGTCTTTTAAACATGTACCTTTGTAACTTATGAAGAGGCAATTCAGCTACACTATGTGGAATCTTGTTATAAAAATTTTACATTTGCCCATAAACGAACCTATAATTTTTTGTGGCCTGTACGTTCACCAGCTTATATACATTCCTACCGATGAGACGACTCTTCCCGAACTATTTTAGGACGATTGGGCCTTAGTCAACCAAGGGGAGCGGATAGGTTGACAAATGCATGACAAAGTCTGATGTTGCTTCATTCCATTGCGGACTTGTGAAGAAATTCAAAGGTACACAGTCCACCAATCTGTACTAGGTCAGCGTGGTTTACTAAGACCTTTTTCCTGATGTCCGTTTTGTTCATAGCAAGAACGATCCAGGGACTGAGGAACCTTATTTCTCCAGATTGCCTTAAGACGACAAGGTCAGCTACAACCGGATCTAAACACCTATTGGGAATTATAATGGATAGCAGAAATTCTAGACATACTGTAACTGCAACGGGAGCCACTCTAGCGCGCAGCCCACCTCCAAAGTGAAAAGCGGGCTAGTTGACTAATGCCTAGTCGCCGTCATATAAATAGTTAGGGTAGTTTCGTACTTCTCGCTGGAGAAGAAAGTGAGCTGTGATATAGAGCATACGACAGCGAAGCGACAGCCAATACCAAAAATAGAATCCAATAGAAGTCATATTTCAAACGAAAATGATATAGGTATATTGTTGATTTGAATATTTTTTCGATGCTCAATCAGCAAAGGAATCTTTTAGATATTCAGTTAAATGACTGTACACTGGCGAGTACTAAAACGAAGCAGTCTAATTTGGTTTATTTTCATAACAGGTAACTGGTTCAAAATCAAAATCCAAATTAACTTTATTAAAATATGACTTCATAGAAAGCTCTTTTGAATCGGACGAATCCGAGACGTAATTTCTAGCTGATAAGAAGAATGGGCGCAAGAAATTTATCATCTTTACCAAAAGTAATAACAACATATAAAATAAATTATGTCGCTACCATACAACGTACCATATGTGCTTACAATTTATACAGGGAGACAAATATTTACAATTTAGAATGTAATGTCTTCAAATCAACAGCAAGTATTGGCATCATTTCAATAATCATTGACTTTGTAATACTTTGTAATATTATTGACGTGAAACGTCTTTAAAATCGCGCCGAAACATACGGGTACCAGGTTTAAAAAGTGGACCGTAACGAAAAGGTCTATATCATCGTACCTGAATAATTAAAAAACTAGTAGTCTTAGAAACAAAAATGTGGTGTGAATATTTCACTTATATAGTCAGCTCGCTGTTGTGACATGCAGTTTTTTATTTTTATTTCAATCTTTTATTTTAAATGCGATTCCCTAACATGGACGTTTCACGTTAAAACCAACGGCCGTGTGCCCCGGCACAGCCCCACCCGATTTTTTTCTTTATATTTAGGTTGATTCCTCATACTTAGAACTGAAACTCAAAAACGATTTTCATCAAACCTATATCTGTGCGATATCTGTGGATAGGTCTGTCTGAAAATGATATTATGGTTTCCAATACATATATTTTCCCAAACAACTCACACAATATTCTTATAATTGCGTGAATTGTCCAAAATATGACGATAAGTGTCAAGAAAGTAGGAAAAGTTTACCATCTAATACAAACTATGTTTATAATTTTTCATAACAGGTAAAACTGGTCGATTCAATAATTGTGCTGTATAATTGTGAAAAAATGCAAACAAATTATTCGACTCGGAAGTGAAAAAACTGGGATTGTAATCTTAATATGCATTTTAAATAAAATGAAATGTGAAATTTTAAAAAAACGTTTTTCTTTCTCTTACTCTGTTGCCAATTTTATTTGGGGTCGGCGCAACTTGTATGCCCCTTCCACTATCTTCTATCATTCGCCATTTCGACACTCTTCCCCACACGCCCATTCACTTTGTCACAAAAAAGTAATAGTAATTTATGAAACACTAATTTTGAAATTAATTTTTGTTTCTATTATTGTATAATAATATATCCCCCTCTTGATTAAATAAACAAGTAAGATTAACAAGGGGTACAGAAAAAGTGGCATTACAAAAATTCTAAATTCTGTTTCGTCATACCACCAATAATGGATAGTTATTCGATAACTCAATAAAAGAGAGTTACAACTGAGTTAGGTTTCGTATGAGATTATATATTATAAAAGTTATTGCTATCCAACCTAGTAAGCAGCAGTAACTTTATTACTTCGCCCACATTATATCGCATTTTCTTCTTAGAGGAAAGATATATTTTCCCGCAGTAAAAATTATGTTATATCTTTACCCTGACTTTAAACTATCTACACTCTAAATTCCATTAGAATCAGTTTAGCTATTTCTATAGGGATTTCCTACCAAGAATTTACAAGGAATAACATTCAGTTTAATATTTAACTGTTTACTTTGGTAGCTTATTTTGCACGCCACTGTATCTCAAGCATTGTTTGGCATTCAAACATTATGAATTCATCATTGGTTTCAATTTTCGATACAGCCTATATTGTGTTTGAATTCGTCGTATATTAAATAAGCACAACATATCTACAAATTGAAAATAAATAAAACTTTAATTCTTAGGGAGTAACCAAATGAACTTAGAATTGAAAAATTAATTATAATAAAAAACCGGATGTGTTTACATTTGTTGATCCATCATATAAGGATACCAAAATAAGCTGCTTGAGAATCTAAATAAATAGAAACATATTACATGCTATATTGTAGAAGATACGAAAAAAATATGCCTACGGAGGGTATAAAAGCGAGTGCAAACTATTGACCCGGGCATTGCTGTCAGAAAAACAGATGGCGCTACGTGTGCTATGTAGCGTTCGAGCGACTGCAACAGAAATTTATCCGAGCGCTCTCGGTCACTTCTCATTTTCTTAGTCGACGAGTAAACACATGTTTTTCAATTACCCTCTATAGCTTTCTAATAAATATAAGTTGAGCTTCTTTTGCATAAATTAAGTCAGAGCCTTAAGTTGTAAAAAGTTACGTCATTCTCTTAATAATAGCGTGGATCTTCTTACAATATATAGTGTAAATTAAACAATGGAGGACCCTGAAGAGGATGAAAGTAATCGATAGTGATAGTGACCACATAAAAAAATAATGACTAATTTACTATCAAACTACCCGCATTTATATCACCTTGAAATTCGCCAAAGCGTCCATCAAACCTCAAGTTATGCTAACGCATTAGTAGTTGAATTCCGCACGGTTACAGTCTGCAAGTAAGTCTGTTGCACTCCAGCCGCGATCATGAGATCTTCGGCCAAACTTCGCAGCGGTTAAGACGGAGTGAATAGCTTTTCGAAACTTGAACCTCGGCTCGTTAGTATGGAGATGCGACGATTATCAAATTATCAAGTTCTGGGGTGACGATATAGAGAATTTTAATGAGTGTTTTCAATGAAACCAGTTTTTTTGTTTACTGGAGTTTGTAAAATAATATAAATGCAATTCTAGGTTTCGTTTTAAATGCTAATTTTGTATGTATTTTTTTTTTTAGTTAGAAGAGAAGAGTAGTGAGTGGTAATCTGAGAATAATTTGGACCAAAAATATATTCGCTCGTTATATGATTCTACGAGTATTCCTAATCGAATTTTTGACGTTATTAAAAGTAATAGAAAAAATACAAATTATTGAAATCAAATTAAAATAATTTAATTTTACTGAGGCTACTCCAGTGACACCCAATTTGTATACATATATACAGGGTATCCCACGGCCATGCCACATGAAGGGAAAGTACCTTAAATATTGTAGATAGAAAATTTTACTGAAAAAATAATCCTTATGATGAAACCTTTCGATGGTATGATAAGGCTAACAGGGTATTTTTTTTCTTGTGTAGCGGTTTCGATTCCCGGTTCAAACGTGTAATTATTCAAAAATCTATTAATGCAGTTAAAATTGTTTTTGAAATTAAAATAATGTCTTCTTTCAGTAAAATGTTCTATCTACAATGTTTAAGGTACTTTCCCTCCATGTGACATGGCCACGGGACGCCCTGTATATATAACTATTCACGAATCAAGATGATCTTCATTGCAGACGTCACGTTGAAAGTGCTTGTTTGTCAGTATATCGCAATAATGAAAAAAATTGGAAATCCGTTGCAATTATCAGCGACATAAGAGCTAGCTCAAAGTGAACATGTAATGTTCTATGTACAATTATGATACATTTTCCAGTATATAGTTAGTATATAGGTTGAAATGAGGTCGCTTGATTGGACAACGATATAATGATCTATATGGACACGTCTCTTTAATTTGTACCAACAAAGGTCAATTAATTTTGCGGTTCCTGTAATCAAGGATTCAATTTCAAAGAAAGCCGCCCGTTAATTGTGACCCTTAACGTTATATTAATAGGATGCTTATTAGTGTACAACATTATTAAATTACGTAATTTGAAGCGAAATTGTGACACTAAACGACTGGAATAAAATTTCGACGTCATTATTCGAGAACCGAGCATTTATCGAGAATATTTGGAGTGTTCAATTCATAACTTGCCTTTGAAATCTGAACCTTCACATGCAAAGCTAGCAATAATTTAATGTAACGGCCAAATTATAATTTTTAAATTAAAATCGAATCTACGTCACAACAATTTTAATTAAACAAAAGGGGTAGTTATTACCACTATCAAGCATCACTAACACACAAGACACAAAGATCGTATCAATTAATTTTGGAACACAACTTAAGAGCGAAGAACATAAGGTTACATATGTACTTCGAATCTGGAGTACTGAGTTAACAGCAGTCCTGTGGGAATGTTAAGTTGGAAGAACTTGTACATGCGCTAATTAAATATAGTTTGGCGAGTATCCAGCAAATTACAGTTCCTGCTCTCGCCTGTAGCATTTAGGTATACTCGGGTATAGAAATGAGAATTTCGATGACAATTTTTTTTTGTTTCCCTCAGGAAAGGAAGGCTGAGAATCCTTACAAGGAGCACGAAAACGGTGAACGGTGTGACGGAGGTTATGCTGGACTCCACGTGACCGGAACGGTCCGGCCACGTGACCTACCGACTAAACTCAGCCTGTGCCTAAGTTCTAAGAACTAAAGTCTGATTAATTAATTCACTGGAGTAATCTGACAGATGCTAATGTCACATTGTAAAATTATGCTGCCATATTTATCGTAACTAGTGAGGTGACCTGCAATATAATTGGATAAATTGAATAAATCGATAAGGACTTCACCCTTCGTTGTTATTCAAATCACTCACAACAAAGTCAGTAACAACGTGTTCGGGAATTTTAAGTAGAAAATAAAAAGACAGTGCTTCCGATACAATGCTGATGTATTAATAATAAAGTAACATTAATAATAAAATGAAGGTGAAACAATAAAATAACAATTGTCCGCATTACGCATGCCCAGCAATGGACACAAGGAGACGGAGGGTGAATTTGCGGTATTTATCCGAAAGGAACTTATTTCTGAACATGCCCCCCAACGTTGAAAGCTTTGCTTTCAACAACATCTTCTGTAAGTGGACATATTTTGGAGAATGCTCTCTTCAAAACTCCATTTGCGGTCCTGATTTCAGCGACTCGGTTTATACCATCTGGTCCCGGATGAACAGCGATAATGCGGCCAAGCTTCCACTTCATTGGAGGAAGATTGTCATCCTTTAAAACTACTAAGGTGTCCACCTTTAAATCACTCGAATTTTTTCGCCATTTAATTCGTTGCTGGAGTTCTGCGATAAATTCTTTACTCCATCGATTCCAAAAATGTTGACGGAATTGTTCAACTCTCTGATATCGAGATAAGCGAGAAGTATAACTGTCTGTATAATTTGAGCTCGGCAGTGATGTAAAAGGATGACCAATGAGAAAATGTGCGGGTGTCAATGGTGACAAATCATTGGGATCCGATGACAGAGGGGTCAGCGGACGGGAATTCAGCAATGCTTCAATCTGCGCCAATACAGTGTAAAGCTCTTCGTATGTTAAATGACAATTTCCCAATACTCTCAATAAATGATACTTTGTTGATTTGACTCCCGCCTCCCAGAGTCCGCCGAAATGTGGAGTGCAAGGAGGAGTAAAATTGCCGCGGTTTCGGAAAGTGAGTTACAATTAGATTTCAGAAATTTACCGATATCATTATATGCACCAACGAATGATGTGCCATTATCCGAAAAAATATGTTTAGGTATACCCCTTCGTGAAATAAACCGCCGCAGACATGATAAAAAATTATTACTTGTTAAATCACCCACCAATTCAAGATGTATGGCCTTGGTAGAAAAGCATACAAATAAGGCAATGTAAACTTTTATTAGCTTACAACCTCTCCCAAGTCTATTTGCAGCTAAATTGGACCAGCATAGTCTACACCAACTGTCTCAAATGGAAAACTGGATATTAGGCGCTGTTGTGGTAAGTTTCCCATAATTGGAGTAATAATTCTCCCTTTCATTCGGTTACATAAAACGCACTGACGATAACACCATTTTGCTAAGTTGCGGCCACCGAACGGCCAAAACTGTTCTCTTACTGTGGCTAGTAATAATTGTGGACCAGCGTGCATTAAGCGTTTATGCTCATAAACAAATAATATTTTAGTAAAAATGTGAGTGGACTGTAGTAAGATAGGATGTTTCTTTTCATAAGGAAAGTCCGAATTCTCTAAGCGACCTCCAACACGCATTATGCCACCATCGTCCATAAAAACATTAAATTTAAGAAGTGAATTCTTTGCTGGTAATTGCTTTCCTTTGATTAAAAGTTCATACTCTGGAAATGATTCTTTTTGACTACAAATTATAAGCTTATTTAAAGCAGAGTTTAACTCATCGGTACTAAGATGTTTTGTTTTAATATGTTGCTTTCTACATACAGCTATAAACCGTAATACATATGCCATACAACGCTTAAGTCTCACAAAATTAGAAAAACGATTAAATTCGATTATACTCTCTTTATTAGAATCTAATATTGTACATGTAACCTCAGGCTTGATTTCGGGAAGATCAATCACCATGTCAGAATCCTTGAGCCACTGACATGAATTATATTCTAAGAAATCTGGACCTTGCCACCATAAATCGCAATATTGGATAAGTTCGGGTTCTAAACCTCGTGATATGAGATCTGCGGGATTTTGATTGGTAGGTACATGATTCCATTTACAACTACTAGTTAATTCCAAAATATCAGCTACTCGATTACGCACAAACGGCTGTAATTTAGATGGTACCATTTTCAACCACCCTAAAACAATCATCGAGTCAGTCCAAAAGAATGTGTCATTTATTTTTATTCGCAATGAACTTATGATTTTTTCATACAATTTAGCTCCTACTAATGCTCCGCAGAGTTCAAGCCTAGGTATGGTTGTTGGTTTAATTGGTGCTACTCTACTTTTGGCCATATATATACGAACGCATACACTACCATTTTTATCAATACTTTTAAGATAAGCACAGGCTCCATAAGCACACTCGGATGCATCAGTAAATATGTGTAATTCTACACATACAGGCAAATCACAAACTGCTAATCTTGGGATGCGCACATTATTTAAAGATGGTAAGCTCTTCAGCATTCTTAAAAATGACTGTTGTACATCTGGTGGTAAATCGTCATCCCAAGAAACTTTACTTAACCATAGTTTCTGCAGTATTATTTTTAAATTAATGACACAAGGTGATAAAAGCCCTATGGGGTCAAATATTTGACCTATGAATGAAAGTATATTACGCTTAGTAATTTTATTAGGAACTGTTGAATTAATTGAAAAATAAAGGTTATCAGAATCAGTGTGCCAATCTAAACCTAAAACCTTACTTGATTCCTTAGAATCTATATTTAAATTCATGGAGGACTGCGAATCAGACATTAAATCAGGAGCATTAGATTTAAATTTTCGCAAATGCATTCCAGCTGAAGCTAGAAGCGCCACTACTTTCTCTTTAATACTAGTAACTTGTGCTAAAGTGTCTCCTCCAGTAAGTAGATCGTCCACATAAAAGTCGTGCTGTATAATTTGCGAAATTTCATCATCCTTACTATCTAAACCGATTTGTTTAAGACACCTGATTGCCAGAAACGGTGCACAAGCCATACCATAAGTGACCGTATTTAATTGGTACACCTTTATAGGTTCGTCCGGACTATTTCTCCATAATATCTGTTGTAAATGTCTATCGTTTGGATGTACAACGACTTGTCTATACATCTTCTCTATATCAGCAGACAGCACATACTTATGTTGTCGAAATCGAAGAAGTATAGACAAAAGATCATCTTGAATTGTTGGACCCACCCTTTGAATATCATTTAAAGAAATACCTGATACTGTTGGAGCACTAGCATTAAAAACGACTCTTAATTTAGTAGTCGAACTACCTTCACGTAATATACCATGGTGGGGTATAAAATACGCTCGTTTATTTGAATTTGACTCATATTCAGACATATGCCCCAATGAACAGTATTCAGACATAAAATTAGCATAATCATTTTTGAACGAAGGCTGAGCTGTTGTCCGTCGTTCTAATGACAGCAAGCAATGTTTTGCTCGCTTAAACGAATCACCCAAAACATCTTCCGATTGTTTAAGTGGTATACGTACACAAAACCGTCCGTCGGGTAAACGAAATGTGTTTTGTTTAAAATGATTTTCACATATTTGTTCTTCTTTAGAATAAAACGATGACTTATGGCTTACCTCTTCAAGTTGCCAAAACCGCGTTAACTGGGTTTGAATATCATCGTTTTGAGATGGGTTGTCCAAACAATTTATCTGTCCGATATTGCACTTTAAATCTTGCGATATATTATTTGATAAATAACGACTATCAATAGGGCCAGAAACAATCCAACCTAATTTTGTCTCTATGAGTGTTGGATAACCTTCCCCTAATTGAATAGTGTGAGAACCTAACAAATCCCAAAATATATCAGCTCCTATAATCATATCTACTGTAGATGGTATATAAAATTGAGGATCTGCCAAGCAAATATCTGTAGGTATATTTAAAATAGACAAATTGATTGATCTGTTAGGCACCTTATCTGTAATACAAGGTAATACAAAACATTGCAATGTATTCGAGTAATTCTCGTCTAATGACTTCACATGCACACGAACCATATTGGTAATTAGTGATTTTGCATTGTTAATACCCAGTAGAGACTTTTCAACACTAACAAATGGTAAATTAATTTTTTTAAATAAGGCTTCTGTCATTAAACAAGATGTGCTTCCACTGTCCAACACTGCACGAACCACATGTTCATGATTGTATTGGTCATATAGTTTTAATAATGCAGTTGACAATAACACATAACTTCCTGAACGAGTTGATGCTTGGCACGAGAGCGCAACGGATGTACTAGGCGGATTATCTGGAGTCTCTTCAAGTGCATTGGTACGCGAAAATGCTACAGATCTAATTTTAGAATCAGGAACATGTATGAGTGTGTTATGCTTACGTTTGCATATTTTACAACCATTTTTTTTACAATGATTTGCATAATGTCCAATTTTAAAACAATTAAAACAAATCTTGTATTGAGGTACCAAATGTAGCCTTTCTTCATTACTTAAGGCTAAAAATTGAGAACAGGCTTGCAATTGATGGTCAGCATTACACTTAGGACATGTTTTAATAGTTTTCGCGGTCTCATTCATACTATGATTATTTGATTGTTGTGACAATTTGGAAACTGCAATCATGGATTTCAATTTTACACTTTTTGCATTAAAAGTATGCTGTGAGGTAACACGTGTAAGTTCTAATGTTTCAAGCAGATCTGATTTATTACGCAAAAAATTTATAAACATATGTATTGATATAGATTTATCTTTTTCTAACCTACCCTTGAATTCTTCCCATTCACGATAAGTCTTACTGTCTAATTTGTGTGTAACCATATGTATAATTAATGTATCCCAATGCTTAGTGGGCTCACCTAATGACTCCAATGCTCTTAAGTTTTTATTTACCTGATCAATCAGCCGTTTTATACTATAAGAAGATTCTTTATGAATAGATTCGATATTAAATAAAGCTGAGACGTGATTCTGTATAAGTAACCGCTTATTGTCAAAACGTTCGCATAGCAAGTTCCACGCTACTGAATAATTTTGAGATGAAAACTCGATGGATTGTATAACGAGTGCAGCTGTATCGTCTAACGAAGCTCTGAGATAGTGAAATTTGTTGATGTTATCAATTTCATCGTTTAAATGAATGAGACTACAAAAAGTATCGTGAAATTCCAGCCAGTTTTCGTATGAACCACTAAACTTTGGCAGCTGAATGGTAGGCAACTTAACAACATTTTGATTAGTAGGGCGTGAGGAATCCTTCTCGCTACCATCATTTGTATTTTGAATATTATGCGATAGTATATTTTGAGCCATTGATATACATTTGTAATAGCAACGTTCAAAATCATCTCTCTCAGACAATTGCACATCAATATCATCAGCAAGACATTCTAATTTTAATTGAATTTCGTCGTACTGACTGTACAACAATTCCATTTTATTAGTTCGTAATTGTAATTCACATACCTCCGATTGGCCTAACGTTTTGTCTAGACTACTAAGATAGGTAGAAAAAATTGTTAAACGCCCCTTATAACTGCCGCGTTTCCGAGTCAATTCTTTGATTTCCTCTTTATCGGCCATTCTGGGAGGCGAGGAGTGACAAATCTGGAAAATTGTAAGATTACAAACAATTTACGAATACAGTTTATGCCTTATAAAAAATACTACAGTTTTGAATCAAAGTTAAGTTTTATAAAGAGAAAACAATAATTCAATAATTATTTTTACAACTATTTGATAAATAAGGTTCTTCAATGCCTTAAGTACACAGATGATAAATATTTATAATGTTAATTACCTAAGTATTATTATTATTATTGGTTTTAAATGTAAATTATCAGTGATATTTGAAGTAATAATTAAAACAAAGCAATGCAAACTACATGAATGCACCTTAATGAAACAATGATTAATGTCCTATTTGCTTCCCTCTGTAGATACTGCTTAAACAATAAGTAGTAAGCCTATTACTTATTAAGGCGACAATCAAAAGTACAAACGTTATCTTATTTTTTATTATTCTTACATGAAAACAATTAAAGCAAAGTTGGATAGTATGATGCGTAACAATGCATATACCTACAATTAAGAAATGCCTTTTTTACGTGCACATTGATTAATATGACCGCAAAATACCAAATTGTGTATTTATTATAACATTGAAATATATACTAATATATAAAGCTGAAGAGTTTGTTTGTTTGTTTGTTGTTTGTTTGTTGTTTGTTTGAACGCGCTAATCTCCGAAACTACTGGTGCGATTTGAATAATTCTTTTTTTGTTGGATAGTCCATTTATCGAGGAAGGCTATAGGCTAAATAACATTACGCTATGACCAATAGGAGCAAAGACAGAGCGGTAAATGTGTAAAAAACGGGGAAAATTATTCATTTTTTGAAGGCTTTCTTTGCGTGCGCTGCGAAAACGGTTCAAGATACACAAAAAATATGTATGAAAGAATTATTCCTCTATACATGATCTAAAAAAAAGTCCGCGACGGCATATGTCTATCTTTTAAGGTTTAGTCACAATGACCGTTTTTATGGTACCAAATTTGGATATGTCGCATTGTCAAGATCGGGTAACAGCTGAGGTGCGCAAAATAACTATTCCACGCGGACGAAGTCGCGGGCACAGCTAGTATTTGATAAAGTTAAATTAATTGCGGTGTTTACTATCTTTAAACAATAAAAAGTGCAGCTGTAAAATTATGTTACATCAACTAACAGATAAAAATAATAATGATACTAACCGTTTGATTATCGGAATACACTTAATACTACCTGTGTTTGAGAGTTGGGTTTAAATAATAACACAATATGCTTTACACTGTGATTTCACCAAAGTAATGAATTTTCTTCACCGCACCCGTGTCATGTACAATCTCTCCAAACTTATAAATTCCTCTTGAAATTCTTACGAAAATTACAAAATTTACTTGATTTCGTAATAAATAATTGAAATCCGGCTTACTCGAAGACCATGTTCGGGAATTTTAAGTAGAAAATAAAAAGACAGTGCTTCCGATACAATGCTGATGTATTAATAATAAAGTAACATTAATAATAAAATGAAGGTGAAACAATAAAATAACAATTGTCCGCATTACGCATGCCCAGCAATGGACACAAGGAGACGGAGGGTGAATTTGCGGTATTTATCCGAAAGGAACTTATTTCTGAACACAACGTTTATTAAAAAAAAAGTACTCAATTAATTATAATATAGGTACATGAATTCTATCAGATACAAAAAATGAAATTCACTCACTTGCTAGCGTTCCCGAACTATGCGTTCAGTTAATCAGTAAATCAATTTTTTGAGCTGTAATTAATAATTGTAAAAGGGAGACGACTGATCATCGGCCATATTGGCGGGGAAGAGGGATTTGTCGACGAATGTTTCTTGACGTTCGAGGCCAAAAAGGGTACAGAAGATTACCATAAGGAAATGAATGCCGAGTGTTTCGAGGAATGGTTTAGGGGGGTTTTAATGAAACTAAAACCCAATTCCGTAGTGGTCATGGATAATGCCCCCTACCATTCCCGGAAGATAGAATCACTGCCAACGATGTCATGGCTTAAACAAAAAATACAAGCTTACAAGCAAGGCTTACAAGCAAAAATATTCAATTTGAAAAACATGACAAAGGCCGCTCTTATAGACATCGTACGGCAAAACAAACATTTACATCCCGACAAATATGCTTTTTACGCCTGCCCCCTTATCACTGCGAGCTCAATCCTATCGAGCTGATTTGGGCGCAGGCAAAGGGACACGTAGCGAGAAACAACAAAACCTTTAAAATGACTGAAGTTAAAAATTTGTTCGAAATAGGACTTAAAACCGTGACTGCCGAAAGATGGAGAAGCTGTGTGGATCATGTAATAAACTTAGAAAATAAAATGTTTAATCTCGACCATATGATGGACAATATTACGGACCGTTTTATAATAAGTGTCACTGACAGCGACGACGATAGTGATAAAATTATGTCTGACGATGACGAATAAAAATCTATCCATTGAATATTTTTGTTTCATTTTATATATATATCTCGAGTAATTACGCCATTTCAAAGTTATCACCTATTTGCCCTAAAGGTACCATGCTAATATTATTACATCGATTATACAAAATTGGATTAAGATTTCTTAATAAAGTAAATAAAATGAGTAATGTGATTTGAGGACGGAATGAAATTGAATGAATGAGTTTGATTTCAATATTCTAGTCACAACACTATTTTCTGTTCATCATAAAGTGGTAACACCGTAAACGTCAGTTTACTCCAGTGAATTAATGATTAGACTATACATAGGCAAATCGTGAGGACGATAACTACGTAGAGTAACCGTGTGTTTTGCTCATCATCGCCAGAATGTTCACCCTCATGTACTGGAGACGAAGTGGTTACGCACAGTGTCCGCACACGCTCTGATTGTGGAATTAATTACTTGCCAAGTTTTCTCTGGGAAGTGTAGTATGGGATTCTTCAAGAAGGCAGTTAATAGGTTTTTCAAGAGTCAGTAAAGTATTTGTGAAACCCCTGGTGTTGCAGAAGTCCATAGATGACAGTGACTGTTTACCATAGCACGCTGTAAGTCTGTGTGCCAATTTCGTGGTATATAAAAAAATATGTGTGATTTATTGATAAACTAGCAGACTGCTATCTGATGGTGAGTGCTTACAGTCGCCAATGGTACGTGTAGTTCCTATGAGACTTTTTTGCCATCACCAAACTTACGTATAACAAAAACGGACAGGCGGCCATCTTGAAAATTACGTATAACAAAGGCAGATAGCCGCTATTTTCAAAATTACGTGTAACAAAGACGGACAGGTCGCTATCTTCAAAATTACGTGTAACAAAGACGGACAGGCCGCCATCTTCAAAATAACGTATAAGAAAGACAGACAGGTCGCCATTTTGAAAATACTTATAACAAAAACGGACAGGCGGCCATCTTCAAAATTACGTGTAAGAAACACAGACAGGCCGCCGTCTTGAAAATTGCGTATAACAAAAACAGACAGGCCGCCATCTTGAAAATTACGTATAACAAAAACAGACAGGTCGCCATTTTGAAAATACTTATAACAAAAAAGGACAGGCGGCCATCTTCAAAATTACGTGTAAGAAAGACAGACAGGCCGCCGTCTTGAAAATTACGTATAACAAAAACAGACAGGCCGCCATCTTGAAAATTACGTATAACAAAAACAGACAGGCCGCCATCTTGAAAATAACGTATAACAAAGGCAGACAGACCGCCATATTCAAAATAACGTATAAGAAAGACAGACAGGTCGCCATTTCGAAAATACTTATAACAAAAACGGACTGGCGGCCATCTTCAAAATTACGTGTAAGAAAGACAGACAGGCCGCCGTCTTGAAAATTACGTATAACAAAGGCAGACAGACCGCCATATTCAAAATTACATGTAACAAAGACAGACAGGCTGCTTTATGAACATAAGAACATGAAATAAATTATTGTAATCTTCAAAACACACCACCTTCATTTGACAATGACATTTGTACACTTAAATAAAACATCGCCAACTGAACTCTCCGAATGATCAAAGGTCAGGTAATTGTTTCAAACGTTAATTATATATCGCGGAATGTCTTTAATTATTCTCATTTAGAAGCCCGAACAATCAAAGTCTATTTTTGTTCCCATTCACTGTGTGAGCTCTTTGTAAAGTCGCGAAGATATTTCGAAGAAAATTTGCTGTACGCTTCGTTTCATATACGTCAGACATCACATTACTGACGTAGGAAAAATTCTTTAGAAGACACAGGTATAACTGAACTCTTGTCTGTTCCTGCGGTTATCCATTATTTATTTATTATCATTTTAATTTAACTTTAATATATTCTTTTAAAACTGTATGACACGGCATTCCTAATATAGGCATGTTTTCAAATTATATTTTTACTAGCGACCCGCCCCGGCTTCGCACGGGTGCAGTGAAAAAATGGTTATGGTGGGTTATCCCTAAGAGATAGACATATACCATCGCGGACTTTTTTGTGGATTTTTGTAAGTTGTACAATACTGTAGTACATTATTTTGGTCTATCTCGTAGGGTTCAGCCAGCGTTTGCAATATAAGCGCAAAAAAACGTGCTTATTTACGACATCACATTAGAAAACTTTAAATTTATCAGTGTTTCTCTACTATATTATGCATTTATTATACATACAAACCTTCCTTAAGAATCACTCTATCTATTAAAAAAAACCGCGTCAAAATCCGTTGCGTAGTTTTAAAGATCTAAGCATACATACGGACATACAGCGAAAGCGACTTTGTTTTATACTATGTATTGATTATTGTATTTCCTATATTATGTAATGGAAAGTGACTTCATGAACCAATGAACTTGATACCTGCTATTTTTTTTTATTGTGACTTTGTTTTATTGTGTACAATAAAGAGGTTATATTATAAAATTTTGTAAAAATCAATCAAGCCGGTTCTGAGGAGTTGGTCGCTAACATAGTATCTCTATAATTTTATATAAAAATATAGTAGTAATCTAATAGTGTATTTTTAATGTAGAGCGATAATAATTAATTTTAGAACATACATTTAGACTGACTTAATTTATTTGTAGGTATTTTCAAATTATACTTATTGTTAACAAGACAAAGTCTGTATGATGTGTGTCCTTTGATTGTTGACGGAGGAGTAGTTTGATTCAGATATATAATCTGTGTGTGCCATGTCTGTGCTATGTACGTCGTGGATTAAAAACAAAAATGTGTGATTAGCTAATAAATAACATAATAAATAGGAATAGATTATTCTTAAAATCGAGCTTATATATATATATATATCTTATATATAAAAATGAATCGCAAAATGTGTTGGTAAGCTCATAACTCAACAACGCCTGGACCAATTTGGCCAATTCTTTTTTGTTAATGTTCGTTGAAGTTCTAGGAGGGTTTTTACAATGAGGAAAATTCGAATAATTCCCTAAAAACAGCCCTTTTATTTTCCCATGCAAACGTTTTCTAACTAAAACGTACAGTCGAATTGAGCTTTATTGTTATTGTATAAAGTTCATATTGCAAGCACTCACTGTTGTCTAAGCAATGAAGGTGTGTTCCTAACATCAAAGAGTCAAATTGCGCTTTATTAAAGCTACATATAGTTGAAATTCAATCATATCTATCAAAACAGTGTGCGTGCGTGCGTTGGAGCACAGAATACATCGTTGGAGGATTTAATGTCACGTTCCAAAATTGAATAGCCACAAAATGTAATAGGTCATTTAGACTTTTTTTGCGATTTGGTTGGCTATGCGACATTATCTATAAAATAATTAGGAACAAAAAACTGCCACTGTACAAATCTTTTTGACAGGACGAAGTCTGTCGGGTCCGCTAGTATATAATAAAAGTATAGTGTTAAACAGTTTGTTCTTAAAAAAACTTTCCTGCGTGAACATGTAAGAAAACTCATAAACCCAGCAAGTGAGGTATGCTTTACTGTTTACAATGTTAAATAATCTACTTAATTAAAAACTTGTTTACATTATTCCTCTTTATATTCTCAACACTTACATACGTTCTTTGCAAATAACATCGATTGGCGAACGTGCCATTGCAATCGAGAATGGTTATAAAAGATGTCATCCAATCTATACTTTATATTATCTTTTAATACATAAAATAAATGTCAAAATAACTTACAAATCTAGCAAAGAAAATTTCTATTTCTTTAACAAAGCCTTCTTCAATCCTAACGCTCACATTATAAGCGGCTCTTTGTCAATTTAACACAATCCTAAAGACCAGCTGTAAATTAACACCGTGTTACGGCCTTATCGCTGTAATAAAGTTTCTATCGTTCCGCACACCTGTCGTCGTTACTAACGGTCAACGGTGTTAGCTCAACACAATAATTATTTTATATTTTCCTCGGCATTTATTATTGGACGACAATCTTGCGCTTACGATGTAATTAAAAATTATAATTTGTATATATATATGTATAGGGATTTGCTCAGTCGGTTACATCGGGCTCGTCAGTCGGTTTGCGTAATACGGACACAGTGAGTTACTTGTTACTTTCATGTAATTATAATATGTAAATAGCTGTTTGCTTGCCTCATCAACGATCACTATTTCTTGTTAATCATCACCATCTGCACGGCTTTGGATTGCTTCACACGGATCTATTGATGTAGCAGTCAAACTATGAAAGCAGGATAGTCGTAAAGTCTACGCTGCGATTCAACACCTACTAATAATAAATAAATAAATAAATATTTGTTACACTTACACCAATTAGCCTAGCCCAAACTAAGCTCTGTCAGGCTTGTGCTATGGGATCTAGGGTAACGGATAGACATACATATATTATACATATATAAATAATTTTTATTGAAATATATATCAACAACCATGACTAAGGTACAAATGCTCGCATTCATCACACAAACATCTGCCCCCACCGGAATTCGAACCCGGGATCTCAGAAATGGCGACACCTTGAAACCGGTGTACTATCCACTCGACTATGGAGGTCGTCAAACTCAAACGTACTATTCGTCAAACGTACTATTGGGTCTCTCCGGCTGCCTACCGTCGCGGTCCCGACTACCTACCGGCGCGGACTACGACCGGATCAGTAAGGGCAGTGGTGTTTGATATAGGGACTATTCGGATGCGAATACCAATTCTTGTTTCCACGACCTACTTTTACTTTTAGACAATATACATTGTACTTGCAACTATATGGACCTTTTATTTCCCCTCTCGAGTAGGAGTAAAAAAATTTCAGTGGTTTGTGACGGTGCGTTGATATCGTATAATATGTCGGTGGTTCGAGAAAATGGCATCACGGAGCTTGAGAGCGCAGCTCCAGTCCGCCTGCTACCACGGCCGGTGCAACCTGGTCGGAACGTCAGGCGATGAAACTCGGTAGGTAACAATATCGTGTTAATTCCCGTCATACATTTATATTGATTATGCAACACGAAAGTTTGAAAGTTAGTATATATAAGGTGCCTCAATCATATAATGGGCTCGAGATATTAAGAAGGGATCCGAAATTTACCAAAGCACAGGTAAAATAAAGGTTACGAGTTGATTGCTCGATATGGTAGGTTAGATTCAGCAAAAAAATCAAAATCAAAATAATATTTATTCAACATAGACCTTTACAGGCACTTATTGACGTCAACAAACAAAACAAAAAAAAAGCTTAAAAAAAAAACGAAACAAAAACCTTGTCCGTACGTACGAATAAGGAAAAAAAAGAAAAAATATATTGACTCGACATCTGTTCGGCAAATTGGGAGAGCCTTCTCGAGAAGAACAGGCAAGAAACTCTGAAGGTCTATTTTTTATCTCCTCTTTTCAATGTTAATAATTATAATAATATAATATAAAAATACAATATAGTCTAAGATATAATCATACCTAATACGATTACAGTCGTATGTATGTTTACATACACATATAAAATAATACAATATTATAAATAATGTTGTTACCAAACATGGCTCTATGAATAGTGTCCCTATTCCCAAATAGTGTGATCATTTAGATAGTCACTTACTTTATAATAACCTTTACTCATGAGTGTCTTTTTGATATGGATTTTAAATTTATATAAAGGCAAATCAATGACACCTTGCAGAAGCTTGTTACACACAGATATACATTTCCCCAAGAACGAACAGCTAGTTTTATGGAGTCTGAACATTGGAACGGCAAGTTTATTTTTGTTTCTAGTATTCACATTATGTAGATCACTGTTTTTATTGAATTTATTATAGTTTCTATATACAAAAACTAAATTATCATATATATAATATTGACTAGCTAAAGTTAAAATATTAATTTCTTTGAACAATTCTTTTAGGGATTCTCTAGCCCGTAAACAGTAAATAGCACGAATCGCTCTTTTTTGTAAAAGGAAAATACTCTCAATGTTAGCCGCTGATCCCCATAGCAGCAGTCCATAGGACATAACACTATGAAAGTAGCTGAAATAAACAATTCTTGCCGTTTCAACATTAGTTAAAAGTCTAATCTTTTTTACTGCGTACGCCGCTGAACTAAGTATGATTGCCAAAGTTTCAATATGTGGATCCCACTGTAGTCGTGAATCTAACGTAATGCCTAAGAATTTAGTATTATTTACTAAGTCAATGACATCACCATTCATATTTAAACGAGTATCAACCTGCCTTACATTGGGCAAAGAGAATTTGATACATTTTGTTTTCTTAGAATTTAAAGACAAATTATTAGTTGTGAACCAATACAGAACTCTCGAGAGAGCACTATTTACATCGTCATAACATTCCTTTTGTCTATCAACTTTGAATAGTAAAGAAGTATCATCTGCAAACAATACTGTCTCACACGATTCTGTAATGTAGTAAGGAAGGTCATTTATATATATTAGAAACAGTAGAGGACCCAATATTGATCCCTGGGGAACCCCCATCGTTATAGGCGAGCTAGCAGATTCTGATCTATTAATAACGACTTTCTGCAATCTGTCTGATAAATAAGATTTTAAAAGGCTAACAGCTCCATCCGAGACACCATAATGTCTAAGTTTACTTAAAAGCGTTTCATGACTAACACAGTCAAACGCTTTGGAAAGGTCGCAAAACACTCCAATTACATCCCGCTTGCCCTCCCATGCGTCAAAAATATGTTTCATAAGTGCAGTTCCGGCATCGGTAGTGGATCTATCTTTGGTAAAGCCGAATTGGCTTTCATGCATGAATCTGTTTGTTCTCAAGTGACCTATTAGTTGATAGTAAATAACTTTCTCGAAGATTTTGCTGAAAGTAGGTAATATGGATATAGGTCTAAAATTTGAGGGATCTTTTTTGTTACCCGATTTGAAAAGTGGTATTAATTTACTATATTTCATTAGATCAGGAAAGATACCCTCATCAATACAAGAGTTAAAAATGTGTGCTAACAATGGGGCTAATTCATCGATGACAGATTGAATTATGTGAGTTGATATACCCCAGAGATCTTCAGTTTTCTTCTTGTTAAGTAAACGGAATGTTTTCTTAATTGAAGAAGCATCAAATATATAGATAGATTGTAGGTTAGTATATTTTTAATTATGTATAAAGATAAGTCGCATCTCGCAAATAAACATAATGTTTGGCGAGAATATTATATATTAGAAGAAATGTTAACCTATAACGTAGAAAATAATATATATATATATATATATATATACTATATATATATATATATATATATATATATATATATATATATATATATATATATATAATATAAAATAGCTAAATTACATTATATAAACATTTGTGTAATTTTGGTAAAATTGTTCAAAGAACTGTTACTGGTTAGCTGGAAAATACTGTAATATTTGTATGAAATTTAGTATAAAGTTTTTGTATAAACTGTCACACATTCCACAAAAATAGAATAAAAAACTAATTATATATACATTTTACCACGAAAAAAATAGCTCTATCTTAAATACTGTAATATTTGTATGTAAATTTAGTTTTTGTATATAGAAACTATTACACATTCCATAAAAAAAGAATAAAAACGAATTATAAAAGAGTCGTTCCAACGTACAAGCTTCAAGAATCTAATTATTCGAATATGATGCAAAATTATAATGAATCTTTTCAAGATATAGATTTACTTTGTGGTTATATGAATAGTTTTAAGAAGTCTATCTCCGAAGAGCGGCAGGGTGGTTGACCTCTTCATTAATATGTGTTATTTTAGTTGCTTCAATAGTATATAGTCTTGTTTTGTGTACCGCTTTATTACACAACTGAAATTAATTGTTAATTAATTGTTAACTGTTAATATTATACAGCGGCTCGCGACTGTTATTGTTTTCGTGTTATTGTCCATTGAGTAATACGCGGATAGCGTTGTGGGCTATAACTTTTTCAGCATTTGTGTTACGATTTCTATTTATTTGTATTTTGTAGCTGTTTGCTGTTCCTTAATAAAATAAAAAAATGTATATTTCCATTTAAAAGAAGCTCACGCAATGTTGCTGAGTTCATAATCACAGCCTATTAATGTCCCTAGCGAGGGCGTGCGCCTACCCTATGTCTACGGCCTACTAAGGCCTAATCGCCCTACGATTAGGCCTTAGTAAACCACGCAGGCCCAGTGCAGATTGGTGACCTAATACATACATCCTTTGAATCATCGAACTTTAACGAACATTAAAAAAAAAAGAATTGGCCAAATTGGTCCAGGCGTTGTTGAGTAATGCGCTTACCAACACATAAAACACTATCAGCCGTCTGTCTGTCCCTATGTATGCTTAGATCTTTAAAACTACGCAACGGATTTTGATGCGGTTTTTTAAATATATAAAGTGATTCTTAAGGAAGGTTTATATGTATAATACATGCATAATATAGTAGAAAACACAGATAAATTTAGAGGTTTCTAATATGATGTCGTAAATAAGCACGTTTTTTTCCGCTTATTTTGCAAAAACGCTAGCAGAACTCTACGAGATAGACCAAAATAATGTACTACAGTACTGTCCACCTTAAAAAGTTCATCTCTTAGGAATAACCCACCATAACCATCTTATATCCTTTACTAAAAAATGGTTATTTACGAAGTAATTTTAAACAATACAGCATTAATCCTTATCCAATTAAGTACCTTAAATAAATTGTGTTTACTATAAATCAATATGTTTTTTTACAGCATGTAATTTAAGTAAATATTTCCGAAGATATTACAAATTTAAAATGCAGGGACGTAAATAAGCATTGCACCCGAGGAAAGCAGGGGCGGGTCGCTAGTTTTTATATATAAGATTATTTTTCGCTGTAATGATAATGATCGCTCAGACAGCTCCTTGTTTTCACAGTTTCAATCAATTAACGTCGAGCAGTGTTGACGAAATCGAAAGGAAAGTAATCTAACAAAAATCAATAATTTTCAAATATACGCAGAAGTTTGCGCAATATAATATTAATTTTATCGGCGGTCCAAACGTAATTATTTTACACCAAGTTGGGTGGTGGTTATCTTGAAATCAAGGACACTTTGGGGGTTGGGGAAAATTAATGAAATTTGTCTGCACAGAAGACTTGTATAACACGTAATAGTCGCGACAAATATGTTCCTTTCGTTAACATCTTTAACATGGTCTTTATACAGATCCAACACGTAGAGGCCATTTAAGCGAAATTTAATGAAAGTGTGCGTGGAGTGTACCAACTGGGTGTAATTTTCTATGAGCTTCATGAAAAATGCAGCTAATGACTACACACAGTTAGATAGACAGAAACTATTGTCAATACTGGTCAAAACGTATGTGGACTTTTGCATTTCGATTTCGATGGTAATGAAAACCGGGCTATGAAAGAGACTCCGGTCACTTGCCTTCTCAAAGCCTCCTGATTGATTTAAATATGGCAGGTATACTCGCCACTTACTCGCCAAAAAAGCAGACCAATATTGGTGCGAAGAGAGCAACATTAGTGTTAACGGCTAAGGGTGTAGAGGTGTGTCTGCGACAGCGATCGAGACGCTGTCGGCATTAAAAAAATAACGTTATATTACCCGTTAAACAATCGTTATTATTAAATATAAAATAATTAAGAGATTGTTTCCTTAATAAGAGACGTTGAGCCGATACAGGTCGCTAGTGTCTACGTAAATGGTTTTGCATTGCCATCTCGTTCTAACACACAAATATCATACGTCCTCTCTCGCATCTCCTCACGGTAGTTATAATCTTATATATAAAAATGAATCGCAAAATGTGTTGGTAAGCTCATAACTCAACAACGCCTGGACCAATTTGGCCAATTCTTTTTTGTAATGTTCGTTGAAGGTCAAGGAGGGTTTCTACAATGAGGAAAATTCGAATAATTATCGGAAATACCCTAAAAACAGCCTTTTATTTTCCCATGCAAACGTTTTCTAACTAAAACGTACAGTCGAATTGAGCTTTATTGTTATTGTATAAAGTTCATATTGCAAGCACTCACTGTTGTCTAAGCAATGAAGGTGTGTTCCTAACATCAAAGAGTCAATTTGCGCTTTATTAACGCTACATATAGTTGAAATTCAATCATATCTATCAAAACAGTGTGCGTGCGTGCGTTGGAGCACAGAATACATCGTTGGAGGATTTAATGTCACGTTCCAAAATTGAATAGCCACAAAATGTAATAGGTCATTTAGACTTTTTTGCGATTTGGTTGGCTATGCGACATTATCTATAAAATAATTAGGAACAAAAAACTGCCACTGTACAAATCTTTTTGACAGGACGAAGTCTGTCGGGTCCGCTAGTAAATCGATAATATTAGTTTTCTTACCATTTATCTCTCCAATAATGTAAGGCAATGTTCAATATTATAATGTGCTTGTAGTTGAATTTCTATAATAATTCTTTTTTTTATAACATGCATATGATAATTTATTGTAAATGTAATTAATATTATGTCTTTTGTTTTTTACCTCTCTTAGGCCCGACCAGAATACTAGCGCTGCCACCGATCAGTCTGCTGCAGCAATATACTGAGGTCGGGTCCTAATTGGCCATTTATTAAATTATTGTATCTGCTTTGTGTTTGTTCTTGTGGCCAATAAATGTTTTCTATTCTATAAACAATATAAAATTAAACCTACTTAATATAAGGATCAAAATAATGTTGGTTTGACAAATACGCTATTCCGTTTCGTTGCAAATTTTATGTCAGCATGATTGATAATTGCTAAAATGCAAGCAAATATCGACTTTAACATGACAAACGTGTCCTACACCGACTACACTTTTATATTTAATAGAACTTCAGGTAGTCTATATTTGTCTGAGCATTTTTACAAGGTCAACCAATTCTTGACCGTATACCGAACATTACGTTTCTTAATTCGCTATAACTGCCAGCTATATTATAGACTACGGATTTTCATACGTTCTTATTTCGGCCATTAGCGTTCGTATCGGGCATTCTACGAATCAACAAGAAAATATGAGAAGATAAGTGAACAAGCGAAGTATCTCAGAACTAAGTCTCAGACGAGTGATACGGACAAAGATACTCGTACGAGTAAGTATTATTTAAGAGGACGACAATTAAGTCGAAGTTCATGCTAGCGACTAGTAAATCAATACATAGTATAAAACAAAGTCGCTTTCGCTGTATGTCCGTATGTATGCTTAGATCTTTAAAACTACGCAACGGATTTTGACGCGGTTTATTTTAATAGATAGAGTGATTCTTAAGGAAGGTTCGTATGTATAATAAATGCATAATATAGTAGAGAAACACTGATAAATTTAAAGGTTTCTAATGTGATGTCGTAAATAAGCACGTTTTTTTGCGCTTATATTGCAAACGCTGGCTGAACCCTACGAGATAGACCAAAATAATGTACTACAGTATTGTACAATTTACAAAAATCCACAAAAAAGTCCGCGATGGTATATGTCTATCTCTTAGGGATAACCCACCATAACCATTTTTTCACTGCACCCGTGCGAAGCCGGGGCGGGTCGCTAGTACGAAATAAAATAAGAAATCATATTTATGGTTTTAATCATTATTTTAAAACTATGTTTAAAGCCAAACTTTACCACTTTATATTGATTTTTCTGATATAAATTATCAATTAACAAGTGCCTTATCCAGAGAGTTCAGATTACCTTTATTGGATTTTGATATTACTCACGACTATTTTGATGCCATAAGTAATGAGAAGTTTTATACACTTATTAAAAAACACTTAAATGGAACTGTCACTACAACTTTCATGTTACAGAATTGAAAATCTTTAAAAGAACTTTTCACGGCACTGGAGCCTTCGGAAGTAATTTTCCTACATTTTACATACACAAAGTGAAATTCTAAAATTTCTAATTTGTATCTAGATTGAAATTCAGAACCATTAACATAACCAATTATTATTACTTTTATAAAATATGGTGGAATTGTTTTAAGCAATTATGTGGCTGTCTCTTATTATTTATAGATTTTTATTTAATCTTATTTTAATTATTTTGGGTACAGTGTGTTTGCATGCATCATCATATCTGAATCGTAGCGTATTTATTACATGATTCAAGGTTATTATATGTTTTTCTTTCTTTCTTTTATGTCCTTACCCTCCTTCCTTCCTTTATGTCTTTTTATATAAAATAACAAACTGTTAATTATTATGGATGTTAATATAAATATCAGCTTAACTTGTCTATATTGTAAATTCGTTGATGCTGATTTTAAAGCCACACAGCATCTATCATAGATCGTCTAATTCGTGTTATTACAGAAATGTTAGTAATAAAAATCACTTATTTGCTTTATTCTTCGCCAATTTCTAAGTTGAATGTTTAAAATCAAAATTAATTTTATTGAAATATGACTTTATAGAAAACTCTTTTAAATCGTCCAATTTTTATCCCCTACCACCCATTCAGGACGAATTTTTTAGCTGATAAGAACAATGGGCGCAAGAAACTTATCAGCTTTATCAAAAGTAATAACAACATTTACAATAAATTATGTAGTTACCATACAACTTACATATATGTTTAAAAAGCACCAAGCATTGGCATCATTTAAATAATCATTGACTTTGTAATATATAGCCCTTACTCATTAGCGTCTTTTTAACATGTACCTTGAACTTATGAAAAGGCAATTCAGCTACACTATGTAGAATCTTTTTATAAAAATTTATACATTTGCCCACAAAAGAACGTCTAGTTCTTTGTAGCCTGTACGTTGGAACGGCAAGTTTATTTTTATTACTTGTGTTTAAATTATGCATTTGAAAATTACAATGAAATGTGTGACAATTTTTATCAAATTTTCATAAATATACTGGCCCGCTGAAGTCATTATATAAATCTCTTTAAACAAATCTCTAAGAGAATCGAGTTGAAAGAGAATGTTAATATATTAACATAAATAACGAATAAAGACTATTATCGGCGTTGGTTTTTGGCGTCACACGTACAAAAATACAAAATGTTAACAGGATTCTGGGTAATGTAACGAGGTATTTTTTTCAGTGTACATATATAATATATTGTAGTGTGTCTAGTGTAAGCATTTTATTAGATTGATACGATATATCGTCTCCGATAACACCACATTATCAATCTCGAACTCATGATATATTGGCGATAATTTTCAAAATAAGAAAACACATCATTGAAAAAGGTTCGTATCGTCGCCTTTTTTAGCAATGTCTTTTAAACTATAAGTTTGTTTTACATAACTACTAGTGTGTAAATAAAAAATGAATTAACACAAGCTTGTCTTAATTACTACTAATAAAAGTATATTTATAAGTCAACTAAAATGATAATTATAAGATTTTTATACCTAATATAAATTTACATTGTTGGTGTTAAAATTAAAGCATATAGCATTACGAAAAATATTGAATCGGAATTTTCATTTTGTTGCCAAGATTACCTTGTTCTTAAGCAACTATATAATTATCCTTAACCCTTAGTAGCTTGATTTACGAAAGTGTTTTTTTATTATTGTTATTTTTGCTTGTTTGCTTGAGGGTCTAGAATGAAAGGAAAAATGGCTTAACAATCACATTTTTTTTTATTTCGTTGGAAAGAATATTATACAACAGTAAAATACGTACAGCCAACCTATAAAAGAAAAACTAATAGTAATATGAACATTCGATTTAAAACATAGATATCAAAATTTGAAATTTTTCGAGACGATAGATATTTTATCTTCCAGTGGATATTATTTGTATTCTTTTTAATGAATACTGTTGATACACTGAAAATAACGAAGCCTATCGCGTTCTCGAACCTAGGTACACTACGCTTTATTATGCTGTAAATTAAATAAAGACAATCCACTTTAGAAAATGAATAAAAACAATTATTCACCGACGAATACATAAAATAGCGAGAGCGATCCATAGAGTAGAGAGATATTCGTAATTGTTTTATGGAGCACAAGGCAAAGGACATCGCCCCGTACGGCAGTTGTCTAACGACACGGCAACACGATTCATTATTTTAGGGTTTTGAAAAGGCAAAATAATGACCATAAAAAGTAATCAATACATATCAACCTGGATATTCCAGCCTGTATATTTGAAGAGAATTAATATCTAAATATTAGTCCTCATTTAAATGCAACAATCAAATATGAAGGGCATCAGTAAAATATGATTCCAGACTAATCCAGCCAGTTACTAAGGAATAAAAAGGTTGTCGACTCATTTAAATTCTGACGAATGATGATAAATTCGATGGAACTTTAAGCTTGTTATTATAATATCGAGATAAATATTTACCTAAAGCTTCTGTAAGATTCAAACTTTTATAAGGCGTGCTTTGGGATATAACTACAATGAACAGATACAATTAAAATGAATTTAATGAAAAAGTGCGTGAAGTGTACAAACTGAGTCTAATTTCTACCTTAATAAGGAGAAATGCAGCTACAATATATAACCAATTAAATGCACACGAACTTTAGTAATTAGAGATCCTATTGGTTATTTTATCGTTCGGTGGTAATGAAACTTGCCTATAGAAATAGGCTCCGGCCACCTGCCTTATTTAGTCTCATAACTCACTCATTACTCATTTATATTTTTTTCAAAAAAGCAGACTAATGCTGCTGCAAATAGAGTAACATAGGTTTTAGCCGTTAAGGGTTTAGTGTCTGCTGCAGCAGCGAAATGCTGCCGACGTAGTGACATTATTACATTCCTACCTTTCGAGCATCTGCTATTGTGACTCGACACTGCTCGCCCAGCCACGATAAGGCAACTGTTGGAACTTTCAGTGTCTCACTGGCAGCTTACCACAAGCTAAGCGCGACTAACAGCACTATAGTACCATACGCACTTATTATTATTACTAACACTTTTTGTAACGACACCAAATTATAATGAATGGAAGTCCAGCTAAATGTGTCGCGTAGCGGAAGGCTACGGCTTGGGAGGGTTCTTAGTAGTCAATGCTCAAACTACAGTTGGCTGCTTGAGGTTGGTTTATTTAAACGATTTTACAAAAGGTATAAGTAATAAGAAAAAGAAAAGTCCTACAGCATTACGTGTAGAACTCTTTCGTGAAATTTTTAATAAATCAATATAATAAACAGGTAGTATTTTATGACATTGTATATAAATTATAAATTTGATTCGATTTGTACAAAAGCGAAACATAGAGTGAGTCAGCCTAGCTTATTTTGCTTTAGCAGATGACATATTTCGAATTTTGACTGACAACCAAAATCATAAACGAAAGAAATAAACCGGCCAGGATTCCCATGAGGATTCCTGATATCATAGACAATGCTTACCGATGGTGAACCATAGGCAACATAAGACATGTAACGGCTACACCGTTACAATACCGGGGGGGGGGGGCGGAACAAGCCCATATTTGAAAATGAGTGAATGAATGATTCTTTCTAGACGTCACTCAGGAAAATTTTATCGCATAATTAACTCTATAGTTTGTCTATGAACAATGACCTCATAGTTCATCCTATGACCAAGAGAACATTTTAATGTAATCTTAACGGATGGAACAAACAAAGGTAAAAGGGATTTTAGTTAACACAACTATATGTCTCGAAATAGGTCTAACGATATTTTTGATTAATAAGAATAATAATGCTGCAATAACTATATAATTGATCCTTCAAAATCAATTATTTATTTCTTCTTTCACACCACGATGGTGGCAAATAGGCCTACGGCTTTCTTGATGGTATGCGGTTATGGTATACCATGGATGTCACTCGCATGTTTCTGACTGCTAATAACCTTTTTGTTTTTAATTTTTTAAATAGGGTCTTTACCATAACTTTCACAATTCAAAGATGCTACGCCATTGGTAGTACTAGAGTATGGCAAAATAAACATTTGACTACCAAGACCAAAATGCTAATCTTCCAAGCTTCTGTCTTGACCATTCTCCTGTATGGAGCTGAAACCTGGACAACGTATGCTAAAGTGGAGCGCCGCATCAACTCTTTCTACTTCCGCTGTCTTCGTAACATCTTGGGTATATCATGGCAAGACAGGGTGACGAACGAGAGGGTTTTGGAAATTGCACAGCTGCCCAGCCTAACTGCCCTTCTTAAGCAGAGGTGTCTGCGTTGGCTGGGGCATGTGTACAGAATGGAATCCTCTCGATTACCACGGCGAATTCTTCTTGATGAGGTTGCGAATGCAAAAAGGAATGTGGGGAGACCTTTGCTTCGCTTTAAGGACTGCGCGAAGCGGGACATGGCCGCCTTCAATATTGACCATCAGAACTGGCAGAGGCTCGCGGAGGGGCGAGCAGATTGGCGTAGAAGTGTGATGGAGGGTTGCATTAAGTGTGATAAAGCGTGGTTCGCAACGCTTGCTGACAAGAGAGAAAAAAGTTACAAAGCGACACTGAACCAACAGCCCAAAGATTCTCTTGTCAAACCTGTGGTAGGCCATGTCGCTCCCGATTTGGATTATTTAGCCACGAGAAGGGATGTCTCCATAAGATTACACCATAAATCGTCTGAAATAGACGGCTCAAGGCCAATGATGTTGACGCCATTGGTTCACAAGTTAACGGCGGGAGAGCCCGTACTGCAAATGGTTCTTTGCAGAAAACCAGCACGGGCAATTATTTTTCTGTCCGTATTTTTATAGTCAAAAATCGTCTTATCTGAGGTAATGGCAGTAAACAAAGTGAATGGGGTGAAAAAAGGTGCGTCTAGCTGGAGATAGGCTGGTCACTATGCTTATGTATGGGAGTGATTACCGAGTGTGGCATAAGATAGATAAAGGCAAGATTAAAGTAGTGAAAATGAGAGCTTTAAGAGGTATATCTGGAGTGACGATGTGTGTGAAAGAAAATGTAGGGACAACGGGGGGAAAATCGACAACGGAATGCTTAGATTGTTTCGATATGTCGATACAAAGCAAATATGAATGAGTCAGTTAGTAGGGGACGTAGACTAACATACTTGGACCAGATGTGACGTATTGAAAGAATGTAAAGGGACACTGTTATAAGTATAGATCGGATAATCGAATGCATATTTACCTAAAGTTAGTTTAAGACAAAGTATGGAAACGGCTTTGTATTGTTTTGTTAAATAAAAATCCCGGGATTGCGGAATTGGATAGCCGGATGTTTATTTATTTACCTAATTTAGTTTTTGACAAATTATGGAACTGTCTTTTTATTTTATTTCCATAAATAAAAATCCCGGAATTCCGGTACTCACACTCATTAAATCGGAAGTTAACTCAGAGTGAGATACTAGACCATACTTACGCCCGGGCACCATTTCTGTTTTTTTATTCAATTATTTAATTGATTATTGTTTTAGTCAAACTAGCTCACTACTTTCGTATAACACTCTTCATGTAATAAATCGCACGGGGAACTGAAACTAAACTTCATGTAAATACGTATGCATAATTGTATAAATGAACCCGAAGTCTTTTGAAAATAAATACCACGTGCTAATTTAGTAATTTTCAAACAATACCACTACGTTAAATTTGCAGTCCCGTATTTTCCTGGGATTTTTATGTAACAAAATGTATTTTAAAAAGCCGCTTCCATAATTTGTGAGCCAAAAATTAACTTTAGGTAAATATGCATCCGATTATCCGATCTCTAGTTATAAGTCGAATTTTGTAGTTAATGGTTTTTGGCAAATACTTTGGATGGTGTTCTTGAAATGATAAATGTTGGCAAACACATATAGTTAATGGATCGATAGTAAAAATTTAAGAGAAGTTTTAAAAATATACTAATAACATTTCCCGGAGTCTTTTATTTGCTGCAAAGAAGACAAGAAGAAGTCAAGAGTATTAATGACAGTTGAAGAAGCTAGAGAAATATGTTTGGATCGTAGGATGTAGAAAACTGTGATCTTAGTCTACCCTCATGAGAAAAAGGCTTGAACATATGTATAAAAATGTATGTATATATGCATAAATAGATATATGCATAAATTCCTATTAGGTTGTACCCATAGTACACTCAGAGTTAGATCTACATCATTGAATATGCCATTAAGAAGGCTTCTATCAAGATGACATGATGAAGATTACGGGATGATGATGGAGCCCAAGAATGATCAGTGTGCACATCTCTGAGGGAGACCTACGTCAACTATGATTATCATTCATCATCCTATAACAAATGATAACTTTTCTAAAGAGCTAAATCTTCGTGTCTTGTAGTTATGAAATAACAGTTGGTTCTTAATGACTAACGTAGAACTACTCGTACATAATTTGATACTAGCATCCTGCGTAGACAAAGTCGCGGGCTGGTGCCCATTATCATATGTAATTCACACAATATCCTTATTTTATTTTATTTTATTTAGAAAACATACAGTATTTATAACTATGTAATAAACATATTTAGTTAACTAACTACCATTAACATGTTTTCACATATAGAGTATAGACTATATATACTAGCTGGTAATGACACGAAAAGGCTAACATATACTTAAAAATAAAGAAATGATAAGTTTTTGCTACTAAATTAATTAAGATATTCCTATGAGTGAACATTGAACCAATCAGATGACATACATTTTTTTACACTTTTAATACTTGAAATAAACAAATCTATCTCGGAACGATCAGCCAATGAATTAAAAGCGCTAGCAGATCTGATAATGAAAGAGTTTTTCCTATACTTAGTAGAAACACGTGGCAAAGAAAGAGTCAATTTTCCTTTGAATTTATGAAGTGTATTCTATGTCATTTTGATGTATAAGCTATATTACTGAAAAGTTTCATTAAAATCCATATCGTAGTTTTTTGAAATTAAGAAAAAATATCAAACATCTATCGATATTTATATTTTCGCGTTTATGATAAAAGTAGGGATAAAACTTCTATTTAGATTTTATACAAATACATAGGTTAAAATCACAACTATATGTCGCAGTTTTTATAAAATAATAATAGTATTTGTTAAAACGTGAATCATGTTTAGTTTAAGCAGCCAACGATTATTTCTTATAAATGACGAGTATCTATTGATAAAAAAATAAATTATAATAACATAAAAGTAAGTCTATTAAATCTAGAAATAAAGTGAAATATGAAAATTTAAATAATCACAGAAAAGGTATCTGTAAATTAAATATTATAGTATCTGTAAAGTATTTGTAAATTTATTAATGTTTTAATTATATAAAAACAATCTATCTTATAGGCTGATATGATAAAGGTTTTCTACAAATATAATCCAATAAAAAAAAAATGATGTCACAAAAAGCTCAAAGTTCTATTTTCATTATATTCATAGAATCATTATTACTGGTGTTTATTTTTTAAATTGTAAAGTGAAAACAAAAACCTACGAAATTAAAATCTCACGCCTTGTTTGAAGTCTAGATAATACAAGCGAATCTGAATAGATTGATCAAAGCAATGTCTTCGCATAAATGTAAAAAAACAGTTTTTAACGAATATAATCAATATCCAAGAGCTTTTCCAAGAAATCTATAAAGAATCCTTAGAATCTTCATAATTGTAAACTACAGTAGTCTGTCCGTGATAATTAAATTACCATATATTTATTAAAAAACGCGTTTCTTTATTATATTTATTTTATGAGTTTAAAATTTCTAATCAACTGTATCTCTAATACAAGGATCGATATTAAATTCTAGAAACTTAAACACTTATTAAGAAAATTTTTGCACTGAGCAAAAAGTCCACGTCGAAACTAACCAGAGGTAAAAGTTAACTAAAAATTTTGTTCAGAATTATTCTATGCAGTTTAAAGAAATAACATACCACTTATATATATATATTGGTAAATTTCAGCTATGACTTACCTAACTCGGTATTTCTTTCCGCCTCGATTTGCGCGACCAAATCCCGCACGCGCGCGTGCATTCTCGTGAAGTGCACACGCGACCTTCCATGTCTGATCAGCGCCCTGCCTCCATGTCTAACATGTTTCACAAGAACACCATAGTCACAGTTTACTATAGTCGCGAAGTAAATGAGGAGTAGTGTCCGCATCATCAAGCCATCGTGGCGTCCGCCCGCCCCCAGCGACAGCCCGACACTGGCGCGAACTCCGGTGTTTAGCAAGAAAATGGTTGTTAAGCGACTCTGAAGGTTTGATAGCGGTTGCCGATTAGTTTTTTGAGTTCGCCCGGGGGTTGTTTTTCTAGTCACATTGTTCGTCAGGTAATTCTTTTTTTTATTATTCAACTAGCTTTCTGCCCGCGGCTTCGCCCGCGTGGATTTCGGGATTGGGTGTATAGAGGGTTAAGGGTCATAGCTTTTGCCCACGGCTACATATACGCGGAAGTCGGTTTATGGTGCGAAGATTTTATCGCGCTTCCCGTGGGACTATCCGTTTTTCCGAGATAAAAAATGCCGCAAAACTCCTCAAGAATCACTCTATCTATTGATGAAAACCGCATAAAAATCTGTGCAGTAGTTTTTGAGCGAAGCCTTTATTGCGCATCCCGTGGGATCTGTCGATTTTTCCGGGATAAAAAGTAGCCTATGTTACTCGGGGAGAATGTAGCTTTTCAAAGGTGAAAGAATTTTTGAAATCGGTCCCGTAGTTTAAGCGTGAAGAGGTAACAAACAAACAAACAAACAAACAAATAAACAAACAAACAAACAAACACACTTTCGCATTTATAATATTAGTTGGGATACTAATATATATATTGAAAATTATCATGTCGCTTTCCATTCGTTGTAGGCAGATATTGCAGTTTCTACTTGTCACCATCCAAACTTAGTTTCCTCGACTTTCATTATAATTTTCATGCATCGTCGTCGGTTACGGGTACTCTTTTTTTTTTTATTGCTAAAGTTGACAAACAAGCAGGCTGCCCACCTGATGGTAAGTGGTAACAGTCGCCTATAGTACATGTGGTTCCCACGAGATTCGCAGCAAATCTGCAAACCTCATAAGAACCACAGTGTACGTTGCCAACTTGTGACATAAGATGTAAAGTCACAGTACCCAGTAATTTCACTGCCTATCTTACCCTTCACGCCGGAACACAGCAAAGCGAACCCTGCTGTTTGGCGGCGGAAATAGGTAAGACGGAGGTACCCATGCAGACGACCCTGATACAGAGTCTACCTCCTAGACTATCTACTCTTTACTAGACTATCAGAGTTAGACGCGTAGAATTGCTTTGCGGCAGAAAATTGTCTAATATATATAATCTTTATTACACTTATATCATTTGTATGATATATAAATATAAATTGAATATGTACGTAGGTGAACTTGTCCCTGAAACGGATTTCTTTCATCAAACCTTACTTGACTTCTTATGACATAAATATTGTCGCAGGAAAATGTGAAAAGAATTAACAGATACCTATAAAATTTCGAAATTCGTTATAATATACATTTTTAATAAATGCTCTTTTAGCCTGTTCTCTAAGGTTTAGTTTAGGAGCCCGGAAGTGGCCTTTGTGTTCCCGGGGGCTCCCTACATGCCTGAGGAAGGCCATCCCTGAGGTTTTTAGTGGGTAGGTCTGGGGAGGAGAGCCCCACATAACCGCCGGCTCGCCACAGCCGGGGTATGCAATTTAATGCATTTTCCTCAGGGAAAAAAAAAAAAAAAAAGTTTAGTTTAGGAGAGAATTGGGCGCTGTGGCGATAGAATCGCGAAAGCCCACCACGCCATGTGCATGGGCCTAAAGAACACCGATGGGGTTTAGTAGGTAGGCCGGTCCTCGTAGAGCGGAGAGCACCACACACGTAAGGAGCATTTCTCCTATAAAAAAAAAAGAGAGACTAAAAATTAATTAATAAAGTCAATTATTTCTTGAATCCTGAAAATGCTTTATTTTATGACAGAAGTGATTTAAATTTATTATTTTAACTGTCTATATATACAGTAACACTCAAAAGTATTTGGCCACCTAATAGAATATATTTTGTAAAAGTGTAACAGTTAAAATATTTATGAAGTAGTTTAATCTACTTCATAAATATTTTAACTGTTTATTAGCATTTTTTTATGATATAATAATATATTTTAGAAAAATTTTAGATTCATCACAATGAAACCTAATAAATGATTTTTTTTAAATTAAATAAATAAATAAAACGAATTTATAACATAATAGGATATAAATTAATATTGAATGTAATAATCTTCTTATATATAAAAATAAATCGCAAAATTAAACTAATATAAGCCTAATCAAACGATAAATACAAACTATATATCCATATAACAAATATTATCTCTAATAATTATTTAGTAAAATTAAAAACTAAACTATAAATAAAATATTTGAAATAAATCGCTGCCGTCAGGCAACGTCCCCATAAGACTAGCAGCATTGCCACGTTGTATGGCGATGCTGATTCGCTGCGTTAGATATGATCCAGCTTTCTGGTCACATGTAGCCTCGGTCAATCTATAGCTGCACTCTTTAAAAACTCTGTGGGCACTTTCCCCCCAGGGCCCCAGAGTTTCCACCCCAAAAGGCTCAAATATGCAACCACTATTTATGTTTGCATACTTGCGCCGTTTGAGGAGTTCAGCCGAGTTAGCAGCAGACCCAGCCCTAACTGCGGTGCCACGAAGATGGGACTGCGCTAGAGTATCAGCACATGTCGCGTCCCAAACTAGTGGTCGTCCCATCCTCCATGGCACGAGGGTCATGCCGTCGGGTCTCTTACCGTCGTCACGGCATTTTTTATGTATTGTTTATAACATATACAAAATGCAGGTAGCCAAATTTTTTTTTTTTTATACTACAACGGTAGCAAAAAGGCTTACGGCCTGCCTGATGGTAAGCAGTCACCGTCGCCTATGGACGCTTGCAACACTAGGGGCATCACAAACGCTTTGCCGACCTTTTTTAAAAACCTATTTACTCCCTTTTTGAAGAACCCCATACTGTAATCCCCCGGGAAAGCCTCAGCAGGGAGCTCGTTCCACAATCGGAGCGTGCGCGGAAGGAAATTACGCTGAAACCGCATTGTGCGTGACCATTTAGGCTCCAGCATGTGAGGATTAACACCCTGCCGATGGCGAGCGGTGCGATGGTAGAATGTGGCCGTGGGCATCACGTCGAACAATTCTTTGGAACACAACCCGTTGTATAAGCGATAGAAAATACACAAAGAGTGTGTTTTCTATCACTACCACTCCCACTCCAAATACTTTAGAGTGGTAGTGTATGTATAATAATGTATTTTTTTTGGTTAATCTGGGAATAGAAATCTTTACCAGCTTCGTCTGCTTGGGTACCCCTGTCTTATTTGTTTCTACTGCAAAATAACAGTATTCGCATTGTTATGTTGAGAACATATGAAAATGTAGGATGTCATAAGCAGTTAAATAACTGGTCTGAGTACTGTGACGTTTGGTTTTTTTGGGGCTTACAGGTATGTTCAGAATCACAAAAGACCATAGGCGTCTTTAAGCACTTAACATAAGGTAACTAATAAAAAATAATCCCTTTTGTACCTTATTTATATTCTAAAATAAAGTCTGTAATAAGGAAAATGAATAAATAAAACGTTTAGATTTAATTTATGACATAAAAAAATACTCTGTAATTAATAAGTAAATCTGTAATAACAAGTATGTAATAATGGAACTTGGCCTTATATCATTTGCTCTGACAACTATGTCTCAATATAGGAATGCAAAAAACTTACTCTTGCTGGCCTTTTTCATATTTATATAAAAAAAGTCGCGCATCGTAGACTTCTGAAGGCTTTGCCTCACTATTGCGTCATTGCGTAGTTTGGTTGACGGCATAAGTTAATATAAGAGGGTTAAATTATGACATTACAGTGTTGTATTGAGATTTCCATTCAAATGTTTACCTTATTTATTAACTAGCTGTGCCCACGACTTCGTCCGCGTGGAATCGTAATTTTAGGTCATTCGAGAATGTTCGTTTTACGAAGCTCGCTCGCTACTCGCTAGGTGACTCGCTAGCCTTTAGGCGCCAAGCAAAGCTGCCTGCCTGTGCGTTCGTGACCTTATACAAAAATAATCCTTATAGCATTATTCAGTATTAACGCACGATGGAATATTATTAGCGTATTTTATGTATAGCTTTGGTGTTTCTATACCGATTTCTATGGTATTTTTTTAATGGAATAGTTAATAATGTTGACTTTTCAAATTAGGGATGACTGAGAGTGTTATAAACGTAAGAGTAATCAGAAAGCTTTGAACTGCTAAGCTATCGGAAGTTGCACGTGTTATTGTGAGTCAACCATAAAAGATAGACATATGCTGTTGTAGGATATTTATTATATAATTTTAAGGAGAACATTTCCGTCATACATGATTTCTGTATAGCTTTAACAAGGTTTCACACGCGACGGAAGCTCGGATGCTTAAAAAATGGAGTAACTTCTCCCATTTTCTCAACATTTCCCTTAAACAGCTCAGGAGTATAAAAAATAATTGTACTAAATTTCGTTAAAATCCATCAAGTAGCTTTTGTTTCTATAACGGTTATACAGATAGACAGACAGACAAACATTTTACTGATTGCATTTTTGGCATCAGTATCGATCCCTAATCACCCCCTGATAGTTATTTTGAAACTAACCAATAGAGGAAGCTTTATGAAACTTTTATATGTACATATGTGAATAGACTTTAAACTAAGTATTAACATTCTGAAGGCAAGAAAATTAGTTGTCACAAGTCATAAGCAAATGTTGCCTTAGCGATCTAGTAATCGGCTACTACGCAACGAGCGTGGGTTCATTTCCCGCACGGGACAGATATTTTGAGTAATTCATAAAAAATGTTACAAGATAAAAATGGATAAAAGTATACGGCGACTTTTTTTTGTAATGTCAAAGAAATAGCCGGTACTTTTTGAGATTTGTTTTAGTTTAAAATAACCTGATTCTCTGATTCAATTGTAAACATAATATACTTGACTGATTTGAAATATTCTTTCACTGTTGGAAAGCCACACTATCTCTGACTGTATACGGGACTTTATATAGCCTATAGGCTATATAAAGTCTTCAAAAAAGGTGTGTGTGTGTGTAAAAAAATTTAACTTTTGAAATGTTTGATTAATCCTCGTGTGAAACCGAGGCGAGCTGTTCGTAAACAATTAACTGTGAAATGAAGGCTGTTATAAGTTGAAGCATATATTGAAAAAACAATACACAACGAGGAAAGGTGAAAAGTACAATTGGCAACTAATCCATCAGGAATTACGTGTGTGGAAACTAGAGTGAAAATAATATTGATGGATGATGGGTCAATACCAGGAGTTGGTTTTCTTTGTTTCAGTCGCGGCTATTGCTTACTTGCTTGAATGTTTGTTTTATCTAAGCTTTACATAAAATTATCATTCTCTATTGACTCCTTAAAAATGTATTCATATTTGTGTGTATAAACATAACATAACATGAATTGACATAACTTGACACAACTTGACACGACTTGATACGATTTGACACAACTTGACCCGACTTGACACGACATAACTTGATACGACTTGACATAAAAGAATAAAGTATTATGGACAGTCATGAAATATTGGTATTATGTACAATATTGGTTTAAAACTTTTTTTTTTGAAGTCAAATCAACCCCTCGTCCCATATTAAGATCATAAAAATAAAAAATATATTACTTTTATAAAAAACTAGCGGACCCGACAGACTTCGTCCTGTCAAAAAGATTTGTACAGTGGCAGTTTTTTGTTCCTAATTATTTTATAGATAATGTCGCATAGCCAACCAAATCGCAAAAAAAGTCTAAATGACCTATTACATTTTGTGGCAGTTCAATTTTGGAACGTGACATTAAATCCTCCAACGATGTATTCTGTGCTCCAACGCACGCACGCACACTGTTTTGATAGATATGATTGAATTTCAACTATATGTAGCGTTAATAAAGCGCAAATTGACTCTTTGATGTTAGGAACACACCTTCATTGCTTAGACAACAGTGAGTGCTTGCAATATGAACTTTATACAATAACAATAAAGCTCAATTCGACTGTACGTTTTAGTTAGAAAACGTTTGCATGGGAAAATAAAAGGGCTGTTTTTAGGGTATTCCCGATAATTATTCGAATTTTCCTCATTGTAAAAACCCTCCTTGAACTTCAACGAACATTAACAAAAAAGAATTGGCCAAATTGGTCCAGGTGTTGTTGAGTTATGAGCTTACCAACACATTTTGCGATTCATTTTTATATATAAGATTGTTCCAAATAAATTTTCATCATTAACAATTAAATATTAACAAGTAAAGAATAACAAATTGACAAATCAACTTCTTTAAAAATGTTGCGCGTGGGAAGGACTTCTTTACGTTATTAAAATATTTTTAGAAAATAAACGAACTCTTAATCATATGAAACATACTTATTGAAAATTTGAGTCATAGAGATGTTGTGAATGTAAAAAATACATTCCAATAACACTTGCACCACTCAGGTGTGCCCAAAAAAAGAAATAGGTAAAAAATGTGACTGTCCCTATTAGTTTAGCAAGCACTGTAACAAATGATTTTTAATTAAGATTTCGGATTCATTCCTTCATTAAAGTAAAACTAGAAATTTATGTTTTTTTTTTAATTTTAATATTATAATGGCTGTAAATCTCTGGGATCTTTCTGTTTTATAAATGTCTTACAGCTGGTTTAATAATAAACCGCAATTTTATTAGTTTTGTGTGACAAATCCTTTCTGTGTAATTATGTCTATATATATATATATAGATATATCACTCAGGCTCTGTAATAGCTCGAAGTATCGTAGCTTCCCCCGAGGTGGGCTCCCCTGTATCGGCGGCGGAGCGGAGGCTGGGGGTTCCCGGAAGTAGCTTGGTGTTCCCGGGGGCTCCCTACATGCCTGAGGAAGGCCATCCCTGAGGTTTTTAGTGGGTGGGCCTCCCCCTTCTGGAGAGAAGAGCCCCACAACCGCCGGCTCGCCACAGCCGGGGTATGCAACGTAATGCATTTTCCTCAGGGGAACAAAAAAGGCTCTGTAATAGCTCATATGGTGACTCTTAAGAGTAGGCAGAGATTGTAGTTTTCCACTTGCAATAATAACTAACAATAGCTTCCTAGACTTTCATTATTAATTTCATATACCCTCGCCAACTATGAGTACTCTTGACCTATCATAAGCGCTTAAAACAAGAATAAAACCACAGTGCGAGCGCGGTAGCGTTGTACGATACAAGAGCGCTGTTCCTGTTTCAAAATTGTTTTAACTTCCGCATATCAAAGTCAAAGTCAAAATATTTATTTCAAATAGGCAATGAGATATGCTCTTTTGAATAGTCCAAAATTTTTTTTCCCTACTACCCATTCGGACTTCTTTTAGTTATAGAGAATAACGGGCGCAAGAAACTCCATAACTTTTACAGATATTTACAAAAATATATATCGTTACCGAGTCATACAAAGGTCAAAGGTCAACTTATAGGTACAAGTATATTACCAAAGGTCCATGGAAATGCCTGGTGGAACTAAGAAACATTAAGTCCAAGCATTCATGTCTTTTATATAATCAGTAACCGTATAATATCGGCTTTGCTAATAAGTACACTTTTAACAATGATTTTAAATTTATTTAGGCTTAATTGTACAATATTGCTTGGAACTTTGTTGTAAAAACGCACATAGTTACCTCTGAATGAATTATTAATTTTATGGAGCCTAGTGTGAGGCAAATGTAATTTATTCTTATTTCTGGTATTGAAGCTATGGACATCACTGTTTTTACTAAATAAATGAATGTTTTTATGGGTATATATTAGATTTTCATAAATATATTAAGACACAACTATCAATCAACTATTTTCAGATGCAGGTAAATAATCTAGGTTGTTTTATTAAGCTTCCAGTTGCAAGCTCGGCCTTATTGAGGACAGAATAGGCATCGAAAAGAAAAGGTCATTCCATAAAAAACTTACTCATTTGCATTTGCAGTCGAGTGGTTGGTATACAGGTTTCAGGGATCTCTTAGGTCCCGGGTTCGAGTCCCGGTGGGGGCAGATATTTGCGTGATGAATGCGAGCATTTGTACCTTAGTCATAGTTATTATAATATATTTCTCCCAAATTTATTTATATATGTATTGTCTATCCGTCATCCCAGATCCCATAATACAACCCTTACAGAGCTTACTTTGGGCTAAGCTAATTGGTGTAAGCGTAATCCCACCAAAAACATTTTGTATAAAACTAGCCAAATCTCGATGGCGCTGCTAGTTTATCTCTAAAAAGTAATGAAATTTAACAAAATCGTGCCAAGTCTAAGGTTCCTTTAATGTTGTGTGACTTGGCCGTTAAAGGGTAACACCACCTTTTCCAAGTGGCAATTTTCCATCGTCAATGTGTAGCGGTTCTGGCGACAGATTGGACAACGGCAAAGTCACACAACATTAACTATAATAATAACGAAATCGCAATAAGGAGCCTTAGACTTGGCACGATTTTGTTATATTTCATTACTTTTTAGAGATAAACTAGCAGCGCCATCGAGACATGGTTAGTTTTTTACACGTTTTTGGTGGGTTTTACACTATAGTTTTTACAGTTTTCTTTTTTTTTTATTTATTGATTAAGGAACAAACAGTTACACATGTTAATAATATTGTTTAAAACATGAGATTCTTATAAACCTATAGTTCCATAAATTATTACATAATGAGATAATCAGTTAATATTACAGTAAAACATTTTCCTTATAAAATATATAAATATATATGAATATGCGTGAGCAAGTTATGGTACATACATAAGTACATCTAACCTAAAAACAGTAATAGTATGTTGTACACTTCAAAGATAATACGATTCACAGTTCTATAGTTTAAGCCTTTTACTATCGTCTGTGGAGGAGACCGGGAGAGGTAGTAAGCCTCCCCCGAGGAGGGCTCCCCTGTGTCGACGGGGGAGCGGAGGCTGGGGGTTCCCGGAAGAATCTTGATGTTTTTAGTGGGTAGGCCTCCCCCTTCTGGGGAGGAGAGCCCCACATAACCGCCGGCTCGCCACAGCCGGGGTATGCAATTTAATGCATTTTCCTCAGGGGAACAAAAAAAAAAGCCTTTTACTATAAACATATATAAGTTAAAATTGAATGACATCAGCACACATTATGGTTCAATTGACAAAATTTTCAAGGCTTCTCTCTTAAATGTTTTTATATTCATGCTAAAGATGTCTAGTTCATGCAGCTTATCATCATAAGTTTTACAAGAGCGCCTAATGAGTGTATTTCTCCCATAACGTGTTTTAGCAACAGGATATGAGAAAAGTACCCTTTTACGACACAACCTCCCCTTCGATCGAGGAATGTGAAAAGATATTATTATTTATTAATTAGTACAGAAAGGCTACATCACAGACATCACGGCGGTGTTTCAGAAGCGATATCTTATGATGTTTAGCACAATATGTGTTATAATATGTATATGTTCGACCAGTACGAAAGTCTAACGCTTTGATGAATTTATGCTGGACTCTTTCAATTCTATTAATATGAATATTAAATATGGGTTGCCAGACGACTGAAGCAAATTTTTCCCTTTATGTGGCTATAAAACCCTAACTCTGTACCAAATTTCAGCTCTCTGAGGTTATGGGAAGTACTAGTTCTATTTTGATGATCACGAGTGAGTGAATGAGTGAGTGTGTGTCATAAATGTGAAACTTCGCTTAACTTCAGAACTAAATGACCTGTAGACTTGAAATTTGGGATTTTGACTATGTGATTATAGCTTACTGGATGACGAAAATGAGGCGAAATGGTTCCAGTAAAGGATGGTACGGCAGTGCTTGCTTTGCGCTCGACTTGACGGGGGCACTGCCGTGCCCCCAGATAAATATTTATTTATTATTTAGGTATATTTATTTGTCTTATAAATTTCTTTCGCTAGTTGTGTTTTGTATAAATTTTCTATGTATCCAAACCATACCCGAATATCTTTGTAGATTTTTATCATCGCATCACCTTTCACTCCGCACATTTTTATTACAGCCCGCTTTCATTTCCACTGCATAATTCCTACCTTTATCCTTCTTTTACTATGTACAGCATTCACTCCCAAAGATAAACACCACGCGAGACAGCGAGACGTGATATTTTTGACACGTTCTGTCTCCTGATGAATCCATTTAAAACTCAATTCACTTTCCTGTCATTTCCGTTGATTCGGTATCTGTGGCAATTGGTTGGGTGCATTAGGGATAGATGCAGTGGTACCCGCAATTTATTGTGTCTGGTATTTAACTTCTTGGGCGTAGCTAGTGCCATCTATGGCCGTTTAAGAGCATCCTTCTGAATTGGATACTGACGTGGACCAATGGCACTCCTGTGCACGCACAATATATATAAGATACCCCGGTTTAAACCCCGTCCACTTTTTTTCCGTTAGCTCAAACGCAACGCATCTTAAGGCACCCGCATTATTAAATAAATTTAAATTTATAATAAGCAATTAGTGAAATTGTGAAGGGTCGACCCTAAGTGACAAGCAGTCAGGTGGAAGAGGGAGTGCTCCAGCCTTGGTGAGTACTAGTGAACCCTTGATTCTTCTATATCTGGTACGCTGTTTTTTGTGTGGGTCACTTGTGTCTGACCCTACGCGCCTGCGTTCAATTTATGGTGGGCTATTTACACGCCACACCAGCAATCCTTATAGAGAAAATGAACTGTTTTGGAATCAGATGTGTTGTACTAGAATGGTTCCACAGTTACTTATCAAATCGAAAATAGTGTGTCCGGACACTATATTGAGTGGCAGGTCACCGTTTGAATTAATCGTAATCGTAATCTGAACTTTACGATACAAGCCAAGCTTAACAGTAAACATTATGGTAAAATAAATAAATCAATAATATTATCAGACTCATACTTATCATCGCTGGTAATCAGATACACAAACAATTAAAAAAATATAACCAAGTAATTATGATAAAAACAAAACACAAAAATATGTTCTCGTATTACAAGACTAAAGAGTAATTGCAAATATAAATATAACATTTTTGGCAACTTCTTCCAAACCTTACCTATTTTATAATAATAAAATTTACAAAAACTTAATTAATGTTTTCAAAATTTATTATTAAGCTTTCTGATAGCAAGCTCAGTAATAACACAGTACACTCCTCCAAGTATAATAAATAACAAAGTGGCGCTTTTAGCTGGTTGAGCTTATTTCACACTGAATGCCCTCGTAGCATAATGTGTTATACTGTGCGCTACACGCGTGGCTTAGCCTGGCTTGGCTAAGCTTTCAATTTTATTTCTGAATTTTTCTGCAAGATCCAAATAAGCGTAGCTTTATTTTATCTTGTATATAAATGTAATGACTTTATTTGTTTTGTTTTGTGAATCGTTATTAATAACACGTAGGATCAAAGTTGATCGAAGTGGATTAAAACTTTCATGGTTTTTACGAAGCGGGGTTTTTTATTGGTTATGAAATTGGGGTAACAAACTTTATTCAATTATTATTGTGTTTTGGTGGCACTGTAGCTAAAAAACTAGCTATTTGATTGAAATGTTGATTTCATAGTGTTCATTTAATAACTCAATAGTTATACGTTATCAATTATTTTGATTAAGACACAATGTAACTATAGCTTTTATAGATACAATGTTTTTATCTGAGGCCAGTTTTTAATTGAAGACTGTAAAAATACAGGACGAAAAAAAACAAGGTCTGTCCCCATAGACTCGTGGAAAAAATGACTTGACGACTTGATCTTTGACGTGCAAAAGTGATTACAAAAATCCTATTTGAAGAATAAATTTAGATTTTTTTTGTTAGAATACATTTCTGCAGTGAAGGGTGTGAGGCGACCTGAATACACCAGCGATGAAACTTAAAGTAGTGTGAGAAGTCAACTAATTTACACTGGCAGTTTCTGAATTGGTCGAAAACTATCTGATGTACATCGCTGAATATTCAAAAGTACACTGTTACTTCTAACATATTTAAAAGTTCGTGTCTTTGTGACTTAAATAGTGTCCTCAACCTGAGAACTTAACTATTCTCAAGCAGTGATGTGAGATTTGATTTTGAAATACAATACTTAATCAATATTTGTAGAATAAAAATAAATTGTCGACTAACCTATTGTATTAAGTTTATGTTACTGTCTACGAAATACACCAAATAAGGGCTTGGTCGTCTACGTTCCTATCAAACGATAGCAACTTTGTGACGTCTTTCTTGAATCGACAGCACTTAACCCCTTGTAATAAATGTCATTTTTGAAGTAGCTCCACGAATCTAGCTTCAAAGATATCAATCTGGTTAGGGGTTGAGGCGTTGTCTGTATTCTCGTAGCCTTATCGAGATTTGTGCTAATTTTGATAACGCGAATCAGGCTAAATTTTAATTTGATGTTGTGTATTGACAAATTTGGATACAAGTAAAATTTGTTTAGTTATTCAACATAGTTCCATATTCTAGAGTAGAAGCTGTCGAAATGAAATTTAGTTAGTTATGTCAAACGTGATCTATAAGTTTGTATCGATGTAACAACTAAATATATTTTATAAATCACAAAATTATTTTATTTTGGTTTAATGAAGCTTTTAGTTTCGTTTTACGTTCAGTTAGCAGCTGTCGAACTTTTAAGTTGTACCACTGCTATTACGAATGGCATAAGACTTGTCTCGACGTCTGATATGTTGATGTGTGTACAACAGAATTGGTACTAATATCTCGTTTCGACTTCGACGCACGCATTGCGTTGATAAAACTAATTTTGTATAATTCAAACGCTATTATTTTTTCAAATCATATATTATTCATATCGTAATACATTCACATAATATCTTTGTTACTTTGCGTTTTACGTCCTAACTAATATCATAAACGTGGAAGTTTGCATATATATATATATCTACTGGCTGGTATTTGCGTTAGACTAGAGGTTCCTCGTCTGACTAGCCAGATATCAAACCGTAGAAATTTCCATCTTCGACTCTGTAGGACAAATATTGGTCATCACTCCCATTATATAGATCCTTCTCGTACTACAATGAGATTCAATCAAAGGTTCAATCAAATTTGCTGATTTAGAGCCCTCGATGAATTAGATAAATAAGCGTTTATACTGTTAGTTTATGTGATAGTGTTACTGTGAAAACTTTGTGCATACTGTGTTCACTAATATTAAAAACTTAACCGTGCGTGTTTTTGTTTGTTTTGTAGTAATATTTAGTAATAACCTTGTGTATGTTTTAAGTTGTAAACCAAATAAATAAATAAAAATTCATACAAACTATCGCGTTTATAACATATGTAGGATTAGATTTTTATTCGACTCACTTGCTCACTTTTTAACAGATTTTTACTAAAATAAGTATTTTCAGATTGCACTATTATCCTATGTCATGGTCTTGTGTTTCTTATTATTATTCTACTAGGATTATTTCTACTAGGAGGTAGACTCTGTACCAGGGTCGTCTGCATGGGTACCTCCGTCTTACCTATTTCCGCCGCCAAACAGCAGGGTTAGCTTTGCTGTGTTCCGGCGTGAAGGGTAAGATAGGCAGTGAAATTACTGGGTACTGTGACTTTACATCTTATGTCACAAGTTGGCAACGTACACTGTGGTTCTTATGAGGTTTGCAGATTTGCTGCGAATCTCGTGGGAACCACATGTACTATAGGCGACTGTTACCACTTACCATCAGGTGGGCAGCCTGCTTGTTTGTCAACTTTAGCAATAAAAAAAAAAAAAATTATAAAATTGTATATTTTAAGAGTATATTAAATTTAGAGCGAAACATTGTATTGTTCACATTTGTAATATCATGTTAAGATTTTGTAGAAAAGTCTATTAAAAACAAGTGTAATTGAAACTTTATGGACATGCAAACCAATTTATCGAAAACGCTTATTTCGTAAGCACGAAATAAGCGTTTTCGATAAATTGGTTTCTAATTAATAAAATTAGAAACCAATTTGCTAAACGCAATGCTCAACTGATTTTTTTTCGTTAAAAACAATAACATTTTTTCGAATAATTAGCATACAGTACAAATTCAACGGAACACATGTATTAAATAAGGAAATTCATTATTTATTTGCTAATATTTTCATAAAAATAGTGTTTTTATTATAGATACTTATATAAGAAATTACTCTTCACAAAGATAAGAATACACGCTTCGTTATCGTGTTAAGAATTCACTTAGAATCACTTCACTACATAATATAGTTTTATTTCATAAGCCGTAATATTTTGTGATACAATTTTCTGTAGCGCGTTTCCAATTCGTAGTAACACAAACGCTACGCAGCCGTAACGTCGTAGTCTCTACGCGCAGTGCATTTGCTACGTCGTTTTTATTTTCGTTAAGAGTAATTATGTGACATTATTTCCGCTAGACTTGTAGTACACATTTTTATAGTGAGATTTTTTTTTTAAATATTGACCGAAACTGTCAATTGACAGTATCCATTAGTATTCTGTGAATTCTTAAAGATTATTTACGTATTATATCAACAAACATTGTTCACCAAAGGTAACTCATGGAGTTTTCGAAAAGTAAGAAAATATAATACCTAAAGCCAAAAAAATACTTACAACAATTTTATACGTAATAAACGTTATTTAGTTTGAAACAAAATATAAAGGCGTCAGGTTATAATACGCCGGTCAAATTACCGATAACGCTCACCCACTTTCTTTTTAGCAAAAGAGCAATTGAAACAGAATGTATACTTGATATAGCCGTGTGAGTCTAGGTTAAATATCGTTAGCTTAAGAAAGGTTGATTTGCATTTTGATTATGTGAAATCTTTGTGCTGTTTGCGAGTTACTCGTTAAATCCTTGGGTAAATTATTCTAGAAAATACAGTCGATACAAAAATTCATGTGGGAGATTAAGGCACAAGAATTATACTTTTTATAATGATTTATTTGACTCAAAAAAAAAATGTGATTATAAAATTAAGTATCTTAGGTTTAATGGTAAGGTCGTCCGTATCTCAAGACAGCGAGGTATGTTCCCCGCGGCGCGGGCGCTCGCGAGCCGCCGCTCGCCGTCGGCCGCCGTCGGCTGCCGTCTTTGCTGGCCTCTTCATCTTAACAAATCCGAACTCTATCTATTTCACGTAATCTAGCAATCTAAGAGCTTCTACAACACTTGTGCTTTAATAGAACTGTAGAAACTTATCGTTGCTTAAGTTAAAACAACGCATAATTTCAAAATAGTGAACATTGAAACCCAAAACAGATACACTGCAAGAAATATGTATTTTATTGACACAAGTACATAATGATTGTTAAGATTTAAGTATCTGTAACAAATAAGAACGAACCTAAATAAAAAATCCTAGCTAGTTACATATTAAAACTATTTTTGTTGTTAAGAAAAGACTGCTTTGGTATCAATTTAGGTAATTCGCGTGCAAGTTGTTTGTTAGTACTAAACTATCCTTCTGTATGATTTCATAGTCTTATTGTTTCAGGTAACGTTACGAAAATTGCTGTTTAATTGTACGAAACACAAAATATTACAACTCACCATAATTACGGATAGTTAGGGCTCGTGTTTCAACCCGTGCAGCGGTCAGCAATTTCCTTATAATTAACATGATAAAAGATTTGGGTGAGTTTGCTTTTAAACGTTAGACTGTAAACGTTAGACACCTGATATTTCATTCTGAATTATGATAATAAGTTAATCGTGTGTACCCGTAACTGACAAGCGTGTGTGATAGCGTTAATAAAAGTAAAGAAAGATAGAAATAAAAGTAGCTAGTGAAAAATTGTGATCTCTCATAGAATAATAATAATATAATAATAGAGGTGTATTATTATTATTTATTTCCTACAAAATCCCAACTTAACATAATAAATGTGAAAAATACAATGTTTCTTCGTTAATTTGATACAATAATAAAATACAGTCAAAGCTCCTTATTCCCGCTTCCCTCATTCGCGTTTTCACTATTCGCGGATCAAAAAAATGTGACTCAATTCCTTTATACGCGGCCAAAAATTTTGTTATTCGCGGATCTAATAAATAGTACATACATAAAAATAAAAGCATTCCAATATGCGATATCTTTATCAAGATTGATCCATCTATGGAACGTCGTCTTATTTTCAAGAGGCAAATTGATAATGCAACTGTTGGATATCAGTCTGAATTGAGGAAGCTTTTAAATACTGCCAAGCAAGAGAAAATTACAAAATTCTTCAAACCTTAACCAATTACTTAAACCTTAAGATAATGAATCAAAATATTTAAAAACTTCAATATTTTTTTATTTTGTCACCTAGGAACGTATCCCCTATAGTTTCATACAAATTACCATTCTGTATTCGCGGCATATTTATGGAACGTATCCCCCGCGAATATTTATAGCTTTTACTGTATACAATTTTATAATAATTATAAAATATGTAACACGAGAAAAGACTAAGAGATAATAGTTGCAACATGAAAATACTTGTTTGATGTAAAAATCTGTTAAAAGTGAGCGATGCCGAATAAAAATCTAATCCTAGATACGCGAAAGTTTGTATGGATGGATGGTTGTTACCCTTTCACGTAGAAATACTAAAAAAAATTATAATTCTAGAAATAACACATGCATTGTTAAAATATTATATGGTAATTTACACAAGAATATCTAATTATGCGTAAGTAATTATTAGAAATTGGTTGAAATAGTTTATTTACATTTTTATTTTAAGTTATACATAAAGTAAGATAATTTAAAGCAAATTGGATGGTGTGTTCATTTTTGTGTGTGAATTGCTGTGCTTATAACAATGTATGTCTGGATGTGAGTGCATGTAGAATGTATGCGCGCTATATAGCGTTCAGATCAAATTAAAGACACTATTTTTTTGTAATCTGTGGATAATGTTGTGGGTTGCAGTATTGTCATGCTTAGAATAAGTAACCCAAACAATACCTATTGTAACTGTTTATTATCTCTTAAAAAATAAATAAATGTTTATGTTATATTTAACTGTACACCGATACTCGTTATACATTACGTTTTCCTCTAGATCAAATACACTCAGAACCGCAGTGCAGCAAATATACACACTCATATTCATATGCTCACGCCTCTTTCTAATGAAGATGGCAGAGATTACAGTTTTCTAATTTGTTAAAGTTGTGTAAATTACTCCAAATATATTCATCTAAGTTATCCGCTATTCTTATTACCGCCGTTATACTTGCCTAATAAATTTCATTAGTCAGTCATCTTTCTATCATTTTTATGTGTCCAAGTAAATTAATCATCTCTCTTTTTAAACCCTTAATCTCTATCATACATTATCTTAGTACTGACAGTTTTTGCATGCACTTTCATCTCCGCTTGAATATCTCCATCACTATCCTTTATATGAAACATGAACACCACTATTAGCGCATTTATTAACGGAAATCAATCTAGAAAAAGAGAGCGTCTAGATGTTTCGGGAAAATAACGGGGTGTCTGCTTTCTCTGAGAGAATATGACATTTAGGCACATTCTGTATCTGTGTATGCTTGTCGCTTCTACCAGCTATGCTACCTTGATCTAGAGCTATAATTGTGTTTAACTGCAGGTAATATTACTCGCGTAGCTTTGCTTTGCTTTGCTTTTCCGCCCTTATTGGGTCATTATGCTGCCCTATTACAGTACATCTACACTTCCTAGATCCTTCTCAATAAACGCTACAAACTTGTGTGCACAAATGTTTTGTCAGCATCGATAACTGTTTAGAGATACAGCAATCTTTTGTCAGCTTACTCAAAAATCTTTTCCTGTTTTTGGCGCAATTGATCTTCTAAGGTAGTGATTCCCGAATTGGTCTCTATCGATTCCAAGGGACCTATGATAACTTGCAAGGGGTCCACGTCAGCGAAAAAATATTGGAGGTCTATGAAATGAAAATGGGGGTCCACGATAATGGATCTCAACATACACTGATAATATCTATTCATTTTCATTATACGATCTTCTAATATAATTCAAATACATGACGGCACATCGAAGAATTCTGACAGAATGACATGTCGCTGTCAATGTCATCCTAGCGAAGCGTCATAGTCTGTGGTAGCGGCGCAGCCATCTTGTTCGTGAGTCAGTCGGACGGAAGACGGCGAGCGTACCACACGTTTGGCGAATCGCTTTGAATCTCGGGAATCAACGTGTATTTCTAGATATTTTTAAGTTAAATCTAAAATAGTGGTACTTAATTAAGTGTCAACGTACATATTTGTGTAATTTATAGTGATTAAACGACAATAAATGTAACTACAGTTTTATTATTTTACAATCCAAATCGATACGACGATAATTGTAACTACAGTTCTATTATTTTATAATCCAAATTGATCGATTCAACAATGAGTACCAATGAAGATACGCCCGTGATTACATACATAATAAAAGTAACTATGAAGTAAATAAATATATCATAATATCAGGTAAGTAGGGGGTCTACCCAAAAGCGAAGAACACGGCAAAGGGTCTACGACACAAAACAGTTTTGGAACCTCTGCTCTAAGCTCTTGGGTTTAGACTTCATTGGCATGGTTGCATAGATTGAGTAAGTACTTTCTAAGCCAACGATAAAAACGTTGAAAAAAGGTGCAAAAATTAAACGCCGAACAGCATTAACTAATATTTAGTACCTATATATATATACCCATAAAGAACATATTCTCAGGTAACAGAAACCGATAAGAAGCGAACGTAAGGCAATACGTCTACGTAAATATATAGTGATAAAGTTTTAAACTACAAACTAAGTAGGCTGGAACTCTAGGACTTACCAAGCGTTCAACTTCCAAGACGGATGCTCGAGGCTTATGTCGAGAAATGAGGCATTAGCTGAACGTACGCAGGCAGTTGACGTGTGTAACTTTATGAAGCTCCACTTGTCAAAATTCGCTCTTGAAAGCTTTTGAGAGTATTGGTGATACCGTCTAGTCTGAAGTGCTTATGAAATCTATATAAACTAACTAGGTGTGCCCACGACTTCGTCCGCGTGGAATCGTAATTTTAGGTAGCATTTTTATTTTAATTTTTACATTACATGTGTTATTGTGAGTCTACCATAAAAGAGAGACATATGCTGTCGTGGGATATCTTAATATATATATTTCTTGTGTGCGTGTGTATGTGACTGAACTCCTCCTAAACGACTGGACCAATTTTGATGAAATTTTTTGTGTGTATTCCAGGGGCTTGAGAATGGTTTAGATTCACAATACGGTCATATAGATATTGTTTTTCAGCTAAATTATTTATTTATAAACATTTGAGACAACGTGACATTTGAGACATTTGACATTTGAGACATTTGACAGGACAACGTCTGTTGGGCCAGCTAGTTTTTTATATAATTTTAAGGAGAACATTTCCGTCATACATGATTTCTGTATAGTTTTAACCATTAAAGTTGCACACGCGACGGAAGCTTAAAAAATTGAGTAATTTGTCCCGTTTTCCCAACATTTCCCTTCACTGCTCTGCTCCTATTGATTGTAGCGTGATGAAAAGTATACTATAACTAGTTAGTAAGTTTCATTAAAATCCGTCGAGTAGTTTTTGTTTCTATAATGGTTATACAGACAGACATAAATTTTACTGATTGCATTTATGGCATCAGTATCGATCCCTAATCACCCCCTGATAGTTATTTTGGAAATATATTTCATGTACAGAATTGACCTTTTTTTTGTTATCGCTGAGGAAAATGCATTGAATTACATACCCTGCACCTCGGGAGAAGCGCAGAATTATGTGGGGCTCTCCTCCCCAGAAGAGGGTAGGCCTACCCACTAAAAACCTCAGCGATGCTCCCTCCACTAACGCCTGCCGCGAGCGCCCGATCGTCGGCGCATCCGACATCGCCGCCAGACGCGACGAGAACTGCCCGCGGCGTGACAGGGCCGTGGGATGCCGTGAGGACGACGCCACGACCCTATCAACGTCGGCGCACCAGAGATGAGCCGCTCACTCGCCTCCCCGGTAGTCCAGAGAGGCCGTCGATCTCCCGGGGCATCCGGGGGATCACCGACTGACAGCGACCGGTGCAATGCAGAGTGGGCTTTCCCGGTGGCCGGCCCGGCTAGTCGCCGGTACAGAATTGACCTCTCTACAGATTTATTATAAGTGAAAAGGATGAAAAGGGATTAAATAAGAAATAGGCTGTAAAATTATATAATGATTTAATAAATGAAATAATATGATGAGAAATTGGATAAATATTACCTGACGACAATGTTTTCCGTAACTATGTGTAACAAAGCTGACAATGACGCTAGAATTTTGATGTAAAGGCCAAAAAGCTTAAACCTATAATATGTTGTACATAAACCAAAAAGGTGCGCAACAATAAGTATAGATAACTTTTTAAATTTAAGCGCTATACAAAATATATATTTTTCCTTTTTAATTCTAAAGTGCAAGTTTTGGCTACAACTAAATCTCCGAATTAGGATGACGTCAGAATTTTTGATGGACTTGTAATTTTAATTTATTAATTTTATTATTTTAAGTAATTTTATTATTTTCCTCATTTAATTAATAACCAAGAAAGCAAACTTTACGAAATTTGTACACATACGAAGTAGTAATTATATAGTTTTTAAGACTAGATAATTAATGGTCATAAAGTTATGCTGAATAATGTATAAATTCTAACGAAATAACAGCAGATATTTTAATAAAAATATAACAATATTAATTTATTGAATTTTTATGTTAATACTTTATTAAAATTATTGGGCGACCTGTTGAGTCATAATGTATGTATGGTAAGTTGTTAATTATGGATAAATAAAATTGAACTTAAGGGTCAAAAATTATCGTTTTTAATTAACATTTCAATGAATATCGCTTAGTTCATACAAACTTTTCCTTTTTTTTAATGTTTATACACAGGCATGCTATCATAACAGCAAAAAGTTTTAACATTCTTTTTTAAACAATTTTTTTTCTTATATGCAATGGTAACCAAGCCTTGCACTTTAGGTTATAAAAGGTAATTCAAAATAAATGTTTTCTAACCACGCTCTGCTACCAGAAATGTTAGGCAAAATTGTATATAAAGGGTGTCTCAGCGCCGATTTCAAACTTTGAATATTTATTTAAAAAAAACCAAGTGTATATATAATATTTAAATTGTAGTAAATTATAGTATGTTAGTGCGGAGTTTATGTACGGAATATTACACCGTCAAGATGTCTTCCATCACGGCGAATGCACTCTTCAAAGCGGACTATGGAATTTGCAGAAACACGCCGCAGAACGTCAACTGATATGGCCCTTACTTCGGTCGTTATTTTAGTCTTCAGCTGCTCCAAATTTGTAAGAGGGGTATCAAAAACTCTTTCTTTGAGATAACCCCATAAAAAAAAGGCAGCTGGGGTTAAGTCGGGGATATGTCTCCAAAGCGGCTTATGAGTTTTCCCGGAAACAACGCTCTTAGTGTATCCATGGAGACCCTAGCTGTGTGAGCTGTGGCCCCATCTTGCTGAAACCAAACACCAGGCTCGTCATTATCCTCTTCTTGCAACTGCGGTACAAAAAAGTTATTAACCATGTCGATATATCGCTGACTCGTCACTGTTATAAACAACGTGTTATAAATAAATTGTTACCGCGTTTTCACTGCGCCTTCGAGAACCCTAGGTCGACGATAGGAATTACCCACTAAGTTCTTCTCTTCTCTTCAATATTCACACTGGCACAGTTCAGGTACACCCACAATAAATAGAAATAAACATGTAAAAGCGTGGGTCGCGTATAAGTCGATTTATTATTGTCGCGTCAGTCCAGCCACCACGTTGCAACAAACTACTATATTAGTTTGTTTGTGCGCCGCATAGAATCGGGAGGCCCGCGATCTAATCCCCACCGTACCAATGTGTCTTTCGTTCCGAATTTCATATGTACATTTATCCGACGCTTCTACGGTGAAGGAAAACATCGTGAGGAAACCTGCGTACATCTGCGAAGCGATTCAAAGGTGTACGTAGTCAACCAACCCGCACTGGGCCAGCGTGCTTGACTAAGACCTAATCGCCCTAACGTAGTTAGGGTAGGCTCGAGCCCCTCGGTGGGGACGTATATGAGCTGTGATGAAAGAACTACTATCTACAAGGAGCGCGTGCGGGAAACAAGAGCGAAAAAGGTTTTTAGCGTAAACCGTGCTTAAATTTACAAAGTTTTAAATACGGCAATTTTATGGTCAAAGAGTTATTATTAATTATAAGCCTGTTAGTGTTTTTAAAGTTAAAAAAGAAAAATATAATATTATTCAGCGGTTTTATATTCCTCGTATAAGTACTAGGCTAACATAAGGCTTTCTGATAATGTTATAGTGTGGTGTGTTACAAGTTACTAAGTATACGGGCTGCTCAAACATTTTTATAGCGAAATGTGAAGCGTTGTCGAAAACCGTTTACCTTATCATGTTTCAATGTAAACTGTACAGTAAGTGCGTCGAAGTTTGTTTAATAGGAAACGTGGCTTTGGTTTGCATATTTTACAAGACTATGACAATATCAAGTTTTTTTCTAAGAACCCGTTTATATTTTCGTAACAAATCACTACATAGTATAAACAAAGTCGCTTTCTCTGTTCCTATATCCCTATGTATGCTTAAATATTTAAAACTACGCAACGGATTTTTAATCTGTTTTTTCAATAGATAGAATGATCGAAGAGGAAGGTTTTTATGTATAATAACATCCATAAATAGTGGAGAAATACTGTTATTTTTAAAGTTTCTAATGGGATGTCGTAAATCATTACATTTTTCCCGCTAACATTGCAAACGCATTTGTACATTTAAAAGGTCTACAGAAAACTCCGCAATAGTATATGTCTATGTATCTCATAAAACATTTTTTGTGATTTACTTTTTCTTCCGTTCGCAGTTTTTAAACCATAATTTATTACATACAACATTCACAGGGGTGGGTCGCTAGTAAATAAATATAAATAATAAATAAATAAATATTTGTTACACTTACACCAATTAGCCTAGCCCAAACTAAGCTCTGTAAGGCTTGTGCTATGGGATCTACACTAACGAATAGACATACATATATTATACATATATAAATAATTTTGTATTGAAATATATATCAACAACATCACACAAACATCTGCCCCCACCGGACTCGAACCCGGGACCTCAGAGATGGCGACACCTTGAAACCGGTGTACTATCCACTTGACTATGGAGGTCGTCATTCAAATAATAAATATTTCTTACTCTCACTCCAATTAGCCTAACCCAAAGTAAGCTCTGTAAGGCTCGTGTTATGGAATTTCTGGTATCATTTAAATGTAGTGTGACTGGGGACAATAGGAATTGTTTGGGTAAATCGGGGTAGTTGAAGATATTTTATGTTGCAACTAGCTACACTCGCCTGCTAAAAGCTAACTAAATTAAGATTTACAAGCTTACTATATGCACTAGTATGCTCATCTGTCAACGATTCGTACAATGGATAGGACCGCCTTAGTTGTGGCCTGCGTGCTAAAGTGGCTTCCGAGGGACACAAATAAAGTTTTCTCGGTTTACCTTTGTGTCCACGTATACATAACCCGCATCACCGGACTAGCAAGTGGTCCAGAGATTTGGAGATTGTGTTTCCTAATTAATAAATAACAATTAATATTTCTTACACCTACAAATACGGCTGGGTGCAAGCGCGTCATACCGAAGAAGAGCTGCATCGCTCTCTGACGAGCCCATGGGAACCCTTGCGGACAACTGACAACTACCACGACCCTGTTGACATATGACCTACCACCCGAAGGTGGCCGCTGGATACATCCGGCCATCCTCCGACCCAAGATAGGTCCCTTGAGCGACAAAAAGAGCGTAAGTCATAAAAAAGCTTTTAAGTAAACTTAGACATTATGGTGTCTCGGATGGAGCTGTTAGCCTTTTAAAATCTTATTTATCAGACAGATTGCAGAAAGTCTTATAACTATGGGGGTACCCCAAGGATCAAAATTGGGTCCTCTGCTGTTTCTAATATGTATAAATGACCTTCCTTACTACATTACAGAATCGTGTGAGACAGTATTGTTTGCAGGTGATACTTCTTTACTATTCAAAGCTGATAGACAAAAGGAATGTTATGACGATGTAAATAGTGCTCTCTCGAGAGTTCTGTATTGGTTCACAACTAATAATTTGTCTCTAAATTCTAAGAAAACAAAATGTATCAAATTCTCTTTGCCCAATGTAAGGCAGGTTGATACTCGTTTAAATATGAATAGTGATGTCATTGACTTGGTAAATAATATAAAATTCTTAGGCATTACGTTAGATTCACGACTACAGTGGGATCCACATATTGAAACTTTAACAATCAAACTTAGTTCAGCGGCGTACGCAGTAAAAAAGATTAGACTTTTCACTAATGTTGAAACGGCAAGAATTGTTTATTTCAGCTACTTGCATAGTTAGCGGCTAACATTGAGAGTATTTTCCTTTTACAAAAAAGAGCAATTCGTGCTATTTACTGTTTACGGGCTAGAGAATCCCTAAAAGAATTGTTCAAAGAAATTAATGTTTTAACTTTAGCTAGTCAATGTATGTATGATAATTTAGTTTTTGTATATAGAAACTAGACTAAATTCAATAAAAACAGTGAATACTAGAAACAAAAATAAACTTGCCGTTCCAATGTTCAGACTCCATAAAACTAGCTGTTCGTTCTTTGGGGAATGTATATCTGTGTTTTGTTGGAGAGTTTGGTATAAACTCTATGGTAGCTTTAGATTGCCACTATGGTTTTTAAAATTTGATATATATTTGCGGTGTTCTACTTCACTTTATTATATAGAACTTCATCCTGAGGAACATCGTTTGATTCACGGCTTTTCCAACTTGGTAGCAGAATCGTGTGAGAATACCAGTGCAAAATGGCTAATTCCAGTGTCGTAGTGCCATTTGTGGAAAAATTATCCGGTATGCAGAATTACGCTACCTGGAAATTCACAATGAAGATGGTGCTGATCAGCGACGACCTGTATGAGTGCGTAACAACTGACGAAAGTGGTAAGGCCTCATGCAGTGACCGGAAGAAGCAGGAGGAAGCTCTGGCGCGGATATGCATGTCGGTTCTACCGTGCGTATTTTCCATTGTTAGAAATTGCGAAACTGGGTTCGATGCTTGGCAGAGTCTACGGAGGGCTTACGAAGACAAAGGTTTGAGTCGCAGATTAGGCCTTTTACGTACGCTATTTGCATTAAAACTAGAACAGTTTTGCAGCATGGAAGAGTATGTCAATAAACTATGCGATGTTGCACAGCAACTGAACGACATCGATACTCCTCTGGAGGATGAGTTCGTGGCGGTTATCATGTTGAGTGGTCTCACAAAAGACTACGACCCACTCATCATGACACTTGAGCATTCGTCAATAAAGCTAAGTCGAGACCTTGTTAAAAATAAATTACTGCAAGAGACGATACGCCGAGACAACATGACGGAAGATAATGCTCAAGGTAAGGCGTTAGCTAGTTATAACGCCGTCGAAATGTTACCACTGTAAGCAGTTTGGTCACGTGGCAAAGAATTGCAGAAATAAGAAGGCGACTTCAAAATATAATTCTGAAGCGAGCAGTTCTGAACCAGCAGTTCGACACAAAAAGAACCAGTATAAGCCGAAGGAAAACGTTATGACATTATCGGCATTATCTATTGACGTAAAACAGGATGGCTGGTATATTGATTCGGGAGCATCCTGTCACATGTGCAACAACAAGGACATATTGACGGACTACGAAGAACTTCCAAATAAGTTACAACTACAAGTTGCAAATGGCGACAAGTTATTTGGTATCGGCAAAGGCAATGTAGAAGTTCGTGTCAAAAGTGGTATACGAACTTTAAGTAATGTTATTTTTGTACCTAATCTGTCATGCAACTTGATATCTGTCAATGTTTTGACACAAAGAAATTTTATAGTTGTTTTTAAATCAAATGTTTGTAATATTTTAGAAAATAACTTTACTATTGCTATTGCAAAATGTGGGAAATCTGGTTTGTATAAATTAGAATCAGAATTTGCGTCCGTAAAACCAAAGTCAGTTGTCATGTCAAGTAATGTGTTGTCGAAGTTGGATACTGATCAAAATGTGTTTAAATATAGCGAAATACAAGACTCACAGGGATTGTGGCATCGTCGCCTTGGTCATCTTAATGCTCGTAGCATGAACCTGTTACGGAATGGTATAGCGAGTGGCATTAATTACGACTCTAGCTACGAACAGTGTATAGCGTGTATCGAAGGTAAGTCTGTTCGATTACCTTATCCAAAGAAATCTTTTTCACGTGCGAAAGAAGTGTTAGAGCTCATTCACACTGATTTGTGTGGGCCTATGCCTGTAGCGTCATTGGGTGGTGCACGGTACATGTTAACTTTTATTGATGATTTTTCCCGTAAGACTTTTTGCTATTGTATTTCTTCTAAAGATAAAGTTTTTGAGTGTTTTATTAAATTTAAAGCATTAGTTGAAAATGAATCTAATAAAAAGATTAAGATTGTCAGAAGTGACAATGGGGGTGAATATGTGAACAATAAGTTTAAGAAATTGTTTTCAGAGTGTGGGATTAGACACCAAAATACAGTGCCACATTGTTCACAGCAGAATGGCGTAGCGGAGAGAGCAAATCGCACTATTATTGAATCTGTGCGATGTATGCTGTTGGATGCAGGATTGGACCAACGTTTTTGGGCGGAAGCTGCCAATACTGCCGTGTACATTAAGAATCGCTCTCCTACGAAAGCTGTCAAAGGTTTGACGCCAAATGAATGTTACTCAGGAGATAAGGTAAATATTTCTAATTTGCGAGTTTTTGGATGCTTAGCATATGCTGTTCAAGAAAATCGTAAAAAGTTAGATGCGAAGAGTAAACCATACATTTTTGTGGGATACTGTGAAAATACGAAAGGATATAGATTATTAGATCCTCTCGCTTTTAATGATTGCACTATTGCTAGGAATGTGGTCTTTGTCGAACATAAATTTTTCAAAGATTTATCTCAAAATATCGTGAGTAACAGTTGTCAACCTCCGCCATACATTATAATTGAAAACGCAATTAACAATGATGAACAATCACAACAAAGCAATTCTACCGATTATTCTGAACCTAGTACTTCTTTTAATTCAGCTGATCATCTTCTGATGAAACATTTGAGCCAGATGTAGATTTTGAATCAGATGATTCTAGAGCAGTAAATGAGGAATCTCAATTATTTTTAACTGCTTTCTTAACTGGTGAAACAGTTGTGAGTGATGAACCAAAAACGGTTCAAGAGGCCTTAAGTAGTGAAGAGGCTGAGCAGTGGAAGTCTGCTATGAAAGATGAGTATCAGTCATTTTTAGATAATAAATGTTTTTCTTTATCTGATTTACCGAAAGGTGTAAAACCTGTCAAATCTAAATGGATATTCAAGAAGAAAAGAGGGCTTGATGGTAAAATCTTGCAATATAAGGCACGCTTAGTAGCCAAGGGATTTACACAGCGACAAGGTATTGATTACTTTGAAACTTTTTCGCCAGTCGTTCGTTATGAAACTATAAGAATGTTGTTGGCTGTTGCAGCTGAACATAACATGGATATTGATGTCATGGATGTCAAAACAGCATTTTTAAATGGAGACTTGAAAGAATCTGTATATATGGAAATTCCGGAAGGATTTAATGTCGGAAAAGGTCTAAACAAAGTGTACCGTTTGCATAAATCTGTTTATGGTCTGAAACAAGCCCCTAAGGCATGGAACGAAAAGATTAATAATGTTCTTGTAAATAAACTAAAGTTCACACGATTGTCTTCTGAGCCATGCGTTTACACTCGTAGAAATAATGATAAATTGATTATTATAGCTTTGTATGTCGACGATTTGGTCCTGTTCTCGAATGATAAAATAGAGAAAGAAAAAACCAAGAACATGCTTATGAAAGAATTCGTCATGAAAGATTTAGGTCCAATTGAGTGTGTGTTGGGCTTAAGGATACAGAAAAAGGATGATGTGATTCTTTTAGATCAATCTAAATACATAGAAAAACTGCTAGAAAAATATAATATGAAAGAGTGCAAAGAAGCTAAAACTCCTATGCAAGTTGGGTTAAAACTATCTAAAGCTGATGTGAAACTAGACAATGTACCGTATAGAGAACTGATCGGTTGTTTAATGTACATTGCGGTGTGTTCACGACCAGATATATCCCATGCGGTAAGTGTTCTTAGTCAATTTAATAATTGCTATTCAAATTGTCATTGGCAAGCCGCGAAACGGGTGTTACGTTATCTAAAAGGTACAGTAAATTATTGTATCAAGTATAAGAAATCCGGTCTTGATGTACTTGGTTTTACTGACGCTGATTGGGGTTCTAATACTATTGATAGACGCTCTTTTACGGGATATATATTTAAAGTGGGTTCTTCTATAACTTGTTGGGAAAGTAGGAAACAAAGAACTGTAGCGCTTTCGAGCACAGAAGCGGAGTATATGGCAATATCTGACGCTTGTAAAGAATCTTTGTTTATTAAAAACTTTATGTCGGAATGCTTAGACATAGATGTTAAGATAACATTGTTTAATGATAATGTCTCCGCGCAAAAGCTTAGTGCACAAGCAATGTATCATGCAAGGTCAAAACATATTGACATTAGGCATCACTTTATCAGGGAAACGGTGGGCCAGGTGGTTGAATTGAAATATCTTTCCACTGACAAAATGATAGCTGATGTATTGACTAAGGCTCTAAGTGTAGATAGTCATAATAAGTGTATAAAAGGCTTCGAATTGTCAACCACATAAACTACTTTGAATTTTCTTATTATGATGTACTACCATATAGTTTAAGGGCCGGTGTTGGAGAGTTTGGTATAAACTCTATGGTAGCTTTAGCTTGTCACTATGGTTTTTAAAATTTGATATATATTTGCGGTGTTCTACTTCACTTTATTATATAGAACTTCATCCTGAGGAACATCGTTTGATTCACGGCTTTTCCAACTAACTTTTAACAAGCTTACGTAAGGGTGTCATTGATGCCTTATAATAAATAAAATCCATATCAAAAAGACACTCAATGAGTAAAGGTTATTATAAAGTAAGTGACTATCTAAATGATCACACTATTTGGGAATAGGGACACTATTCATAGAGCCATATTTGGTAACAACATTATTTATAATATTGTATTATTTTTATATGTGTATGTAAACATACATACGACTGTAATCGTATTAAGTATGATTGTAATCTTATATTATATTGTATTTATATATATTATTATAATTATTAACATTGAAAAGAGGAGATAAAAAATAGACCTTCAGAGTTTCTTGCCTGTTCTTCTCGAGAAGGCTCTCCCAATTTCCGAACAGGTGTAGTCTTTTTTTTTCTTGTTCGTACGTACGGACAAGGTTTTGTTTTTTTAACCTTTTTTTTTGTTTTTATTTGTTTTGAAGTCAATACGTGCCTGTAAAGGTCTATGTGAATAAAGATTATTTTGATTTTGACAGTGCCCAGTTGGACGCGGCCATCTCAGAACCCCCCCTCTCCGAGAGTTCTATCATACTATTAGCCGTCAAAAGACATTGCCCAGGGTGCCATAAGTATATACATAAATTTGACAGAAATATATTATAACAATCATGATTAAGGTACAAATGCTCACATCCATCAATACATATATCTACCGCTGGATTCGAACTTGGGACCTCCGACATGGCGACATCTTGAAACCGGTGTATTAACCACTCAAACGCCTTTTTTTTTATACAAATAACGAATGTTTTGCATCGCAACACAAACTAGAAAATCTATTATGCTCTCTACATAACTAAGATAAGCAACATTAACAAAAAACTTTTTAATTAAAGACAAAATCCTGTCTCTATTCTAAAGATCAAGGTCAATGCTGACAAACTAAAACGATCACAATGCAACCTTTTCTAAGAGAAAACTGTATAGATGAAACTTCATTCTCGAACTATGCCAATGAATCGAATATAGCTTCTGCAAAGTTACAAATGCTTGTCGCGCTTAGAATTAGTCTGAACTTGAACCTAATGTTACGTAGAGAAGTTTCCATTTCTTGTGTGCGTTTTGAGGAGCTGTATTGACCTTGCTGGTGTTGAGGCGCTACGCCCGAATCGAGAGCTCAAACAAAAGTATGAAGCGATCATCTTGAATGGCAACTTTATGAAAGCCAGCGAACTAAACGAGGCATCCGCAGGCATTCTTTCACTGTCTCGCAAATGTTGGTCGATTTAGATATACAGAATAAATTCGTTGATTAATTCCATCGTCTTATCTTAAGCAGGCACCATATCAACCTGACATTTTCCAAATTCATTTTTTTATTTATGAATACTTAAGCATAGTTTTGATGTTTATCCTAGCAAAGAAGATAATAGTAATAAAGGCCGCCGAGCGAGGTCGGGAGATGTCCATTCCCGATCGAAGAAAGCAGCGCCGGGCTCGGTAGCACAGCTGCGGCGCCGCCGCGGGTTGCTGGCGGGCGCGAGTAAGTCGCGCCCGCGGATACGGTGATCCGGGAGGAGCCACGCCTCTCCCATGGCCTAGGGACGTCTTCAGTAGAGGAGATCAGGGGAGGTATTGAAGCCTCCCCCGAGGAGGGCTCCCCTGCACTGGCAGAGGAGCGGATGCTGGGGGTTCACGGAAGTCGTCTTCGTTCTCGGGGGCTCGTCGCCATATCCGCGGGCGCAATTTCTTCGCGCCCGCCGGCAACCCACGGCAGCGCTGCAGCTGAGCTACCGAGCCCGGCGCCGCCTCCTTCAAGCGGGATCGGATATCTCCCGACCCCGCACGGCGACCTCCTTCTGGAGCATCACTGCTTCACAGAAGGAGGCTACAGCCCTCCAACCTCCCTCATCCGCCAGCATTGCCACAATCAATGCCGGCGGAGACAGATCTCGCCCGATCTCTGCGGTGGAGGCCCACGCGGGGCACTCCGCCAGCGTGTGCTGGGCCGAGTCGAGGTCGGATGCGCAGTGGTGGCAATGTGTCAATCCCTCCCTGTTAGGCCGCCACAATCCGTCGGTGCCACTCCAGCTTAAGCACTTCGTGCGCGGGTTCTAGGGCGCTCCCCCCATCGCTCCCCCGGTCGACACGCCGCGACGCATACGTCGCCGCGTACATGTCGGCCAGGATGTCGAATGGGGGAGAGCGTCCCAGAACCGTCGCCGCCTCGTACGATCCGTATGGCCATTATCCGCTGCAGGCTCCGTAGCAGAGCTCTACAGCGGGGGGACCTCGCGCAGTCTTGCGGCCACACGGGACCACGGATCGCACGACGCCCTCGTACAGGCGGCGAACTCCATCCCTCGGTCCCCAGAGATTGGGCAGCAGGCGATGCAATGCGCCCTCCACTCTTTTGGCTCGGGGGACCGCCCTCAACAGCCTGGAACATAGGAGTGGCGAATGAAGGACTAGCCTGGACCAGGTAGCCAGCCGAGACAGCGGTATAACCTTATACAATACGCTGGGCACGTAAATATAAACTTGCAGCATACATCGCGGTTATAGAAGAATGCAGTAGAATCCAGGAATAGCATCCGGACGAGTCGTACTTAGTTCGTAGACTGATTTCAGAGTGCAGCAAAGCGGATAATAAATAAGCAATAATTTAGAAGACATTAAATAAAAGTTATAAACTAAACACGCAATATAGGTACGAACACAGTATTCAGACCTTCACAAAATTCGATTTCTAACAACTTCCTGTATAAGGCAAAAGAACAAACTAAGCTCGTTGTCTTGAAGACGTGCTGTAGCCCTACTGTGAAATCTTTAACAGTTTATAAAATTGTAGTGCAAGCAAGATGACGCTATAATGTCAATATGGTGTCTCTGTTTAAGCGTTGTTTTGACTCTGATCTAAGAGGTCATGGTAAGTGCTTCTGAACTTTGAATGAAGTGTGATTCGGTGCTTAACGATCTGTGCTATACACAATTATCTTGGTACAAGCCTGCAACAAAGTTACAAATTAATTCGTTTAACTCACGCACCGAGACGGTGTCGGATCGCTGTTTGCTTGTCTTAGGAACACCGGAAATAAATCAATTTAACTTAAATAAGTTTAACACTACTCTTTTAATCGTCTTAAGCGTCTACAATATTTCCTGCCATTTAAAACTAAAGCTAATTCCAGTTGAGGCTCTATTACTCTTTATTTATGACTACCCTCATGTTTGTTTCTTGGTCAGAACAGATGAGCTTTTTTAAAAATCTAGAGGCAACTTTCCATTTTATCAATTTTCTTACATTTTCCCATGTATCTGATTACTCTAAATAGGATGGCTATATAAAATAATATGAAAGCAATGCGATAAATTGCGATGAATTTCGAAAGCAACAAACTTTTGCAATGTGCTTTACACTTCGAATTATTAGTAATTTTTTTGGACTGAAAACTTCTTTAGCGGCGCTGAGCACTTTTTGTATGGGTAAAAACTTCCAAACGTCAGGGTCACGTAATGCTGATCGAAAAAGCGTAAGATCGAGGGGAAGGGAGAGGAACTAGTATCTCCCCACTCTTTCTACCGTGCCTGAGTGTGCTGCTCCGTTTAGGCGGCACAAGGCGCTTGCGCGAATGTCTGTCATATTTGTGTACGATAGCGCAGTAAATAAACATTTTATTCTACCTCATAAATAATAGTACTTTTGTACTTATAATTAAACACAACCTTAATATTGAAGTTTTCACTTCTGCTGGCACTCCCGGAGTGCTACCGGTGTTTTTATTATTACGAAACTCTACAATATTTGTACACATAGTCTAGAGTCTGGGAAAGTCTATCCTTTCTACTACTACAATTTAATGTGAAAAAGGAAATATCTTTATGATTAAAGCTACAAGTTCAAAGCTTATTTTTTAGGCTGTTAAAAGATAAGAGCTATAAAAGTTTGTATTGAAATTCATTATTTTTGAAAGTTGTGCCGTTCTAGCCTCACCACAATCGTCTGCGACGTTTGAGGCGGGGAGGAATAAAAATAAAAAAACTAACGTCAACAATTTATAAATTTATTAAATATATATATAATATAATATTTATTTAAAGTGGGTCGTGGAGGTTATGCCCGCTTAATCCGTGCTTCGCTATCGGCACTTCCCTTCTTACGCGCCTCCAGCGGCAGTCGGTGTCACTAAGCTGGCTGTAGACTGGTGGGCAGGGGGCAGGTGTCGATATCGGCCGTGTGCAGAATTGGGTTTAAAACCCTTTTATTTAATCCGTGCGTAGATCCCTGGAATTCACCATATTCCAAACATTAATGTCAGTTGACCGACATTTACAAAGAAAAACAGCCACCAAGCAGAAGGCGAAGGATTGGCCGATAAAATAGCAGTGTAGCGGCTTTGAAGAAGCAGATAGGAATTTACAATAAAATAGTCTAAACATTTAATAACAATTACAGAAATAATATTTTTTATAATTATTAAAAAAATAAGGTAGGTAGCAAATTTTACACCGTAATCAAATTAACAAAACATTCTAGCGAAAAATAGGAACTAAATCTAATTATATTTCAATTATAACACTGTCTTTATCAATAAGAAAATAACACACCATTATATATATTCGAAACTACAGATATAAACCATCACACAAAATTTAAAAGCAACTAAAATAACAAGTATTATTCTGTTCAACACTTACCCAAATGGGGAATCCGTATAACTAGCACTTTACTACTATTTTAAGTATAATGAGTTTAATATGTAAACTATACTTATTATAAAATTAGGGCGAACGACGTTTAATGTCGCGATAGATAATTGCGAGCGTCTTCACCCGTGACCATTGAAAGTGATGTGTCCGCCTGACCAGGCGAGACGCGGGGAGGGATCCGCGTAAGCCGGGCGCGAACTATAGCAGCTAGCAAAGTCACAGATCACTTCGACCAATTTTATGCAATTTATCAATCTGTATGGAAATATCTAAATTGTGTTTTTAATTAATTTTATTGTAAATATTAATTAGGTAAGCTAGTTAAAGTTAATTATTATTTATTTCTTTGTATAGTTGATAATTTAATGTGTTCGTGTTAGTTTTAGTTATTGTAAATATTTGCTTATATTATAAAATTATATAGAACAAATATAACTATGTACACACAACGTTACAAAGTAGAAAGAACTAGAAAACATTTTCCTTTGACCTTTGGTATGTAAATAAAAATGTATGTTAATTACTAGTGCTCGGAATAGGTAGTTCAATTTTATGTACTTGCGAGTTTGTGACATCAATAGTATGGATATGCCTGGGGACTTACTATTTTCAGAGATTGTAAAAATATTATATTGAACTTTCAAAATAGTATTTCATCTGTTTTTTTATTGTTGTAATAATAAGTTGTAAACGTAAAATTTTAACAATAAAAGCGTAAAGAAACGATTAGCAAATAAAGACGGAAAATTGTATTTTATTTGAAATAACATAACATAACATAATTATTTTATTCATAAAATACACACACAAAAAAAGAAAATAACAAATGTACAAAAAGGCGGCCTTATTGCTAAACAGCAATCTCTTCCAGGCAACCTAGGACCAGGGAAATATTAAAAGGAGATTTAAATATAGGATGGGTACAGTAATTGGACAGGACAATAGGCTATAACTAGTTTAAGTTAAGGAATCTTTGACAGAAAGTGAACACGGACTTGATTCTTAAAGGACTCCAGCGTTCGCGCTCCCCTAATACCCTCAGGGAGAGAGTTCCAACCGGACGGTATAAGCCGAAAAAGAATATGAAAAATAGTCGGTACTTCGGGGCGGTATATCCAGAGTCAGATTAAAATTAGAACGCAAGGCACGACATGACGAATAGGATCGAAAAGAGAACAAAGATTTTAGGTAGGATGGAGATATTGGAAGGTACAAAATATTGTAAAGTAGGGATGAAACATGTAAGTCTCTGTCCTAAATAGTGATCTACATAATGTGAATACTAGAAACAAAAATAAACTTGCCGTTCCAATGTTCAGACTCCATAAAACTAGCTGTTCGTTCTTGGGGAAATGTATATCTGTGTTTAACAAGCTTCCGCAAGGTGTCATTGATTTGCCTTTATAAATTTAAAATCCATATCAAAAAGACACTCATGAGTAAAGGTTATTATAAAGTAAGTGACTATCTAAATGATCACACTATTTGGGAATAGGGACACTATTCATAGAGCCATGTTTGGTAACAACATTATTTATAATATTGTATTATTTTATATGTGTATGTAAACATACATACGACTGTAATCGTAATAGGTATGATTGTATCTTATACTATATTGTATTTTTATATTATATTTTATAATTATTAATATTGAAAAGAGAAGATAAAAAATAGACCTTCAGAGTTTCTTGCCTGTTCTTCTCGAGAAGGCTCTCCCAATTTCCGAACAGGTGTCGAGTCAATATTTTTTTTTCTTATTCGTACGTACGGACAAGGTTTTTGTTTTTTTTTTAAGCTTTTTTTTTGTTTTGTTTGTTGACGTCAATAAGTGCCTGTAAAGGTCTATGTTGAATAAATATTATTTTGATTTTGATTTTGCTGGCGAATATGTAACCATTTCAGTTGAAAGCGACAATTAGAAACATGGTCAAACCTACGCAGATTAAAAATGAACCTGATGGCTACATTTTGCAGCCGCTCCAAACTGTCAAGTAGTTCCTCAGATAAATGAATCCACGCAGCGTCAGCGTAGTCAATCAAGGAAAGCAAGAGTGATTGAGCTAACACTGTCTTTGTAGCTATAGGGAGAAAGCTTCTTAATCTATTTAGAGTACTATATGCAGCAAATAACTTCTTCCGGACAGCCTCAACCTGCGGCCGCCATGTCATGCACTGGTCAAATACAATTGCTAAGTTTTTAACCACTTTGGTGAATGGAATAATTCTTCCTCCAAAGATTACTGCAGATAACAAACTATGATCAAGACCCTTTAAATAATAAGAGCTGCCAATAAAATTGCTATCCTTCTTTTATAAAGCATTTATTAATAACTAGCTTTTGCCCGCGACTTCGTTCGCGTGGACTTCAGGTTCGTCCCGTCTAGTCTAGTAATAAGTAAGAAATACGGTAACTAAGCACTGCAGAGCCCTAATCATAGGCCTATAGGTAGCTACTGCAGTATGCTCCTATAAACTACATTTAACGATCTTTTTCCTTTTGTGGGTTATTCCTAAGAGATAAACATATACCATCACGGACTTTTTTGTAGACCTTTTTAAGTTGTACAATACTGTAGTAAATTGTTTTGATCTATCTTGTAGGATTCAGTCAGCGTTTGCAATGTAAGCGCAAAAAATGTGTTTTTTTTTACGACCTCACATTAGAAACCTCAAAAATTGTAGCCTATGTGTTATTCTGATGTATAAGCTATATTGTGGTAAAGTTTCATTCAAATCCATTCAGTAGTTTTTACGTGAAAGAGTAACAAACATCCATACTTACAAACTTTCGCCTTTATAATAGTAAAGGATAGGATAGGATTATTGTTTACTTAAAGCGCACAATATCGCTAAGGAATGCAAAGTAATTTGATTTATATTGTAAACTTGCAATAAATATCTGTAATATCTGAACATGATATTTTTCCTTCTACTCACTCCTAGAACCTACAAATAAACTGTTAGAATAATATGGCAACACAAATTATAATATTAAGTTGGTACATAGTGTTGGTTATTAAGTTTTTATGTTACGGTTGGTTAGTCTGTCTTAGCGTACCTTTTTCTTTCTCATGTAACGTGCAAGAAAACGATTTACCCAAATAAAACAAAGTTATCAACAAAAAACAGCTTTCATTTCATTAGTTTGTACAGGTTATGGGCCCAGAAGCGCATACCTGTTAGTAAAATAAAGTAAAGTAGAATCAGTGATAACATCGAGCGTTATTTTTTATATCGGCGAAAAGTGAGGTTAGGTCTGAACGTGCCAATAAAATTTTCGTCAAGAAGGAATTACTTGCTCTTGATAAATAGCAAGGAAGGACAGCGCTATGGAAGCAAATCCAATAAATATCACGAGTAATGTTATGAAACTGGAAGGAACTCGAAACTGGAATATATGGAAATTCCAAATGACCGTAATTTTGAGGGGTCAGGGTTGGCTGGATATTGTAGAAGGACGAACTGTGAAACCTGAGGATGCTACTGATCGAAATGCTTGGGAGACGAAGGACGCGAAAGCTCAAACACTCCTGGTGACAAGGATGTCTGAAGATGTAATGGTACATCTTGTCACATGTGCAACTGCGTTTGAAATGTGGAAGAAGCTTCTCAGTGTATACGAGCAGAAATCTGAGACAAGTATACATATTATCCAACAGCGATTTTTCCAGTTTAAATATGAAAAAGGAATTGAAATGTCGGTATTTCTGTCTAAGATACAGGAAATGCAAAATCAATTAAAGCAGTTGGGCGAGGAAGTCTCAGATAAGTTCGCTATAACTAAAGTATTAATGAGTTTACCGAACGAGTATAAACACTTTGTTTCGGCCTGGGAGTCTGCTCCAGAAGACAAACAGACTTTTAATAATTTAGTGGCTAGGCTGCTAATCGAGGAGGAGAGGCTAAAAGAAAAGACAGAAGAAAAAGGTAGTACACCGTCATCATCAGCGTTTGTAGCTAAAAGAAACGTTAAGTGTTATAAATGCGGTAAATCGGGACATTTTCAAACAGAGTGCAGAAGTAATAGAGATAGTGAGAAAAAGGTGAACGATAATAAGTGTTTTTACTGCGGCAAAATCGGACATTACAAAGCACAGTGTCGTTTTAGAAGGTCAAAGGACAATGAGAAGATGAGTAATGCGTTTATTGTGTCGGACTCAGTGCATAAACAATACGAAGAATCAAAGTGGCTAGTTGACTCTGGAGCTAGTGAGCATATGTGCCGCGATCGTTCATTGTTCTCATCATTTCAAAGTGTTTCGCAAAAAACGGTAATAGTTGGTAACGGTGCGGCCATTAGTGTGTTAGGATATGGACAGATGGCGGTGCTAGTCAATAACGGAAGTGAATGGGTTGACTCGACTATATGCAATGTGTTGTTCGTTCCTGATCTAAGGACTAATTTATTCTCTGTGAACCGCGCCGCTGACCGGGGATATGTCATAATGACAGATGACAGCTCGTGCAAATTTCTCAAAAATGGCGTTGTTTGTGCAATTGGAAAAAGACTTGAGAACTCATATTACTTGGATTTTCGTTTCAAATGTGAAGTTGCAAGTGTTGCAAAGGTATCTACGAATGATTTGAACGAGTGGCATGAAAAGCTGGCTCACCAACACTTTGAGTACGTGAAGAAAGTATTAAACAAAAATAACATTGAAATAAAACAATCGTCAGTTCCTCAATGTGAAAGCTGCTTAAAGGGAAAGATTCACCGGTTACCATTTAAGAAAAGTGACAGCGTAACCACCAGGACGTGTGAGATAATACATGCGGATACATGTGGACCGATGGAAGAAGAATCGATCGGTGGTTCCAGATACTTTGTTGTCTTGAAGGATGACTTTTCCAACTTCAGGACTGTTTATTTTGTCAAAGCAAAACATGAGATTAAACGCTGTCTGGAGGATTTTCTGAATAAGGCGGAGAATGTCACTGGGAATAAAGTTAAGACTTTAAGGACTGACAATGGATTAGAATTTATGAACAAAGAAGTGATAGAAATGTGTTCAAAAAGAGGAATAATTCATGAAACTACTGTAACTTATACACCGGAACAAAACGGTAAGGCTGAGAGGGAAAATCGAACACTTGTCGAAGCCGCAAGGACTATGTTGCATGCTAAGAATCTGCCTAAGAAACTGTGGGCTGAAGCAGTAAATACAGCTGCTTTTGTGTTAAACAGGACAGGAAAAGGCAAAGAGGGAAAATCACCCTATGAAATGTGGACAAACAAAAACTACGACATTAATCAATTGAAGGTGTTTGGTTGCCCTGTGTATGTACACATTCCAAAGGAAAAGCGGAGAAAATGGGACACAAAAAGGGAAAAGGGCATAATGGTTGGCTATGGTGAATATGTGAAGGGCTACCGGGTTTATTTTTCTGAGAGAAATTGTGTAGACACAAAGAGGGATGTGGTTTTCTTCAATCAAGATGTATGTAAAGAGAATGAACCAATGATTATGTTGGATTTGAATGGGCAACTCACTCAAGCTGTAACTTTAGAGACAGCAGAGGTGAGTGAGGTGACTGAAGACAGAGGAACTCAAAATACAAGCGATACCCTCACCAGGCTCATTGAAGAATCTACAGGGGAGAGCGAGTCTCATAGTGAATATAAACCATGCGATGATGAATCTTCAGAGGGGGAGGAAACTGAGGTTCAGGAAAAGAGGAGTAGGAGAGTGAGGAAGCAGACATCTTTTTATCAATGCCATAATGTTGTAAGTAAAGATAGTGAACCTACTACATACAAAGAGGCTATGGGAAGGAAGGATGCAAGTAAGTGGAAAGAGGCAATTGAGAAAGAATTACAAACCTTAAATGATAATAATACTTGGGTTTTTAGCGACGCACCGGTGAGTGAAAATATTATTAGTAGCAAGTGGGTTTTTAAGTTCAAGGGGAATAGTAACAATCAATACAAAGCTAGACTAGTAGCTAGGGGGTTTGAACAAGATAGTGACTTTGATTTAGGTGAAATTTATGCTCCTGTTGCAAAGCTTTCAACCTTTAGAGTTTTTGTCGCGATAGCTACTCATTTAAATTTACCAATATACCAAATGGATGTCACTGGGGCATTTTTATATGGTGATATAGATACAGATGTTTATTTAAAATTGCCAGAAGGGGCTTATAAGGGGGAGAAAAATGTTGTAAAATTAAAGAAAGCATTATATGGTCTCAAAAATTCACCCAAGTGTTGGAACAATAAATTCAATTCTGTCATTAGTAGAGAGGGCTTCATTAAGTCTAAAAATGATCCATGTTTATTTAAGAGGTGTATTGGCAAAGAAGATAAAATGTATATTTTATTGTATGTCGATGATATTTTATTGTTTGGTACAAATGAGAGACATATCGTAGAACTTAAGAACATATTGAATAAAGAATTCGAAATGAAAGATATGGGGTTAATATCAAATTTTCTGGGTATAAATGTAAGGCAAAATTTAGAAACGGGTATTACTGAACTGGATCAAACAAGTTATTTGGAAAGTATTTTAAAGAAGTTTAATATGGAAAATTGTAAAGATTTGTCATCCCCTATGGATGTCAATTTTAACACTAAAATATTTGTAAATGAAACTGTGCATAAAGATAAAAATGTTGAGAAGTTGTGTAGGCAAATAATAGGTAGTTTGATGTATGCTGCATCAGGTACAAGACCTGATCTCTGTTTTCCAATTTCTTTGCTGAGTAGATATCAATCTATTGCAAATAATGAGTTACTAAATGCATTAAAGAGAGTGTTGAGATATACTAAACATACATTGAATTACAAATTGGTTTTTAAATGTAAAGATATTAGTTTACAAGGTTTTTGTGATGCTGATTGGGCTGGAGATGTGTTGGACAGAAAGTCCACCTCCGGTTATATGTTCAAGTTGTCAGATTGTTTGGTATTATGGTGTTCTAAAAAGCAAGCTTCAGTAAGTCTATCTTCTACAGAATCAGAATATGTATCAATGAGTATGGCTGCTAGTGACGCATCTTGGCTCATAAATTTATTGACTGATTTTACCTGTGAAAATATTTGCCCTGTTAACATATTTTGTGATAACCAGTCAGCAATAATAAATGCAAACTCTGATATTATTAAAAGATTGAAACATATAGACATTCGATATCATTTTGTAAAAGATCTAGTGAAAGAAAATAAAATCTGTATTAAGTATGTAAAGACTAATGAGCAACCTGCAGATATGTTAACTAAAGTTTTAAGTAAGGAATTGATCTTGAAACATTTAAACAAATGTGGTGTAACAAATTTAAGTCTAAATTGTTAATGCTAAGCTGTAAGCTAAAGTTGTCTTTCCTTGTATTTAAATATTGAATCTCTAAGAAACTGTATTTGTGTTGAGAGGGGGTGTTAGAATAATATGGCAACACAAATTATAATATTAAGTTGGTACATAGTGTTGGTTATTAAGTTTTTATGTTACGGTTGGTTAGTCTGTCTTAGCGTACCTTTTTCTTTCTCATGTAACGTGCAAGAAAACGATTTACCCAAATAAAACAAAGTTATCAACAAAAACAGCTTTCATTTCATTAGTTTGTACATAACAATAAGTGTAATTTTCATGATTATATAAAATGACATAAGTTCCATTGCATTGCATTATTTAAGGTCCCGGAAATCACGCTGATTTTAGGTTATCCATGTACGCTTACATTGACTTTCCTTCTGCAAGTACATAAAATTAAACTACCTATTCTGAGCACTTTATAACTAACTGGGTACGTATGTATCATCAATATCAATACATAGTATAAAACAAAAATCGCTTTCGCTGTATGTCCGTATGTATGCTTAGATCTTTAAAACTACGCAACGAATTTAGACGCGGTTTAATAGATAGAGTGATTCTTAAGGAAGGTTTGTATGTATAATAAATGCATAATATAGTAGAGAAACACTGATAAATTTAAAGGTTTCTAATGTGATGTCGTAAATAAGCACGTTTTTTTGCGCTTATATTGCAAACGCTGGCTGAACCTACGAGATAGACCAAAATAATGTTACTACAGTATTGTACAACTTACAAAAATCCACAAAAAAGTCCGCGATGGTATATGTCTATCTCTTAGGGATAACCCACCATAACCATTTTTTCACTGCACCCGTGCGAAGCCGGGGCGAGTCGCTAGTATTATATAAAAAAAATATAAATCTAATTATTGAAAAAATACTACAAAAACTTCCTATTCTACATGGTTCAGACACAGCAACGTCTTCACTACATAGTATAAAATTAAGTCGCTTTCTCTGTCATAAATCTATAAAATTACGCAACGGATTTTTAATAGAGAGAACTAGTGATTGAAGAGGAATATATATATATATATATATTCCTCTTCAATCACTAGTTATATATATATATATATATATATATATATATATATATATATATATAATAACATTCATTAAATAGTGGAAAATACAGTTATTTTGAGGTTTCTAATGTGATGTCGTAATTATTCACATTTTTTCCGCCTACATTGCAAACGCAGGCTGAACCCTACGAGATTTATCAAAATAATGTACTAAGTATTGTACACATTGAAAAGGTCTACAGAAAACTCCGCGATGGTATATGTCTATCTCTTATGGATATCCCAAAATAATTTTATTTTGTCATTTACTTTTTCTTCCGTTTTTAGTTTTTTAAACTATAATTTGTTATATAACCTTCACAGTTTTTCTGTAGGGTATATAATATCAGCATTGCATCTGTGCGAAGCCGGGGCGGGTCGCTAGTAATATGTAAAAAGAGACTACATAAGAATATTTTTAACGAAAATTAATACTTTGAATAAATTTGACTCGAGTGAAGTAAGCTTCAAGGATATGTTTTAAGATATAGATTTTTAATGTCAGTATCTTGACTACGTTCTGTCGCAGCTCGCTTTAATGGATTTCTAAGCGTCCCATCGCTCGCAAATGACCAACTCAATTTTCAATGCACCTTCATATTACTGTGTCAGCGACATCGAGACACACAGGAGACTATTCTGAATCATTCGTTAGAAATTATTTTTTTTATAGCTACTTATTAATAACTAAACAGACTATGAATTTAATGGTAAGTGGTCACAGTCGCCTATAGTACATTTAGTTACTGTAGGTAACTTATATAATAATAATATCAACATAAACCAAACAAGAACACACATTACATAAAACTAAACAAACTAACTGATCAAAAATTAAATATCTTCACAAATACATAAAATATACATTACATATAATAATAAACAAACATTTATAAAGCTATTTGAATAAATTATCGGATGCTACGGCGCGCTCACTTATTGCGGTGTTAGGGAATCAAATTTCTGGATGCCGCTTCTACTGGCACAGGTTTCGCAACACAAGGCGGGCGCCAAGCCCGCTCATATTTACCTGGCCAGTCGAGATCTTATGCACTACGAGAGCCCGTATGTCTCGGAGCTCCTCATATTATTACGATAATATATCAACGCTTTTTTTTTATAGGATAGGGCAGCAAACAAGCAAACGGATCACCTGATGGTAAGCGATAACCGTTGCCCATGGACACCCTTAACACCAGAGGAGTCACAGATGCGTTGCCGGTCTTTTAAAAGGGAATAAGGGGCGAAGGGGGGGTTGGGCCTCCGGTACCCTCACTCACTCGGCGAAACACAGCGCAAGCGCTATTTTACGCCGGTTTTCTGTGAGGCCGTGGTATCACTCCGGTCGAGCCGGCCTAATTCGTGCCGAAGCATGGCTCTCCCACGGTAAATTGTTATTTTCGGTAGCATTTTTAAGGACCGAGAGTGCTATAAACGTAAGAGTACACATATATAATCAGACAGCTTCGAACTGCTAAGCTATCGGGAGTTACACGTGTTATTGTGAGTCAACCATAAAATATAGACAAATGCTGTCGTGGGATATATTTTATATAATTTTACGGAGAACATTTTTGTCTTACATGATTTCTGTGTAGCTTTAAGGTTGCACACGCGACGCTTAAAAAATAATGTAACTTCTCCCGTTTTACCAACATTTCCCTTCACTGCTATGCTTCTTTTGATTGTAGCATGATGGCAAGTATATTATGACTAGCTCAGGAGTATGAAAAATATACAAATTTTACCTTCCAATAAAATTTTTATTATGTTTCCTAATACGTCCGAAGTCCCAATATGAGAGAGTACGTTGCTTCTTCCGCCGGAAGTTGTTACTTTAATCCGCCTCCCGCCATGTTGACAGCGCCCCTAGCGGCCAAGTCTGTCAACAAACTTAACCAAACCACAAGCCGCCATTCCTTGCTCATTGTTAGTCTCATAATAAAAACGGAGGATGTTCCACCAGGAAGCCGTTGCTGGGACTTCGGACGTATTAGGAAACATAATAAAAATTTTATTGGAAGGTAAAATTTGTATATTATGTGTTCCGTTTTACGTCCGAAGTCCCAATATGAGAGATGTGTTTGTTATCTCCTGGTGGCTTGTGTGTGGGTATGAAATAATGACGCAACAATGTGTGATATAGAGTATAATATCTTTATAAAAAGAAAATCAGAATCGCTTATTATTAATTGAATACTTAGTATGTAAACATATTTGAACTTAACTTAATAGTAGGTAAACATAATTGAACTATAATCAATATCTTATGATGTACTAAAATATTGTGACAAAGACTTTTGTGAAATCTGTAAGCCACTATGCGGTTGTACATTTTTTTGATAAAATTTTCTAAACGTGTTTTCATGACGCCAGTTGGCTTTCTCTAAAATTTCGTTAATAGGATAATTTTCCAACCAATTTAACGAAGACACTGCTGACCTTAAGCTACCTGGAGACGACTTAATCCCTGCTTCTGACAGAAGCTTTTTAATCCACCCCCCAATAATTGTAGGCGTAGCTGGCTTAATCGGTTCCCTAGTAGTTATAAAAATATTAGTAATCAAATTTCTATGTACTGAAGAAATTGTTTTTAAAGTTTTTAACCAATAAACTGCGTCAATATTTTTATCAGGACAGGACAGCAGTTTCCAACTTGACTGTTGGTGTGTTACGGAATCAGTCTTAGAACCGAAAGTAGGAATCAAAGTAATTGAATCATCATTAACAATAAAGTGATTGTCATCAAAGTGTAACAATGTTAAATCGTGGACTCTGCGTCCAGAAGTCACAAAAGAAGTATAGCAGCTCGTCTAGAGACATCATACAAGCTACTGGTTATAGGACTCTTATTTTTAAGATATTCTATGAGTACTCTAGCATCCCATATTGGTGCTTTAGGGGGTACTGGTCTAGAGACGGATACTGCTTTAAGCACATGCTTTACTATAGAACTTGACGATATTTTGATGTCTGATGAGGTTTCACATATAGAAGAAATAACAGATTTGTGGACTAGAATGGTACGATACGCTAATTTGTCATAACAAGATAGCTTTGCTATGTATCTAGCTACATCTGCTGGAGACGGCGAACAAGGGTTTAAGTTATTTTGGCTGCACCAATTCACCCACTTCGTCCAAATTGGAGTGTAAGTCTTAAGAGTCGAAGTTCGCCAGCTCCTTGAAAGTAGTGCTTTCTCTTCGTCAGACCAACTAGCAGTTATTGTGTCCCACCCGAAATGAGCCAAGCTTCCAGGTGGAGCTGATTGACATGGGTTGGAGGAAAATTCGTTATTGTGTCCATTAGGCAAGTTTCGAGATCTGGAATTTTCTTCGGTCGTACAATGGCTCTGGCTTTCAGGTCTGGCCTCCAAAAAGGCTTCGTCCATCTGGGTACCACTATCACAAAGAGTCCTGTTGCCGAGTTTAGGTGGTGAAGCACTTGCGGAATTAGACACGGTGGAGGGAAAACCCAGGCTAGGTCGTAGTGCCAACTCCTGCTGAATGCGTCGTGAAAGCAGGCGTTCGAGTCTGACAAGTCGAGCGTAGCATAGTTTTGGACGACGTGAGCGGTCGCAGAAGCGAACAAATCTATTTCGGGAACTCCCCATTGTTTGAAGATTAGACTTGTTGCTCGCTCGTTCAGATGCCATTCGGAGCCGGCGCGACTGCGCGATAGGTGATCGGCTTCGGTATTGTACCTTCCCGGAAGGTAGTGAGGGCGCAATACAATACTCAGACTGTCTATAAGAGCAAAAAGCTGTTCTGTCAACTCTAGCAGAAGTTTGGACTTGGTGCCGCCTTCGTTCTTTATGTACGATATCACTGTTCTGTTGTCGCATTGAAGAATTACTTCCGAGTGCCTGAGGTCCCTGGCTCGAGCCGTTATGGCGGCTATTACTGCATACATTTCTTTGGCGTTGCAGTGCCATCGATTCTGCTGAAGTGTCCACGAGCCTGAGGCGGCATCGTTGTTGATCAGGGCTCCCCATTGTAAATCTGACGCATCTGTGATTATGTAATTGGTTGGACTTAGAGAGCGATGTATTACTGATTCGTGATCTATATTCTGGAACCACCACTCCAGTTCTCCAATCACCTCGTCTGGCAAAGGATGCGCGAAGCGAGGGTTTCGATGAAGTTGTTGGCTGTGACGTTGTAGAGCCCGGCAATGCAACCTTCCCCGATGGGTGATGAAGGTTGCAAAGTTGAGAAACCCTAAGAGGGACTGTGCCTGCTTGAGGGTCCAACTGCCGTTGGCCAAGCGAGTAGAGAGATATCGACGAGCTCGGGAAATCTTGTCTTGTGGCAAGGCCTTCGTATTCCTTAGGGTATCCCACACGACTCCTAAGAATTCGATTCTTCTCGTTGGCGTGATTATTGATTTGTCGAGATTGACGCACCATCCCAATTTGGTCAGCAGCTGAATGGCGGTTCTGACATGTGTGTTGAGTATTGTCTGGGACTGGTGTACTATTAGATAGTCGTCCAAATAGACCACCAGACGTAATCCGTGATCCCGAAGCTTCTCTGCTATCCAGTTTGTTAGAGAAGCGAACATTTTCGGTGCAGCTGCGAGTCCAAACGGTAGGCAAGTCATTTGATAAAGAACCCCTGCATAACTCACCCTTAGATAGCATCTGTGCTGTTCCATTATGGGTACATGGTAATACGCCTGAGATAGGTCTAATTTTACCATCCAATCCTTTACCTGAAGCAAGGTCGGCATTCGATAATGATTGAAGAGATGAAATTTCTTTGTTATGATGAATGTATTCAAAGCTTTGAGGTTGAATATGACACGTTTTTTGCCGTTGGCTTTGGTTATAATAAACAGAGGGGATATAAAGCTTGGAGTTGAAGGCGCTGGTTCTAGTATGCGGTCTTGCAACATCTTTGAAATTTCTCTGGACATCGCTGCACTCGTGGGAGTTTGATATTGTGTCAAAATGTCCTGAGTGGGAAAAATTAAAGGTGGAGGTTGACTGAAAGGGATCCGTGCACCCTGAATCATTTTTAGAATTGCTTTGGGGGGTTTTAATGAAACCCAACGGTCTTGATAATGTCTTAGACAGCCCCCCGAAAAAATCACTAAGTCATGGTTTGTTATTTTTGTAAGGTTTTCTAATGTTCTTGTTTTTGGCCTCTCCTTTTCTTTTCGAACTAGCTTCGTCATTATTGATTCTATTTGATTCCTTTCTTTCATTACGTCTTGTTTTATTTGCAGTACGTGGCTGCTGAAATGGCTTGTTATGAGGAGAAAACGTTCGAGCCGTATGCTGTACTGGGGCCGTTTGTTTATCAACTTTGTCTATACCTCCAATCTTTTGCAAATAATTAGCCAATGCCGAAGGATTAAACATGTAATCGCATGAAGGTGGTATTTTTCCTATATCATCGCGAATGTATTTAACTTTAATATTCTTTAAAATATTTCGACGGCGAGATTCTATGACTTCTGCACGCTTGCCACATGTTATCTGTAGAATATCATGGGATGCTGATTTATAATCTGAATTGTCACCAAACAGCTCTTTTAATTTGCTGTAAATAGTATTAGGAGAAAGCTGGTTATTTGATTTTGCCGACCAGTCTATAAGATTTTGCAAGGCTGCATTGATTATTTCATTTTGAGCCATAACAGCATTAGAAAGGGCTGCAAAACTACGTTCCATTTTGGACCAACTAGATGAGCCTTGTGGATCATCAAAACGCTTTAATTCTTCGTTTAATTTCAATTCAATGAAACCCGGTGATGCAACATATTTTTTCTGGGTTTCTGTGTACCGGACGGCATTCCAATTCGGCGAGTCAAATCGTTGTAAAGCCGTGAGTTTAACTACACGATCCGGAAGTGCCGTAGTTATTGAAGGTTCCTTGACCGTTACGGAAAGATCAGATATATTTTCAACCACACTACATGAAGGTGGATTCAGAAATTCGCCGTTATTAACAATCGGAATGTTTGAATTTTGCGTTGGTAAATCGTTACAACTTGATGCACTATTCAAGCACGAAAGCGTAGGTACCGCTTGCATGTGTAAGTTGGTTGTTAAAATGTTATTAATATGACTCACCAGTTGTTGAGAAAGTACGGCAAACCTTTGGTCCATATCCGCCTCAAGCGAGACCGAGCGGCGCCTTTCTCGGTATTCGCCGCCCACGTGGTCAGCGTGGCCGGCGCCGCCGCGGCGGCGGCTACCGTCAGCATGGCGACTGGAGCGCGCCTTTTTACTCGGTGTTTGGCGGACTGGGCTATCACTATCGCTCACTTTACTATGATCGCCGTCCCTCGCATAATCACTTGATGAACCCGATGTACTTAATTTTCTCTTCGAACCAACCGACGCGGCGGCGGGAGAGTTTCTTGATTCGTCCATCGAAAACGAAATAAACTTGGAAAAAAGAAAAACGCGGAAAATTTTGAACTTTATAAAAGGCCAAAATTTGTTTCTAGAAGTAACGTCCGAACGGTTTAAAAGCCGACGCAACAATGAGCAAGGAATGGCGGCTTGTGGTTTGGTTAAGTTTGTTGACAGACTTGGCCGCTAGGGGCGCTGTCAACATGGCGGGAGGCGGATTAAAGTAACAACTTCCGGCGGAAGAAGCAACGTACTCTCTCATATTGGGACTTCGGACGTAAAACGGAACACATAATAATTGTACCAAATTTCATTAAAATTCGTCGAATAGTTTTTGTTTCTATAATGGATTTACAGACAGACAAAAATTTTACTGATTTCATTGCATCAGTATCGATCCCTAATCACCCTCTAATAGTTATTTTGGAAATATATTTCATGTACAGAATTGACCTCTCTACAGATTTCTTATAAGTTCAGATTAAACTTACATGACTTTCGTAATATACTATACTTCAAATACTTATCGTAAACGATAGCTACCTCATGCTAGAGCTGTTTCGAGTTTGCCATTTCTATGTGATGCTAGTCTAACAACCCAGAAATAGTTCCCCTGATCTGTAACCGCTCTGTCTAGCTTCGGATGGAAAATATCGGAATCTGCATTCACAGAACATTGACCTTTGAATAGTGGGTTCGATGTACTTCGTTAAGTGTAAAGGCGATTGCAAGTTAATTAGAAATTAGTGAACTCTTGCGTGATATTGGTGCTTGCGTGTGGCGATATATAATACTTTTGTGTAATATTAAGAACCACATCAAAGACACCTGGTTATAAATAAGTGGCGATTGTAAAGTATTTTAATGGCTATTATTAAAGTAATTCAAAAATAAATATTTTCTATAGGGCTTAAATTCAAAACGTTTTATGGCCGATTTCACCAACCTTGTCTAGCTTAGGTGACTCCTAAGTGATATGCTGTCACTTTTTATATTAACTGAAAAGAGTGAGACAGCATGTCTTTAGGAGTCACCTAAGCTAAGACAAGGTTGGTGAAAACCCATTAATGTTTCAAATACTAATATTAAAGGCGTCGCCTTCTCTGTCCCTATATTTATTTATTTATTTATTTATTTATTTATACACTTTATTGTACACGTAGTAAATCATATTGTTATTAAGACTAAAGTAAACAAAAGGCGGACTTATCTCTAAAAGAGATTTCTTCTTCCAGTCAGCCCTAAGTAGTGGAAGTAGTAGAATGGTGAGATGACTCAAGTGTATTCGAATCTAGTATTAATTTTTAATTAAATATTTATTTTAACAATATGTATATCTAAAAGATAACACCTATACAGTATATACATACTTACATATATATAATAGATATAATACATATCCCTATATCCCTATATATGTTTAAATCTCTAAAACTACGCAACCGATTAAGATAGAGTGATTGAAGAGGAAGGTTTATGTAATAACCATATCCATTAAATAATGGAGAAATACTGTTATTTTGTCGTAAATAATTATTTTTTTTCCGCTTACATTGCAAACTCAGGCTGAACCCTACGAGTTGTATCATAATGTACTAAACAACGTTGACAGTTGGTCTGTGGCTCGGTAGCACAGCTGCGGCGCCGCCGCGGGTCGCCGGCGGGCGCGAGGAAGTCGCGATTGCTACGGCCCCTTCCGTGGCCGGGGGGTGTCGTCGGTGGAGGAGACCGCGGGAGGTAGTGTAGCCTCCCCCGAGGAGGGCTCCCCTCTAGGCAGGGGAGCGGCGGCTGGGGGTTCCCGGAAGTAGCTTGATGTTCCCGGGGGCTCTCTACATGCCTGAGGAAGGCCATCCCTGAGGTTTTTAGTGGGTAGGCCTCCCCCTGCAGGGGAGGAGAGCCCCACATAAACGCCGGCTCGTCACAGCCGGCGTATGCAATTTAATGCATTTCCCTCAGGGGAACAAAAACAAAAAAAAAGGATCAGCGTTGCACCCGTGTGAAGTCAGGGCGGGTCGCTAGTTATTTTAATGATTTAGATGCACCGGGAATATATTGGACGATGTGTGTGAATGAACAACATTTTTTGACGTAACTGATCAACGACTTGTATTGACGTGAATAACGTAGTTGCAGAAATATGTAACTCTGAAGTCATAAAGTTGGAATAATTATCTTTAGTTTAACATAATAACTAACAACGTAATGATCTCGCCAATCACTAACCCTTAGGAGGTCGTAACTTAATCCTATAATCTTAAATCGTCGAGCTCTGTCCTCTGAACCTTTCCGAAAGCTTCTTTATCGAGTTTCGACTCGAAAGGGCGCCAGGCATGACAAATCACAAGCTTTATTTCACTTCAGTTCCCTGACATGACAACAAAGTTATAATTGGAGCGCTTTAAAATTTTAGTTTTGACGTGAATGTCTTACATTAGACATTCACGTCATTTTTGCGTTTGTGTCGTAGTGTAGTATATGACGCATGTGATAAATATCGTAGTAAGTAAGTAATTTTGTTAATGGCAATGGAATATCGTTAGTAATTTAACCTACAGTCTGTAAAATATAGCTTGATACCTGTGACAGTTGTCTGACTGACGTAACTAGTGTTGTACTTAACCAAGTATAATTTTATCGATAGTGAAGTAGGATTTGTAACAATGTTTTATTACGTAATTAAACTAAAATCGCTTATATTAAGTAAATTTATTCAGTAAAAGGTACACACACAACCCAAATCATCGTCGTAATCGGAATCAGATCCTAGATCCTATTGTAATAAGGAGTAACTTTGGCTACTAAAAAAAAAAGATAAACTATTTTTTTTTATTACATTCCACGCGGACGTTGTCGCGGGCACAGCTAGTCTAAAATATACGTTGGAGTTTTTGGTTTGTACAGTCCAACGAGTCTTTAACAATTCGTTTTTGAGCATTGTTTCGTTGGCTTCTATTTCCTTTTCTTGCAGCCATGCAATAATTTCTAACTTTCTGTTTGCTGAAGTTTGTGACTTTGGACCGAGTGATATGGAGTGTTATCCATAATAATATAATGTGGCTCCTTTAAATTACCTAACAAATTTAAAAGCCAATCCTCAAACTTATTATTAAATTTATTATTTTAACAATTGAATTTTATTTTCCATCAAGTATAGTACAATTGTAAATAAAGGTTTTATGGTAAATAATAAATTTATTTTTAACTGTGTCGAACTGGCGGCATATTGTTTTGATAAATACTTGTGCTCTTAACTTTTTATTTTGCCTTTGTTTTCTATATAATGTCTTTGGTTGTCGAATACATGTCATACATTTATTTATTTACAAGAACAGAAAACACAGAAAAATACAAGATTTGTAGTACGGAAATAATAATATTGTAAACCCGACCGTTACCAAAAAGTTTTATTTACAAAATCGACAGTAAATATTTTGCGTTCACGATGATTCATCGCATCACTAATTAGGTTGGCATGCCCATAAAAAATTACATTGACAAGTTCTGTGTGTGCTAGTACGAAATTCAGTACTTCATGGGCGTGATTTTGGTGACAACTGTCACAGGTATCAAGCTACAGACTGCAACCTTATTTTTTGACGTGTCTGATCGAAGACTTGAAGTTGACTTGAGTTAAGTTGGCTAACTTATTTAATAGACCTTAAATATCAACTACACCGTTTTAAATAAAACCTAAGCAAAATTCTTGTAAACTAATCCAACTTGAAATTAAACACCCTTTTCACGAGCATTATGTCTAATTTCTCTTCATTCGTACTAATTTAACCTAACCTAATTTTTTGACGTGTCTGATAGAAGACTTGAAGTTGACTTGAGTTAAGTTGGCTAACTTATTTAATGGACCTTAAATATCAACTACACCGTTTTAAATAAAACCTAAGCAATATACTTGTAAACTAATCCAACCTGAAATTAAACACCCTTTTCACAAGCATTATGTCTAATTTCTCTTCATTCGTACTAATTTAACCTAACCTTGTTTTTCGACGTGTCTGATAGAAGACTTGAAGTTGACTTGAGTTAAGTTGGCTAACTTATTTAATAGACCTTAAATATCAACTACACCGTTTTAAATAAAACTTAAGCAAAATACTTGTAAACTAATCCAACCCGAAATTAAACACCCTTTTCACAAGCATTATGTCTAATTTCTCTTCATTCGTACTAATTTAACCTAACCTTATTTTTCGACGTGTCTGATAGAAGACTTGAAGTTGACTTGAGTTAAGTTAACTGGCTTATTTAATAGACCTTAAGCATCAACTACACCCTGTTTTAAATAAAACCTAAGCAATATACTTGTAAACTAATCCAACCTGAAATTAAACACCCTTTTCACGAGCATTATGTCTAATTTCTCTTCATTCGTACTAATTTAACCTAACCTTATTTTTTGACGTGTCTGATAGAAGACTTGAAGTTGACTTGAGTTAAGTTGGCTGGCTTATTTAATAGACCTTAAGCATCAACTACACCCTGATTTAAATAAAACCTAAGCAAAATACTTGTAAACTAATCCAACCTGAAATTAAACACCCTTTTCACGAGCATTATGTCTAATTTGTCTTCGTTCGTACTAATTTAACTTACCCTAATTTTTAGACGTGTCTGATAGAAGACTTGAAGTTGACTTGAGTTAAGTTGGCTGGCTTATTTAATAGACCTTAAGCATCAACTACACCCTGATTTAAATAAAACCTAAGCAAAATACTTGTAAACTAATCCAACCTGAAATTAAACACCCTTTTCACGAGCATTATGTCTAATTTGTCTTCGTTCGTACTAATTTAACTTACCCTAATTTTTAGACGTGTCTGATAGAAGACTTGAAGTTGACTTGAGTTAAGTTGGCTGGCTTATTTAATAGACCTTAAGCATCAACTACACCCTGATTTAAATAAAACCTAAGCAAAATACTTGTAAACTAATCCAACCTGAAATTAAACACCCTTTTCTCGAGCATTATGTCAGATGCTAATCACAACTGGACCTTAATCAGCGTTTGACACGCGGTCGTCAAGCAAGACAGCGGTAGAGGATACGTGCCTTCGCGATTCAATAATTAGGAACTATCCCAAATAAAACACAGGGTAGACGACTACAACTGATTATGGCCGTTTTTATTCTATAATTATCTGATTTGAGCAATTTATATCTAATAAAAGGATGTCAATATAGAAAATTCAGTTTAACTATTAATTTATATTGTTTTTAGATTTCTATAAAATGAGCAATTATTATCTACGTAATTCTAATGAAACGAACAGATTTCTATCATTCTCACATTAAATGTAACTTTTTTTTATATAGAAAGTATACCTATAAACGTACAAATAACAAAGTTATTTTAAAATTTCTTTATACGCTCATACAAATTAGGCGAGTTTACTGAGTTATGACGTCAAGATTGCAGTGTTTTTAGTATGGAGCGTTTTTGAGCGACCCGCGACAGCACCGCAAACATGGCGATGTAGCTTCAAAAGTAATAGGTGCAGGTGTACTGTTGGTTCCACAATATTTCTCACTTAAAAGAGTACTCTTATTTAAAATAGAATTTAAAAAATTGTCGTCTACCCAATGCATAATTAAACAATATATGGATTAGTTACTAGAGTTAGACTAACTAAATGTGACTAGAAAGAATGGCAGCAATTTCAAAAATTTTTGGGTTGATAACACACTTCACAATCTGGGCAAAGGGTGTTAATACATGTATTTTTACTGGCCGGTACCCGCGATTTTATCTGCAAAGATGGTCGATTTTTTCCCATCTACTTGACACTTGTCATATTTTAGACAGTTCAGACAATCTTTATTTATTTTATACACGCGAAAGTTTGTAAGTATGGATGCATGTTTGTAACTCTTTCACGTAGAAACTACTTAATGGATTGTAATAAAACTTTACAATAATAAAACCTATTTATCAAAATAACACATAGGCTACAACTCATAAAGATATACATACGCCAAGATAATACGTATTAGGTATGATTGTATCTTATACTATATTGTATTTTTATATTATATTATTATAATTATTAACATTGAAAAGAGGAGATAAAAAATAGACCTTCAGAGTTTCTTGCCTGTTCTTCTCGAGAAGGCTCTCCCAATTTCCGAACAGGTGTCGAGTCAATATATTTTTTTCTTTTTTTTTCCTTATTCGTACGTACGGACAAGGTTTTTGTTTTTTTTTTTTTTATTACTTAAGCTTTTTTTTTTTTTGTTTGTTGACGTCAATAAGTGCCTGTAAAGGTCTATGTTGAATAAATATTATTTTGATTTGCTTTTGATTTGATACAAGCTAGGCGAAGTATTAATCCGCCGCAAATATTCACTTATAAATTGTAAAATTATGTCTATTATTACAAGCTTTTATATTAGCTTCACTTGTAACTATGTAAGAAAATCTTCCCGGTCTCCGATTGAGCTGAAATTTTGCATGCATGTGTAAGTCGGATGACAATGCATGCTTATGTGTGTGACATCATTCTTAATCTAACATGGCGGCATTACCAAGATGGCGGACCAATTATTCATAATGCACCCCTATAATATGGGTATCAAATGAAAGGGTTTGCTTAGCTTGGTTTTTAGTCGGGAAAATAAATTAAAAGTATTTTTTTCAATACAAGCTTTCATTAAATGCGCTAAAAAGAACAAAATAAACTTTTACATATAAAAGCTTGCCGTTAAAATATTCCAGAAGTAAGTAAATCTAACGACAAACTTTTATATGTAAAAGTTTATTTTGTTCATTTTTTTTTATTATAATTTTGTTATTTTACAATTCATAAAGGTGTTGTGAAAATTGTTTCAAGTATCAAATAAGTAGGAAAAATAGAGTTGCACATATGTAATGTACGATGGAAATGTTAGCCTTAAATATTTCTACAAAAAACACCGCCACATCTTTTTCTTATATATAAAATTCTCGTGTCACAATGTTCGTTCCCGTACTCCTCCGAAACAGCTTGACCGATTCTCATGAAATTTTGTGAGCATATTGAGTAGGTCTGAGAATCGGCCAACATCTATTTTTCATACCCCTTAGTGATACGGGTTGTCCACCCTTAACATTTTTTCTAGAAATTACTTAAAAATATTTATTCAACATAGACCTTTACAGGCACTTATTGACGTCAACAAACAAAACAAAAAAAAAGCTTAAATAAAAAAGAAAAAAACAAAAACCTTGTCCGTACGTACGAATAAGGAAAAAAAAAAGAAAAAAATATATTGACTCGACACCTGTTCGGAAATTGGGAGAGCCTTCTCGAGAAGAACAGGCAAGAAACTCTGAAGGTCTATTTTTTATCTCCTCTTTTCAATGTTAATAATTATAATAATATTATATAAAAATACAATATAGTATAAGATACAATCATACATGACGACCTCCATAGTCGAGTGGATAATACACCGGTTTCAAGGTGTCGCCATCTCTGAGGTCCCGGGTTCGAATCCCGGTGGGGGCAGATGTTTGTGTGATGAATGCGAGCATTTGTACCTTAGTCATGGTTGTTGATATATATTTCAATAAAAATTATTTATATATATATATATATAATATATGTATGTCTATCCGTTACCCTAGATCCCATAGCACAAGCCTTACAGAGCTTAGTTTGGGCTAGGCTAATTGGTGTAAGTGTAACAAATATTTATTTATTATTTATACCTAATACGATTACCATGTCTATGTCTTATGTGTAATGCATTATAGTCAAAATAGTGAAACATAACCACAATAAAAATTTAACTACAATAAAATTAATTCTTTTCTGCGCCACACTAAAATTAGCTACTCAAAATATTTATCCTGTGCAGACGAAGTCGCGGGCACCAGTTAGTAAGCAAAAATGGCAGAAATAGGTAAGACGAAAGACACTTTTACAGAGACTTATTGATTAAAACAGAAAAATAGTATATATAAAAACAAACAATATGTCAAATCAAATTGTTACCGCGATTTCACTTCGCCTTCGGAGAACCGGAGTTATTCTCTTCCCTTCAATACTGTATGTTGTTAGTATGTTGCAATACACTAACATTTGCAACAAGCGAGAAACAGGTTTTTGGCGGAAACAGAGACTCACCGGCATTTTTGAATGAAGACAATTTTTTTAAGATCACAGGATTATCGTTATCTGTGCCGATGTAAAGGAACAGATAAATTTTCAGCTTACACCTCATAGTTTCGTAATAACACGTCATATATAAATCACAATATAAAGTCATAAATTGTCCTGACCGTATCGGCGCATAAATCCATCATCTCAAGAATTTCTTCGAGGAGCCTGCGGACAGCGGCCTGCGAGAAATTAATGTTCATAATAAATACCAATGCTGCCCGAACATTGAATTTGCAGTGGCAATATTAATAATTGTTATTTCAGTGTCTTTTACTGAAATACTGGCAAAATGTTCGCTACTTACATGTCAGTAATGATTAATTAAGTTAAGAGCCTTTGAGATGTAGATCTATCCAAGAATGTTGAAAATCAAATGAACAGATAAAGTAACCAATGAAAGAGTTCTGAAAATTATGGGTAAAAATTTTGAGTTAATTCAAACTATCAAAAAATCAGCTTACTTTGGACACATTTATATAAATGATAAATACAATTTAATAAAACTAATATTGGAGGGCAAAATTGAGGGTAAAAGAGGAAGGGGTAGAAGAAAAACATCATGGTCCAAGTACATAAGAGACTGGTTGTGAAAGTGGAGAGTACAGAAAAACTAATTCGCATGACTGAAGACAGAGGGACTTATAGACGAATGGTCGCCCAACTCCTGGATGGATAGGGTTCCTGAAGAAGAAGAAGAATGATTAATTAAATAATAATTAACAACGCTTTCTCTGTCTTTATATCTCTATGTATGCTTAAATCTTTAAAACTACAGCTAAAACTACAAATACAGCAATAGAAGAGGAAGGTTTGTATGTATAAAAACATAACATACATACAATAATAACATAACCCCACGTTTTTTTTAATAAAATCAATTTATCAATTGACTAGCTGTGCCCGCGACTTCGACCGCGTGGAATGTAATAATTTTTTTTTTTTTTTCTAAAATTAAATAGCCTAAGTTACTCCTTATTACATAAGCTATCTGCCAGTGAAAGTCCCATCCAAATCGGTCCAGCCGTTCCAGAGACTAGCCGGAACAAACAGACAGACAAAAATTTTAAAACTATGTATTTTGGTATGTATACCGTATATACATTCATATGCATATAATAGAAAGCGGTTATTTTAATATTACAAACAGACACTCCAATTTTATTTATTGGTATAGTTTTATTTTTAATATTTTAATAACATCAATTTTAAGCGTGTTTTTTTTGTTTTTCTATACAATGTTCACAGTTTTTCAGTAGTGTATTTATTATCAACATTGCACCAGCCGGAGCGAGTATAATCTAGTATAATCATAAAACAATATTTCTTCCATTTTCACTAATACTAGCCCAAAGCAAGCTCTATAAGGCTTGTGTTACAGAAACTATGGCAACGGATAGACATACATATATAAATATATATTAACAACCATGACTAAAGTACAAATGCTCACATTCATCACATAAGCATCTGCCCCTACCGGGATTCGAATCCGAGACTTCGAGATGGTGACCTTGAAACCTGTAAGTAATCACACGATTACGGAGATCCAATTTTATAATGGTGCATTTATTACTCACCTTGTGAGCTATTAACGAATAAAATTTGGACCTTATTTCCATTGTAATTATAAGAATATATAAACGCGAGCAGTCAAGATAAAACACAAAGAAATAAACACGACAAAGAATCTTAAGTCATGACATCAAACATGAGGTTGTATACTAAAACAATTCGAAAACTTCCATCAAGACATGAGCGCCTTATTTTAAATGGGCAAACTTTTCTCTTACTTAATTCCGACGTTTGACCTTTCTCGTTACCCGGACAAATGTCTCGCACGAAAGGGAAAGTCCGATTGTGAAGGGAAAAAATTGAATTGGGCATTCTATTCCTACAGGAATCTAATTTCGGATGTTCCTTGTGGGGCCTTTTGCGAACACTATTTATTAGGTAGGAAACGTATTGAAACCATGTTTTAGAAGATTACAGGAGGCCTCGCCTTATTGCTCGGAATAAACAATGGTATTCCACGCCTCTTTATATTGTTGTAGCATGAAAAAGGTACAGGCAGAAGGCCTGCTGTAGACGTTCTGATACTAGCAGGCTGCTAGTGAACCTTTCTCTACTAATAGGAAAATCATGGTCCAAGCAATTTATTTTTACTTTAGCTATATCAATGCATAGTTTTATTTATTAAAACACATTATATATAAACTGTTATATTAAGGAGCAAGCTTAATAAATATTTAGAATCATAATCATTTCATAAATTCAATGTAGAAGCCACTAAAAACAGTCCTCTATTCCTATCCTATTTAAAAATGTAAAATCTTATAACTATGAACATAAAGAATATTGAATGCATGTGAACAAAATACAATTATAATTTTAGAGAATTTTTTAGTACTAAAAACTAGTGTTCGAATTTTGTCCATACATTTTTGAACAGTCCTCTGTCACAATTTGTTGCCGAACCCAGATATTGCCCTAAACGGGAAACGCATATTTTATTATTTTAATATATCTGTACCTGTTTTTGAGAAATAAGTCTGCATTGATAAGTAAACAAGTCTGATTCTCGGTGCCTAAGTTTAATGTTGATTAAAATTATTTTAATTCGTTACTTGAGAGCTAAGCTCGCAATTTGTTCGTGATAAATATAAGTATTTAAATTCTGTATGCGATACCGTATTCAATAAAGAAGAGAATTTATTGGATTACATTTATATTGTGTTATTCTTCATATAAATATTGACATTACACTGTTTTCTGGGTGGAAAAACAGTCCTGTGCCGCAATTATTTTTAATTGATTTTAATTCGAAAAATAAGTGAATATCACAATGATTTCTTGTTAATTTGTATTTATATTATAACTATCTATCGATTTAACATATTAATAATTAACATATTATCCTATGTATATTAATTATCCAGGAAAATAGGGTTCGGACAACTGTCAATAGACAAGTTTCCAGTTAGTAGAGGAAGGCCCTAGTACAAAATAAATTGCTGACGGACATACTCTCAGCTTTCTTAAAATTAAGCAATAAATTTTGAATGGCATACGATGATAATGACGAGACATTATCGTTGCAGCTAGTTAGGTGTTGAAACCAATTCCGATCAATTGAAACTGATTGTATACTTGAACTAAATTGGTACGTCAAAGACTTTCTGCACAAATAAACAAATAGACTTGACTGACGCATTTGAAGTATTTCGCGATAGGAAAATTCCTACTAATATTGTAACCGCGAAAGTTTTGTATGGATGGATGTTTGAAGTTATCTTATGCTCTTTATAGTCTCTCAACCCTTTGTCATTGACAACTTTCGTAGTCAAGCGGTTAGTAAACGGATTCCAAAGTCGCCATCTCCGAGTTACCGAGTTCGAATCCCGGTGGAGACAGATCATGGTTGTTACTATATATATTTTTATTTATTTAATATTTGCGCAATAATTAAATAAAGTACAAATGGCGGATTTAATGCAACAACGCATTCTCTACCAGTCAACCGAGTGGCTAGTTAAAAAGAACTTTTTGGCGCAGACATAAATCAAAACTCTCTTAAGCCTTATAGAGCTTACTTTGGGCTAGGCTAATTGGTGTAATATAGAAAAAATAAAACCATCCTATTACCAAACTGCATCGAAACCTGTCCATCTGTTTTTGACAGATTTTCCTTATTTAGTTTCCCGTGGTAAAAATGTTACTTTATCCTTATACCTAAATATCGGTTGACTTTCATCGGTCAAAATCAGTTCAAGGAATTCAAATTTGCGTTTTTTTCTAATCGGCGAGAATCATCCCACTAGGGTTATTTTAAGGCGAATTTGCGATATATTGTCAATATCGCCTTAACTATACTCTATGCAAATAAACAAGAGTTTAAGAATTATATTTTTCAAGTAGCATAAAAATCGTCGTAACTTAGTAACATACATAGGAAATGGCTATTTTTATAACGCAAATATTTATAAACTCTCTAAATTTAATTCAATTCCTATCATGTTATGAAGATAGATATAGTTTTTTATAATTACCGAAAATATAACTATTATTTTGAGATATTTTTTTCAGACATTGCAAGCCCTGAATCGCTGTACGTGCGTATATGTGTGCGTTAGATTGTTTTTGACTAATAAGCAGCCAGCCTTCTGTATATATTTCCTTTGTCGTCTGCAACCAGACGGTATTGACTTCTCGGATATTCCAGAGGTGAAGTCACGCGTAGATGAATGCGTAGACGTTCAGGAGATGACGATATTGCAAAAGTAATCCGGGAAGTTTGTTCGCTAAGAGTTTGTCTTTCAGATCGTGATGGCTGCTTCTGCTTTCTGTCAAAATATATTCGACTCGAGCAACGTATTAATGCGTTGAAAATAACATCAAACGAATACAAAAATGTGAAAATGCTTTTGGAGAACAGTTCTAGTAATATTTCTTACGTGGTTAAATTTTGACGTTTTATCTACACATTCAATGAGTTGCTTCTAACGTTTTACTGATAAAATGTTTTTTCTTAGCACTTTGCAGGCACTTATTGACGTGAAAAGTAGCGTTTAGTGATACTAGGTTATCAAGTTTTTAATCATACGGAGACTAGTCCTAACCTGCCTTACCTACCTTACCTACCGTATCTACCTTACCTTTTTTTTTTTTTTTGTTCCCCTGGGGAAAATGCATTAAATTGCATACCCCGGCTGTGGCGAGCCGGCGGTTATGTGGGGCTCTCCTCCCCGGAAGGGGGAGGCCTACCCACTAAAAACCTCAGGGATGGCCTTCCTCAGGCGTGTAGGGAGCCCCCGGAACATAAAGCCACTTCCGGAACCCCCAGCCTCCGCTCCCCTGCCTAGAGGGGAGCCCTCCTCGGGGGAGGCTACTACCTCCCCCGGTCTCCTCCACCGACGACGCCCCCGGCCACGGAAGGGGCGTGGTCCATCCCGGGTCGCCGTAGCAGTCGCGACTTCCTCGTGCCCGCCAGCGACCCGCGGCGGCGCCGCAGCTGTGCTACCGAGCCCGGCGCCGCCTTCTTCGAGCGGGATCGGCCATCTCCCGACCCCGCTCGGCGGCCTCCTTCTGGAGCATCACTGCTTCACAGAAGGAGGCCACAGCCCTCCAACCTCCCTCGTCCGCCAGCATTGCCGCAATCAATGCCGGCGGAGACAGATCTCGCCCAATCTCTGCGACCAAGACTCGGCGCTCGGAGGCCCACGCGGGGCACTCCGCCAGCGTGTGCTGGGCCGAGTCAAGGTCGGATGCGCAGTGGTGACAATGTGTCGATCCCTCCCGTCTTATTCGACACAGATGCTCACCGAAGCAGCCGTGCCCGGTGAGTATCTGAGTCAATCGGCAGGTGACCTCCTCCTTCCCGTGGAGCCACGCTTCGAGATGCGGGAGTACGGCACCGACGGCCCGCTAGCGCGCGCAGATCCGTAATTCGAGCTGCGCACGCCAGGCCGCCACAATCCGTCGGTGCCACTCCCGCTTAGGCACTTCGTGCGCGGGTTCCAGGGCGCTCCCCCATCGCCCCCCGGCCGACACGCCGCGACGCATACGTCGCCGCGTACATGTCGGCCAGGATGTCGAATGGGGGGGATATCTACTTTACCTACCTTATCTACCTTACCTACCTTTCATACCTTAGCTGCCTTACCTACCTTATCTACCTTACCCGCCTTACCTACCTTACCTAACTTACCTACCTTACCTAATTAGTTAAATACGCTGGTAACGTTATCATGTGACACTAATAATGATAGGTTTTTACTTTGAATACTATTTTACACTACAAACAAAAGTCACATAACGACATGCTTCTTCGATCTGTTGTGGCACTTGTTTAACTGGTACAACTTGTAAAACTGGTTATAACATATGCGCACTATTCCACGTGACCTTAGCTTTACGGATATAGCTTGTATTTACACTGCATAACTTTAGATTAAAAATTTCCTTGATACATTTGCAGGCTAAAAGCAGAAAGAAAACACACAGCGTTAGCGAGGAAAGAAAACCTTTGCCCACGCTAAATATACGTGGAAAAGGTTTCTTTTAAGGAAGTTACGATTGTGTTTTTTCAAGAAAGTTGTATAATTTCCGTAAGTGTGCTGAAAAATAAAACATTCGCTCAGAAGTTAATAGACAGTATCTCCAGATGTGTTTTTAGTTTATACTAGCGATCGCCCCCGGCTTTACACGGGTGTAATGAAAACATGGTAAAGGTGGGTTATCCCTCAGAGATAGACATATATCATCGCAGTTTTTTTGGTGAACTTTTTAAGGTGGACAATTCTGTAGTACATTATTTTGGTCTATCTCGTAGGGTTCAGCCAGCGTTTTTGCAATATAAGCGCAAATAACGCGCTTATTTACGACATCACATTAGAAACCTCTAAATGTATCAGTGTTTCTCTACTATATTATACATGTATTATACATATAAACATTCCTTAAGAATCATTCTAAGTATCTATTAAAAAACCGCATCAAAATCCGTTACGTTGTTTTAAAGATCTAAGCATACATAGGGACAAACAGACGGCGGATAGCGACTTTGTTTTAGTAATGTAGTGATTATGCAATATACATATCTTGGTTAGCAATGATCTAAATTTGTCAGTCATAGCTGAGTTGAATTATTTACTATCTATTAATTAGTAGAAAAGAAATATATCATAATAAGACTGATTTGACATAACAGACTAAGAGTGTTACCGTCAGAAATATCTCTATATCTCTCTAGTTTAAGACATCGTTACATTTATTTTACGTACATTATATACATTTAAACTTTTTAAACGATTTGAAAGCTCTCCTTTAACTGCCTCAGCCAGTATTGGAATAGGGAATTAATCTCTTTTTTGAAAAGAATCTTAATTTGATCCTTGCGTGTCAGTAAACCATATACTAAAAATATAAAAATTTTATACACTCGTACTTAACTACTTAAGTAAGTACTTAACTATAAAAATTGCATTAAAATTTAATATTTTCAAATTTCGCGCGTAATTATTAAAGACGAAGGCGCCGCACGAGTTGTTACTCTGTAGCGATGACGTCAATACGGCATGTAAATAATAAACAAAGCTCTATGTTTGATGCTATGTGTTATTATATTCATAATTTAAAAATGAGTTGTTATCTTTTATATATAAACAACTAATAAAGGAATAGTAATAAAAGAGTAATACTGACATCGATGTTTTAATACTCCGTAACTCGGCAGAACAAAAGTCGGGATCCTTTTACAAAACTGCTTTCCATAGTGTGATTCACGTGCGATTTCATTTTAACTTACGTATTTATAACGTATTTATAACGGCCTCCCCCTTCTGGGGAGGAGAGCCCCACATAACCGCCGGCTCGCCACAGCCGGGGTATGCATTTTAATGCATTTTCCTCAGGGGAACAAAAAAAAAGGTAAGTTACTAAATAGGTTTAGTACATACATACATACATACACTCACGCCTTTTTCCCACGGGGGTAGGCAGAGATTACGTCCTTCCACTTGCTACGGTCCTTACATATCTCTTTCGCTTCACCTACTTTCATAACATTCCTCATACATGCTCGACGATTGCGGGTACTTCTGACCTGGCCTTTTTTGAGGACACTTTCGATTTGTTCGAAATATGTTCGCCTAGGTCTTCCTCGTCCCGTGTCTCCACTCACTCCAGCTTCATAAATCATTTTGGTCAGTCTACTTTCATCCATCCGTTCCACATGCCCAAACCACCCAAGCATCCCTTTCTCTATTCTTGTCACGATATCCTCTTTCAAACCACATTTCTTTCTAATCACTTCATTATACAATCTGTCACTCAGTTTTACTCCTGCCATACTCCGCAAAGCTCTCATTTCTACTGCATTTATTCTGCTTTCATGTCGTTTCTCCCATACCCAACTTTCACTTCCGTACATTAATGTTGGGACCAGCACGCCCTCATGCACTGCTAGTCGCGCTTTTTCTGAAATTTTCTGACTACTCAGAAACGTATGCATGGCCCCATTCACCATGTTACCAGCTTTCACTCGCTTCTCTATATCATTATCACACCTTCCATCCCTTGTAAACATACATCCCAAATATACAAACTCTTCTACTTGTTCTACTTTTTCTCCTTCTATCATAATGTCACACAATGTCATATTTACGTCTCTTTCAAACACCAATACCTTGGTCTTACTTACGTTCACTTTCATTCCTTTATCATTTAAAGCGTCATTCATAACAGTTACCATCTCCTGCAACTCACTGGCCGATGATGCCAATATTACTTGGTCATCAGCGTACAGTAGGCATTTGACAAGTAACTCATTCATGCGTAAACCACATTCACTCTCTTTCAAATTCGACAGGCACTGATCCATGAATAGGTTAAACAGCCATGGAGATGCTACACACCCTTGCCTCACACCTTTTTCGATGTGAAACGGTTCTGTGTATGCACCATTTATCCTAACACGAGCATTAGAATTCACATAGAGAGATTTTAATGCTCGAATTAGGCTGCTGCTCACTCCATGATCGTCGACTGCCCAGATATTTCATGTCGGCTAGACTCCTTGGCGCTGCGTAGAGATGTAGCTTCGCTATGTATCCTCTATCGCTTATATTACGTTGAGTGCTCCCAGGAATTGTTCGGATTAATTCCTGCTGCTAGTTTCCGTCACCGTTCTACGCGACACAACAGTCATCCTCATCATCTAGACGCTTGGCAGTCCACCACAGTGCGTTTTTCCTGGAATTTTCTACCACGCACTACTAAACTGTGGAATGAATTGATGCCTGCAGTATTTCCGAACCGATGCGATATCGAAACCTTCAAAAAAAGAGCGTATTCCCATTTAAAAGGCCGGCAACGTATCTGTGACTCCTCTAGTGTTGGGTGTTTATGGGCAGCGGTTATCGCTTACCATCAGGTGAACCGTCTGCTCGTTTGCTGCCCTATCCTAAAAAAAAACTTAGAAATCAATTATTTATAATAAGACTTAAAACTAAAATTAACTATTTACACTAAACCTATTTAGTAACTTAACTTTTTTTTTTTTTTGGTTCCCCTGAGGAAAATGCATTAAATTGCATACCCCGGCTGTGGCGAGCCGGCGGTTATGTGGGGCTCTCCTCCCCAGAAGGGGGAGGCCTACCCACTAAAAACCTCAGGGATGGCCTTCCTCAGGCCTTCCTCAGGCATGTAGGGAGCCCCGGGAACATCAAGCCACTTCCGGGAACCCCCAGCCTCCGCTCCCCTTCCTAGAGGGGAGCCCTCCTCGGGGAGGCTACACTACCTCCCCCGGTTTCCTCCACCGACGACGCCCCCCGGCCACGGAAGGGGCGTGGTCCATCCCGGGTCGCCGTAGCGGTCTTAGTAACTTACCCAAATAAAATAAGTATATAAATTTGGTTTATATAAATATTCTATATTTAATCGCGAATGCGCGCGGCTGTTCGAGCCTAGTCATTGCGCGAGCGCATCTATGTATTGTATAGAAACCGAGTTGCCTGCGTGCGGCGCGATGATAGCAGGTTGTGGACAAAAATTAGTACAACTTTATTAATAATTAACAAGTTCGGTTGTGCATAATATTAAAACTATATGTGTATGTAGAAATTTAAATTTCATCGAAACATTTACCCACATATAACAGAAATAATAACTTAGGCAAAAATAGAAGAGGAGACATTAAAATATCGATACGATGTAGTATCAAAATCAAATCAAAAAATCAAAATAATCTTTATTCAACATAGACCCTTACAGGCACTTTTTGACGTCAACAGACAAAACAAAAAAACAAAGCTTAAAAAAAAACAAAAACCTTGTCCGTACGTACGAATAAGGAAAAAAAGAAAAAAATAAAAAAATTGACACCTGTTCGGAAATTGGGAGAGACTTCTCGAGAAGAACAGGCAAGAAACTCTGAAGGTCTATTTTTTATCTCCTCTTTACAATGTTAATTTTAAGTATTTCAAAAAGAATCACAAGTAAAGACCATATTTCAAAAGGTTCTAAAGCAAAAAGAATTTGGTTTTCGCTCTACAGCTAAAACTGAACAAAAAGCGAGAAACGGTTCACACAAATCATCGACTTGAAGAATTTGCTTTTATCAAAGGTGCATGCTGTTCCGTGGTCACTTTGAACCCCGAGTTATTCAAGCCATTGATTGGATTGGTACTTGACCTAACTAACTAGGTCGTGGCTAATGACGGCTGACGGACGCCTGTTGTAACTCAAGAATAAGGAAATCATTAAAAAAGGCCAGGCATTATGTTACAGCAACAATAGAAAAGGTTAATGATAATTTAGTTTAATAGGTTCCAGTGCTTAAGATCTGCTTAAGGTTTTTTAAACGTCAGATAGCTTATCAAAAATCAATACCTAAGTAATCTTTACCATCATTAAATATTACCTATAGAGGCATTAAATGACAATTTAATTTAAATAACTAATGATTTGAAGGAAGAGTTATGACAGGAAACAAAGTAAATAGGGCTTCATTAGCAATTTGACCTAGACAAAAAAGGGACTGTGCAAGGAGGTATGCTGGTTACGCTTATCTAGGGGAGTAAATGCTGGGTATGGCAAAAGGATTTTCATTATGTTTTCAAACGTCAGATGACTTATCAGAAATCAATACCTACTTTTTACCCTCAGGAGAGTAAGGCTGAGAATCCTCACTAAGGATTACGTAATGTACCCAGGATACCGCAACGGCAAGTGTCATGATGGTTATGTTGGAGTCTATGTGGCCAGAGCGGTCTGACCACATGACCTACCGACTGAACTCAGCCTTAGCCTTGGCCATAAGGGCCCTAAGGCTTGAATGGAGGATAATCAATACCCACGTGATCATTACTATTATTAAATATTGTCTCTTTACCTTCAAATTCACGTGCATTTATCGATGTTATCAGACTTAGAAGCACAATCATCTGCTCCAAAACTTCGTCCAAATACATAAAACCATTTAAGAAATTCTTCTTCTTTAATTCCAAAGGCTTGTAAACAAAGTTGCACTAAGAACATTTCCACGTTTTGTTAGAACGAAATATATGGAAATGATTCTGGACTCCATACATTGTCGTTAGGTATCGATACAATATCGCTATCGGAACGAACGCGACTCATTTTTTGTCTAGGTGCCCTTTCTTTTAACGCGGTAAAATGCTGTTACGCACCCTACCTGTCCATGGCTAGACCTCCACGTCTATTTTGTCTTTGATCGAGGCGATCCAGAGACTGGAAAACCAATTACCCCGACTCTCCGTAGGATAGCTTAGCCAACTACGTTCTGAGTCTTAGCATCTGTTGGAAATCTGGGACATGGAGCTAATCCGGAACGGGCTATAAATGCGCTCATCATATCCATTGCGGTTCTAGCAGACAGGTTTTGTCTAGTAGCCCTTCGCTCTAACAGCATTGTGAAACGAACTGTCTTTAAACATAGCATTTAGGTTTAAGCATATTATTATGTTTCGTCGGCTTTATGAGGTTTGTTATCATAATACTACCTTCTACTGGATTTTACTTTTATTAGATCTACTCAAATACTTATGGATACTTTATCTATACTTGCTGTTTTCAACATATCTAATGATGGTTTCCTCCATTACACGAAACTCGCCAGTTAACTTTTTATGGCGGATAATTTGAGTGAGCGATACTTTTGATGGACTCACATAATTTTTAGGGTATTGCCACTGAAATTGTATTTTTTTTATTTCAAGCTCAATTTATTTCAAATTTATTAAAAAGTACATAAAATTAAAAGTACAATATTATTAATAGTCTAGTGAATGTTCAGTAATAAATACAAATAATTTTATTAATAACACAATTATGTGTAGAATTTTTTGTGTTTTAATCCTAAAATAAAAGAAAAATAGATAGATTAAGTTATGAATAAGGATAGTCAGAATCTTTTTGAAATGTCAAATTAAAAAAGTATTAAAGTCAACGTAAATATAATATTTATTCAACAAAGGCCTCGACTTATTGATAACAAACAAATATAAAATTAAGGGACACAAAGAGCTTAAGAGCTATTCCATCTAAGTCATAAGACCCTTATGGCCAAGGCTCAGGTTGAGTTTAGTCGGTAGGTCATAACGGTCGAGCCGCCTCGATCTGTTTCCGAGCCGACATAATCACCGCGGCACTTAGTTGCGGAGATATCTAGATTCTCAGCCTCACTCCAGGTGGAAAAAAAATTAAGAGCTACATAATCTTGAACACGGATACGTAGAAGGAATAAAGAAATTAAAAAGAAATTGGGAGAGCCTTTCAAAGAAGAACATTAGAAATAATGTAATCATTATAAAAAGCGAATTATTGTAATTTCTTTTCGCCATAAGTTATCTGTCAATGTCTACCTGGAGAGAGATACTCTTATTAAACATTGTTTAAAGTTGAACAATTCAATACGATCATAGATAATTTGTATGTCGTTAGTTAATTTAAACTCTCTCCCTCAATATGGGCGTACAAGAAAAAATCAAAAATCAAAATCTCCATACAAATAGCTAATTACATAAAATCACCTATTATTTTTTCCTCAAGATTAAACCAAAGCTTTTTATACGTTTGTTCACAAGAATTTATTTTTATGAAACTTTTACCTGCCCCGTGGGTCGAAGTTAGGAAAGAATCCACTGTTGTTACATTGTTCGATAATATTTTAATACGAGTTCCACGACTCTTTACTGTTTGTTGATCTCGCGGGGATACCTCAAGGGTCGATTAGGTCGCCTGTCGTCTCGAAGTCGTGAGTGAATTTCGTAATCAATTCAAAATATTGGTACAGTTGGGTTCACATCAAGCTAAATAGTTTGACCTTTGACTCTTATGTTGTTTGAAATACGCCGGCTCCCGTAGTTCGAATGTAAAGCTTCACGTGGTACCCAGTGTACACAGTAGCGAACATACATTGAATGTTATGGCTTACCAGTTACCATATACAGAGTATGAATAGAGTCACGGTTCCTATGCCAGATATTGTGAAGGAGTGGTAATTTGGTAATAGGCAATAAATTGTTTCAATCGTCGAAACATCGATGTAAATAATAATATTCAAATCGTCATTAGTTTCATAATTTCAATATATTTACTATATGCAAAATTCATAAAAGTGTTAAAAACAATAAATAAATAAATGTTACAACGAATCCAGCATTACATATATGCTAACACACAACTAATTAACGTAAGTTTTAATGTCAGATAAATCATCAAAATCAACACAGTTCATATACATGCCACTCGAGGAAATGGGTCTACCTTGAATAAATTAGGTTGGCAAATCCAGTGGCCGACTTCACTTACCACATTCAATTTCTTCCCTAGCGTATGCAGGTTGTCTCATAATGTTTTCTTTCATATTAGGTGCCTCGAATAAATGTACAGCAACGATTCTGATTTTACATATTGATCTTGAGACGGCTCTTCTAGCGCTCGAAATAGTGGCGATTTTCGTAATGCTAATGTAAAGCTCAACGTGTTTCTAACTTTCCATATGAAATTCGAAAAACAACAACACATTGATACAATACACGATCGTCGATCCCACTTAGACTAATGTCCAGACTACAGAGACGTTGCCATCAATACTTCCTAAAATAGAAAGCTTACCGTTACCAAAACACCATATGTCCTACAAAAGAGAGAGATATCTCAGAAAAAGTACAAAAAAGATCTATTTTGTGACTTCTTTTCATATGTCTCCACTCAAGAGAAATTGTTAAACATGGCAAACTTGTCATAGAAGGCTACGAAATGGAAATAGTAAAAGGAAGCTAATTAAAGAATGATTTAAAAACATAAACAATATGTTTGATAAAGAAATAAAAATTATGAGGGCATGACCAAACGACAGTACCTACTGACAATAAAGTAAAAAGATTCAAAGCATATATAGCTTACCATAAGGGCACACGGGGCCCATGCCCAGGGCCCCCATTTTCAGGGGGGTCCGCAGAACCTACAATTTTCTCTCGCACTTTTATTCTCAAAACATTTATGTCGGTCCTATTAGATATAAATTTTTCGCTAATTAGGATCTTTCTAAGAATGCATTTACGTGGCATTTACTACGCCATTATATCAACGAAGACAGACGGTCCAAGTTATTTTAGTGCAGTATTCCAACCGCGGTATGGCGCGAGCATAACTTATTGAGCGGGTATAACAAAATTATTTTATAAATGTTAGTATAATTCGCGTTTTTTACTTTCCATAAGTTCCTCCAATTCCTATGTGCCCAAGGGCCCCAGCTTAATTTAAGACAGCGGTGAATATAAATATAAATTAATATAAATTGTAAACCTTTTAGATATTCTACAAAAAAATTGTACGAAGAGTTTCCAGTTCTAACTGTACGTCAATTATTTATCAAATCTATACTTCTTAAACAACACAAAATCATGCCAACTATTACTTTTTGTTTTGTATACAAAACGAATTAATCTTGTTTATAAAATATCTATAACTAGAACTATATTTGCAAGAAACTGTCTTCTGTATTTGGGCCCAAAACTATACAATAAGATCAGCAACATAATTCCTAAACTGAAAGAAAAAAGCAATTACAATTTTAATAAAAATATTTCTGAATACTTTGTTACGATAGACTATGAAACAACTGAGAGTTTTTGTGTATAAATAGGATGCACTCATATTATATATTATTATATATTTAAGTATAAAGAGTCAATTTATATTAATACTAAAAATCTAACAACATCTTTGAGAGAATGCAAATTCATCTACTTTGTTTGCTTATACTGTGTAAACTTATCTTTGTGTTAGATAGTAGTATAGAACTTGTTATCGGCAACACTTTTAGGTCTCTAATATGGGTATTATTGTGTGAGTAAATTGTCAACAGTTAGCGGTGTCACTACACTGCCGCAATACAGTTATTTTAACTAGTGCGGAGGGTAGCTGTCGTTGTTTAACTATTTCTTCATATTTTTTATCATGTATTTTAGCAATATGTGTACCATTACTCATGTTAATAAATTGTTGTTGTTGTTGTTGTTGGTGATAGCATTATTTAGCTGTATGAGCGTAGCATGAAAACTAAGAGATGGGCTGACCTATAAACGTTCGAGAACCTTCTAGTGATATAAAGATGAAAGAATGTTACCACGACATTTTCATAAGATCAAAATATCCCGACTGTTTGTAAGATCATAACGTTCTCTTGTTCATTTATAATTGCCGTAGATTGTGAATAATTTAGGATTAACTTGATACCGGACTGTGGGTCTATAGCGTTTGGAAAATATTATATTCCCCAATTCAAGTCGAAGGGCCGAGATTTGTGTCCACTCTGTGTTCCGTCGAATTTGGGGCACGGGCGCAACGCCCGGAGATCTTGGGGGATCTATTTATTCCCAATTGGTGAATACTAATCAATTTACATAATTGTGTCAAAGTTAACGGTCCAATCGGAAATATTTCGAATTTTCAACCTTGCCCTATTTTTATATTTATTTTATTTTATTTTATCCATTTATTTCAGGTAAGTAATACACCCATATTTAACAATTATACATACATCACATAGCAAAATAATAATAATAAGCAGAATTAAAAAAAAAAAATGTCATTATACTAAAAATACTACAATAATAATTACCGAATTTCAATAATTAAATGTCATTAAACTAAAAATACTAACAATAATAATTACAAAATTCAAATAAGTACATCTCATTATAATTAAAATAGTAGACAATCATAAACAATAATCAACATACATTATTAAAACATAAAAATTGCAATATAAAATTTAATCCTAGCCCTAACCTGATTCACACGTGACATGTCTCAGGCAGCAGTGTCGGATGTAAGTGCAGTCAAGGCGATCAGCTATCATTTTCAGAACAGCATTGGAGCTGGCCCGCACCCTGCGCACCAGGGACATGCACCTTTTGCGCATTGTGGCATGGAAGCAGTCAGTGCGCGCCGCTGCAAACATGCCTGAGGCGCTACAAAAGCGGGGCAGCCCCAATACTGCTCTGAAAGCATTATTGAATTGGACGCGAAGGGCACTATAGACTTTTTGGAGTAATTAGCCCACAAAGCACACGTACAAAGTGAGGTGCAGTAGGCTCGAAAGAGTGTAATTTTCACCTCATGTGAACAGCGCACAAATCTACGTGCCAGCAGATTGGCTCTCCTCGACAGTGCCCTTCGCTCCCTTTCCATGTCATCATGATCCCCGAGATCAGACGTGACTACATGCCCCAGATATTTAAATTTCCACACCCTCTCCAAAGACACTCCGTACAGTTTAATAGACGGTATGCTATTAGGACATCTGGCACTAGTGTTCTCAAAGACCATAAACTGACTTTTGGATATATTATATGTAAGACCGTGTTTTACAGCATACTCCTCACATACTTTCAGCAGTTTCCTCAATCCGCAAACCGATGCACTCAGCAGCACCATATCATCTGCGTAGCTCAAGTTGTTGACACATACGTCATCAACGTGGCAGCCGACATGATGACTACTGAGCTCGACAATGAGCGCATCCATGTAAATGTTAAACAGCGCCGGAGAGCTAAGTCCACCCTGCCTTACGCCACACTCCATGCGATATGGTTCCGACACTGCCCCCGCCCACCCGACGCAGTTGGTCTGGTACGCATACCAATACTGAAAAATGCGTATTGTTGCTTGAGGGATGTTTATGTCCCGAAGTTTTTGCCATAATACGTCATATGCCACCAGATCAAAAGCCCGAGACAAGTCGAGGAAGCACGCATACACTGGTGTCTTACGTTGCAAATAATAATTGACAGAGTGCTTAAGGGACAGTATTGCACTTTCTGTAGAAAGATTGGGCCTAAAACCAAACTGGTTGCTATGCAAGTTAGTGTGTCTATTTAACTGTCCGTTAAGCAGACCGTCAAATATCTTTGCCATGATTGTAGCCAGCGAGATAGGCCTATAGTTGTTTTTATCGGCTAGGTCACCCGTTTTGTTTTTTACTATAGGGACAACTATAGTTTTCATAAAATCCTGTGGCAGGTACGAGTGACTCACACACAGCGAATAGAGAACTGCCAATATTCTAGGGGCGTGAGGGCCAGCATGTTGTAGGTGTTCAATGCTGAGGTCATCGTGACCCGGGGATTTGCCTTTTGTCATATTTTTAATCACTTTAGCTACTTCGCTAGCACTAAACCTAATTTTTACTGCTCCGTTCACACTCTCAGCATTAGTCACCCGCGGAGGAGGTCCCAATGGGGACTGCACCGAGAAATGGTCCCTAAAAATGTCAGCAATGCGCTTAGGTTCGCTTACTCCATCAATACTCATAGGTAGCCCCGGCTTAATGTTAACTTTATTAGTCCCCCTCCAGAAACTACGGAAATCACCCCTTGAATGACTTGAGGCCAGACCGTCCATTCGTATCTGATCCTGATGATCCTGACACCATTTTAAACGGGATTTGAATGCACGTCTGCTCTCACACATTTTTCTGTACATATAACCTGACTTAGGCCTACCACAAGCTACCCATTCTATAAAACTTGACCTAGCCCTTGTGTGCACCTCCCTGACATGCTCGTTCCAACCCACTACGCGTGCTCCACTCCCAGCCCTACTCACTCTTTCCCGACCCTGACCAGACGCATCACGAAGGGCACTGACAATATCTGCATACAGCTTGTCAATCACACATCTGTGCGCAAGGTCATTACAGTAACAATCAGCACAATTTATACATTCCATAGGAAAATCAATCAACTTTAACCGTTTATGACACTCTGCAGCATACCTCTGAATCTGTTCTTTGTTTCTATTTCCCCATACAACGTTTTTATCACGATATGTAGATTTTTGCGACAGGTTAAGCGTTAATATTTCTAAATTACATGTAATTATTAAAGGAAAATGGTCAGACCACAGAGTTTCATATCTCACATTAGTATCAACAACTGACTGTTTAGCCGATTGCGTAACAATACAGTGATCCAACCAGCTGCATGACCCGTGCGCCTCACTAATGTACGTGTAAGTGCCCGAATTCGGTCCAAGTATTTCAACATCAATACATGACATTTGTTGCTCACTGCAAAAATACATAACTTCAGTGTAGAACAAAGCGGATACATCAGCATTAAAATCACCTAAAACAAAAACCGATTCGATACCATATTCGTCTATAATAGCGCTTACCGCACTTAGGCAATCCGTAAACTCCGATAGGTTTTCCCGTGAATCCGTCGGCATGTACACACTCATCACTATCAGAGATCGATCACTTGTAACCAGCCTAACAGCACAGATTCGCGTATTATTATACGGTAACACAGACACATTGCTGAACACACTATTCTTCCATAACAAAGCGACACCCCCAAACGGCCGCCCACGCAATATCCCTGCAGACGTGTCCACCGCAGACGTTCCCGTGTACCCGAAGCCGCTGTTGATCACTCCAAGATAGGGTATATCTTCAGGCAGTAGCCATGTTTCCTGCAGTGCTATTAAGTCACAGTCACGGCAAAGCTCCCGAACACTTTCAACTGACCGTTTGACGTTTTTACAGTTGAAGCTTGCAAAACGATATAAGTTTTTATGCATTATGTGTTTTAGTTGGACCGTGCACAGCCAGCAATCCGTTCGAGCTTCGACGTTTGAAATTAATAAAACGCCTAAAAACAATGCCTTCAGGCCAGATGTTTTCGTCCAGATATAAAGACAATTTTGATTCAGGCACAAAAAATTTGTATGCTTTGTGACCCTTTTCTTTTTTCATAATTATCTTTTCAATCTCAACAGTATCCATTGTTTTACCATGTATATATCTAGTTATATCGTCCTTTGTTGTATCCCTATGTACATTCGTAATAAAAATTGGAATCACTTTATCGGCCGCTCTAAACTTGCACTCTGAATCTCTCGCTAAGCCTGATTTACCAAGATATCGATACTTTGGTTTATTTTTACGATGTGTAACGCGTTGCCATCCACTATCATTGTCACTATTGCAACGCTCATTAATAACGGTATCCACCGGAGTAATCAGTTGACGCGCATGTTGTGTAGGTAGATACACGCCGTCGCCGCTCGTCGTAGCCGTTTCACCTATTATATTAGCCGGACTAGCGGGCCCGTTATAGTACGTTGAGTCATCGTAGTGACAAATCTTAGCGCGTGCGCCGTTCACCGGTGGCCGTTGTTCTGCGGATTCGATTTGTTTATGTACTACCTCCAAGATTGGTCTATATTCTGGCGACTTTGCAGATGAAATAATATTATCTCCACTGTTATGGGACCCATTTGTTAACAATGAATCTTGCAGATGCGGGAGTCCCACAGGGCCACTATCTAGCCATGCACCTCTTTTTGTGTTGACTTTAAACGCACTCGTAGGCGGCAGGGAGTCATTTTGAAATTGTAAATATTCATTTTTTAATTCCTTCATATGATCTAATGTTGCATAAGTTGATTTTATCTCATCAATTTCCGTACGTAATCTTAAGAGGTCCTTTAGTAACTTTGTACAATCCAGGTGATCAAACGTAATAGGCGGCAGTTTTTCTAATTGCCGTGCAACAAACACTGGAATTTGATCGGGATCAGCCGAACCCAGGATTTATATATGTATAATGCTATCCTTGTGAATTCACTCAGTGTACAAGCAAAAATATCTGCCTCCTCTGCTACTAGATTAAGAGTGTGAAGCGCGCGCGTCAGGGGCGCCTGATTTAGTAGATGAGTGCGGTCGCGAGGTACAGCCAGCAGCTTAGGCCGACGTCGCCGTCCCACATATCCGTCCGGCACATTCAGACACACTGATTCCAGTATGTTGGCGTTATATGTTTTGCCTCTAATTAATTTAAACAAATATAGCTGAGCTCGTTGTACCCAACCATGCCTAATACAAACAAGGTTGGATACATAAGCGGGTAAAAAGGATATACTCCATAGAGCCTTAAATATAAAAACCGAACAAATTTATTTTGTACTAGCTTTTGCCCGCGACTTCGTCCGCGTGGAATAGTGACTTCCGGCAGATTTTTGGTTTTTCCCAATTATTTCGACCAAATTTGGTACCATAAAAACGGTCATTGTGACTAAACCTTAAAAGATAGACATATGCCGTCGCGGACTTTTTTTTAGATCATGTATAGAGGAATAATTCTTTTATACATATTTTTTGTGTATCTTGAACCGTTTTCGCAGCGCACGCAAAGAAAGCCTTCAAAAATGAATAATTTTCCCCGTTTTTTACACATTTACCGCTCTGTCTTTGCTCCTATTGGTCATAGCGTAATGTTATTTAGCCTATAGCCTTCCTCGATAAATGGACTATCCAACAAAAAAAGAATTATTCAAATCGCACCAGTAGTTTCGGAGATTAGCGCGTTCAAACGAACAAACAAACAAACTCTTCAGCTTTATATATTAGTATAGATAGATTCTCTCCAACATAAGACTATATTTAGTCTCATGTGGAGCCCATATGATTTTATATTTAATATTTTGATTTACCTATAGAAATATATTAAGGAAACTTATTTATTTCTTAAGAGTAGAGTTCGGCATAACACTATGTAACGGCCTACGATGTATTAAAAAAATTTTTTTGACAGATGTGTTATGCTGCGTTCCTTTTCGCGCCAAAAATTACGATATCACAGCAAGTGCCATTGTTAACGTGGCTATATGAATTCGGAATTATTATTATCGTTGATGTTAGCTGAAATGGAACGCGTCCTCAGATGCATTGTGCGTGCATCTGCTTGTTTCTAAATATCCATAAGTCTCCCGAATAAAAAAAGTCCTCAGTCATTCCGATTTCAATGCTTAAGACGATGTCTACTGATTACATTTTCTTGATTTGGTTAATCGGTTTATTTTAATGGGTTCAAGTTTTATTGTACCACAATTGTTTCCTACGCTTCCTTTTCTCGTCTATTTGTCGTAACAATCGAGGGAATCAAAGGATTTTTTCCTTTTTTTTTCTCAGGAGAGAGAAGCTGAGAATCCTCACTAGGAGCACGAAACATGCCCTGGATACCACCTCAACGGCAAGTATCATGGTGATAATGTCGGTGACTCCACGCCGGCCCGAGTGCTCTGGGGGGCAATCGCACTAACAAATCGCAGCTGAAACGAAACCAAATCGTTCCACTCAACCAATCCGAGAGCTAGAATATCACGTCATCGAACAGATGACGTGATATTGTGGCGTTCGGATTGGTTAAGCCGAACGGTTCGGTTGCGTTTCACTTGCGATTTATTAGTGCGATCGCCCCTCTGACCAGCGTGACCTAAAGACTCAACCTTAGCCTTTGCCATAAGGGCCCTACGGCTTGAATGGAAATTAACATAATTATCCCCGAAATTATATTATATAATACTTTATTGTACAATAAAAAAATAAACATTGTAGTTATTCATAGTGTACAAGGTTACAAGTTATTCATAGTGTACAATTACACTACACTGAAACATGAAAGTGGTCAATTTTTTGAATAAATTGTTATTAAATCTTTCCCTACGCTTATGTCATCAGTAGAGATCGGATAATCGGATGCATATTTACCTAAAGTTAATTTTTGGCTCACAAATTAGGGAAGCGGCTTTTTAAAATACATTTTGTTAAATAAAAATCCCGGGAAAATACGGGACTGCAAATTTAACGTAGTGATATTGTTTGAAAATTACTAAAGTAGCACGTGGTATTTATTTTCAAAAGACCGAGACTCCGGGTTCATTTATACAACTGTGTATACGTATTTACATGAAGTTTAGTTTCAGTTCCCCGTGCGATTTATGAATGTACGATTTATTGCATGAAGAGTGTTATACGAAAGTAGTGAGCTAGTTTGACTAAAACGATAATAAATTAAATAATTGATTTTTATTTAACAAAACAATAAAAAGCCGTTTCCATACTTTGTCTTTAACTAACTTTAGGTAAATATGCATCCGATTATCCGATCTCTAGTCATCAGTGTATCCGTTTATGGTGTGTGGCGTCAACTATGCTGCTCTAATCCTTGTCTGAATCAGAAAAGGTACAGTTGCCAAGATTTCAAAAGCCAACTAAACCTAAACATTTATTTTAAATTCACGCTATTCGTTTAGAATGTTAGCGATCTCATTACAGATGCATGCTTACAACCTTTTAACACTGGTCAAGTGCAAGTCGGGCTCGCGCAACGAGGGTTCCGTCATAACGGCCATATCTTTTAACGAACATCTATACATTCGCGTTTGTAATATTATTAACAGGATATGTCAGTTCATTTTAATTTTTATTTTTTTATTGAAGTAACATTATTTATTGAAGTTTTGACAACCTCCATAGTCGAGTGGATAATACACCGGTTTCAAGGTGTCGCCATCTCTGAGGTCCCGGGTTCGAATCCCGGTGGGGGCAGATGTTTGTGTGATGAATGCGAGCATTTGTACCTTAGTCATGGTTGTTGATATATATTTCAATAAAAAATATTTATATTTGTATAATATATGTATGTCTATCCGTTACCCTAGATCCCATAGCACAAACCTTACAGAGCTTCGTTTGGGCTAGGCTAATTGGTGTAAGTGTAACAAAAAAAAACCGCCTTATAATAAACTATGAAAATATCAACAAATATATACGATCAAATATAGCAGATTGTACAAATATGTGATGGAAACTATTTATATACCTATTAAAGGGATCCCGTCCCCCAGGGAGTCACAAAATATCTTAATATATATATTTCTTGTGTGCGTGTGTATGTGACTGAACTCCTCCTAAACGACTGGACCAATTTTGATGAAATTTTTTGTGTGTATTCCAGGGGGCTTGAGAATGGTTTAGATTCACAATACGGTCATATAGATATTGTTTTTCAGCTAAATTATTTATTTAAAAACATTTGAGACAACGTGAGACAACGTGACATTTGAGACATTTGACATTTGAGACATTTGACAGGACAACGTCTGTTGGGCCAGCTAGTATCTATATAGAATTGCAGTTTATAATAAAAATTACAAGAACGCCGGAAAAATATATTTAGCATAATTTGTCCGACAGTACGGAACCACAAAAAAGTCAGTTTGAAACTGAGGAAGTCCTGAGCATCTAATAATGATTCTTTGTAAAAATTCGGCCGAGTCAATATTACTATCAATTATTTTATACAAAAATACTCCATCCAGAAAATTACGGCTCCAAACTAATAATTGCAAATTGTGTCTCTTTGCACTATCCGCGTTGTCATTGCTGGCCTGTACGATAATCAAAGGATTTAATGAATTTCTTTTGCACCCACTCGATCCTGTCCCTGTGGACAGAATAGTGGGAACGACATAAAAAATATTTCAAATAATTGGCTTAATATTAGCTCTGTTAAATCAAATCAAAATCAAATCAAATTTTATTGCCCCCATAGGTTACATAGTTGGATAGTAAAAGTAAGTTAGCGGTACATCTATGGACCCTGTAGGGCACTGCAAAAATGTAGAAAAGAGGAAAGTGGGTTATATTATTAACAGTAGTAATTTTGTAAAAATGTCATTAATATTACGTTATTATGACTATTCAAGTATAGCTTTCATTTTAGTAAATCGTGTAATGTTTATTTTCTAATTATCATTATTATAATATAAATTAAAATTATTATTGTTTTTTTTATTATATAATTGTATATTAATAAATTATTGTCAAATTGTATATTAATAAATTATTGTCAAATTATATATTCAATAAATTTTAATTAATGTAATAAATTTTGATTAAAATAAGTTTTAATATTGAAATTAATAAGTTTTAATATTGAAATTAATTTGTACTTACATTTTTAATGTATTTTTATTCTACCACTTTTATGATCCCTAATTTGAGGTAGATTCCCTATTTTATACTTATCGCTCTGTTAAATATTCATTTACAGAATAATAACATTTTTCAATTAATAAATCTTTTAGTTTTTTGGTGAAGATGTTGTAATTGCTTTCATTCTAATTAATGCCGGTAATTTGTTATATAGTCTGACTGACATGGGAAATGTGCTCGACGAGTGTGTTTTTAGTCGAATATTGGGAATGCAAAGTTTATCTTTATGGCGCAGGGAGTGTCCGCGTGGGCCGTCACCACGCTTGATATACAAATCTGAGTATTTTTTTGCAAATTTACAGATCTCTAGTATGTAAATACATGGTAATGTAAGAATATTATATTTTTTGAACGATGGCCTGCAGCTATCCGTCTGTTCAATATCGCATAAGATACGAATTAGTCTCTTTTGCATAATAAACACCGCCCGCATATCAGTACTATTTCCCCATAAGATGACTCCATAGCTAAGCCACTCTTTTATTTTAGGTTACTCTAAATAATGATAAAATCTTGGAAACTCGACAAAGCGACGACAAAAGCCAAGATTCCACCGACAAAAACCCTCGGTTCGCAAAAGATTTTCAATCAGATCATTTGGTCTATCAACAGGACTTGTCCGCGTTCCGACGTCAGCGTTCCAGGACGGGAAAGCTGCTTAATTAACATCAACCAGTGTGAATTGAACACATTCAATTTGTTGAAAAAAGGGTGCCTAATTGGAATGCGACCCCAGGAGAAATCAATGGGGGTATTAAATGCCTTTCTGCACGCGCCATTCATGTGCCTTCGTTATTGGGTCTGACTGCTTTCTAAAATTTTGTTTTAGCATATAAGTATCGATTTAAATACACATGTTAAAATTTTAATCGTTCATTATTACTTGCAACGGATTCTATGTAAGATCTTTGAAGTTATGTTTTGGATTTCACTAGCTTAAATTAGCTTATCAAATCAAAAATCTATTCTAGCTAAATTAACGTTGCTTAGATACAAAATACCTTATAATATTCTGATGGCCGTTTTCACCAACCTTGTCTTAGCTTAGGTGACTCCTAAGTGACATGCTGTCACTTTTTGTATTAACTGAAAAGAGTGAGACAGCATGTCTCTTAGGAGTCGCCTAAGCTAAGACAAAGTTGGTGAAAACGGCCATAAGACTCCTATATCTATCTCTAGCACAATCCGCCATCGACTATGGTCTGAGTAGTTATGGGAGAACCTATAAAACATACAATGAAAAAATATTTAAATTGCAACTAAAATTACTCAAAACAATTGTACCAAATCGTCTGAGAAAAAAACACAAGAGAGAAGATATTGACTTATTTGCATATTGCAGTGTATTAAACATATATCAAAGATTTAAAAGCTCTGTCCTAAACGAATACATTCATAAAGTAGACTGTCTGACCAAACATGAGAGGAATAGTAGATTTAAGACTGTTGGATTATGTTCCTAGATTTCGGTTACCTAACTGTAATAATTTATATGGTGAGCGCACCTGGGAATATATGCTACCAATGTTTTTGAACGAGCTCTCAGACTCCAATTATGAACTGATCTGTAACAACGCTGACAAATGTTTAAAAATTATGCGCAATATATATTTAGTAAACCCTAGCTGATCAGTTCAAATTGTTTATTATTGTTTAATATAGTTATGTTGATGTAATGCATAGTACCTAGTATATAATACTCGCATATGGCAATGTTGATAGTTTAGTGTTAAAATTAGTTCTAGTCAAAAAAGGCAGCGACAGATAAACCTCTTGGTTTTCGTTCGCTGGTATGTTTTGTTTTTTTTGATTTGTTATTAGTATGATATGTAATAAAAAAAACAAAATAATCTTTATTCAACATAGACCTTTACAGGCACTTATTGACGTCAAAACAAAAAAAAAGCTTGAAAAAAAACAAAAACCTTGTCCGTACGTACGATCAAGGAAAAAAAAATATATTTCAAGTAGCTTATATTAGCGTGACGTATATCTTTATAAATTGATGCCTATATGTTATTCTGGTGTATGAACTATATTATTGTAAAGTTTCAATAAAATTCATTTAGTAGTTTTTACTTGGAAGAGTAACATACATCGATTCATACAAACTTTCGCGCTTATAATATTCATATCCGGCCACCGAGAGAATGTATTTTGGACAGGGGCCTGTTTGTTTCTTATGTATATTATAATTAAAGTTCATTTTCGAGAATCGTGATTAGTATTATACAAATTTGAACCTTATTCCATGTACGTAAAGAAATTACAGCACCTGTCAAAAACGCATTCTCTTAGCGGCTGGAGTTTAGTAGGCCTCTACGCGTTGCATCTCACGCACGCCTTATAAAAACAATACAAAAAATATTTCAAAAAATAATACAAAAAGAATTCATATTCGAATTTTTTTCATTTTACTTTTTTTTAATGATCCAGCGCAAAAACAAGAGAGTATGTCGGGATTGGGTCTATAGAGGGTTAAGGGTCATAGCTTTTGCCCACGGCTACATATGCGCGGAAGTCGGTTTATGGCGCGAAGGTCTTATCGCGCTTCCCGTGGGAGTATCCGTTTTTCCGAGATATACTCGTAAAAATACCGCAAAACCTTTCTCAAGAATCATTCTATCTATTGATGAAAACCGAATGAGTAGTGTTTGCAGTAGTGTGCAGTAGTTTTTGAGCGAAGCCTTTATTGTTATCTTTACGTCTGCAAAATTTCAATGCAATCGGTTCAGTAGTTACGGCGTGAAAATGGGACAAACAAACAAACTCATTTTCCGATTTATAATAATATATATATATATATATATATATATATATATATATATATATATATATATATAATATATAGTAAGGATTAAGACAGTAAACTATGAAATTATTACGCACACTTCACTAGACATAGAACTAAGTAATATCTTTGTTCTATAGGCAAAAAGTAATTGTTATGTCAAAGTATCAATAATCTACAAAATTCTAGCAAAAAACAGCAGGTACGTTTTGCGATTACTTTTTTAGTTTAAAATAACATAACTTGAAGAATATTTCGGCTCATCCAGGAATGAGTTAGCACCAAACACTGTTTAATTAAAGCGATTCAACATGATTAATATTTCAATGTTGTTATACCGAAATAGATATTATATTGTGAAATATTAATTAATTAATTAGATAAAAAACGCAATAAACGTTAGGCGCGTATGTAATTGGAAAGTTGGCTTGTAATCAGATTTGATAATATACAAGTTATAATAATAAATTGTTTTGCCTTTTTCATAAAAGGATTCTCAAGCAATATCACGTCCAACAACACCACGTAAAAGGTATTAATAATTGATAATACGTTTAATATTATTAAATCAAACAACATTTCGGGATTAATTCGCGAGCACTTAAAAATTTTTACAGTTTAATTTTGTCTTTTTCAAAGAAATTTTGAAGGTAAGTACAATGTTCGAGGAAACCGAATGACTAAAGATTTAATTTTAGGTGTAAGTAATTATATTAATTTATTGATAATGTAATCCGATTCGATGTAATTACAGAATTTCAACGGGTTAGCTGTAATTTTTTTTTATACCACGATGGTGGCAAACAGGCCTACGGCACGCCTGATTACCACGATGGTGGCAAACAGGCCTACGGCACGCCTGATGGTGAGCGGTTAAATCAAAATCAAAATCAAAATAATATTTATTCAACATAGACCTTTACAGGCACTTATTGACGTCAACAAACAAAACAAAAAAAAAAAAGCTTAAATAAAAAAAAAAACAAAAACCTTGTCCGTACGTACGAATAAGGAAAAAAAAAGAAAAAAATATATTGACTCGACACCTGTTCGGAAATTGGGAGAGCCTTCTCGAGAAGAACAGGCAAGAAACTCTGAAGGTCTATTTTTTATATCCTCTTTTCAATGTTAACAATCACAATAATACAATACAAAAATACAATATAGTACAAGATACAATCACACCTAACACGATTACAGTCGTATGTATGTTTACATACACATATAAAATAATACAATATTATAAATAATGTTGTTACCAAACATGGCTCTATGAATAGTGTCCCTATTCCCAAACAGTGTGATCATTAGATAGTCACTTACTTTATAATAACCTTTACTCATGAGTGTCTTTTTGATATGGTTTTTAAATTTATATAAAGGCAAATCAATGACACCTTGCGGAAGTTTGTTAAACATAGATATACATTTCCCCAAGAACGAACAGCTAGTTTTATGGAGTCTGAACATTGGAACGGCAAGTTTATTTTTGTTTCTAGTATTCACATTATGTAGATCACTGTTTTTATTGAATGTATTATAGTTTCTATATACAAAAACTAAATTATCATATATATATTGACTAGCTAAAGTTAAAATATTAATTTCTTTGAACAATTCTTTTAGGGATTCTCTAGCCCATAAACAGTAAATAGCACGAATCGCTCTTTTTTGTAAAAAGAAAATACTTTCAATGTTAGCCGCTGATCCCCATAGCAGCAGTCCATAGGACATAACACTATGAAAGTAGCTGAAATAAACAATTCTTGCCGTTTCAACATTAGTTAAAAGTCTAATCTTTTTTACTGCGTACGCCGCTGAACTAAGTTTGATTGCCAAAGTTTCAATATGTGGATCCCACTGTAGTCGTGAATCTAACGTAATGCCTAAGAATTTAGTATTATTTACCAAGTCAATGACATCACCATTCATATTTAAACGAGTATCAACCTGCCTTACATTGGGCAAAGAGAATTTGATACATTTTGTTTTCTTAGAATTTAAAGACAAATTATTAGTTGTGAACCAATACAGAACTCTCGAGAGAGCACTATTTACATCGTCATAACATTCCTTTTGTCTATCAACTTTGAATAGTAAAGAAGTATCATCTGCAAACAATACTGTCTCACACGATTCTGTAATGTAGTAAGGTAGGTCATTTATATATATTAGAAACAGTAGAGGACCCAATATTGATCCCCGGGGAACCCTCATAGTTATAGGCGAGCTAGCAGATTCTGATCTATTAATAACGACTTTCTGCAATCTGTCTGATAAATAAGATTTTAAAAGGCTAACAGCTCCATCCGAGACACCATAATGTTTAAGTTTACTTAAAAGCGTTTCATGACTCACACAGTCAAACGCTTTGGAAAGGTCGCAAAACACTCCAATTACATCCCGCTTGCCCTCCCATGCGTCAAAAATATGTTTCATAAGTGCAGTTCCGGCATCGGTAGTGGATCTACCTTTGGTAAAGCCGAATTGGCTTTCATGCATGAACCTGTTTGTTCTCAAGTGACCTATTAGTTGATTGTAAATAACTTTCTCGAAGATTTTGCTGAAAGTAGGTAATATGGATATAGGTCTAAAATTTGAGGGATCTTTTTTGTTACCCGATTTGAAAAGTGGTATTAATTTACTATATTTCATTAGATCAGGAAAGATACCCTCATCAATACAAGAATTAAAAATTTGTGCTAACAATGGGGCTAATTCATCGATGACAGATTGAATTATGTGAGTTGATATACCCCAGAGATCTTCAGTTTTCTTCTTGTTAAGTAAACGGAATGTTTTCTTAATTGAAGAAGCATCAATATGGCTAAATTTGAATGGCATTTGGTGATAATGTAGTCCGATTCGGTGTGATTACAGAATTTCTATTTTTTTAATAGGATAGGGCAGCAGACGAGCATACGGATAACCTGATGGTAAGCGATAACCGCTGCCCATGGACACCCGCAACATCAGAGCAGTCACAGATGCGTTGCCGGCCTTGTTTTTTTTTTCCTCAGAAGAGGAGGCTGAGAATCCGTCATGGATACCAACGCAACAGGCAAGCAGGGATGCGTTGATTATGTCGGACTCCTGGTGAATCGAGGCGGCTCGACCCAACAGACCTACCGACTAAACTCAGCCTAAGCCTTTGGTCCTAGTGACCCTACTGGCTTATATTGAAGGGAGCCGCACCTCAGGAGAGGTATGGTTAGCGCTGCCTTATGGGGAGGGCATAAGCGCTAGAAGAAGGCACGGTTCACCAAAGTGGGACCGGCCTGTATTGACGGGAACCTACACGTGGCTAAGCAGAAGGCTGCCGAATAGGGGGTGACAAAGAAGGCGACGGCTCAGACGCCGCCGCTTGCAGGTCTAGAAGTTCCTGGAACCTCGCATACTACACGGTCCTTCGCACCAGCCTTCCTGACGGCGTGAGTGTCGTCTGCTACGCTGACGACACTCTCGTCGTTACGACTGGGGCCGACTTCGGGCCGGTGCTTACGCTTGCCGAGCTTGGGGTGGCATGTGTCGTGCGGGCGATCCGCCGGCTGGGTTTAGAAATAGCGCCTCACAAAACCGAGGCGCTATGGTTCCACGGCCTTCCGAGGCGCCGGGAACCACCCAGCTGCCGGATCCGGGTGGGTGACGCGGTGGTCCCGGTGGGGCCGTACATCAAGTACCTGGGCCTCACCCTGGACCGCCGCTGGAGCTTCGAGGAGCATTTCGTGCGGTTGGTCCCCCGAGCCAAAAGGGTGGCGGGCGCATTGCATCGCCTGCTGCCCAATCTCGGTGGACCGAGGGATGGAGTTCGCCGCCTGTACGAGGGCGTCGTGCGATCCGTGGCCATGTATGGGGCTCCCGTGTGGTGGCAAGACTGCGCGAGGTCCCCCCGCTGCAGAGCTCTGCTACGGAGCCTGCAGCGGATAATGGCCATACGGATCGTCCGAGGCTACCGTACAATCTCGTACGAGGCGGCGACGGTTCTGGGACGCTCCCCCCCATTCGACATCCTGGCCGACATGTACGCGGCGACGTATGCGTCGCGGCGTGTCGGCCGGGAGGGCGATGGGGGGAGCGCCCTGGAACCCGCGCACGAAGTGCATAAGCGGGAGTGGCACCGACGGATTGTGGCGGCCTGGCGTGCGCAGCTCGAATTACGGATCTGCGCGCGCCAGCGAGCCGTCGGTGCCGTACTCCCGCACCTCGAAGCTTGGCTCCACGGGAAGGAGGAGGTCACCTACCGATTGACTCAGATACTCACCGGGCACGGCTGCTTCGGTGAGTATCTGTGTCGAATAGGACGGGAGGGATCGACACATTGTCACCACTGCGCATCCGACCTCGACTCGGCCCAGCATACGCTGGCGGAGTGCCCCGCGTGGGCCTCCGAACGCCGAGTCTTGGTCGCAGAGATCGGGCGAGATCTGTCTCCGCCAGCATTGATTGCGGCAATGCTGGCGGACGAGGGAGGTTGGAGGGCTGTGGCCTCCTTCTGTGAGGCAGTGATGCTCCAGAAGGAGGCCGCCGAGCGGGGTCGGGAGATGGCCGATCCCGCTCGAAGAAGGCGGCGCCGGGCTCGGTAGCACAGCTGCGGCGCCGCCGCGGGTCGCCGGCGGGCGCGAGTAAGTCGCGACTTCTACGGCGACCCGGGATGGACCACGCCCCTTCCGTGGCCGGGGGGCGTCGTCGGTGGAGGAGACCGGGGGAGGTAGTAAGCCTCCCCCGAGGAGGGTTCCCCTGTGTCGACGGGGGAGCGGAGGCTGGGGGTTCCCGGAAGAAGCTTTCTGTTCCCGGGGGCTCCCTACAAGCCTGAGGAAGGCCATCCCTGAGGTTTTTAGTGGGTAGGCCTCCCCCTTCTGGGGAGGAGAGCCCCACATAACCCCGGCTCGCCACAGCCGGGGTATGCAATGTAATGCATTTTCCTCAGGGAAACAAAAAAAAAAAAAAAAAAAAAAAAAAAAAAAAAAAAAAAAAAAAAAAAAAAAAGGTCTAGAAGTTCCTGCGTGAGTTGGTTAGGGGGGTCGCTAAGGACATGACGGGGTCTGCGTATCCTCTTCCGATATGGATTGGGGTTGCCGGCCTTTTAAAAGGGAATAAGGGGGAAGGGGTTGGGCCTCCGGTACCCTCACTCACTCGGCGAAACACAGCGCAAGCGCTATTTTACGCCGGTTTTCTGTGAGGCCGTGGTATCACTCCGGTCGTGCCGAAGCATGGCCCTCCCACGGTATAAATTTCGACTGGATTAACTGTAATCATTATTCATTTGTTGATAATGTAATCTGATTTGGTATATTCGACTGGGTTTTCGAATATTATTACGAGTAATTTGTTGATAATAAAGTCCGATTCGTTGTAATTACAATATTTGAACTAGTTTAAGTATAATTATAATTCTCTGTTGACTGTGTGACTAATTCAAATTATTCAACTACGGTCATTATTAGCGCGTTGAATTTTAGAATATGTCGGTTGCATTTAATTTACACCACGATCTGGCAAATAAATTAATTACCGTATATTAATTTTCACCATGTTCTGGCAAATAAATTAATTACCGTATATTAATTTTCACCATGTTCTGGCAAATAAATTAATTACCGTATATTAATTTCAACCATGTTCTGGCAAATAAATTAATTACCGTATATTAATTTACACCTTGTTCTTGCAAATAAATTAGTCATCGAATATTAATAATTGACTCTAGCTATCGACGTCGCACAGAACGCAATACGTTACATTTTTGTGAATAGAGGGCGATTCAAGGCAAGTTTCCTCTGTGGATGTTTTCGCAAAAGATTAGTTATGCCAGGTCCAAAGTTTGCGAGGCCCGTACCCTCCAGGGCGGTTAAGAGCTAATTTAATTTTTCGGCCCACCCTTTCGCCGGGCTACTGCTAAAATTGTTTCATTAATTTAATTTAGCGAGTTCAATCCGCGCAACTTGGGGCCATATCTGCTGACTGTGTAATTCTCTGTGTAGCCGTTGTCTGCGCAGTTTGTGCGCACTTTTCATTTGTGCCTCGGAGTACTAAATTTCAAGTTGAAACTTATTTTGTTTATTTAAGTTTTTGATATGGTCTTTTTCATTGACAGAAGCCAGCTGCCACCGCAAAGCCGTAGCACGTTAGTTGATTTAACCCGTTGTTTTCCAAACATAATTTCTATCGCTATAAATTACCAAATAGTAATATTGCCAAAAAGGGTATATGCACTATGAATGATGCATTTGTTTTTCGACAATCACATGTGGATTTTCAGAACCCCAAAAGCGGCAATTTTGGCGATTAACAAAGCCATCAAGATGTAAATGTGCTTCGTCGCTTAGGATGAGTTTGCTCGAAAAATCAGCATTCATTTGTTGTTGCTCAATAATCCAATCAACAAACTCTCTTCGCTGCGCATGGTCATTGGGCTTCAGTAGTTGTGTTAATTGAATTTTGTAAGCATGCAAGCAAGCAAGCAGCAAGCAAGGAGACACAGATCTTTAGTGAGTATACGCTGTAGAGCTTCTTGAAATTTGCAATTCTTGTCCACGACACCGAATTGAGGTTCCTGGATTGTCACCGACACTCGCACGCACTGCCTCTATATTGACATTTGAATGGCTTGTTTTTGGACGACCAGTGTGTTTGGCGTCTCCCACGGATCTTGTCTCTCGGAATTTTTCATTTAATCGCTTCACAGTTGACGAAGTTAAAACACTATTCCGACCATATTTTGTATGAAGTTTTCGAACTACGGCCGCCAAGCATTCGAAATATTGCTCAACAATGAAGACACGTTGTTCTATTGCGTAACGCTCCATTTTTACTAACCCTCAACTGTCGATTTATTTTGTTTTTAGGGTTGGCAACACTGTACTGCATAAATGGCGGCAAATTCAAATCTTGCGTTATTTTTGGGACACCCTTTATAAAAATGAATCACAAAATGTGTTGGTAAGCGCATAAATCAACAACGCCTGGACCAATTTGGCCAATTTGTTTTTTAAAATGTTCATTGAAGTTCAAGGATGGTTTTCACGGCGAGAAACATTCGAATAATTATCGGAAAAACCCTAAAAACAGCCCTTTTTCCCATACAAACGTTTTCTAACTAAAACGTATAGTCAATTTGAACTTTATTGTTATTGTATAAAGTTGTGTAAGCATTGTAGATGCGTTTCTAACATCAAAGAGTCAATTTGCGCCTTATTAACGGTATATACAGTTGAAATTCAATCATATCTATCAAAACAGTGTGCGTGTGCGTTGGAGCACAGAATACATCGTTGGAGGATTTAATGTCACGTTCCAAAATTGAATAGCCACAAAATGTAGTATGTAGTAACTATACGATATTATCTATAAAATAAGTAAGAACAAAAAAATTGCCATTTTACAAATCTTTTTGACAGGACGAAGTCTGTCGGGTCCGCTAGTTTTGGAATAAAAATCAAGAATGGAATGCTTAGATAGTTTGGACACGCATATAAAATGAACGAAAAAGAAATTAAAATTTATTATTAATGGATAAAATAATGAAGGATAAATTAATGGATAAAATAAAGATGGATGAATAAATAAGTAAGGATGCCCTAGATTAACATCCGGGCGTCTACAAGTAAATGCATATCTAAGAGAGCGGTTCACTGAGCACTGTCTGTAACACCCCCTTATTCTCAAGTGGTAATAGTGTAATTTAATAATGAAGTTTCAATATTCATATTGAAGATTATACATATAATTTTATATGTCTATTTATGTATGTATTAAATAATAAGTTTGCAATGATTTTTATCTTTGTCTGCGCCACAGTTTTTTTAACTAGCCACGCGGTTAACTAGTACGGAATGCCTTATTGCATTATGTCCACCTTTTGTACTTTATTTATATGTGTATTGTGCAATATATATGTTACGGTAAATGTAGATAGTGCGGTTATTATGTATAATTACCGGGGAACTATGCATAATAACCAGTGCTCGTGGTAAAGGTTGTAAAAACTTTCGAATTAATCACATTTACCGGCAATTATTTAAAATTACCATACCCCTTTAGTAAATGTAGTAAATCAAACATTAGAATCAAATGTTTATTGAAATTGAGGCTTTTATCATTTTTTCAGCCTGCTTTTCTAGCGACTGCCTAGCACCAATTCTAGCTTCTTAAATTTTTCGAGAACATACATGTATTGCCTGTACAGCTGTATTTTCGTTAAAAACTTGTTCATTGTCACTTTCAGGGTTATTTTTAGTTTCATTTGGTTCATAAATATTCTCTTCATTTTTATTTTTTTCTACATTGTTACCATCATGATTTTCCTTTAGTTGATCGAAATTGACTCCTCCTTATCCGAAGGTTCTCGCTTGTTCTGTTGTAATCTCGGTATGAATGTCGTTATTTATACTGCGCTCTAAATTAGTATCAATATCTTCGCTGGCTTGTCCATTTTGATTTTTTACCATTGCCTCAAGATCTTCTTCGCTCGTAATATCTGACATTGTTTCAAGAGCTGGTAAGAAAACAAAATTCTAAAGCTTATGTCGATATTTACCACGGTCGCGCGGAAGTTTTATATAATTACCGGTAAATATGGATAATTCACTACATTTACCATGTGCATTGGTGATTATCTATAATTACCGGTGATTATAGATAATTACCGATTGCTTACATTTACCGTAACATATATATATTATATAAATAAATAAAATAAAATAAATATATTTTAACAGCCATGACTAAGGTACAAAAGCTCATATTAATCAAACAAGATTCTGCCTCCACCGGGATTCGAACCCGGGAACTCAGAGATCTCAGGCGACCTTGGAACCGGTGTACTAACGACTCAACTACGGTCGTCAAGGACAAAAGCTGGAGAAAGGTTGAAAAGCATAACATAATTTCTAAAGCGGGGACTTGATGCAAGCGAAAAGCTATATTACTCGTATATTCCATACGGTCCAACATTGCTCGAACGGACCCTTTGGTTGTTCCCTTTGCCGTCATGCATATTTTTTTGACAGTGTTTCTAAACTTAATAGAAACGAAACCTATCAAAAATTCCATTCATTTTGCAAGCATCATTTGCTGACATAAAATGAGCCTTCCTATAATGAACGTAGGGATCGTATTGTTTTCAATTTCCATTCAAATCGAAGATGCTATTCCGATTTTCCTCTCCACGAAATCGTATGAGTTGCTACTAATAATATCTAGTGTTGCATACCGAAAAGTTTTTCTGTACTTACTCAGATAAAGGAAGTCTCCGCAATCTCCGAAAGAACTGCCGAAAGTTCCTCTCAGCATTTCCTCTCAATAAGGAGTGAAAAACCCTTACTTGCCGAACTCACGACGAAAGATTCCCAAAGCCGAGTTATTACACAGCGACATCCCTTTCTCTTGAAATATCTGGACTTCTTTATCCGTAAATAAAACATCGTTAATATGAAGATATAAAAATGCAAGTCAAAGAAGAAAACTCTTATTATATCGTTTCATATCGGTGGGTCCAAGTTATAACAGCGTTAGTTGGTTTCACACTGTGATTTACACGAGCGAAAATAATTGGTGACTTGTTCAAGTTAATACAAGAATTTATATGAACTAAAGAACAGCACGATATTTCTTAAAATTAGTTTATTTCAGCGAAGTAATTCTACCGTCCTTCCTGAAACAATTCAAATTGTGAAACATTTACTAGATATTTTTAACTTGTAAATATGCTAATTAGACTATTGTAATAAAAATTTTGACAACCGTAGTCGAGCTATCTCTAGGTCTTAGCTTCGAGTTCCAGTGGAGGGAGATTATTGTATTATGAAAGCATTTGTACTTTAGTTATGGTTGTTAATATATATTTCTAAAAAAAACAATATATATGTATAATATATATATGTACGTCTATCCGTTACCCTAGATCCTAGAACACAAGCCTAATAGTGTAAGTTAATTTAGTCTAGGGTAACAGGGTCCGCGGGTCGCCGGCGGGCGCGAGGAAGTCGCGACAGCTACGGCGACCCGGGATGGACCACGCCCCTTCCGTGGCCGGGGGCGTCGTCGGTGGAGGAGACCGGGGGAGGTAGCCTCCCCCGAGGAGGGCTCCCCTCTAGGCAGGGGAGCGGAGGCTGAAGGTTCCCGGAAGTGGCTTGATGTTCCCGGGGGCTCCCTACATGCCTGAGGAAGGCTATCCCTGAGGTTTTTAGTGGGTAGGCCTCCCCCTTCTGGGGGGGAGGAGAGTCCCACATAACCGCCGGCTCGCCACAGCCGGGGTATGCAATTTAATGCATTTTCCTCAGGGGAACAAAAAAAAAATAAAAAATAAAAAGAGGTAACAGGGTAGATGACAATTGTTTTTTTTTATATATAATAAGAGTATTCTTTGATATGAGAAATATTTTAGAAGTAACGATATGTCTGCGATTATTACTTCTGAATATACAGCGCCATGTTTGCGGCGCTGTCGCGGGTAGCTCATATCGTGACGTCATAAATTAGTAAACTCGGCTAATTTGTACGAGTATGAGCGTATAAGCAAAATTGCCAATAACGTTATTTGTACGTTTATAAATATACTTTCTGTACTAAATAATGTTACACATGTGTGAGAAAACTAGAAATGTATTCGTTTCATTAGAATTATGTAAACAATAATTGTACATTTTGACGTGACACGGCGTTAAATTGGTACGGCGTGGAGTCATTCTCGAAAACACCGTAACGGCCGAATCTGACGCCACACGGAGTCCACGCCTACTTTACCCCCACCCCTAGAGCGCCCGAAAGCATACTCGGAAACGGCGTAACGGCCGATCTGACGCCACACGGCAACGTATCTCTGATGCTGCATGGCGTACTTTAATACGCCGTAACGACTCATCTGTTGTTAATATACGCGTTCAAAGTTTAACAAAAAAGTGATTTAATAAATTGTGCAAGTGCACATTACTCATAATAATTAATTTATGTATAACTTCAGAAGCAGAAAATTTAAACAAACTATTAAATAAAAATATAAATGTTATACATTACTTTATTTTTTTAAAAGTTTAAAAACTATATCAATAAAAAATAAAGTGAAATTTTTGTATTGACATACATTCTTGAGATAGAAATTGCTCAATTTTGATATTTATGTAATAAAAATATCCATATTCAGTTGTAGTCATGTACAACTGACAAACACAAACGCAAACATCCTTTTGTCGTAAGTGTAAGGAATATTTATTTATTTCAGCGAGGTACTTCGACCAGCCTTCTAGAATCACCTGTGAAATACTTAGCAAGTATTTTTTACTTGTAAATATGTCAGTCCAGCGCCTTCCCGCGATCTTCATCAAATCGTCGGTCCACCTTGTGGGAGGCCTACCAACGTTGCGGTGTCCAGCATATGCCTGCCACTCCAGGACCTTTCCGACCCAACGGCCGTCAGTCCTGCGAGCAATGTGCCCCGCCCATTGCCACTTAAGGTTCGCAATTCTTCTGCGCTTGCAGCGCAGGACCGATCTGCGTGGAGATCCTTGGGGGAGGCCTATGTCCAACAGTGGGCGTCTATTGGCTGAAAATGAATATGTCAGTAATATATAACATATTGTAAACACATATAACAAGCAATTCAATGACATTGTTTGTCGCGTGCAAAAAATAAACAGATGGATTCTGTGGGTTTTATGGGGACGGATGTGTGCCTGTATTTAAATATCTATGAAGTGTGCATGCATGCATATATGATTTTTTATTTCATTGTATGCATAGATATCTGTAGGAGCTTATATATATATATATATATATATATATATATATATATATATTTCCTCATGAGAGGAGGCTGAGAATCCATCATGGATACCAACGCAACAGGCAAGCAGGGATGCGTTGATTATGTCGGACTCCTGGTACTGTCGAGACGGCTCGACTACACAGACCTACCGACTAAACTCAGCCTAGCCTTTGGTCCTATTGACCCTACTGGCTTTATTGACGAGAGGGCCGCACCTCAGGAGAGGCACGGTTAGCGCTACCCCATGGTGAGGGCATATGCGCTAGAAGAAGGCACGAATCTCCAAAGTGGGACCGGCCAGTATTTACAAGAACCTAATCATGGCTAAGCAGAAGGCTGCCGTTAGGGGTTGACAAGGGGGGGCGACGGCTCAGACGCCGCCGCTTGCAGGTCTAGAAGTTCCTGCGTGAGTTGGTTAGGGGGGTCGCTAAGGACATGTCGCGGTCTACGTATCCTCTGCCGGTAGTGACTAGTGTTGCCTTGAGACTGACTCACAGTTGGTGGTGTTGACGGGTATATATATATATATATATATATATTGCTATATATATTCGAAAGTTTGTATATGTTTGTTACACTTTCACGACAAAACTATTGGATTGATTTTTATGTAACTTCACTATAATATAGCTTTTACATCAGAATAATACATACATATAGGCTACAATTCATAAAGTAATATGCTACGCTAATATAAGCTACTCGAAATACTAATACTGCGCCGACGAAGTCGCGGGTATCAGCTAGTAAATAATAAAATTTATCATTCGTGGGTTTGTAGTGGTATACAACGATTGTGTAATAATACTTTATCAGCATTGGCAGTATATATCTTCTTATTTATTTGTATTGAAACTATGAATAAATCTTGAAATAATACATAATGTATTTTTATAAATACACTGTTGATTAATTGACAAAATTATTACCACCTAAATAATTATATAATGAAACTAGCAGACCCGACAGACTTCGTCCTGTCAAAAAGATTTGTACAGTGGCAGTTTTTTATTCCTAATTATTTTATAGATAATGTCACATAGCCAACAAAAAAAGTCTAAATGACCTATTACATTTTGTGGCTATTCAATTTTGGAACGTGACATTAAATCCTCCAACGATGTATTTTGTGTATATAATTGAATTTCAACTATATGTAGCGTTAATAAAGCGCAAATTGACTCTTTGATGTTAGAAACGCATCTACATTGCTTACACAACTTTATACAATAACAATAAAGCTCAATTCGACTGTACGTTTTAGTTAGAAAACGTTTGCATGGGAAAATAAAAGGGCTGTTTTTACAGTTTTTCCAATAATTATTCGAAAATTCCCCTTAAAAACCAGCCTTGAACTTCAACGAACATTTTAAAAAAGAATTGGCCAAATTGGTCCAGGCGTTGTTGAATTATGCGCTTACCAACACATTATGCGATTCATTTTTATATACAGGGTGTCTCATTCAAATCGGTCAGTATGGGAAAGTCTGAAACTATAAGACATACGAAGATCTGTTCTGAGGAACCATGTCATCGATTTTAATAACAAGAAAAACTGCATTCATACATTTTAAAAATCATCTGTACTCCGTTCGGGAATCGAACCAGATTGTTTTGAAAAAAAAAACCTACACTATTTCTATTTAGATATCGATTGTGTAGGTCTTAAGCAGTAAATGTCTCTATGAAACATGATGTCTAAAATGAATAAAATGCATTGTTTTCACATACTTTATTTTATTTTAGTAGGTGCTCGAAGTGACCGCCGCCTTTTTCAATACAATATTCAACACGTTTAGTTAACGATCTTATGATTGCATTTTGTATCTTCATGTGGTGAATTTGCGTTAAAATTGTCTCTATGGCAACTTTTAGGTCTTCAACGGTATCATAACTTGTTTTGTATACTTCATCCATAACGTATCCCCACAAGAAATAGTCCAGAGGCGTTAAATCGGGCGACCTTGCGGGCCATTTGGTAGGGCAAAAATGGCAATGTCTCTTGGCAACAATGCATTTTATTCATTTTAGACATCATGTTTCATAGAGACATTTACTGCTTAAGACCTACATAATCGATATCTAAATAGAAATAGTGTAGGTTTTTTTTTCAAAACGATCGGGTTCGATTCCCGAACGGAGTACAGATGATTTTTAAAATGTATGAATGCAGTTTTTCTTGTTATTAAAATCGATGACATGGTTCCTCAGAACAGATCTTCGTATGTCTTATAGTTTCAGACTTTCCCATACTGATCGATTTGAATGAGACACCCGGTATAAGATTGTGGCATGAAATAAATTAATTCGAGATTGATACAGCTCCAGCAAAACTGTTCGTAGTATTTTGTCTGTATTTATATATTGTGTTCCACCAAGTTGGCATCTATAGAGCACGTAGTTGAAATCAATGTTATTATCAGAGGACGTTATTTTTGTGACTGCTTATTCCATATGTACACTGTATCATAGATTTGGATTACGTCGACATATTGAAGACACCAGACGCGTTTAGAATGAGGATAATAGCGTAAGCTTGAGGCTTAACAGCGCAGAGCGTGTCAACGTGATCAAGTCTGAGTGGCTTTGTTGGCTAAGGTCGTGATTCTGTCTCCTCAACCCTGTCTGGTGTATAAAGATCTCTTTAAAGTATAGATTATAGTATAGAATTAGAACTTTATAGTATAGATATTAGAAAGCACGATTTAATTATATGTTATGAATATAAACTGGTAAGTGGTTGTTCTTTTGAGTTGTTCAGATTTTGTTAACACTTTCAATTGTTTAATTACATTCTATTCAGTTGTTGACATTTCGTTAACTATCTTTTGAGTTGATCTTTAGAACTGTTTCTTTTGAATTTTTGAGTTGTTCTTTTAAACTGTTGACATTCTGTTAACGCTTTTAATTACATTTTTACTTTCTTTTAAGTTGTTGGAGTTGTTCTTTTGATTTATTTATATTTTGTTGACATTCTTTTAGGTTTTTGAATTGTTTTTTTGAACTGTTGACAATTTGTTATCGTATTTAATTGCTTAATTACATTCTCTTGAGTTGTTGAGATTTTGTTAACATTCTTTTGAGTTGTGCTTTTGAGCCGTTAACATTTTGTTAACGCTTTCAAATGCTTATTTTGACACTTTTAAGTAGTCATTTTGTTGACATTCTAGTTAAATTGATATTGTTTTTAAAAATATTATTAAACATTAAACTTTAAAATATTCCTTACTTAATACTATTATGATCTTACAGATATTAGGTGGTTACCGAAAACTTGGGCAAGATAAAAAGCTTACTTCCGCGGAAAGTTCGAAAAAATGAAAGAAAAACGCTTTTCTCTTGTCAGTCGACGTAGGGTAATGAAGACCCTTCTGAGCTCTGCGATTCAGGGATTTTCGGCCCCGATAATGAGAGATAGTCTTAATCACGTCGCCGAGAGGTGTGTCGCCCAAAATTTTTCTCGCCTACCCTCGTTTCCCACTTGTGACATTGTTTTTGCAATCCCTACAAAACGCTCGAAGGACGGGCGATAGATGTACTGTCAGCAGCAGATATATCTGGATATTTGAAGACGGTACAGTCACCATAACAAATAGTTGACAAATTCACGTCACAAGTTTTTACTTATTATATACAGGGTGAAATTGAAATTAATCGACAAACTTTAAGGGGGGGTTCTAGTGCTAATAGACATCATATTTGTGAGGGCAAAAAACCAATCTAAGTTGTCAAAAAATAAACCACGATTTTTAGATACTACTACTCGAAACGGGTAAAGTATACATAAGAAAACGTAAACAATAAAAATTACATGTAAAAAGTATATAAGAAAAATATTACATTAATATTCGATAGACACTTTTGTTTACAAACGTACAGGTGTTTCATTCATAAGTCAGCACTAGGCATTTAGGTAGTTTGCGCGTACGGAGCGGCGTCAGCGCAACCCCACAAAGACGCTTGTGAAGAGACCGCTTCGAAACGAAACAAAAAAACATCAACTTAAAAACCAAAGTAATAAAGTTCTTACGCGCTACGAGACCGACCATTCGAACAGCCGGTATTCCCCGCGCGCATCCTGTCCGGTCGACCAATAGCAAAGCTGTAGGTACCATCGCGCGCAAAATGATAAGGTTGCTAGTAATAATTGCCGTTATTGTATTTTCTTACATAATGTTTCATAACGATTCTAATTATTATTAAAACCTTCATTACAACGGTCAAAATGTCCTAGATAATTTTGTCGATTGATTTCCATTTCACCCTGTAGATTTAATATATTTCTTTATTATTATTATTTATACTTATAATAAACCTGTAGAGAGGTCAATTCTGTACATGAAATATGTTTCCAAAATAATTATCAGGGGGTGATTAGGGATCGATACTGATGCCAAAATGCAATCAGTAAAATTTTTGTCTGTCTGTATGACGTTATAGAACCAAAAACTCCTTGACGGATTTTAACGAAACTTAGTACATATATTTTCCATACTCCTGAGCTGGTTATAGTATACATACTTTTCATCACGCTATAATCAATAGGAGCAGAGCAGTGAAGGAAAATGTTGGGAAAACCGGAGAAGTTACTCCATTTTTTAAGCTTCTGTCGCGTGTGCAACCTTAATGGTTAAAGCTACACAGAAATCATGTATGACGGAAATGTTCTCCTTAAAATTATATAAAAAATATCCCACGACAGCATATGTCTCTCTTTTATGGTAGACTCACAATAACACATGTAATTAAAAATGCTACCTGAAATTACGATTCCACGCGGACGAAGTCGTGGGCACAGCTAGTTAGTTTATATAGATTTCATAGGCACTTCAGACTAGACGGTATCACCAATACTCTCAAGAGTTTTCAAGAGCGAACATTTTGACAAGTGGAGCTCATAAAGTTACACATGTCAACTGCCTGCGTACGTTCAACTAATGCCTCATTTCTCGACATAAGCCTCGAGCATCCGTCTTGGAAGTTGGACGCTTGGTAAGTCCTCGAGTTCCAGCCTACTTAGTTTGTAGTTTAAAACTTTACCACTATATATTTACGTAGACGTATTGCCTTACGTTCGCTTCTTATCGGTTTCTGTTACCTGAGAATATGTTCTTTATGTCTATATAGGTACTAAATATTAGTTTAAATTAAATGTTGGGAAAACGGGAGAAGTTACTCCATTTTTAAGTTTCCGTCGCGTGTGCAACCTTAATGGTTAAAGCTACACAGAAATCATGTATGACGGAAATATTCTCCTTAAAATTATATAAAAAATATCCCACGACAGCATATGTCTATCTTTTATGGTTGACTCACAATAACACGTGCAACTCCCGATAACTTAGCAGTTCGAAGCTTTCTGATTATATTTGTCTACTCTTACGTTTATAACACTCTCAGTCATCCCTTTTTTTTTTTTTCCCTCAGGAGAATGCATTAAATTGCATACCCCGGCTGTGGCGAGCCGGGGTTATGTGGGGCTCTCCTCCCCAGAAGGGGGAGGCCTACCCACTAAAAACCTCAGGGATGGCCTTCCTCAGGCATGTAGGGAGCCCCCGGGAACACAAAGGCCACTTCCGGGAAGACTCTCACTCATCCCTAATTTATAGGATAACATTATTAACTATTCCATAAAAAAGAATCATAGAAATCGGTATAGTAACAGATTAACATATTATATTACATCAAAACCACTGAACCGTGACGAAGGACATAGGCTTTTTTTATATAATATAAATATGTAAATGTGTCTTATTTGAAAAATAATTTAAAATGCTACCTAAAATTACGATTTCACGCGGACGAAGTCCTGGGCACAGCTAGTTGAATAATAATACAATACACAATATTAATGGAACTTTTTTTTGATACCTAAATGGTTGTTTAGTTTGAAGTGTCGACAGTACTTTATTACATGAATAATGGGGCTAATTTATTAATCTATGCGAAGATGTCTCATGTGTCGACGTAGCTCCAGATACTGTCTTATTCAATATACATTTTTTTTGTAATTCTAGAAAGTGCTTATCACACGATTTTCTAAATTGGTTGCTAAAAAATTTAAGGAAGATATTTATTGTGTTTAAAATAAAGTAGAATTATAAACAAACAAACATTTTAAAACAATAATTAATATAAAGATGAATAATTGATATTCAAAATCATTTCATTCATTTCATCAATCACCTATTTTGGAATATGCATTTCAAGTCTGGAGCCCTTACGATTGGTATGAAATGTGTTACATTTTTTATATACATAAATCAAATTGTCATAAATATACTGGTCCGCTAAAGTCATTATATTTATTTACCTTTTAACATTGTGACGTTCTGTGTGTATGTTGAGTTTCTTTTCGTTTTTATCCGATGGATATCTGATGTTACCACTATGTACTGTAGAAAACCAGTGCAGCTTATAATGAACTGCTTGTACTAAGCTGACGCTGTTCTGACATCACATGACGATATCATCATCACAGCTTATATATGTCCCAGCCAACTGGTTAAAATAGCAGTTCAATTAAACAGCTAGCCCTTTGACTGAACAACGTCATTCAATCACACAGCTATACGTCATTTATCCGACAGGTTGATGCAACGTTCAATATTACATCTAGACGAAGCTTAGCCGACCGGTTAAAAGTCAAATTAACTAAGGTGGCCATTAGTTTAATACTTAATTTGAGAGAATAGGAAGACTTTTGTAATTTCTTGGGAGGTGATTCTTGAATTAAGTTTAAGAGGTGACCAAAAGTTTGATGAAATAAGTAAAAATGAAAAACAAATTATTAATCATAATATTGTTTATTGCTGCACCAAGTAAAAAATTAATAACTCAAACATTTTCGAAGCAAGAATCATTTCATAATCCCGTAATTTCTCCCCGAATATTTGTTTAAATTTTGATTCATTCGTATCACTCGTAATTGACCTCATAATTTCTGTCTTTAATAATACGTGTAACCTATATTTATTACTTACATTCTGAAAAATATCTTGAAACAATCACAAACCACGGCTAGTTGACGCCATATTGAAAACAAAACGCACCTAGCGCCGCGGTGGTGAGCGCTGATCTAATTAAATTAGACGGCGGCTTTTGAATCAGCTGTGTTCACGCAAAACGAACATGTCTCAATATTTAAAATTGTCTTGTATATTTTAATTCAAACCTTGCCGCGCTTCACTTCATTCCTACTAAGGTGGTCTATAATCTGTGACTTTAAAAAAAAGGGCGCACACGACGCTAGCGCCAGCAAAAAAATATAGAACAAATTTCATGGCGTCGGGCTCTTAACCTGTCAAGCTGTAATTAGTAATAATTCATTTTATCATCATAAAAATAGGTTGTTAATTCAGTAATTAAAGGCAATCGGTGTAAGGAAAATTATCAAGTGGTTTCAATCATCATCAACCCAATATCTCAGGACGAGATAAGTTCCTGCAACATACCGGGACGGCGTGTACGCAGGTGGTGGCCCAACAACTAACCTAAAACCGGGACCTGGTAAGAGATACAGGTCATAATCATCAAAACTCAACACAAGAACGGAGTATCAGGGCGATATTTCGATCATGTAGTGTTGAACGTTTTGAGGAACTCAAATATTCAATTAATAAGCTAGACGTATGGTTGAATGGCGTTGCTCAGTCAAAGGGCTAGCTGTTTGATTGAACGGCCATTTTAACCAGTTGGCTGCGACATATACGTCCCGAGCCCGCCCTAAGTTAGGGTGATTAGGCCTGAGTCAACCACGCTGGCCCAGGGCGAATTGGTTGACTGCATACACCCCTGATTTTTTCGCAGGTGTATATAGGATGCCTCACGATATTTTCCTTCACCTCAGCTTCAGATAAATTTAATTTAATTTAATTCAATAATTACTAACGACAAATTAATAGCGAAAAAATGGTTATAGTGGGTTATCCCTAAGAGATAGACATATACCATCGCGGACTTTTTTGTTGAACTTTTTAAGGTGGACAATACTGTAGTACATTATTTTGGTCTGTTTCGTAGGGTTCAGCCAGCGTTTTTGCAATATAAGCGCAAAAAAAGTGCTTATTTACGACATCACATTAGAAACCTCTTTTATCAGTGTTTCTCTACTATATTATGCATGTATTATACATATAAACCTTCCTTAAGAATCACTCTATCTATTAAAAAATCAAACCGCATCAAAATCCGTTGCGTAGTTTTAAAGATCTAAGCATACATAGTGATTGAAGTAATTCTTAATAGTGGAAAAATACTGTTATTTTTGAGGTTTCTAATATGATGTCGTAAATAATTGCATTTTTCCGCGTACTATCGGGGTCTCTCGCGCCTTACCACTTTTTAGAAATATTCGTGTGCAAGCGGCTCGCACCGGGCACGACTACGCGATCCGTAGCTATCCCTGATTGGTTACGTATTTTACTACGATTTACTACGACCATTCATTATACCAAAAGAGATTTCAAAATTTTCAAACAAACGATTTTGAAAGCATAATTTAACCAAATACCGTTTCCATAGAGATATTTTTTTTGATATCGCTCGCTTATCGCTATCTCGCTTGCATGTTTCCGCGCGAGCACAATTGTTGAATGAACGGAAGGCGTGGCTTGTAGCCGTAGCATCGTGCAGTGTGCAAGCGACTAACGCTCTAGGACTGGTAAGGCGCCAGTATCCCCGATAGTACATTGCAATCGATTATATACCACGTTCACAGTTTTTCTGTGGTGTATTTAGTATCAGCTTTGCACCCGTGCGAATCCGGGGCGGGTCGCTAGTTTATGTATAAAGATGAGAGCGCATCTCGCCCGTAAACCTAATGTTATGCGAGAATTAATATTTTTTAGAAGTGTAAACCTATATTATGGAAATTAAAAAAAATCAAGATTGACGGTGTTTTAAGTGTTTTAATAAAACACTCAATGTCACAACAGCGAGCTGACTATATAAGTGAAATATTCACACCACATTTTTGTTTCTTAGACTAATAGTTTTTTAATTATTAAGGTACGATGATATAGACCTTTTCGTTACGGTCCACTTTTTAAACCTGGTACCCGTATGTTTCGTCGCGATTTTAAAGACGTTTTAAGTCAAAAAAAAGATAAATAGTCTGAACCCAACTTTCTTTATAAGTTTTAACAAGTTCACATCATATCTATAAAAACTATTGTTTCATTATGTTATTTCGCAAACGTAAAAATACTGAAAGTTTATACTGAAAGCCGTTGGGAGATGTAATCTTAATAAAAAAAGTCAACTCAGAAAAATAAGAAACACAAGTCGTATATTAAAATAAAGAATGGCATTATTTATTCGTAGGTATTACCATATCTATGAAGCGTAAAAATTAACTTGCGCGTTCCGAGCACGTCCCCGGCGAAGTTCGTAATAAGTTACAACTAAGCGGTAACTTCGGCCGCTCCTTAGAATTATAAGAATACAAGAATAATAATTAGTTTCAGTTTTCATTTAAAAATATAATATTTGGACGGAGATTTGACGCTGTTGTTTTGCTCATTTTTTTTGCGTTATATTATGATTTCTCGCAAAAACATGTCTTATAACGGAGTCATGGAAGAAAAGAGCGTACTCCCATTTAAAAGGCCGGCAACGCGCTTTTGACTCCTCTGGTGTTGCGGGCGTTCATTGGCGGCGGTAATTGCTTACCATCAAGTGATCCATCTGCTCGTTTGCCCCCTATCACATAAAAAAAAAATTCAATGTATAAAGTACATAGACTCCAAACTTTCGATAGTATTGTTCTCCTTGACGAGCTGAAGACAAATATACAAGTCTTAGAAAAAGTTAACGACTAAAATCGCCGCTAGAGAGCTAGAAGTATTGGCTAAAAAAATCCTTTTTTTTTTGAGGGGGGGAAATGCGACCTTGTGCACCATGACACCGTGCTGGCAAGACGCGGCCGTGTGTGTGGGGGCTTTCCGGTCAAGAGGACCGGCCTACCCACTAAAAACACCCCCGAGTTCTCTGGGCCCATACGGGGCACATGGCGATTCGACCGCCATGTGTCCCGGGGCCGGCTCGACCAAGAGTTGGTCAAGCCACCGCCAAAGGAGGGGCTGTCCGAGAACCCCTGAACAGTCCCCCAGACAGAGAGACTTCAGCACGGCGCGCTTAGCCGGACGCGCACGCAGCCTCACGGTAGGGTCACTAGACAGGCAACACCGCGCTTGCGTATGCCCGCCTTCGCCTACCTGGCTAAAAAATCATGATTTACGGCAGAATCAGCTGAAACTCGGATATGTTGTTCTCCTTGACGAGCTGTTCACAAATATACAAGTTTTAGAAAAAGTTTACGACAAAAATCGCCGCTAAGGGGCTCTGAAGTTGTAGGTATAACATTCTGGTTTCATGAACGTGTCATGAGCTACGATTTTTGTGAGCACCAAGGAGTTATTAAGACGAGTACAATAGTAGCGCACCCTTTATGAGGATTCTCTACCATCTCCTGTGGGGAAAAAAATGTTAGCTTATTTAGTGTTAGTTATCGTCAGCAGTCATTTCAGGTGGTTGTCTGGTGAACGACGCAACTTGTAGTACGTCCACGTGGTCTCGTATTTTAAGTGTCAAATCTGAGCTGATAATTTGTGAACTTTTTTGGGGGGCCCGTTTAGTGAGCGGCGAGTCACCACCTACCATATTTAAATCAATTAGGAGGCTTGAGAAGGCTGGTCAATGGAGTCTCTTCCATAGTGCGGTTTTCATTACCACTGAAATCGAAATGCCAAACGTTTTGACTAGTAATGACAATAGTTTCTGTGCATCTGTTTATAGTCTTTCGCTGCATTTTTTATGGTGCAAATGGAGATTCAACCCAGCTGGTACACTCCACGCACACTTTTATAAAATTTCGCTTAAACGGCTTCTACGCGTTGGATCTTATAAAGGATCGTGTCTTACAAAGACGCGTGATTTAAGCTACAATTATAAGTAATAAAACACCGTATATTTGTCTGATCCTTTTTTTTATACGAACATCCCTTCTGGTTCCTAAAACGTTTTACATCGCAGATAACCAATACAATTCACTGCGTAATAACCAGAATTTATAACGTACGTAATCAAAATTTCTAGTCCATGAAAAAATGTCATCCACTGTATTACATCAAAATATTTAACTGTTGTGACTTTATAATATATGTATATATCCTATTTGTGATAAATAAATAAATCAGATATCGACAGACCTACCAAAATATACAAAATGAATTTGTCAATTTAAAACAAGCGTTTTTATTAAAACTTTGGATTTTACGCTAAACGCTAGTAAATCTTGTGATATACACTATACATACATACATATATGTTATATACATATATATCCCTAGCTCCCTCGACCTTCATTAATACTTTCATACACGCCCGAAGGCCACAAGCACTTTTGAACTGACTTTCCTTCAATAAGTCATATAGTACAATATACAGAATCCATACCGTAAAATAGCTACAGTCGAGAACTTTAGCAACACACGTCTAAACTTTCTGAAGACTACAGTTGTTCGGTTGTTCCAAACGATTTTTGATGATTTAATTGGAAACGACAAAAGCCTACAAGACAAAGTGTATTTGGGGTGAGCGACCTGAGTGTATGTACAATGGACGCCGCGTCTAGGAATACCAACTCAAAAGTACAATATTGAGTATTTTGTACTCTTTCAGAATTTCATATGTACATTTATCGGAGGCTCTAGGAAGAATGTCAAAGATGTATGTGTAGCCCAGTGACTCCCGAAGTGGTCTATATCGACCCCTAGGGTCTATGGTAACCTGTAAAGGGTCTTCGTCAGCGAAACAACAATTTGGGGGTCCATGAATTGAAAATGGGGGTCCACGATAATGGATCTCAACAAACACTCATAGTACCTACTTATTTGCATTATAGTATCTTCTTATATAAAGACATATCTTAATATATATATTTCTTGTGTGCGTGTGTATGTGACTGAACTCCTCCTAAACGACTGGACCAATTTTGATGAAATTTTTTGTGTGTATTCCAGGGGGCTTGAGAATGGTTTAGATTCACAATACGGTCATATAGATATTGTTTTTCAGCTAAATTATTTATTTAAAAACATTTGAGACAACGTGAGACAACGTGACATTTGAGACATTTGACATTTGAGACATTTGACAGGACAACGTCTGTTGGGCCAGCTAGTACACATATAAAGACATTACGCTGAGCAAAAATGCATTAAATTGCATACCCCGGCTGCGAAGAGCCGGCGGTTATGTGGGGCTCTTCTTCCCAGAAGGGGGAGGCCTGCCCACTAAAAACCTCAGCTATGGCCTTCCTCAGGCATGTCTATCACGAATTCACGAATCATATTGTCTCTGCAAGATTCAAATTGGCATTCATTTTCCAGCTTTTTCACATCTTTGAGAAAGTACTCAAATTATTCAGCTTCTTGTTGCTTTCTACTGTAGAATTTAAAACGACTGTGTAAGATACATTTTTTTAGATTACAATATTCCTGGAATTTTTCTAAGACATGTTTAGGTTATGTAATTTCTCTTGAAATTCAAAAGTATTGTATACAATATGTGCTTTTTCGCCGATTGAATTTAACAGGATGGCTATTTTTCTTGATTCTGAAGCAACTGTGAGGCCACTCGCCTTAATGTATATAGCAAATGCTTGCGAGAACTTATGCCAATTTTCACTAAGATTTCCTGACAGAGAGAGTTGTGCTGATAGATTGTACGATGAATTTGCCATGATCACTATATTATTCTCTTCACCGATTGCGCCATGTGTTATAATGAAACGAGCTTCATTTAAATTTATTATGTTATCTTATAAATCACACGTGTAACCACTTTCATCTGCCATTGTCTTCTTCCGGTTAAAAAAAGAAGTTTAAAAATATTTTACTTATACATTATGCCACACCTTTTTCTAGATGAATGCTGAACTCCAGCGTCCAATGTGCCCAAGTTGACTGTTTTTAGAGGATTTTTATAATTCAAGTTCTAGATTGAATTTCCCTTTGGGTGAGCTTAAGATTTCTTATAAGACCGATCGTAATGGGCACTCACATGAATCAAAGACTCTTTTGAGCCATCGTAGCAGATATATCGTGAATAAATACATGAAAAAATATTCCTTACACTTACACCCATTAGCCTTTTTTTTTTTTTTGTTCCTCTGAAGAAATTGCATTAAATTGCATACCCCGGGTGTGGCGAGCCGGCGGTTATGTGGGGCTCTCCTCCCCAGAAGGGGGAGGCCTACCCACTAAAAACCTCAGGGATGGCCTTCCTCAGGCATGAAGGGAGCCCCCGGGAACTTACTACTTCCGGGAACCCCCAGCCTCCGCTCCCCCGTCGATACAGGGGAGCCCTCCTCGGGGGTGGCTACACTACCTCCCCCGGTCTCCTCCACCGACGACGCCCCCCGGCCACGGAAGGGGCGTGGTCCATCCTAGGTCGCCGTAGCGGTCGCGACTTCCTCGCGCCCGCCGGTGACCCGCGGCGGCGCCGCAGCTGTGCTACCGAGCCCGGCGCCGCCTCCTTCGAGCGGGATCGGCCATCTCCCGACCCCGCTCGGCGGCCTCCTTCTGGAGCATCACTGCTTCACAGAAGGAGGCCACAGCCCTCCAACCTCCCTCGTCCGCCAGCATTGCCGCAATCAATGCCGGACACCTATTATTAGCCTAGCCTAAAGTAAGCTCTGATAGGCTTGTGTTATAGGATCTGTGGGCGTGTGCCAGAAGCATCGCGAAAGCGCACCCCGCCACGCGCCCCGATATGGGCTGGAAGGACACCGGGGGGTTTAGTGAGTAGGCCGGTCTTTTACCGGAGAGCCCCACACACACTGACAAGGTGCATAAGGAGCATTTTCCGCCCGCAAAAAAAAAGGCTTGTGATATAGGATCTAGGGTAACGGATAGACATACATATATAATACATATATATTTTTGGTAGAAATATATACTAACCACCATAGTAACTAAGGTACAAATGCTCACATTCATCACATAAACATCTGCCTTCACCGGGACTCGAACCCGAGACCTTAAAGATGGAAACAGAGTACCAATCACTCGGCTTATTATTTTGTTTACTTCAAAAGAATATTTATGAATGGAGTTTTCATTTTTAACAACTAAAATATGAGTTATAAAGAAATAATGAAAATAAACTTTTTTTAATTTCGCCAACCCTGGCTTGAAATCGTTCCGTTACTTTCTCTCATGTGGTAGGAACTCTGGTGCACTGGTACTATTTTTGCTTTTATGTATCGCTCGTTCGTGATTATAAATGGTGTGGGCGTTTGATTTCGCTGAATTGTAATACAATAAAAAACGATTTTTGCTAAATATAATATAGTAAAAAAGTAATGGAAAACAAAATAAAGGTAAGATTGGACCCGAGACCTCTGAAAAACTTTAAACCCGAAAACTATATGCCGAATATAAAAATATGGCGTACAAAATACGGCGTCTTCTTACAAAATTACGCTTGCCGAATTTCGTAGCGCAAATATAAGGACAGCTATGGCGTCCACTGTACCTCGCATTTTGACCTCCGGGTCGGACCTTTCATATAATTCAATTACCGAATGGAGACAAGGGCAGATTTTTGACTCAATTTCTTCGGAAGACCTTGTAACTTGATATAAATTAAATTGAATTTCCCCAGTCCTTTGACTTCGTTTATATAGTTGCTATGTGTTAAAAATATGTGTAAAGCCAATGTTTTTGTATGCACGTATTAACATATTTGTATTAGTTATATAAAATCTATAATTATAAATAAATATATAATAAACATTTGTTACACTTGCACCAATTAGCCTAGCCCAAAGTAAGAGCTTACTTTGGGCTAGGCTAATTAAGGTAAGGCATGTGTTGGGATCTAGGGTAACAGATAGACATACATATATGTATATATATAGATATATGTATATATGTATATATGTATATATGTATATATATATATATATATATTCGATAATAGTAAGTATATACTCGTAAACAACCATGGCTGAAGTACAAATGTTCGCGGGACTCGAATACAGGACCTCAGAGCTGGTGATACCTTGAAACCGGTGAACAAACCGACTATGGAGGTGGTCATTACATCACACATACTCTACAAGGCCTACGTTGAAAAAATTTTTTTTTTAATTTTATTTTGAGACTAGCTGTGCCCATGACTTCGCCCGCGTGGTATCGTAATTTTAGGTAGCATTTTTGATTATTCCTCAAATAAGACGCATTTCATAAAATTTTTACATATTTACATCATACTAGATTTCTGCCCGCGGCTTTGCCCGCGTGGATTTCGGGATTGGTTCTATAGAGGGTTAAGGGTTCATAGCTTTTGCCCTCGGCTACATATGCGCGGAAGTCGGTTTATGGCGCGAAGGTTTTATCGCGCTTCCCGTGGGACTATCCGTTGTTCCGAGATAAAAAATACCGCAAAACCTTGCTCAAGAATCACTCTATCTATTGATGAAAACCGCCTGAAAAACTTTGCAGTAGTTTTTGAGCGAAGCCTTAATGCGCAACCCGCGGGATCTGACCATTTTTTCCGGGATAAAAAGGAGCCTATGTTACTCTCCATCCCTTCAACTATCTCCACGTAAAAATCACGTCAATTCGTCCCTCCGTTTTTCCGTGAAAGACGGACAAACAGACAGACACACTTATAATATTTTTTTTTATTTTTTATTTAATGGCCATACACCTTAAGGTTAAGCCGGCCAGACATTCGGTAACAATCTACATACAATTTAACAAAAGATATAAAAATAAACACAATATTATGTTAATTAATTACAATTTCAAAAAATCTAAAGTCCCTGAAACTATATGGGATATCAAAAATTATTCTAAATTATATAGCATATATGTAAGCCGCTGATTTGTCCGGGCAGGTAGGTAGATACCTATCCGGACAAACAGGCAGCTAAGAATCAATTCTACCCTGTGTTCTGTGGAAAAGTTGGAACTAATGCAGTTATACATATAGAAAAACAGGTTTTGCCTAGATGTACCCGTATCTCTCATAAATTCCTCTCTCAAGTTTCAAAACTCATTCCTACCACATTCGAGAAGAAAGTGTAAAATATCTTCCTCGCGACCGCACTCGTCACAGGGCTGTCTATCTTTTTCATAAGATGCGCAAATTTATTGAAGGGAATGTGATGGTACGAGCGAATCCTAAAGCTAAGAATTAGTTCGCTTCTATTGAATTTCTTATGGCAGAACCATGGGATTCTAGAAGGTTGACTTACAGCTGTCTTGTACTATATTCCTTTGAAAGAAGATAAAAAATTTGGCGCCTAGCTGCTAGGGCGGTCGCGAACGTTCGAGAATGTTCGTTTTACGAAGCTACTCGCTAGGGGACGCGCTAGCCTCTAGGCGCCAAGCAAGCCGCCTGCCTGTGCGTTCGCGACCTTATACAAAAATAATCCTTCTAGCATGATTCAGTATTCACGCGCGATGGCTCATTATTACGTATTTCAAAAATGAGCTTTAAACATAGTAGCTGACAATATATTTTTAATTGATTTATCTATTTTCATACTAATATTAAATCATATTTTAAACAAAGTAATATTCCTTCTAATATAATTATAAACGAGAATTATTTCTATGGGTGTTTTACTCTTTCACATCAAAAAGTACAGAATGAAATTGAATGAAACTTTACAATACAAAGCTCATACATCACAATAACACATATGCTACAGCTTATAAAGATATACGCTACGCTAATATAAGCTACTCGAATAAAGCTCGTCCGTTATAAAGCATGCGAAAAGCTTGTTTCCCGTAGGTTTTGCCTCGAAAACTTTTAGTTATGAAACTATGCGGCGCTGCAGCGGTCTGTAATTTCGGCTATGAAATATTGGTCGTTCTGTATAGCCTGAACTAATATGTACGTTAGAACAATAGCTTAGAACAATGCTATGTAGCAGAGATAAACCTGGGTAACATATAACTGAAACTTTGTTCATATCTTTATATATGTATTGCTTTTGATTGTCGAAATAATTTACCAAATTTAAGCCTTCACAAGTACAAGAGAACTAGCAATGTTAATTAAAAATACAATAAGCTTAAAATGTTAATAACAAAGTTATCTGATTCTTTAAGCGGACTTACAATATAAATTTTATAATGTTAAAATAATAATTTCTTAGAGATATCTCACGAAGAGATATAAAAGAAAGAAGAAAGAAAGAAAAAACATTTATTGACTCGCACAGACATACAACATTACACATAATAAAATACAATAAATAGTTTAAAATAAAGTATAGACATGTGCCAAGCCAAAAGGTTCCTGCCTCAGCATGTGCTTTGCGCCATATATGATGCCGCAAAGCGCTGATATTCTGGCAGAGCCTTTCCATTTGTGACGTACGGGAAACAATAAATAATACACAATTATATATTAACTAGCTTTCTGCCCGCGGCTTCGCCCGCGTGGATTTCGGGATTGGGTGTATAGAGGGTTAAGGTCATTAAATAAAAATAAAAAGATATCACTAAGAAAATAGAGGTCGCTTCTAAATTGATTTCTTATATGAAAAATCTTTGTTTTATGTAACGTGGGTTTTTAATGTGTTTATTTCGAGCCACCACTCTAAAATTCTCTTTGGGAGTTTGTTGTAATCCATACTGATATTATGAAGAAGAAAGATTTGGTTGTGCATTGAATAATGGCTTCGAAACTAGTGGACCGATTTAAAAAAATCCTGTTGGAAAACAACACTCCAGTGAACATAAGCTATATTAAATTACCGTAGAAGATTTTTAAATACTATTTCTGTTACCGAATGAATGACTTCTGTAATACTTACAGTTTTGACCTAGCATAAGAGTCAGGGGACAAACCACTGTGATAAATTATAAGCCGTTAATGTCTTAATGTAACTAACTGAAACTATTTTTTATGTCTATTTTCATCAAAATAGATAAATAGTCTCGACAAATATTTAAAAAACCCTCATCCCCTATTTTTACCCAAAAAATGAGGTAAATTTTTAAACACACTTTCGATTCTGTATATAAAATTATTTAATCAAAATCCTAAAAAATAAGTTTCAAAATTCTAGCTTTAAAAATACTTTCCATACAAAAGACATTGTCCGGCTCCATACATGTTCTGCCTAAGAACCGTTCGAATCGAAAGTGACTTATATAAACTCTTAAAATTATATGGAATCCTATGAAATAAGTTTTCACGAACGGACACTTCAAGAAACTAAAATAATTACGAAAAAAGTTAATATTTTGAGGTTATAAATAAAAAATAACCAACCTTGCGTGAAACATCAGAGTAGTAATATCAAAGTTATATTAACAATGTTCTCTTCTAGAACTAGGAAAGGACTACTCTACTAGATACTAGGAAAAGAGATAGTACCTAGTCAAGTTTAAGATAATTCTTTGTCAATTATCAGTTTACAAAATCCAATCCTTTACACACATCCGAGTCTACCAAGTACCTACGCAATGTAATCGAAGTCCGTAATCAAGCCAAAGTTGTTAGAATAAAACCATGAAACGCATAGAAAATCGCAAAAGAAACGATAGTCGCAAAGCAATCAAAAATTAAATGAAACGGACACAGATAAGGTATGAAGTACACCAGTGTTGCCAACTAAGAAAACAATAATACTTGAATACCAAGCTAGAAATTCGTGATTTCGCTTAAAAAATATATAATACTAGTTTTTTTTTTTTCTAGCTAGTTAATTTAGGTATTTAAATGAATAAAGTGTTATCAACTAATTTTAATAACCGACTTCAAAAAGGAGGAGGTTTTCAATTCGATCCGTATTTACCGAAATCGCGAAAACTTCCAAAACTGGCAGCACTGGCTGACGGAAAACATTTTATACGGTATCAATAATGTGACCCAACTTTTTATTTGGAATTTATTTATTTGAAGTGTCCGTGGAATACTAAAATATGTTTCAAATAATATAAAAATAAATAAAAATTATAGTATAATTTATATTCACATCGTATCTTAGGCCAAAATTGAACAATGTCCTTTTATCTTCTGTTTTTTTATATTAAATTCATATCACTACGCCTATGTTCTTTCATAGGCCCTACACTATCTAAATATTATTTAAATCGGTTTAGTTGTTTGGGTGAAAGCACGACAAACAGACAGACGGATAGTGCTACTTTCGCATTTATAATCAGCAATCCTTTGTAGTAATGAAATATGCAACTGGTACTTAGAATTCAATCAATAGATAGGCTTTTTATAGTCAATGTATGTCGCATATTCTAACAAACGTTTAAAAGTTACAACCTAAAGATACTTTTTGGTAGCTTTTGTAGCTTCTAACAGCTTCTGTGCTACGACGAACACTGGACTATATCTGTAATTATATAATTTGACGACACATTTAACGCAGCAGTCGAGTAATCCACTACTACGCGACGTGTCGAGAATTCGACATTGGATGAACTACAAAAATTCTAAATGCATTTGTGATTTAACATTTATGACTGCACCCACGACACATCAAGACAAAAAACCTAGAGCGGGGCGACGTGTTTTCTGTTTTTACTAAAAACTGCTACCAAGGAAGATAATAACGTAAATATATCCTTTTTTTACGTGCCAGTGTCCAATTTGCGCCACACAAACGGACATAAGCAATGAGTTTGGTGAAATGTTCATGTTTCGAAGAAGGGAAAATACTGAGATAAATCAAAAGGGGAGGCGCTTACGCGGCACGTACCAACTTAATCTCAAAGCTCACTGCGTTATATACAAGTCGCGGATATTGCCTCTCCATCAGGCATTATTGGGAAGTACCGGCTATTGTTGCAATTTTACCCGAAGTCCGATTAGCAATCGTCTTACCTATTTCTACCAATAAAGTGCACAAACGAAGAGTTGTGAAATCTTTCATAATTTTGACAATAAAATCAAAAAGATAAGGAAATCGATGTCATTGAAATTATTATCTTTTCATATATATACTAAGTGACCCGGCAAACGTTGTTTTGCCATATAAATAATTTTTAACTAAAGAAAAATGTTAACTAAGCAATGAAAATAAAAGTAAAAGATTGAAATAAAAAAAAAAACAAGATTGACGGTGTTTTAAGTATTTTAATAAAAAACTCAATATCACAACAGCGAGCTGACTATATTAGTGAAATATTCACACCACATTTTGACTAATAGTTTTTTAATTATTAAGGTACGATGATATAGACCTTTTCGTTACGATCCATTTTTTAAATCTGTGGGTGTACTCTTAAAAACGATGTTCGATATATCGTGGACTTCGTAGTGTCGTATCCTACTCTTAGTTACTATCGTTTAAAACATTTCAACGGACGATCGAACGAACGATATTAATTTTTACATAAGAAAGTCTCAAATGACAACGATGAATTGAATTTGACAGACGAACATTCGCAAAATAAACGTCAAATTTACGATAATTACAACGACACCTCAAACCGTATCGTGTTACTTTTCGCAAATTTGACGTAAAGTTTTTCGTCAAGCGACGTTTCACGTCAAAATAGATGTTGGCCGATTCTCAGACCTACTCAATATGCTTACAAAAATTCATGAGAATCGGTCAAGCCGTTTCGAAGGAGTACGTTAACGAACATTGTGACACGAGAATTTTATATATAAGATATAAATATAATATAAATATAAATATAAATATTTGTTACACTTACACCAATTAGCCTAGCCCAAGGTAAGCTCTGTAAGGCTTGTGCTATGGATCTAGGGTAACGGATAGACATACATATATTAAACATATATAAATAATTTTTATTGAAATATATATCAACAACCATGACTAAGGTACAAATGCTGGCATTCATCACACAAACATCTGCCCCCACCGGGATTCGAACCCGGGACCTCAGAGATGGCGACACCTTGAAACCGGTGTACTATCCACTCGACTATGGAGGTCGTCGGTCGGAGGAAGATGTATTTCATTTTTGCAATCGCTATTTTATACTGATAAAATAGCTATAACTTTTCAGAGAAATGACCGATCTTGCATAAAATTGCGGAAAAAAAAATTCAATTTAAGTGCTCATTGACCAATATTATAACTAACAAGGCAAATTTTACGATAAAGTAAATAAATGAACCAATTTATCGTATTTATTTGGATTTTTTTTTTGAGAATATGTCAGATATCTTCGAAATGTATGTAATAATTTATCGATTTTATTACTACAAATTTATTCTACACTAGATAGAAAAAAAAATTAAAAATATATATTTTGGTATGTGTACCGTATATACATTCATATGCATGTAGTAGAAAGCGGTTATTTTAATATTACAAACAGACACTCCAGATTTCTTTATTTGTAATAGATAAAAAAGTAGCCTATGTCCTTCCTCACAGTTCAGTGGTTTTGATGCTACAGACAGCAAGCAAGCAAGAGACGTATTTTTGAATCATTAGACGTGAATTTGAAATTCGAATACGAATACAAATCGTGCGAGAAATTATTTTCTACTGCTTACAATTTTATAGATTTTTGAATCACTCTAATTGAGTGTTGTCATTAAAAACAAATTCTTAAATAGATTCCGTTTCACGCAGAAAAAATAAAAATCACAACAACAAAAATTAAAATATATGTACTCAAACAATATTATTTACTTATTATTATGCACCTATTTACAAGCTTTAAACTAACCAGAGTTTTATTACTGTCAACGTCACTTCAGCGTTGGATATCCTACTAGTAGAAATCAAAAACGAGTGGGTTGAACCAATCGTTGCACAACGCACGAAATGAAAGTTCAGAAGTAGTGAATTTGGTAATTCGTATACGAATCTCACGATTTCGAATGCGAATTGGTTTTCTATTGTTTCGAAAATTCGTCTCCTGTGAGTTCGCGACCTTATACAAAATTAATCCTTATTGCATGATTCAGTATTCACGCGCGATGGCTTATTACTTGCGTATAATCTTTTTATATATAAAAATGAATCGCAAAATGTGTTAGTAAGCGCATAACTCAACAATGCCTTTACCGATTTGGCTAATTTTGGTCTTGAATTATTTGTAGAAGTCCAGAGAAGGTTTCTAAGTAGAGAAAATAAAAAAATAAAATTTGAAAAAGTGTAAAGTCAACATTTTTATACAAACAATTTGTATTAATACTTAAAAGCCAATTTGAATCTTTGGCAAGACAAAAAAGTGACGTTAGTTCTGTCAAACAAATTTAATGTCATCATATGTCATTTCAAATCTTTTTGACAGGACGAAGTCTGTCGGGTCCGCTAGTAGTGTTATAAACGTAAGAGTAGGTAAATATAATCAGAAAGCTTCAAACTGCTAAGCCATCGGGAGTTGCACGTGTTATTGTGAGTCAACCATAAAATATAGACGTATATACGGTATGAATGTATATACGGTACACATACCAAAATACATATTTTTAAAATTTTGTCTGTCTGTCTGTTTGTTTCGGCTAACCTCTGGAACGGCTCGACCGATTTGGACGGGACTTTCAATGACAGATTATATAATAAGGAGTAACTTAGGCTACTTTTATTTTAAAAATGTCAAAAACAAAAAAATAACTATTTTTTTTATTACATTCCACGCGGACAAAGCACAGCTAATATGATATAAATATGTAAAAATTTTACGAAATGAAGCCTTATTTGAAGAATAATTAAAAATGCTACATGAAATTACGATTCCACGCGGACGAAGTCGGGGGCATAGCTAATAAGGAAATAAGTAGAAGTTTGTAGACTGATGACTATTTTGTAATATTTTGCAGAAATTCAAGGAAATTCCCGTAACTCCTTGTTTGACTACGACGGCACAGTAGTATTAGCTACCCATAAATAAAGCATCACATTGTCGAGTGTCACTCGCGACAGTAATCTTTACATTCGTTCTCAGAAATTTTCATAATCCTCTCTTCTCGATCATGCCTCTCGAAAAGTAATAAGGTTCAAGGTGTCGATTGAAATTTTTACGCTAGCTTTTCGCATTATCCTGTCTGGATAAAGGGCGCGTGTACCGTGAGGATTTAGTTTTTGAAGAATAATTTAGGGTATCACTCGAAAATCTGGATTTTTCTAACAGGAGTCTCTATACCAGGAGCTGCTGTAGTTCATTTGATTATTAATAAATGCACACAAAATATTAATATCCAGGTAACAACGTCTGGGACCAAGTGTCAACATGTTAGACTTCTAAAGGAGCTGCGAATCCTATTAAAACTTTTCTTTCTTCTTTTGATTTAGAAAGAACCGGCAGGCACCGACTCCAAAAAATACCTAGTTGGTATATCAAAGTTAGTTTATTTAAGACAGAAGTTATCGTATTTATTTTATACTTATTAGTTCTTTTATATTCTTTCAAAACATACGTAGGTAAGTTAGTTGCATAGAATTTTAAAGTCGGTTTTATTATTTTTTTTTAATATTTTTTGATCGATAACGCTTAGACGATTGTAAACATTCCACGATGGAAACATTCAGATGATTGAAACACATATATAATGAAAACAACGTATGAGATTTTTGTCTTGACTAGTCGATCTCGAATAAGTCTAACGAGTAAAACGAAAATAGCCTCCCTGCATATAGTGATATTTAATGCTATATAGCTGAGGAAACTAGTCACCTTATTACCGTTCAGCCTTCTTATGCTACAGTGAGCTAATATCTTTGTTAGGCAGCTGCTCGAGATCCATCTTATTATTTATATTCATGAGATTACCCTAGGATTTTTCCGCGGGAAAATTGCCTTTGCCTTTTCTATGCTATAGCTCTAGGTAGTTCAAATCCGCACTTGAACTACTGAAAGTGTCTCGTAAGCGTTCATAACAATTCAAGTACTATAACATATTTTTTTTGTGATTCAGTGACAAATAAACAGACTGTTCCAACCTTATTTTTTGTTCCGCTGAGGAATATCCTACCCCGAGAGCCGGTGGTTATATGGGGATCTCCTTCCTAGAGGCCTACCTACGAAAAATCTCAGCGATACCCCCATTACGCCTAGCCGCAAGCGCGTCATCCCGAAGGAGAACTGCATCGCGCCCTAACGAGGCGAGGCAACTAACACGATCCCGTCGGCGTATGACGACTAGTGCCCACACCGAGCTACCGCGAAGGTGGCCGCCCGATATCTCCAGCCATCCTTCGACCCAAAATAGGTCTTCTGAACGACAAAAGAAGAAAAGGGCTTCACCCTCCGCCACTCGCCGCTAGAAGCGGCCCGCCAAGTTGGATCCCGGCATCCCACGCCCCTTTTGGGGGGTGCTCTGCCAGACTATTAGCCATCAAATGACGTTGTACAGGGCGCACCACGAAGATGTTATCTGACGTAACACCCCAAACAGACTACCAACCTGTTGGTAGCTGATTATCTTCGAGAATATACCAGGGCGACCCGGGATGGACCACGCCCCTTCCGTGGCCGGGGGGCGTCGTCGGTGGAGGAGACCGGGGGAGGCAGTAGCCTCCCCCGAGGAGGGTTCCCCTCTAGATAGGGGAGCGGAGGCTGGGGGTTCCCGGAAGGGGCTTGATGTTCCCGGGGGCTCCCTACATGCCTGAGGAAGGCCATCCCTGAGGTTTTTAGTGGTAGGCCTCCCCCTTCTGGGGAGGAGAGCCCCACATAACCGCCGGCTCGCCACAGCCGGGGTATGCAATTTAATGCATTTTCCTCAGGGAACAAAAAAAAAAAAAAAAAAAAAAAAAAAAAATACCAGGGTCATCTCCTTCAGTACCTCCATCTTAACTATTTCTGTCGTAAAATAGCACCTTTTTTTTGAAAAGGTGGAATTTTATCCCGTGGATGCAGTCGCAAACATAGAAATCTCACATCCATCACACCCAGACCGGAACAAATGTTTGTAGGTCATACAAAATATCTGTTCCGTGTAGGAATTGAACCCGCGACCCGTTGCGTAGAAAACGATTACTCTACCACTACACCAAACGTGTCGTACAGCGTTCCAGTTTCCTATATTCCAGTGAGCAGGGAGAGACAGTATAATTACTACTTTTAATTACTGGTTTTATGGGGACTGTAGATTTGCTGGGAAATTCACAGGGCCACATGTAATACTACTTTCTTGTACTTACTTTCTTGTAAAAGTTTTATTATATTATATTTCTTGTAATACAAGTGATTTTCATAAGTTCAAGGTACGTGTTAAAATGACGCTAATGAGTAATGGCTATTACAAAGTCAATGATTATTTAAACGATGCTTGGTGTTGTGTGTGTCAAGAAGTATATCGACCTCGCAATTTGACTGCTTCTCGTTGTAGCCTCTGCATATACGAACTATTGGGGAGCTTAAGCCCAAGTTGGTTCCAAAATAATGACGTATAGAAAGTCCCCGCGATACATCGAGAGGGTACCATCAAAGAGACCTGGTTTAGGATATAATTACTATCAATAATTTCGTTGAGTATCTTATATATAAAAATGAATCGCTAAATGTGTTGGTAAGCTCATAACTCAACAACGCCTGGACCAATTTGGCCAATTCTTTTTTGTGAGGAATGAGGAAAATTCGAATAATTATCGGAAATACCCTAAAAACAGCCATTTTATTTTCCCATGCAAACGTTTTCTAACTAAAACGTACAGTCGAATTGACCTTTATTGTTATTGTATAAAGTTCATATTGCAAGCACTCACTGTTGTCTAAGCAATGAAGGTGTGTTCCTAACATCAAAGAGTCAATTTGCGCTTTATTAACGCCATATATAGTTGAAATTCAATCATATCTATCAAAACAGTGTGCGTGCGTGCGTTGGAGCACAGAATACATCGTTGGAGGATTTAATGTCACGTTCCAAAATTGAATAGCCACAAAATGTAATAGGTCATTTAGACTTTTTTTTCGATTGAGGAAAATGCATTAAATTGCATACCGCGGCTGTGGCGAGCCGAGGTTATGTGGGGCTCTCCTCCCCAGAAGGGGGAAGCCTACCCACTAAAAACCTCAGGATGGCCTTCCTCAGTCATGTAGAGAGCCCCCGGGAACACCAAGCGCCTTCCGGAACCCCCAGCCTCCGCTCCCCTGCCGACACAGGGGAGCCCTCCTCGGGGAAGGCTACAGTGCGATTTCCTCGCGCCCGCTGGCGACTACACCAATTAGCCTAGCCCAAAGTAAGTTTTGAAGGATTGTGTTATCGCATCAATGGTAACGGATAGATATACGTATAATATTTTATAGAAATATATTAGCAACCTTGACTAAGGCATTATAGGTGATTATCACCATGTGTATTTTGATCGTCAACAGATCACATAAAAATTATACATAATAATACCTATACAGTTAGAGCATGACAAATATATGCATTTTTCCACTGAATCGTCGCCATTTTAAAATGTATATACAAAACAGAATAATAACACATAAAGAATCGTGAATTCCTTTGGCTATCATCATACAATAACATAAAGAGGTAGAATATAAATGTAAACATACGGTCTTCGATTCACATGAACGCACCATATTGTCGATTGTGTCACGTGGTGTATTTGAAAATGAATCGGGATTAAGGTCGGTGTACTTGTTAAAGGGAGCGCACAGACTATATTCGTGATTTGAAGTTTGTTTTTATTGAAATTGGTCTATTGACTCTTATTTTTTATAGGTCACTTTAACGGCAATTTTTTCGGAAACGTTTTCTTTGTTGTTTGCAGAGTTTCTATATGTAACTTAAGGACACTGACACATGCAGAGTCTGCGAACAAGAGCGTGAAACACCAATACACCTCTTGTGCTACTGTGAACCGCTGATTCACAAAAGAAACACACACCTGGGGAAACACATCCTTGACCCAGATGAAATAAAAACAATCCGAACTGGGAACATCCTATCTTTCTTGGTCAGTGCCCAGTTAAGGGAGCTACTGTAAGGCCTACATAGAACCTACATAGGAGGCTGGTCACAATAGATCTTAATAGGTCGCAGTGATGCATATCAGCCCCGACTTACCCACGAAATAAAAAAATAAAAAAATATATGTAGCTACGTCTACATCGTTGATCCAAAATTGAAACTTAGCTTCTACGAAATAACAAACTACGAGTAATAACAGGATTGGACAAGTTTTAATGATTCAGAAACGGAGCTACGACGTGCCAGTCTTTGGTAGAGCTTGTAGTTTCAACGTGTTCTCATGTATATCACGTTAAGGTTATGATTGGAAACGAATGCTTAGAGCTGGTGAAAATGTTTTTGTGTATAAGAGATCTATGTTTACAAGAGGTGGTAAGTATGAGTCTGACATTGAAAGGCAAAATTAATGGCAGAAAATGCGAATGGGGCTTCTAAGCGATGGATGATAAAGGAATGAAAATGAATGGAAAAGGAGATAGTAAAAGCGAATATGCTGTATTTCAAGAAATTACAGTAGCGAGCGTGCGGTTGCGGTCAAAGTGTTATCAGCACTAACTCGTAGGTACTCGCAACAACATTTTTCATTTTAACTGTTCGCGCACTACCGCCACTGGAGGTAGGCATTTATTTAAACATTTTACAATACAACATGTAATATAAAATTACAGTTTATATGTGTAAGTATTACTAAGAATTTACATTAATTACTTATTGACTATAGACACCGAGGTTAAACAACTTTTGTTTAAGAGGTTGAGTGCGTCCAACCACAATAGCAACAATAATTGAAGGCTGACTGCTTTTTTTTTATTTAAAAAAAAAACATCGTTTTTATGACACACCAGCCTTAAGTATTTTGATGGGTCTCATAAAATTATGGTCGTCCGGGGAACGGCCGTGACTCGAAATTAAAGCGCGACCAGACTGGTGGGTGATATACGCGAGCGTTTTTAAATTAATTTTACAATTTGTGTATCTGTCGCCTAATCTGGCTTAACTGCTGGTCGGTGTCATGTATTAAACAGAAAGAAGAATACGTTATAAAGTAATTATACTTTGAAAACCTATAATACATGGAAAGGAATTTAAAAATAATAGTACCTACACTTTAAGAAATAACAGCTAACTAAGATCGATGTTCTCTTAGTTTAGACCTTAAATTAAATAAATCAACATAGTTAAATAATCTATACTTAAAATAAATCTGTAGAGAGGTCAATTCTGTACATGAAACATATTGTTACGAGCTGGGGTCAGTAAATTAAACGGCGGTCTACCAAAACACTGAACTTTTATTAATTAGTACACTAACAGTCACTAATCACTTCACTGAAAGCACTGAAAGTCGCTTCTTAGTTATCCAATATCACTTAGATGTTTTCGCACTGTATCGCAAAACAATACTCCTCCCGGCGGCCGGACACAGCCTTATATAGTCCCCTAAGGTACTTGCCACTTTTGCCAGAACATTCGCGGACACACTCGAATGTGTAGTCCCATACATAAGCGTGTAGGAATGACGTCGCGCGTTCGAGACGTTTCGAGTATAACTGTCTCTTCCTTGTGCTATCCTTGTCACACAATACTCGAATATTCCCGTACTATCTTTCTTGAATATTCTGTGTTTGTCTATCTCTTTCTAACGATGTTTTCTCATTCTAATACTTCTCGAATGTTCTAACTATATCTGTCTCTTTCTACTATTGCTATCTCTTTCACTCCTATTGAAATTTATGTCCTTTTACTGAAATGGCTCATGAGGGGTCCTAAAAACGCCTGAAAACGGGTTTTCAGGTTATTGCGGCGTTAGATAGAGGGTAGCCTGAAACGTACTGAAAACATGTTTCAGGCGCCTGAAAACTACTGTAACTTGGGTGTAATTTAGATTTTTTAGTATGTGAAAGAGCTACTTCTGAAACGGCCTGAAACGACGTTTCAGCCTGCTGAAAACGTTTCTAAGTCACAGAAAATCACTTTTGAAGTTGTACTAAGCCACCGGCGTAACAATATTTACGAAATAACTATCAGGGGGTGATTAGGGATCGATACTTATGCCAAAAATCCAATCAGTAAATTTTTTGTCTGTCTGTATAGCCGTTATAGAAATAAAAACTACTCGACGGATTTTACCGAAACTTGGTACAATTATTTTTTATACTCCTGAGCTGGTTATAATATACTTTTCATCACGCTACAATCAATAGGAGCAGATCAGTGAAGGGAAATGTTGGGAAAACGGTAGAAGTTACTCCATTTGTTAGGCATTTGCTAGGTAAGCGTGTTCCATCCTAGTCCTCATCGTCACTTACCATCAGGTGAGATTGTGGACAAACGCAAACCTATTTTAAATAAAAAAAAAAGCTTCCGTCGCGTATGCAACCTTAATGGTTATAGCTACACAGAAATCATGTATGACGGAAATGTTTTCCTTAAAATTATATAAAAAATATCCCACGACAGCATATGTCTCTTTTTTATGGTTAACTCACAATAGAACGTGTAACTCCCGATAGCTTAGCAGTTCGAAGCTTTCTGATTATATTTGTCTACTCTTTCGTTTATAACACTCTCAGTTATTAAAAATGCTACCTAAAATTACGATTCCAGACGGACAAAGTCGTGGGCATGGCTGGATGTAGTAAATAATAATAAAATTAAACAAATATGATTAGTTAAATCAAAACGTGGGCCTGTGATCAAACTGAACATAAAGAGTATTTATTGATTCTAATAAGCACAATCTTCGCTTCAACTGTTTTTGCATATTCATATTCTAATAGTTAACACAAGCAGTAATGTTCAACCAATTATTTGTAGTGTCAAAATAATTACGTTTAATAATAGTTTCAACAATCCTCACTGTTAAATTTTAACTTCGACACGTATGTTTTACCTATCGCATCTTCTTTCGTGTTAACATTGACCAAACTCTTATTTGGATAAGTTTCTTTAGGCCATTCTTCTCATCAGCTAAAAAATACGTCATGAATGGGCGGATGGAAAAAAAATTTGGACGATTCAAAAAAGCTTTGTATAAAATACTAGCTTTCTGCCCGCGGCTTCGCCTGCGTGGATTTCGGGATTGGGTCTATGGAGGGTTAAGGGTCATAGCTTTTGCCCACGGCTACATATGCGCGGAAGTCGATTTATGGCGCGAAGTTTCATCGCGCTTCCCGTGGGACTATCCGTTTTTCCAAGATAAAAAATACCGCAATACCTTGCTCAAGAATCACTCTACCTATTGATGAAAACCGCATGAAAATCTGTGCAGTAGGTTTTCAGCGAAGCCTTTATTGCGCATCCCGTGGGATCTGACGATTTTTCCGGGATAAAAAGTAGCCTATGTTACTCGGGGATAATATAGCTTTCCAAAGGTGAAAGAATTTTTGAAATCGGTCCAGTAGTTTCGGAGCCTATTCATTACAAACAAACAAACAAACAAATCTTTCCTCTTTTGAAATTATCAATATATTATTAATAATTACACTGTTAGTAGCCCGCCCGTGTTAATTTAGATCCCACGGGAACAGATAAAAGGTGTCCTATGTCCTTTCTCGTTCCGCAGACTATGTGTATGCAAATATTAAATATTATTAAATAATTATATTGTTATTTCTTGCCCGTGGCTCCGCCCGTCGTTGCTCCGTCCGCGTTAATATCGATCCCACGGGAACAGTAGCTACTTTCTTCTGGGATAAAATGTGATATCCTTCCCCATACCCTAGACTATGTGTATGCAAATTTTCGTGATGATCGGTGCAGTAGTTTAAGCGTGAAGAGGTAACAAACAAACAAACAAATAAACAAACAAACAAACAAACACACTTTCGCATTTATAATATTAGTTGGGATTATTTGAATAAATTTAATTTTGGTTTGATTTTGATTTGGAATCAATATAATCTTATTTGAAGTATCTAACGTCTTGTTGGGCTCGTATGGAATCAAGTTTCTTGATAGAATTGATCATACCTTGTTTGGAGCAATTTTTTTTTAGATTGTATCTACTTAAAGAATGGCGGAGCAAATTTAAACCAAACTTCTCTGCTCGATAGACTCCTTTGGATATGAACCTCCTCCTCATCCTCCTCGGGAGCCCGCATCCGAGCAACTTTGAAATTGTTTGTTTGTGAACTTTGAAACCACAAAAATAACAATATTTCTCCACTATTTGTAGATGTTATTATTAGAGATCGGATAATCGGATGCATATTTACCTAAAGTTAGTTTAAGACAAAGTATGGAAACGGCTTTTTATTGTTTTGTTAAATAAAAATCAATTATTTAATTGATTATTGTTTTAGTCAAACTAGCTCACTACTTTCGTATAACACTCTTCATGTAATAAATCGTACATTCATAAATCGCACGGGGAACTGAAACTAAACTTCATGTAAATACGTATGCATAGTTGTATAAATGAACCCGGAGTCGCGGTCTTTTGAAAATAAATACCACGTGCTAATTTAGTAATTTTCAAACAATATCACTACGTTAAATTTGCAGCCCCGTATTTTCCCGGGATATTTATTTAACAAAATGTATTTTAAAAAGCCGCTTCCATAATTCGTGAGCCAAAAATTTACTTTAAGTAAATATGCATCCGATTATCCGATCTCTAGTTATTATACATATAAACCTTCCTCTTTAATCACTCTATCTATTAAAAAACCGCATCAAAATCCATTATATAGTTTTAAAATTTTAAGCATACATAGGGATATAGAGATAGCAATTTTGTTTTATACTTTATAGTGATATATACATATATTAGAAGTCTGCACTTAGTGAAATCAACATTATGCTGTTGTCTATCAATTAAAAAAAATATATTTTTTGGCAAAGAAGTGCAAAACAATTCGATATCTATGTCGCTGATATTTTTTTTTTATTAAGTATAAATGAATGATTGGCGGTAGTCGAAGGAAACGCTACATAGAGTAAATTGTAGTCATAATGATAATACATTATCACGTGATATAACCTGGTAGGATTAAATTTAACTTGCAAGATTTGATTACAGATACCAGAACAGCTGAAACTAACCAAAGGTTGTGTAAAGTAGTGCTTTAATAAACTTAATATAACACTGCATTTGTATTTTCCCCGTTAAATACAAGCTCGGCGACATGCTTTGACGAATCCCGAATCCTGTGTACCTCACGAGTGTTACTCTTGGGACGAGTCTCTCAACTTTTGTCCCGGGTAATGCTGAAATTTCAGCGATTGATATCTCTAGCATGACCAATCGACACTTGAGTGCTTTCTTATGTCGAAGATGTTTTTCGAGTCGCCAGATACCTATGTAGCAACAATGAGCATGATTTCTCTGAAGAATTTTGCGCGCGACTCCCTTGGAATTTGTTGTTTTTAGAGTTCTTTCTTCTATGCTTTATTAATATTTCCAACTTGGAACGTGCCGCTGGTAAGAATCACAATAGTAAAATGAAACAAAGAAATATTAATAATGTAGAGAGAAAATTCATTTAAACATGTAGGTAAAACAAATATTTAATTTTTCAAATGAAATAAATGTAGAAGATAGTAAAAAATGAAAAAAAAAATAGAGTCTAGACTCTACCATGAAATGTTTCACGAAAATTAAATTTAGGTAAATCAAATCAAATCAAATCAAATTTTTATTTGCCAGAAAACATGGTACATTAATGCTCGTGTAATATGTATGTAAGTAATAATCGTGTAATAATAATCGTGTAATATGTATGTAAGTAATAAGGTAATAATAATAAATTAATAAAATTGTTATGATTATTATTTTATTAAGTATACTAGCTGTACCCACGACATCGTCCGCGTGGAATGGTAGATTTTAAGCTAGCATTTTAAATTATTTTTCAAATAAGACATAGATAAAAATTTTACATATTTATCTATACTAATATTATAAAGCTGAAGAGTTTGTTAGATTGTTTGTTTGTTTGTTTAAACGCGCTAATCTCTGGAACTCCTGGTTGGAATTGCTTTTTTTTATTGCATAGTCAATTTATCGAGGAAGGCTTTAGGCTACATAACATCACGCTGCGACTAATAGGAGCGAAGAAATAATGGAAAATGTGGAAAAATCGGGGAAAATTATTCATCTTTGAGAGCTTCCGTTGCGTGCGCTGCAAAAACGGTTCAAGTTACCAAAAAAATATGTATGAAAGAATTATTCCTCTTAAAATGATCTAAAAAATGTCTGCGACAGTATATCTTTTAATGTTAACTCACTAGAATCGTTTTTATGGTAATCCACCTAACAGCTGAGGTGGTTGTTTGCAAAAATAAATATGATGCTCAAAATAACTATTCCACGCAGGTATCATATAAAAAGTAGCCTATATCCTTCCTCACGGTTCAGTGGTTTTCATGTAACAGACAGATAATTTTTATTGCTGATTTAAAGTCCTGTTATAAAACCCTCCAAAAAACAAAACCCTCGCTTCATTTAACACGAGAAATAAAAATAAACTTGCGATTCCAACGTTCGGGCTTCATAAAACTAGAGGTTCGCTAATGAGGGAAACGTGTAACTTTCTATAACACACTTCTATAAAGTGTTACTGCTTTACCTTATATAAATTCAAAGCTCTTTTTAAAAATACTCAAATGAAAAAAGCTATTACAAGGTTGATGAGTTCTTAAATAATGAAAATTGTTAGATTTAATTTTTGTGATACGCAATTTAATGAGTCTATCTATGTCTACTAATATTATAAAGAAGTAAAGTTTGTGTGTTTGTATATCTGTAATTTTTAACCAATTATTTTAAATAAATAAATATAAATATTCGTTACACTTACACCAATTAGCCTAGCCCAAACTAAGCTCTATAAGGCTTTTGCAATGGGATCTAGAGTAACGGATAGACATACATATATTATACATATATAAATAATTTTTATTGAAATATATATCAACAACCATGACTGGTGCAAATGCTCGCATTCATCACACAAACATCTGCCCCCACCGGGATTCGAACCCGGACCTCGGAGATGGCGACCCCTTGAAACCGGTGTATTATCCACTCGACTATGGAGGTCGTCTCTGTTAAATTGTAATGGGTAATCTCGGGATCTGCTGAACCGCTTTTAAAAATTCTCTCACTCAAAAAATTCAATAGAAAGCCACATTATTGCTGAATGTCATAGGTCATAAACCGAAAAATAAAAAGGCTTTTACGTGGTAGTCCGTTTTGCAAAGTAAATCGGAGAAAAAACGGTCGAATGAAAGCGTTTCTTACGAATGCTGCCTTAACTATGGAAGATATTTCTTTGAGTTCTACAGAAAAGATGTGGAGCTTAAAAATGCCTATAAAAAAGTCAACGACAGCATATGTCTAACTTTTATATTTAAGTTACAAAAAGTAGCTTTTTTAACATTAGTATAGATAATTTAATTTTTAATGTTAATAAAATAATTTAAATCATTTTGTTATATTTATTATTATGAAAATAAGTAAACTCATCGTCTAAAGTGTGAAGGCCAAAGCAGCGGACGGCGCGCGATAGCTTCGGGTTCAATTCGGTTCGCGTTCGTGCTCGCTTCGGGGATTATTATTATTATGCCCAACGAAATGGGTGAGCTAGTATATTTTTTTTTTACCATATATTCGTATATCCGATATGTTTACTGTCTTGACACATTTGTAAATAGGAGTAACTGTATTATTTTATGACTAGCTGTGTCTACGACTTCATACGCGTGGAATCGTAAATTTAGAGAGCATTATTCATTATTCTTCAAATATTCATAAATTTTTTACATATTTATATCATAAGAAAAGTAGCCTATGTCCTGCCTCACGGTTCATTGGTTTTGATGTAACAGACAGATTGACTTTCGTATTTTAGTAGGGAAATATAATATGTAAATCTACAATACTGTTGAAAAATATCGCAAAATGGAACCGCATAATAATATTAATTTTATATTATTTATTAAACAGAGTGACTTGTCCCGTTTTCCCTACATTTCCAATCACTGCTCTGCTCCTATTAATTGTAGCATGATGAAAATTATACTATAACCAGTTAAGTATAGATTTGGAAAAGAGGAGATAAAAAATGGACCTTCAGAGTTACTTGCTTCTTTCTTCTTCTCGGGAAGACTTTCCATTCATTTAGAAAACTAGTACGAAGGCATTTTTTAGAATCTGTGTAAATTTTGTTTTAACACAGGATATGTATATCTATTATGTATCTACTATGTATCTATTTATGTATGTGTTCCTATAATTTATATATTTATGTATATAAAAAATGTATATGTGTTAATATAAGTGTTATTTTATTATACTCTTTTTGCAGGTTGACTGGTAGGGAATGGTTCTGGATTTAAGTCCGCCATTTGTACACTTTCTTTGTGTATCAATCAATACATAGTATAAAACAAAGTCGCTTTCGCTGTATGTCCGTATGTATGCTTAGATCTTTAAAACTACGCAACGGATTTTGACGCGGTTTTTTTTAATAGAGATAGAGTGATTCTTAAGGAAGGTTTGTATGTATAATAAATGCATAATATAGTAGAGAAACACTGATAAATTTAAAGGTTTCTAATGTGATGTCGTAAATAAGCACGTTTTTTTGCGCTTATATTGCAAACGCTGGCTGAACCCTACGAGATAGACCAAAATAATGTACTACAGTATTGTACAACTTACAAAAATCCACAAAAAAGTCCGCGATGGTATATGTCTATCTCTTAGGGATAACCCACCATAACCATTTTGTCACTGCACCCGTGCGAAGCCGGGGCGGGTCGCTAGTAATAAATAAATAAAAAATCGGGTGGAGCTGTGCCGGGGCACATGGCCGTTGGTTTTAACGTGAAACGTCTATGTTAGGGAATCGCTTTTAAAGTAAAAGATTGAAATAACAAGATTGACGGTGTTTTAAGTATTTTAATAAAAAACTCAATGTCACAACAGCGAGCTGACTATATAATTGAAATATTCACAATACATTTTTGTTTCTAAGACTAATAGTTTTTTAATTATTAAGGTACGATGACATAGACCTTTCCTTTACGGTCCACTTTTTAAACCTGGTACACGTATGTTTCGGTGCGATCTTAAAGACCTTTCACGTCAAAATAAAAAGAAGAAACATACATACGTTATTTAGAATCAAACTATAAGTTAAGTACCTTAAATTAAGCAATAAATTCTTAAAACTATAAAAACTACAATGAAAGATTTGTCAGAGTAATCCTAAAAGCTGGAAGAAATCGTTCCTCGACAGGCTCGTGTGTCGCCATTCGCAGCAGTAAATAAGACAGCACACACCTATTAGTCATTGGATTGCCACGGTTACTGAAAATAATTATAGGAATTTAAGCTCTACATACATTTCGCAAGTAAATAATGGCGTAAACAATTTATCGATATTCCGTTCGAAATTTGCGTGATCGCACGGGTTTGGGTAGTTTTTTATAATATAATTTTTATCACTACTCAGTATAAAACAAAGTCGCTATCTACCGTCTGTCTGTCCCTATATATGCTTATTTTATTTTATTTTATTTTTTATTTATTTGGGATAACAACAGCGATTTACATATTATATTACAACTTAGTAAATACATTCTATAAGCCAATTATAGTTATCCACGGATAAAATATTTATACCAAGCTATTTTATTATAATTATAGCTACAAACTACTACATTGTTAACCATACCTAATTAGCAACTACACATACTACAGATAGATATATTCATATAATACATAAAATACAATAATACGTATAAATAAATACTTATACTTACATATATTAACAAATTACAATAATTTTTATCAATTTACTTTTTATTATTTTCGTAAATCATTTACCTACCTATTATCAACAATCTTACCTTGAATTAAATCAGCTATAATTCCATTACGTTTACATAAAGATTATGCAAATTATTTGAACGAAAACTTAATTAATCAAGGCCCAGAATGGAATTTCTAATATTAGAAATAAATAAAAACCCTCCTTGAACTTCAACGAACATTAACAAAAAAGAATTGGCCAAATTGGTCCAGGCGCTGTTGAGTTATGAGCTTACCAACACATTTTGCGATTCATTTTTATATGTATATAAGATAAGAGCAATGTACCTTAGTCATTGTTGTCAATATATATTTCTATCAAAAATATTTGTACATGTATATAATTGATTTCGTTATTAAAAATAGGGACATCATTTTTTTTTTAATTTAAATGAATTTTGAAAAACATTTAAGACAAATATCAACGCAAACGCGAATATTTGTAAGTATGGACGGATGTTTGTTGCTATTTTACCGAAAAACTACTGAATGGATTTTAATGAAATTTTGCAATAATATTAGTAACACAGGCTGGATTATATAATCACGCTAGCTGGTTCCCGCGACTTCGTCTGCACAGATATAAAAAAAAAACAAACATGACAACAAAAATATCATTTGTATGAGATACTTTTTGGTAAAAAAAAAATACGAGTTTTATCAAAATAATGTACTATGTATTGTACACATTGAAAAGGTCTACAGGAAACTCCGCGATGGTATATGTCTATCTCTTATGGATATCCCATAATAATTTTTTTTGTAATTTACTTTTTACGAAAAATAATGGCTAATTAATTAATGAATAAATCTATAGAGGGTTAAGGGTCATAACTTTTGCCCACGGCTACATATGCGCGGAAGTCGGTTTATGGCGAGAAGGTTTTATCGCGCTTCCCGTGGGACTATCCGTTTTTATTGTGTTGCTCAAGAAACACTCTATCTATTGATGAAAACTGTGCAGTTGTTTTTGAGCGAAGCCTTTATTGTGCATCCCGTGGGATCTGTCGATTTTTCCGGGATAAAAAGTAGCCTATTCTTTAATCCGGACTTTTATCTTTACGTTTGCAAAATTTCAAAGCAATCGGTTCAGTAGTTACGGCGTGAAAGCGGAACAAACAAACAAACAAACTCACTTTCCGATTTATAATATTAGTAAGGATTTGACGAGCTACGGAAGCCGAGTTTTCACCGGATTCAAGATGGCGCTATATCTGTTGTTTGTATGATGAACTAGCGGACCCGACAGACTTCGTCCTGTCAAAAAGATTTGTACAGTGGCAGTTTTTTGTTCCTAATTATTTTATAGATAATGTCGCATAGCCAACCAAATCGCAAAAAAAGTCTAAATGACCTATTACATTTTGTGGCTATTCAATTTTGGAACGTGACATTAAATCCTCCAACGATGTATTCTGTGCTCCAACGCACGCACGCACACTGTTTTGATAGATATGATTGAATTTCAACTATATGTAGCGTTAATAAAGCGCAAATTGACTCTTTAATGTTAGGAACACACCTTCATTGCTTAGATAACAGTGAGTGCTTGCAATATGAACTTGATACAATAACAATAAAGCTCAATTCGACTGTAGATACGTTTTAGTTAGAAAACGTTTGCATGGGAAAATAAAAGGGCTGTTTTTAGGGTATTTCCGATAATTATTCGAATTTTCCTCATTGTAAAAACCCTCCTTGAACTTCAACGAACATTAACAAAAAAGAATTGGCCAAATTGGTCCAGGCGTTGTTGAGTTATGAGCTTACCAACACATTTTGCGATTCATTTTTATATATAAGATAAGAGCAATGTTCCTTAGTCATTGTTGTCAAAATATATTTCTATCAAAAATATTTGTACATGTATATAATTGATTTCGTTATTAAAAATAGGGACATCATTTTTTTTTTAATTTAAATGAATTTTGAAAAACATTTAAGACAAATATCAACGCAAACGCGAATATTTGTAAGTATGGACGGATGTTTGTTGCTATTTTACCGAAAAACTACTGAATGGATTTTAATGAAATTTTGCAATAATATTAGTAACACAGGCTGGATTATATAATCACGCTAGCTGGTTCCCGCGACTTCGTCTGCACAGATATAAAAAAAAAACAAACATATGACAACAAAAATATGATTTGTATGAGATACTTTTTGGTAAAAAAAAATACTGTCTCACGGAAAGAGAATATATTTTCGTAGTGCAAATGTAAAACTTGACGTATTCATTGGGTTAGTCAGAAGGCAAGTAGGGTAGTACAATTACAAAAGTGAAAGAGAAACGACGAAGTCATTTCATCATCCTCAAGGACAAATTACGTCAAAATGGCGGCGTTCCGCGTAAAAACTTATAAATAATTAATAGGGTCTGCTTAATTGAGTTTGGGAACTATAAAGGTCCTATTAAGCTGATTGGAACATCAGAAAACAAGTCCAATCGCGCAGGTTCTGGGAACATTGAATATTTGAAAAGCGAAAAGGATTAATTGTTCAGACTTTTTAATAGCAGCTTTATCTTACGCTTTCTTTCGCACACTCAACAGCAGGTCAAGGTACACTGTAGATATACGAAAACAGTTTTAATAGGCTTGTTTCCACTAAGAATGAATCGGATGGGTTAGAGTTTCTAATGATTAATCATGATATGTAGTAAACAAAAAAACTATTTTTATATTAAACTAATATAAGATTACTAATATTTTTGGAAATTAAATTCGGCAAAATTACTTATTTAATCACGTGACATTAAACACCAATCAGAGAAGCGTGACGTCACGCCTCGCGAAAAACCGGTTGTAGTGTAGCTGTACATCTTCTATCTAATCTGTGCTGTCAGTGAACACTGAACAGGTTATTTCGATACACTTTGTTTTCATAGACTATTGTTTAATTAATACAGTCTGTTTATCTTAAAAGACACGGACATTTGCCATCGAATCAAGATTTACCAAAGCAAACGGCAGTAATTTGCCCAAAATTGACGCCGTTATGCTTGGGAAATTTTTCGTAGCAAACACAGATTTTGTATATAAATAATTTGTTTGGCGTTTTTATCGTTGTGCTTTTATATTGGGACACTATACAGTATTTATAATAAGAGAGATTCATTATTTATTATAATGATCTCGTTGACTGACATAAACAAACTAGATTGTTTCGCGAGGAGTGACGTCATTCAAGACGCCATGACAGTCTTGGCCTTTTTCGAAGTCAATTATAAGTTCATTTCTAAAAAAGCAAAATACTTATGAAAAAGGCCTATTTTTCTAAAAATAATATTAGGTGTAAAATAGATACTAAACTATAGTTTTAAACGAATTTCCAAATTTTGTCAACTAGCCTATTATGTAAGGAATAGAGGCGAAATATGTATCCGACTTGCAGTCGTGGTACAACGCGAAATTAAATATAAGATACTTCAAAGATTACATTCAGTTGAACTTTAGTTTAACCCATGTTTAAAATAATCTTAATAGACAAGAGAGAAAATTTTATGAATTTTAACACACACACGTCAAAGGACTTTAAACTTAGTAATAATATGGTGTCGTATGCAAGAAAATTTGTTATCACAAAGTACTCAACAATATACAAAACTCTGACGAAAAAAATAGCACGTACTTTTACGTCCATTAATCACGTGATCTTTTTTTAGCATTTTTAAGCCCCCCCTCCTCCTTGGTGATACGTAGTGAGATAATGACTATAACAATAGGCGGAGAGCCGGTAAGACTAAAAGTCCCGTCATAGCGAATCAAAAAAAAATTATTTAAATAAATAGTACATAAGTATAGGAATAAATTAAGCTCGGTATGCGTGGTTTCCTAAAATTTAAATACAATGAAATTATTAAAAATATGAAAAATGTTTTACCGTCATCATCATTATGGCAAGTCAAGATATAAAACTATACTCCGCGCTGCTCATCTGTTTAAAAATCGAAGGCTTTTACGTCATAGTCTATTTTGCAAAGTGAATCGGAAGAAACAAACGGTCGAATGAAAGCGTTTCTTACGAACGCTGCAACTATGAAACATATATGTTTATTTTTGAGTTCTAGAGAAAAGATGTGGTGAATGCCTACAAAAAAGTCAACGGCAGTATATGTCTAACTTTTATATTTAAGTTACAAAAACTAGTGTTTTTAATATTACAGTTTGAAATTTAAACATGACACTCTTAACTAAAAAAGAATTATTAATATTATGCCCAACGAAGTGGGCACGGGTCAGCTAGTATATTATATATAGCGTTTAAATTTAACAAGTACAGCAATTTCATAGTTAAACTCATAGCCACCATGAGATTACATTCGCTTGCAAGCGATCGACAGAGTACATTTCTGTATGAAAAAAAAAATAAAAAAAAAAAACATGACTTCTAAAATTTACTATACGCCAAATTGCTAGCTCATGGTAGAGCTACTGTTTTACCCATTTCTTCAGTAGGATATGGAAGAGACGCAGAAACGGTGAATGGAGAACACCCTGTGGGTCCCGTACTCGTACATGCAATCCGAAAATTCCGACCCTCGGTACGTACGTATAAGGTTTGTAATGCTCATGATATTCAAAAAAACTTTAGTAGCCTATTCGAGAAAAAATCGAATAAGTTTTGTAACTAAAACGTGTGTATGGGAAAAAAACCAATTTGAGCTTTATTGTTATTGCATACAGTTCATATTACAAGAACTTACCGTTGTCTAAGCAATGTAGGTGTGTTGCTAACATCAAAGAGTCAATTTGCGCTTTATTAACGCTATATAAAGTTGAAATTCAATCATATCTATCAAAACAGTGTGCGTGTGTGCGTTGGAGCCCGAAATACATCGTTGGAGGATTTAATGTCACGTCCCAAAGTCTATGTTTGTCACGTTCAAATATTTATGTTTTTATATAAAATATGTTTTATGTAAACATTTTTTATTCACAACGCTCTACTATCAGAGTGAAGTTTTTGCACAGGAGATTTTTTTGCCCTGACTATAAAATAAGTAGGAACAGTGCCACTTTATAAATCTTTTTGACAGGACGAAGTCTGTCGGGGCCGCTAGTATTTAATAAAAACAAGACACGATCTTTCATAAAGTAAGCATTTAAAGTGAACTGTTCGAAGAACTTAATAATAAATGCTTGCCTTTGATAATAAATAAGATGTCATGAAATAAATAAATAAGGTGTCATGAAATAAATAAGTAAGATGTCATGAAATTAATAAATAAGATGTCATGAAAAAGAAATAAGATGTCACTGACACCAGAATACAATAGTCTTAGATTATTGAAAAAGCAACAACACGGAGAAGCACGTAAGTAATGGCTTCCACATTTCCTTCGAACTAATGACGCACCGTGATCGCCTTCTCCACATAAATCTGTATCAAGGGCCTGCAAAGGACCCTTTTCTGCGTAATAATTTATCCTTTTTATACCCACATTTCAGACTTACATATTTATTTTCAGGTAACGAGATTTGGTTTGAAGGTAATTGTATTCTGGAAAATCTGAAGTATGAAAGTGGAATAAAAATAGAGTGAAAAGAAACAAAAAACTTGTGTATTGTATTGTATTGAGCTGAATGGAAATTATTATATTTCATTATATAATAATTTGGAACAGAACCTAATTAAACAAATTTAAAATTCATTACAACAAAATAAAAAACGGTGATCACTACTCTAGTCTTGTAGCAAAGAAAATTTGTAAGAATGGGTGGCTCTCTGTTACTCATTTGTTGTAAAAACAACTAAATGTAAGTTAATGAAACCTTACAATAATATAGCTTACATATCAGTATTTTTTTTTTTTTTTTTATAGGATAGGGCAGCAAACGAGCAAACGGATCACCTGATGGTAAGTGATAACCGTTGCCCATGGACACCCGCAACACCAGAGGAGTCACAGATGCGTTGCTGGCCTTTTAAAAAGGGAATAAGGGGGAAGGGGGGATGGGCCTCCGGTACCCTCACTCACTCGGCGAAACACAGCGCAAGCGCTATTTCACGCCGGTTTTCTGTGAGGCCGTGGTATCACTCCGGTCGAGCCGGCCCAATTCGTGCCGAAGCATGGCTCTCCCACGGTAAAAATATAACACGGTAAAAGTATAACACATAGGCAACAATTTCCAAAGACACTAGCTGGTGCACGCAATTTCGTCTGCACAGTTGGTGCGCGGGGCGACTGTACAGGTGTAAAAAATGAAACAAACCATATAACAAAAATATGATTTGTATTTTTTTTACTCAGGAGAGGAAGGCTGAGAATCCATCAAAAGGAGCACGAAACGTGCCCAAGATACCCCCGCAACGGCAAGTGTCACGGAGTTTATGTCGGACTCCACGCGGCCAGAGCGGTCTGACCACGTGACCTACCGACAAAACTCAGCCTGTGCCTAAGTTCTAAGAACCATATAGGCAAATCATGAGCTGCTCCTCTGAAGAGGGGAGATGCAGCGCAGGCCTATAAAAGGAGCCCAAAAGCGCTTGAAGAGGCGCGGGAAGCCAAAGTGGCGCCGATCCAAAGGATCATGGAGGATCACGCAGATGTCATCGGCAGCACAGATTCTACCTGCAGAAAGATTTTATATCAGATAGTTTTTGGCAAAAAAAATACGTTGAAACACTAAAAGAGAATATGTACACGCAACAACGCGAGTTTATATGGTGGCCATAGCTCTTATTTCGCTCGTAATAACGGCGGATTTTTACAATTTATAAAGATATACGCCACGCTACTCGAAATAATAATCCTGCGCAGACGAAGCCCTTGTTACCCATAATGTTCAAAGGCAAGTAGTCAGATGCTAAGTAGTTTAAAGTTGGTGATGAAGCGTTTCAAATTCAAAAGAAAATCATTGGCTGATTGAATTTTTCACCTTTCTAAATTGTTAAAGAGGTGAAAAATTCAGTCATTAACGTTTATGTAATGGAAAATATTCGCACAAGCCTATCTCGGAGTCCGATTGATTTGACAAATTTGCAACTGCATAGAGGAGAGATACGAATCGATGTCCCGTGAAAACAGATCCGTTTCTCTGGTAAACTGAGCATGATGAAGTGGTGTTAGAATTCGCTTGTCAAATCGGACACTCGAATCAAATATCTCTCTGAGGCGCCTGACAAGTCGAACGAATAATTTGATTAAGGTATCCTGTTTCCAGTATCTACTACGAACATCTATACAAACTTACTAGCATTTCAAAAGTTATTATTTTTTACACACATCCAAACACTCTCCCATACATACTTTCTCGTTTTTGCGTGGAATATGAAATTATTATTTTTTTCATTAATATTTCTTTTTATAATAATATTAATATATTATATATAATAATATATTAATATTTAATATATTATATTAATATTTAATATTAATATATTATAAATATTAATATTTCTTTTTATTTAAAAAAATAAATATACTTATTGTTATTGTATATATTGTTTATGTACAGTTTCTAAATATACTTTTACTTTTTATTATTATGGCGTCGTCTAACCGAACGGCGTGAGCGGCGACCATGCGGCATTTTTCAAATTACTTACATTTATAAACTTGTGATATCCTTCATATGGAATGTCCAAATTGAATAATTCAAAAAGTTATATAACGGTATTGAAGCAGACTTAATTATTAAGTTCTTTATTTTGATAAGGATTAATTCAAAACTATAAATAAAAGAGCTTTTAGCGGTGGCATTTATATATATATATATTTTTTTTAAATAAAAAAAAACACATTTTTTTACGTGACATAACTATAATAGTTACACATATACTGTCGTGGTGTTTTTATAGATATTAGTAGAATTATATATTTTGCAAAAGCGTAGTACATTATTTTGTTCTATTATTTATAGTTTTTTGGTAATTTTTTATCACCATGAGTTACAATATTAGAGTTTTACTATAAATTTCAAACATTTTTGGAAATTTGATATAGCCTATGTTCACCGCAGATAATGTGGCCTTTCAACAATGAAAGAATTTTTTAAATTGGTCAAGTAGTTACGGAGCCTATCCAATGCAAACAAACAAAAAATCAATCAAATCTTTTTCTCTTCATATAGAACTGTGGACTAATTAGTCGCTATTACAACATTACAAGATTGCCATCTATCTAATCTAACTTTTTAGATAAATAGTACTTTTTACTATGTAATTTGGGGTTGATATCTGTTAGATTACGTGATGGTAGACAGTCACCGCCGCCCTTGATAGATGGAAGGACTCACGTCTAGTGTACTCCCAAATAATTTATAAAGAAAACTTTGAAGTTTTCTTTCGGGATTGATCCCGAAAGAATAAATTTGGGCCGGAAATTCCAGGAAAAATGGCATCATTGAGACACTGCAAAACTGAAACCGCTTTTCCAGTTGTCGCTGAGGTTGCATCATCAAAACAGCTTAGGTTCATGGCGTGTAGAGAGAATTTAAATTACATTGCCTTTTGAATTATCGAGTTGGGTCTTAAGTACACGCTACTAACCCCAACACGACGATCTAATTAATAACACCAGTTTCCTGAAGCAGCCCTTCGATTTAATAATAAATAAATAAATATTTCTTACACTTACACATTAAGCCTAGCCCAAACTAAGCTCTGGCAGGCTTGTGTTATGGGAATTAGGGTAAGGGATACATATATTACACATATATATTAAAAACCATAACTAAGGTACAAATGCTCTCATTCTTCACACAAACATCTGCCCCCACTACGGGACCTCAAAAATGGAGACACCTTGAAACCGGAGTACTACCCACTCAACTACAGAGGTCGTCATGGTCGTCAAAATGACACCTAGCTTGTACATATTCAAGAGCTAAGCAGGTTGCTGTCAAAAGACATTTCTTTGCTGTTCCTTCCTTGCATTCATTCCCAAATTTAAAATTTAAACTACGTAGCATATCTCCATATAAAGCCAGATGAGCCTTTTCTGATAAAATCTGACTGACAATGTAACTATTCATTTTTCCTGCAATAACTTTTCCATCTATGTCAATCTCATATACCGCATACAACTGAGAGCGACTCGAACCGTCGACTGCTCAGATATTTCATGTCGGCTGGATTCCTTAGCGCTGCGTAGAAATGTAGCTTCGCTATGTGTCCTCTATCGCTTATATTGCGGGGAGTGCTCCGAGGAATTGTTCGGATTGATTCCTGCTGCTAGTTTCCGTCACCGTTCTACACAACTTTCATCCTCATCACCTAGACGCTTGGCATTCCACCACAGTGCGTCTTTCCAGGAATTTTCTGCCACGCACTACTAAACTGTGGAATGAACTGTCGCCTGCAGTATTTCCGAACCGATGCGATATCGAAATCGTCAAAAAAAGCATATTCCCATTTAAAAGGCCGACAACGCATCTGTGACTCCTCTGGTGTTGCGGGTGTCTATAGGCAGCGGTTGTCGCTTACCATCAAGTGATCCGTTTGCTCGTTTGCTGCCGTATCTTATAAAAAAAAATATTTACCATCTCTTGTAAACATAATCCAAGATACACAAACTCTTTCACTTTCGTTAGGCTCTAAGCAATCGCTTGCAATTATAACCTTACATTTTGACATCTTTTCGTCCCTTTAATATTGTGTTTAATTGTCTATATAACAAACAGTATATATACGTTCTATGTAAGACATGAACAGTATTTTATCCAACAGCTGAACATTAACCTTCTACAAAGGATCTCCATACCGGCCCTGCGCTGATGTTCCGTACTATTACGAAGTGACGGAGGAGTAGCTGTTAAAAGCATCCGGCCCGACCATGACCTGAAGACTATATTAAATCAGCACTTGAAAAACCACTCGAGCAAATCTCAGCCAAGTCAATAACAAAAAGTGGAACGCCGGGAGAGATTGTAATCCAAAGATGAAGAAATCACATAAATTTTCTAATCGTATTAGCTAAATCACCAAGATCCCAAGAAAGCTTTTAAGTCAACCATTTTAATGCTTAGTCTGTTTTCGAATTTTCTCCGTAGCAAATGACTCACGATTACGAGATTAAATGATCTCACGGATCAAAAATTCTGGCAAAACGTCGCCCTTACACCGAAGTTACATTATCTGCTTAAACATTAATGTTTGGCAGAAGAAATCACTTTGGTTTTCTGACATTTGTCTAATTGGAGCGCCATTATTGTAGACTGTCAATGTTTTAGGTTCCCTCCAAACACTACAAAAGTCGGAATACTTACATTTAAATGTAAACATTTTTTTGCTTGTCCACATAACGATATTTTACAACCAATTTAATATCCTTAAAAATTCCTCTCCCTACATGAATAATCCCAATGTTTATAATGCTATTACTATATTATTTTTGTAACAAGAATATTTGATTATTATTCACTCTTATTTGCCTACTGATCTTGGTCCTAATCCTCGTATATTCCGATCCTTACATATTCCATTCGTTTCCCTACCTTTTACCCTTGTTTGCGGCTAATGCACAAGTCGTGCAAGCCAGAAGAGAGATAAAAATAAATGTAAACATTTTCCATTTCATACAAGTCACATGTTATGTCATACTTAGTTAACATGAGCTTTGAGAAAAATGGATGATGAGCTGGAGTGACGATGAAGGATAAGTTGCTAAATAATGTGATGAGTGACAAAAATCAAGAAGGGAATGCTTAGATGGACGAAAGATGAATAACAAAAGACATTTTCTTGACACCGGCTTAGACCTTTTGACACAGTACAAAGACGTGCTTAACGAATCGTTGACGATCCTAAACTCTCAAGCGGTATTGATTCATCTAGTCTGAGATTTTGCCTATTTATGTCTGTTCCACCGCTTGTACAAGTGGTGATGTACCAAAGAATTATTTGATAAGGTGCCAACGGTTACATTCTGTCATCGCACTGCTCTCCAACGACAGATTGTTCATCCCAACACATTGAAACCTTAATGGTGACGCATATTGTTGTTTCAGAGAATTTGCTCCCTGATTGTGTAATGGGTTGCCAAGGATTTTCCTGGATTCACGGAATGGGATCCAATCAGGCAGGTCATAAGTCTGTTTGCCACCGTCATGCTATATAAAAAATCTTCACATATAATATTGTACACATCATTCTCTTCTTGAAAGCTGTGAAAAGTGTGGCGAAGTGTGGTCAACCAAATGTGAATGGTTGACTACATTTTGCCAATTTCAACTGAACGATGGATCGACCTTGACGTACATACTTGAACCAAATAGATGATATACTGAAGGAAGGTCAGGTCAAGAGTCAGGTACGGGTGTAACGGACGAGCATCCATAGAAGTATAAAGTTGAGGGCGCTAAGGAAGTATATTTGGAGTGTAGCAGCTGGAAAACTGTGATAACCACCCCCATGGGAGGTGTGCGTATATATGTCTACAGATATTGTTGTTGGTGTATTTTTTTAATAAATTAATAAACGAACCTTAGGCATGCTTGGTATGGCATACGAAAAACTCCAGTGACATTTTCAATTACATAAGCTGGGACATGATATTTTGATGTTAACATCAAAGGGAAATCGCTTGGAGCCGAGTAATTTTTCATCAGGACCGAGACGGGTCGGGGAAACCACTGCAGAGTTCCGGTCATAAATCCGGCACTTCAACTTGGTTGGCTGGCTTAGACAGTAGACTGAAGCCTTTTATACCGAACGATTCGAGGTTCACGATCTTAGAAGAATTTTATTAAATAATATTTTTTTACACACCAATTAGTCTAGCCCAAATTAGGCAGTATAAGGCTTGTGTTATTTGAGTGACCCTAAATTCTATAAAACAAACCTTAATGTTAAATAGTGTAATTACAAAGTTTAATTATCTCTAATTATTCAAAAATATTATTAATAGCGTGACGCAAACTAATCCCGAAAATTTCTATATTCATCATTACGATTTACATATATGACCAAACAGTGGACAGCTGTAGCAACCTAAGCAAAGGCGACTGCACTGAAGTACGGCGGACGAAAGGTAAGTCGCATAGGCTTCCTTGTGTATTGTCAAGGCTGATAATATTAAGTACTGGAAGCGTCGTTGCAGCAAATCTGACTCCTAAATGTACAGTCCACATAATTAATCGCAATTTATACCGCGTGGCCTGGTTACTTTCGCCACAATAAACGTGTTTTAAAAATTACACATTTGGCCACTGTACCGCCGCAAACAATGCGTTCCGCAATTATTCAATCAGTAATAACTTCGAAGATATTCATTTAAATCATTTGCTGTACATGATAACGACAGCGATATATCGTAAGTTTGATTTAATAGAACGGGTCCAGAAATCGCATAAATTACACTTTATATATCTAATTATATATCTAAAATTCAAATTGTTTTCTTTGGAAATATCGTCACGTCCGCGTCTCGGCTCTTGTAAGCCGCAGCGGCGACTCTGCCGTTATACGCCTCAGAGAAACGTGGCCGCTGATATATCGCACTGCGTGGAGACTCACTATGCAATTACAAATAGGACACAAATGGAGGGCTTGCAGTTATTCGCTTAACAAAATATTTAACTTATAAAACTATAAAATTTAATAGTTAGTAATTGTTTTTTTTTCTACTCCGTCGGTTTTCAAATCTAGTAGTATCATTAAACGTATCGTAATGATTGGTTATGATTCGGGTCATAATTAAATATTATCCCAAAAAAGGAAATATTAATATCTATCCTTTTTTGCAGGGAGAAATGCGTGACACGTATCCCTCCGTTGGCTAGGCGGCGAGCGTGTCTGAGGAGAGCCTCCTCAGAGTGTCAGGACTACCCACTAAAACCCCTCGTGTTGTGCTACTGCCGCTCTGTGCGGTCCGATGTCCCAAATTTTTTGGTCTCATATCTCAAATTTGACGATAGGGGGGGGGGGGGATATTTACAATTTTCGCACGTCGCCAGGATCGATACTGTATATAGCATAAAAAGATACTCAAACAATATTGCATAAATATTTTTAAGAATACATGAAAAAAATAATCTGATCTTGTGATTGAATTTTCCTTGTTTTGTTGTCATCCGCTGAACGATGAGACATTAACCAAGTTTTTACATTATCGTCTGGTTTATTAATTGTAGTGGTCGGCCATTCATTTTTATGAATAAAATTTATGTATGAAATCTTTACTTTTTTTTAATTTTATATTTTTTTCTTTTAATGTTTATTATAAATGAAGTTTAATTCCCGTTGCACCACGTGTTCACGTATTTGTTTCGGTTCGGTTCGAGTTCTGGTTCGGCAGAAACAAAACGTTCCGGGGTTCGGTTCACGGTTCGGAATATCGAGCCGGTTCGTTCCGGTTTTGTTCCGGTTCGGGTTCGGTTCAAACCCTTGTTAATAATAATACATATAAAAATTCGTCAAAAATTAGAAAAAAAATCAGCATTTCCTTTTAATATTTTTTTCAATACGTCAGCCAATTCTCGTTATCAGAAATCATCTTTAGTTCCGGAACGCGTTCCTGTTAAAAAGGAAGCACTGAAACGCGTTCCTGTCCAAAAAGGAAGTACTGGAACGACGTTCCGGAATGTTCCGGCTCGACAACACCACTGTCCATATTGCGATGTCATTACTCACGCGCTTACCCAAAAATTTGGTCAGGCTTTCATCAAGGGGGCTATTTATTTATTCTGTAACAATTTTAATAATTACCAAAATCAGTGTTAAAGAACGCTTTGACAGGCGTCATCAATGACAGTAGTGGTTGTTTTCTTCCCACTAGGGAAAGGCAAAGGCTCTGTGCCATACATCCAGGTCTTAAAAGTAATGTCATGAATGACAGCGATATTATCGTTCAAGACGTCAAAAGGAATGTCATCCAAATTTGTCAAGTCCTAATGTCATTATATTTGACATTCTATGTCAAATTACAGATGCGTTCGGCTCTTAAAATCATGAAATAAAGAACAATCATTTTAGGTTCTAATAATATTTTCAATATACTTTATACAAGAACGTTCTTTATAAGGATCATTCTTGTCTATAAATTACTATTGTTATTTGTAAGCTTTCTTTATCCTTAATTATCATTATTATATCAAATAAAATATAAAATCTACTTTTAATTGAAAAATCTAATATTTGGACGATGCAGTTGAAAAGTGTTGCCCGAATATGTAATCCCATTAGAGCAATATTTTGGTCGGGTTTTTTCATTTTAAGTCATTTATTTAGCATTTTTTTAACAATTACACTTAGGGAAACACTTGTGTACTTATGAGGAAAATCTAGCCGGTAGTTTTTTGAGGCTGCTGTTAATAACGCACTATAAAGCGATTGTTCGATGGAAACTTTTTACACAAAACTAAATCACGTTAGCTCATATTGGAATGCGTTGAAATTTTTCCCAACGAACATTCATAGTCGGAGCACTCAATAATTTAATCTCGGAACTGTTGTTGGGCACAGCAAACGTGAAATTTAAAACACCCATTGTTTGTAGTAATTCAATGGCCCACAGATTTTTCATTTTCCACCCGGTTTTTGTGGGTGCTTTTCAGTAATTTTATTTTACGTATTGATTCATGTTTTGTTTTGTACTGCAGGTCTTATAAATACGTTGCATAATTTCACTACTATACGAATCTAAATATTTCCGTTTTTGTAATATTTTTTTTGTATTCGGTCTCGTTTAGATACTTTCTTTATCTTCTTTCTTTTCTTCTTGGCATGGAGCAGTAGATTATATCTTTGTCTGGCAGATGTACAACTGTTCACAAGATAAGACCGAATAATGAGAAAGCTATAAAGAAATGAGAGCTAACTAAGATCGATGTTCTCTTAGTTGACGTTAAATTAAATGAATCAACTATGACAATAATAAAATTAAACAAAGACGATTAGTTAAATCAAAAAGTAAATTGAACTGTAGAGTCATTAGAATCAACAGATCGGCCAAAAAGCTAAGGAAAATTGTCAGTTCCTTAAATCCAATAGAACTGTAAGTCTTGGTATGCTTATGTTTTTGTTTGCAATAGACCTAAAACGATTATGTATTTTAAAACGTATTTTTTTAAAGAGACAATTCAACTCTTTTTCTGTAATTCAATACATATGTTCTGTTTACTCAAAACTTAAAAATAAAACTCGACTTCTTTTGTACCTTTTGTTTTTTTTATGTATGTACATACATATATGTACCATCATTTTCCAGTAATCCGGCGTTTTTACTAATCCGGCATAATAGTAGGGGAGCCCAAGTAGGGATTTTTGAAGTGACTCAAACGTGTCAGATAATGATATAGGGAGAATCCTTGCATCCCTTACTGTACATACCTCTACCAAGTATGAAACCTCCATATGGTGGAATGTGTTGAGGGACCTGTCTGATTAGTAAAAAAAACAATTTTTTAAAAAAACTCGAGCTCGTCAGATTAAGAGAAAGTTGATTAATAATAATAATAATAATAATAAACACTTTATTGCACATAAACATAAAATACAAAAAAAAATATTTTTAACAAATATAAGACGACAATTAGGCGGCCTTATTGCTAAAAAGCAATCTCTTCCAGGCAACCAAGGGGGAAAAATACATTAATAGAATATTCAGAACAGGGGAAGGGTGCAAAAATAAAAGTAGGGAATGTTTGTGTGATACGGAAAGGACAAGAATAGGCATAATAGCAACTAAGCTAAGGATTTGAGGACAGGAAATAAGAATAGACAAGGTTTTTAAATGACTCCAGCGTTCGTGCTCTCCTAATTCTCTCTGGCAGGGAGTTCCATAAACGGACTGCGGAACAAGGAAAAGAATGTTGCAGAAAACGAGTAGTGTGGTGCGGAATATTGAGTGACAAATCGAAATTAGATCGTAAAGTACGACATGAAGTGGAGGAGCTAAAGGTGAAAAGAGATTTAAGATAGAGAAAGTTGATTAATTACATTGAGAAAATTGTATATCTCGATAATACTATGTGACAATTTGAGCGTGACATTAAGAAACAAGCGAGTCTCGAAGTTGTAAAAAAAAAACGTCACCTTGAAATACTGGAGCGCGTTTCAAGTTTTTTTTTTATTTTGAAGGAAACACTAATAGAATTACAAAGAACTAAATCTGGCAGTTTTCATGGGGCGATGTTAGTAGAATCGTGGAGCAAAGGTGAAGCGGGTTCCCCTCCACACCATATGAAGGCTTCATACTTTAGGTAGAGATACTTTAAAGGATGCAAGGATTCTCCCTATATAATTTTCTGACACGCTCGAGTCACTTCAAAAATCCCCGCTTGGGCTCCCCTACTATACTCTAGTTCGATAATAGCCGGTTTAACTATTCACATAAATGCTTAATTAAAAATACACACATTCTACAATCTAAATATGTGTTTGTGTATATACTTGTGTATGTGTCTATATTTCAAGATATTCCAATGATAGAAAAGACCAGATAATCTTTAAATATTAATTCACATGTGCTGACACAACTTGTTTATATGTTACTGTAAAAGCTTGAACTACGGTAAATCTTAAGAATAGTGAGTAAGTCTTAGTATTTACCGACATGAATCGGTAAATGTAAGTATTTCAGAAAATATAACGATTTTTTCGGTTTTTTACCTTACGAATACAGTATATGCTAGGTTTTACCGCTGTCAGCTGGTAGATATTGATTTTAGGAATAAAGCAATTCTTAATCATTTATATCAATTAACTATTAATCAAATGTTAGATGCATATTATATAGGTATCAAACGATAGTAATTAAATAACTAATCCTAACTAATATTTAAATTATTTTCACTTTGAATATTATTTTATTAATAAGGAACTAATAATTATAAGTAGTAAAAAATAACACAAGTAAAATTATCTTCTCACAAAAATAACGCTTACGTTGACTAATAACTGATCAGTATTTTCTATTTAGCATTTAACAACGAGTCGATACACTGAACGCATTGTGACATGATTTATTTTTCAACATTTCACCGTGCCTTTAATGTAAATCCTAAGATTTATCAAGTGAATGGTGGTAACAGTTCGCATCACATACCTTACTTTTAAACTATCGCGTTGCATGTTGATTATAATATTATTCCGGGAATTAACGCGAAACATGCATTTTACCCTTATTGAACAAAACATCTAAAAGGGACAGATACCCAGACGTAAGCAGGCAACCCGCTTACCTGCCCTACGTCAGAGGTGTGACAGACAAGAATAGGAACAACTTTTCGCAAATACTGCATCCAGAACGTGTTCACACCACAGGGGCAAACTCCAAGAAATGTGGGTTCCTACAGATATTTTACCCTTGCAACATCCAGGCGTGTATAAAATTGACTGTAGTTGCGGTTGTTAGTAAACATAGGGCAAACAATGCGGACCATAGCAGAGAGGCTAAAAGAACATATCGCGCTGTAAGAAACAGCAAGACAACTAAATCGGCTATTGCAGAACACATAACTAGTCAAAGTCAAAGTCAAAGTCAAAATATTTATTTCAAGTAGGCAATTAGATATGCTCTTTTGAATAGTCCAAATTTTTTTTTCCCTACTACCCATTCGGACTTCTTTTAGTTATAGAGAAGAACGGGCGCAAGAAACTCTATAACTTTTACAGAAGCAACGACATTTACAAAAATATATATCGTTACCAAGTCATACAAAAGTCAACTTATAGGTACAAGTATAATTACAAAGGTTCATGGCAATGCCTGGTGGAACTAAGAAACATTAAGTCCAAGCATTCATGTCTTTTATATAATCAGTAACCGTATAATAGGCTTTGCTAATAAGTACACTTTTAACAATGATTTTAAATTTATTTAGGCTTAATTGTACAATATTGCTTGGAACTTTGTTGTAAAAACGCACACAGTTACCTCTGAATGAATTATTAATTTTATGGAGTCTAGTGTGAGGCAAATGTAATTTATTCTTATTTCTAGTATTGAAGCTATGGACATCACTGTTTTTACTAAATAAATGAATGTTTTTATGGGTATATATTAGATTTTCATAAATATATTGAGACACAACTGTCATTATACCAGTGTCTTTAAATTTATCTCTTAAAGAGTCTTGCATTTTTAGATTATAAATTGCTCGAATGGCCCTCTTCTGCAGCACAAATATAGTTTGAATGTCGGCAGCATTTCCCCACAGCAAAATACCATACGACATTACACTATGAAAGTAACTAAAGTACACCAATCTAGCTGTTTCTACGTCAGTTAATTGGCGTATTCTCAAAACTGCAAATGCTGCAGTGCTGAGCCGTTTTGATAGTTTATCAATATGTGGGCCCCACTGAAGTTTGGAATCGAGAGTAATTCCTAAAAATACTGTGGTGTCCACGAGGTCCACATTTCTATCCTTTATAATTACTTCGGTTTTCACCTGTTTTACATTTGGCAATACAAATTTGATACATTTAGTTTTACTTTCATTTAGAAGCAAGTTATTAACGTTAAACCAGTGGACTACTTTAGAGATTGCATCGTTCACAGTGTCATTAATATTTTGTCTCCGTTTAATTTTGAATATAAGTGATGTATCATCTGCAAAGAGTACAATTTCGTGTTTATTATTAACATAAAAGGGAAGGTCATTTATATATATTAAAAATAAAAAGGGACCAAGAATTGAGCCCTGTGGGACGCCCATCTTAAGCAAAGATCCCTGAGATCTCGTACCATTAATATCGACTCTCTGAATCCTGTCACTCAAATATGAAATAAGAAGGTTCAGAGAAGAGCCTTTGAAACCATAATAACGTAATTTCTTAATCAGAGTTTCATGGAGAACACAATCAAATGCTTTGGATAAGTCGCAAAAGACACCCAAAGCATCGTGTGAATCCTCCCAGGCGTCAAATATCTTATTTAAAAGCTCTACACCTGCATCAGTTGTTGAGCGACCCCTACTAAAACCGAACTGATTATTATGCAGAAGATTATTAATACGAAAATAGCTTTGCATTTGGTCTAACATTATTTTCTCAAAAATTTTACTAAACGTTGGTAGCACTGAAATAGGTCTAAAGTTTGTGGGATCAAATGAGCTACCAGACTTAAACAAAGGAGTTATCTTGCTATGTTTCATTAAATCAGGAAAAACACCACCTTCAATAGAATCATTAAATATACAAGCTAGAATTGGAGCTATTATTTCAATTACTGATTCTGTGACAACTACGGAGTTTCCCCAAAGGTCCGCGGTTTTCTTTTTATTTAATGTTTTAAAAGTCTTAATTATATTAACCGATTCAATTTGTCGAAATTTAAAAAGAGTCTGACTATCCTTAACATTTTCTTTTAGGATGGATTCTGCTACAGTTGGGGAAGAGTTTAAAAAATTTGTTGATAAAATAGGAATATTGGTAAAAAAGGTTTCAAACTCTTTAGCTACCTCACTATCTGAAGTTATTCTTTTAGTTCCTATATTTAAACTGTAGTTACTGTCACGAAGTTTAACTCGTCCAGTTTCAGCGTTAATAATGCTCCAGGTCATTTTAATTTTATCAGCACTGTTTTTAATTTTCGAACTTAAAAAACTTGACTTTGCTTGGCGACAAACCATTTTAAACAATTTAGAGTATTTTTTTACATATTCATAAAATTCTACACTCGTGTTATAGTTACGTTCATTATAAAGTTCAAAAAGTCTTTTTCTACTTTTATATATTCCGGGTGTGGCCCACTCACTAAAAGTAACAACATCATTAATTGAAATCCTTTTTGGCACAAAGATATTATTGAATTCTTTGCAAAATAGATTAAAAAAATCATTGTAAAATTTATTTGGATTATTTGTGTATTTTAAGTAAGGTATTTTATCAAAAAGGTTACTTTTAAAATGTTCTAATCTATTTATAGTTTTAGGTATAACAGTGATGTCTCTCTTTGCCTCATGTTTACACTGATGTGGGACAGCGATTATTAGTCCACAGTGGTCAGAATCTAATTGATTGATAACTTGTTTAGATTTTAGAATAAGATCTGTATAAATATTGTCAATACATGTGGCAGAGTTAGCAGTTATTCTGGTTGGCTCAAGAAAAATATTTTTGAGATTGTATGATTGAAATAAGCTAATAATTTTAGTACATAAACTAGAATTTTCCAATAAATTAATATTAAAATCACCACATATAATCAAACTCTTGCCCAATTTACAAATCTTCCTTAAAACTTCATCCATGGTAGCCTCAAAGCAATCATATAATGCTGAAGGGGGCTATAAATGCTTAATACAACAAGATGCTCCAGTTCCACACAAGCAATCTCAATCGTTCGTTCAACTGAGAGATTCACAACATCTCTGCGTTCTTTAAATTTAATTTTCTTTTTCAATAAAATTAAGGAGCCACCACGTATTGCATTTTCACGACAAAAAGAACTAGCTATTAGATGATTGTTAAAATTAAGCATGATCTGATAATTTTTAAGCCAATGCTCTGTTACACAAAATATATCTATATTATTACAATTTATAAATAATTCAATTTCTAAGTCCTTTCCTAACATTCCTTGAATGTTTTGATGCATTACTTTAATTACATTTTTACTATGTAGATTAGTACTAAGTGGACTCTTTAAATTTATTTCAGTATTACTAATGTTTTCTAAGCGAGAGGAATTCTCTTTTGTCTTAGAAATTAATTTAAAGAAATATCAATAATATTGTCAGTACAAGAATTACTGACAGTCAAATCTATAAAAGCAACATTGCTCAATAGGAGCAGTTATTGTAGCCAAGTTCTTGGTTCTATATATTTTCAACCTGTGACAAGTTGCTGCAATAAGGCAATGAGAACAATACAATATTGTGTATGTTAATGTTACAATTTAGATAACTTTAATAGGGTCCTTTTATTCAAATCACCTCTATTTCCTATGAGAAATATTAATGTTGTATCAGGTAAGTAATTTTGTAGTGTTGCTTTTTGCAATATTTCTATGAAAGAGGCACCTGGCATACAATTATTGACTACAGAATTACCCATATTACATAAAATTTGACCCATGTTTTTGCCAATTTCATCACTGAATAAAATTGTATTTTTTGAATAATGTGATTGTACTACTTCTGAAGGTATTGACTGAGAAGCTCTGTATTGTTGATTAGACTCATTTTGTACTAATGATTGTAATCCTATTATATCAGACTCAGGAGCAGTATGTGACTGTGTCGATACCTGTGTAACAAATTGAGTATCGACCTGCTGTTGTTTTTGACTTTGGATACCCAAGCACTTGCACAATTGTTTTTTTCCTAAAGATTCAAATCTATCAGAATTATAGTTACACATATCAATCATGTCATTGGCAGCCGTTATTTGGTAATTAAGCTGTTTTTGGGAATAGCTACTTAAACTGTTATACATTTCCCTAATTGAAAGTTCCAGGTTATCAATTTTTTCTTCTAATTTATTAATGTCTTTGGAATATGTATTGCTATTGGAAGAGGACTGATTTTCCATTTCTTTCATTTGAGTTAATAACTGCCTACGTTCTTTTCTAAAGTTACAGTATTTAGTGTACTGATTTTGCCTTTTAATTAGATTTTTAGTTTTTCTGATGTACTTATTAATTTTAATATACTTTTTTAATTTTTTTGAACTATTGAATTTTGTTACCTTATTGCAGCCATTCATACAAGTATTGTCACAATGTAAAACAGAGTTTTCACAGTGCTGTAGCTCACTGAACAAGCTTTGAGAGTGTCTGTCTTCTATTAAGTTTTTATTGTCAGACTCTAATTTAGACACTGAATTCTGAGCAATTGAAAGACTAATTTCTAGGTCATTTATGCGATTCAATGCTTGTTCATGATCATCACTACACTGCTTGAAAGAAATAATAAAAGTTTCCATCTGTTGACACTTTTCTACCATGTCCATATATTTCAGGTGGAGGTCAGCAAGGTTGTTCTTAAGTTCAGTGTTCCTTGCAACGACTTTTAAGATCTCACTTTCACTGTCCTCACGCTCTTGTAGTAAGACATCATTTAGTTCCTTAGAAGCCTTGAGGTCCTCGATCGCTTGCTTTAATTTAAGCTCCAGATCCTTGGTTGTTGCTTTGCGGGTCATAACACTATATCGTGAGCTTGCCATGATAAATTATTGTCAAAAGTCAGAATCTAAAAGGTAAAGAAGCCTTTGAGTGACAGTATAAACTAAACGTTAGAACAAAATATAGAGAGAAATAAAAGGGAAAAAATAAATACAAAAACAGTGATATATATAGTGAAAATAATAATTATTAAATATTAATATAAGAGAAAAGAAAATATTGGGGCTAACAAAGAACTAAAGAGATATACCTACCTAACAAATAAAATGTCAGGTAATTAAAAATAAACAAAAGAAATAGGTTTGTAGATTTAAAATAATTATGCTCACATCAAAGGAAACAAACCTGCCACTGTATCCTACACCCACAATTAAGCCAAATCACCTATTTCTTTTTTAATAGTAATGAAAAGAAGTTTAAGGTAATCTTAAATTTAAATTTAAATATTGTATACTAAATATTAATAAACTTAGTGTATAGTATTGTCCGTACAAATAAGATTTTGGGCACATATACTGTTCAGTGTGCTGTAAGTAATGTCTGAGGCTATATGTGTTGATGAGTCTCAACTTAACTTCCACTTTACGTCAAGTTAAGAGAAACACAACTCAGCCGAGTGTGATACTGGATGTGTCTCACTTTACATGAGATTTGTTCAGACTTTTAAAAGTGCTTATTATGTGTAGTAAATATATAATAAATGATAATAAATGTTTTAGGCTACTTTTAAAAAAGTTACAACTTTGGCAAGTGGAAACAATGGCAAATTGTGCTAACAGATACAAGTGCTGTTTTAGAATAACTGCAGCTTTGAATCAATTTATTAAAATAAATCTGAATACAATACTTCCCCGGTTTTTATGGTGGGTAATCCGTTAATAAATCACGAACATTCAATGATTTACTAGAAACTGCCTCAATACCCCAAGTCTTGAATACTATATTTATACATATATTAAAACAATTTCGATGTCTCCATTCGCTCGAGTAGGGCTTAAAATTGAATAATATCTTCGTTGATTTTAAATTTTTGACAGCCCGGCTTACGTCGTTAGTCGCCGTGTATTTAAAAATAAATGTAACACTTCGGATATACTTATAAGTAGTAGTATATCTCAATTCTCACATAAAACAAGTTTCAAGATACAATAATTTTACACTTTTCACAACAAAATGTAATAAAATAACTAATTTTTTTGTAAGCTACAGAGAATACCAATCCACTGTAGAATTCCATCGTCCACAAGTCCGTCTAACCGATCGCCGTTTCCACGCGGAATTAGTGCGGGAAGCAATAGAAATTAAAAAATATCCTAATTTCAATAGGAAGACGGTTACAAGTTGTCTGCATCGTGGAATCCAGTGATTTGTTTAACACAAGCTCGCTTTACTGGCGCAGTCGGGTCGCGCTCAAAGTACGGACACAGTCAGTGTAGTGTGTAGAGGCGGTATCGCGAAAAATCAGAATTTGGAGGTAGATGAAGAATCTTCTGCCTCCCACACGGAGCCAAAACACGCTTCTCCAGTCTGCTTGCGACCATGACCACGGCCAGTGCAACCTGCGCCGAAACGTCAAGCCAATAAAGGTAAAATGCATGTTTCGCGTTAATTCCCGGAATAATCACATACCTTTTTGGACATTTACCATAAAAAAATGGTAAATTTGGCTTTTACTGGAAAATCTTAGAATTTACCGTAGTTCGAGATTTCAATAATAATGCAAGCTATCTAAGCTCCGGAGCAATATACAACCCAGCATGCAAGACACGATAAAGTTTCCCACGGCCCCTCCCTCGAAACAATATTGGAAACTGTCGAATGGCGTTTCATCCGCAAAGTTGGATTTTTCGGTGGACGAACGCCTTAGGGCGGATAAAAAAGTGGCGTTGTGAACAGTAAAGTTTAGCAGCAGTAGAGTATTAAAAGTTAAGCCTTCAACTAAAGTATACGTTACTGAATTAACTCTAAATACGAGCATGCTAGAGAGAGATTAAAAAGAGTTTACTAACACACAAAGATACACAGACAGAACTACAAAATAAATGGATCGATTAAAGGAAATGCTTTGGAATATTCTCAAAAAAAAGAAAATAGAAACAGGCGCTCTAGACGATTATTCCCAATCTTTTTTGTCGTAGACCATTTGCCATGATTTTTTGGTTTTGGGTAGACCCCTATTTATCTGATATTGAAGATCCAATAAATTTTATAAACATGTAATAATTTTTTTACTTCCTAAGTATTTTATACAAATAATGTATATGTCTTTATATTAGAAGATAAATATGTGAGTCAATAGGTACTATCCGTGTATGTTGAGATCCATTATAGTGGACCCCCATTTTCATTTCATGGAACCCCAAAATTTTGTTTGATGACCCTTTCCACTTTTCCATAGACTCCTAGGGGTCGATATACACATTAGGAGTCACTGTTCTACACATAACTAGTCAAATAGTTGTAAAATAAATATTATATAGGTACACATTTGTATATGAATATGACAATTTGTCTAATTTATTTTTATATTGTTACTACCTTTTTTATACAATAAAGTGTATTTATATAAACACATAAACATAACACATTGGTTGATTCACCGGTTTTAAGGTGTTGCTGTCTCTGATGTGCCTAGTTCGAGCCCCGGTGGGGGCAGACGTTTGTCTATAATCTAACATATGCCTATAGTCATGATTGTAAATATATATTCCTACCAAAAACATTTATATATGTTTTAAACATTTGTCCATCCGTTACCCTAGATCCCATAACACAACCCTTGCAGAACTTATTTTAGGCTAGGCGAATTGGTGCGAGTGTAAAAAATATTAGTTTATTAGCTTATACCTATATAATATATAATTTATGTGTAGATTAATTATCTAGATACCTAAAGGAGAATGCCCATTGTAGTATGGACTTTAGTATCGCCAAAAATAATTTTGTACCATAATGATTTTTATGATATATTGTAGATTTTTAACTATATATTCAATTATTAAAAACTATTTGACTATTTCGATGGGTAAAATAGAAATTAAACACCAAAGACTTTCTCCTATCATCATTTTTGATAATACCTATCTAATTGTCGAAGATTAAACTATAAAATGATTAAGTCTATCTTATCCAATAAATATTACAACTATCCAATAATTCATATAAAATAATTAATTAATTTAAAAATAATTGTTTTAGCAACATTGATATTAGCTATCTGTATAAAGAAACTCTTAAAGCAGAATAATGACTAAAATATTAGAGAAAGCAGAAAAAAGACTAAAGAAAATTAATTGTTTTGGTATTCCTTTTACCCTTTCACGAGAGGACAGTAGAATGTATCGAATATATTTTGACCAATCGATCCGATCGTTAATATATGGCAATACCGAAGAGACTATTTATCAATGAAATTAGAATATCATCAATAAAAATACACGGCGAATGAAATGGAAGTGAAATAATTACTAATTATTATGTGGATTTATCTCCGGCGAAGTTTCGGCTTGGTATATTGCAGAGTTTTATTAAAAATTGTTACTTATTTTTTGGTATTAGTTTGGTTAAGGCACAAGGACGAGTAAAGGTGATACTACGAATGGGCATACGCCTTTGCGCCGCGTCAATTTATTCCCAGTTTTTATCCTGATCCAGTGTCATAGCAGTGATGTTCACATGCGCAACATTGCTACTGCAATTTTAATAGGAACTTAAAAGCTGTAATTATGAATTTTTACGTAATTATTTCACTACTATTAGTTAGGAAACAACAAATAAACATATTTTTGTAAACAATTAACAAAAAACAAATGCGTAAAGGAATACTCCGGCTGAGGATCGATCCGCTCACCATGTGGGAACGATATCTACCGCTCAGCCGGAATGCCCCGTCTGTCTTTAACGAAATAACAATCAACTTAACCATACGAAAATATCTCGTATGTTATCTTTTGATTATGTACTAATCAAAAAATTTATACACATTCCTATCTGCATTCCTATTATGTAACTCAATTGACAAGACAAAATGATTATCACGGTAACTATAGCTACATAGTACAAAACAGTCGATTACTATATCTATGTATATGCTTAAATCTATAAAACCACGCAACGGATTTTGATGCGGTTTTTTTTAATAGATAGAGAAATTGAAAAGGAAGGTTTATATGTTTTATAACATCCATTAAATAGTGGAGAAATACTGTTATTTTTGAGGTTTCTAATGTGATGTCGTAAATAATTACATTTTTTCCGCTAACATTGCAAACGCAGGCTGAACCCTACGAAATTTATCAAAGTAATGTACCTACAATGTATTGTACACATTGACAAAGTCTACAGAAAACTCCGCGATGGTATATGTCTATCTCTTATGGATATCCCACGATTACATTTATTGTCATTTACTCTACGACAAATAATGGCAAAGGAGATAATTTTTTCTTGTATGGAGAATAGGCCCACTACAAAATGTAACGTTTATTAATGAGACATACGTTAAATAATTTCTTATTAACCCTAGATATTATAAGGAACATTAGCTTGTTTTTATCTAACGGGAATATTGAGAAATCAATTAAAACATGAAGATTAAATAACCTAAAAATTCTTAGTGGTAGCTTTATTTTGATTTGTATTCAAATTGTTTTTTACGTAAATGCTATTTAACACTTTTTTATTCTTGAAAAATACAATCTTCTTTGGCCACTACCAAACGCCCGAAATCGTATTATTTTTTTGCATTCTAAATACTGGATACGGGAAAGAAAACGAAATCAAGCCGTTGGAAACGTAAACAACAGAATTCGGTTGAAAACAAACCGACGTCAATTGGATGTCAGTGTAGATACCATTCTGTCGCTGTCAAAAATGATGACGCGCTCCGTTTCACGACGATACTGGACTGACGAACTAATAGTTAAAATAATCTAAAATAGTATTAAAATAATTATTGAGAGTGCAATACTTTTAAATAAAATAAAAAAGAAATAATACACTATCCTTTATCTATTATTATATTTATATATTAAATCATTTTCATTTTGATTTAAAAAACGTTAGTTCCTTTACCTCAAATGTCAAAAGTCATTACTAAGTTTAATTAATTGATTTTATTACTCCCGTTTCATTTTTACTCATAATATCGTGCAATTGCTATTTTAGAGTTCAGTAATATCAATAAACGTTGTCGTTTTCTAGTGGGCCTAAAATAGTATTAAAATAATTATTGAGAGTGCAATACTTTTAAATAAAATAAAAAAGAAATAATACACTATCCTTTATCTATTATTATATTTATATATTAAATCATTTTCATTTTGATTTAAAAAACGTTAGTTCCTTTACCTCAAATGTCAAAAGTCATTACTAAGTTTAATTAATTGATTTTATTACTCCCGTTTCATTTTTACTCATAATATCGTGCAATTGCTATTTTAGAGTTCAGTAATATCAATAAACGTTGTCGTTTACTAGTGGGCCTAAAAAAAATTATCTCCTTTTATAACAAGATTCCACATATTGTAGCTGAATTGCCTTTTCATAAGTTCATGGTGCATGTTAAGAGACGCTAATGTCTAAAGGCTATTACAAAGCAAATGATTATATAAATGATGCCAATGCTTGGTGTTGATTTGAAGACATTACATTCTAAAGTGTAAATATTTGTTTCCCGTATAAATTGTAAACACAATACGAACATACGTTGTATGGTAACGACATAATTTATTGTAAATGTTGTTATTATTATTGATAAAGTTTCTTGCGTCCATTCTTCTTATCAGCTAAAAAATACGTCCTGAATGGGTGGTAGAAAAAATTTGGACGATTTAAAAGTTTTCTTATAAAGTCATATTTGAATAAATTCAATTTTGATTTTATTTGATTCAGTGATCAAATTATTGTTATTTGGATTATATTAATTGGATAAAAATCGTATAACTTTTGCGGTCGGAAAAACTTTGTAAGTTAGAACACAAATACATATATAGTGTTCGCATGCAACTAGTCAAACTTTAAACGTTGCAAGTTTGCTAGCCTCTGCATTTCTGGCGGTGCACGTGTCGGAGCGGTAATAAAACCAGTTACTACGCAGTAAATCGCGGGTGTCTTGCGAAATCTGATAGTTACAGCGCGCCAGGTGGTTTCAGGCGAATGCAGCTGAAAAATTTATGTGTTTCATTACTAACTGACATGTAACAAGGAAGCTTAAAGTCACCCAAAGGGCAAAGAAAAGGTCAATCCGATAAGGAGACCTATTTTTGAATTACGAATGCGACTTCAAAATCACAGATGTGACTAATAATCACCGATTTTCAATAATTCTTATTTTTGAATATCACTGATGTGACTACCTTAGTCACAGGTGTGATTTCATTACGAGTGCCCTCACCCACTCGTAATCAAGTCTTACATTTATGTGTGTACTTTATCTATGTTGGCAGCTCTGCAATCGACTTTCAAAAATTGGATGTTTAGGAATCCGTGACCTCATAGTCACCGCTGACTATTTAGTCAGCGGTGATTTCGAAATCGCATTCGTAATTCAAAAATAGGTCTCAAGGTCCTAGTCCTTCTGCCCGACCAAAGGCTGTAGGTAGTCTTAAGTTGGTAAGCTAGCCTTCTGCTCCCAACATAACTACCCGCCGTACACCGGGCGCGGGTGGATTCCAGTATAAGGTCTATTGACATTGAAAGTTTCAAAAATATTGTTTTGTTTCCCTCAGGAGATCTCGGCTGAGAATCCTCACGGACACCACAGGAATCAAGTGCCACAGGTTTTTTTTTTCACTCAAGAGAGCAAGGCTGAGAATCCTCACAAAGAGCACGAAACGTGCCGAGGATACCCCCGCAACGGCAAGTGTCACGGAGGTTATGTTGGACTCCACGCGCCCAGAGCGCTCTGACCACGTGACCTGCCGACTAAACTCAGCCTGTGCCTAAATTCTAAGAACCATATATGCAAATCATGAGGTGACCGCCCCATCTCCCATCATCCTATTACTATTATAAAGGCGAAAGTTTGTAAGTATGGATGTTTGTTACTTTTTCACGTAAAAACTACTGAATGGATTTGAATGAAACTTTACCACAATATAGCTTATACATCAGAATAACACATAGGCTATTTTTGAGGTTTCTATGAGGTCGCAAAAAAAATCCCTTTTTTGCGCTTACATTGCAAACGCTGACTGAATCCTACAAGATAGATCAAAACAATTTACCACAGTATTGTACAACTTAAAAAGGTCTACAAAAATGTCTGTGATGGTATATGTTTATCTCTTAGGAATAACCCACAAAAGGAAAAAGATCATTAAATGTAGTTTATAGGAGCATACTGCAGTAGCTACCTATAGGCCTATGATTAGGGCTCTGCAGTGCTTAGTTACCGTATTTCTTACTTATTACTAGACTAGACGGGACGAACCTGAAGTCCACGCGAACGAAGTCGCGGGAAAAAGCTAGTTTACTATAAAATACGAATTGTACTAGATCCATTGTCGCCGTGATAGCGGTTAATCGCAATTATGGTAACTCAAGGTAGTCGTGGGATTTACATACAAAATTGAGGAACGCTACCAAATTCTCATTTGAACCGCTGTCAAAAGTAGCGCCACTTCACTTACAGGCGTTTCAATACGAGTTAATGCCATCCAATGTGAATCGCGGTTGAGGACAGGGGTAAAGTCAGTAGATCCAAAGACAACTAGACATTACCACTGAAGCAATGAAATAGCAAATAATTTGTTTTGAAATTAAGCTTCAGATGTCTATAATCGAAGTAAGGTAGCTTTGAATGAATGGAATAGAAGTATTTGCCGCAATGTAGCTAGAAAAATTGCAGGAGTGCTACTATAATTCTCCGAAACGAAATTTGATGAATAATTCACTTCACGCGTAATTCATAATTACTTTTTAGATAAAATTACATAGTTTTCAATAAAAAAAGACAAAGTTTAGGCAAAATTGTAATTGTAACAAAATTTGTCATGACACTAAAAGCACCCAATCGCTAAATGTTATTATACGGCTTAGTTTAGGAGTGCTATTACATACAAAGAATGCTTAGGAACTTACGACAACGTAAATACCCGTTTATAAAAAGGGTTTTTGTTTACATTTTTTGGTTAGATTTCTACGTTCTTTTCTCAAGTGTTGTAATAAATTAATGTAAATGTTTCTCCAAGTGGTTTTTTCCTCTGCGCTATCGCGATACACATTTCATGGGAATTTCATAAAAGTCGCAGTTCATATTTGGGAGTAGAAAGAACAAGTTGGATTTTGTTTCAAAAACTTTGTAAGTAAAGCTATATACTTTGTTCTTTTTATTTTAAACATTGTTGTTTTCTGTATTAAACTAAACATTTACATATTTTTATCACTTTCCAGTTTACAATGGCTCCACACACGGGTTGGGCTACTCCTGAACAAATTGATACACTCCTCAATTTCTTGGACGAGCATAGGGACTTAGCTGTCGGGAAATTGAGGAATATCGAAGGCAAAGTGCAGGCAAAGAGACTGTGGGAAGAATTGTGCAATACACTGAATTTTATGGGTGGTTGCACAAAAACAGTTCAGCAGTGGCAAAAGGTAAGTTTTAAATTAAATAATTATATTATAAAATGACTTAGAAAACTGACGCTGTAAGTATTTATTACCTACGGTTTTACCAAGTGTATTAAAACTATTTTCAATAATGTGGACATAATTTTATCAATATGCAAAATAAAGCAGTGTCTGATATGGCAGTGTAGAAGTGGACATGGAAAGCATTTCATTTTTGGCTCATTATTGCAGGGTGTCTTTAGGCAGTGGTAACCACTTACCACAAGGTGGTCCATTAGCTATTTATCATGAGATATTTATTGTAGTTGTATAAAGAATATATAGATTTTTTTTTATTTTGTGACTGCATTGCAAGAAACATACATGATGGATTAATTATATTACTGACTGTTACAATTTGTTTGTAGTTGTACCAAGCTGAGTTCTATTCTTGATTTTACTTTGTAGTTTACTACAAATATTTGTATTTTCTAAGTAAATATAATTAGTTAATTTAAGTGTCTTTATTTGTTACAGCTTCTCAACAACAAAGAAGAAGGCGATCTGCTGCTGGCTCTGATGTCAGGAGCAGATTATTTCAAGTTGAAGAGGAGCGTGCTGAGAGAGAAATTCTCAAGAACAGAGAGCTTGCTGGCATTAGGTCTGAGCTTGCAGGTATCAAGGCTGAACTATCGCAAATGTCTGGACTGATGAGGGAATACCTTAATAATAAGAATAAGTAATAAATTTTTACCAAGATTTTGTGTTTAATTTTATACTTATTTCTCTCAAGCACTAAGTTTTACTCTAGCAATAGATTTATAAAACATAATAACAAAAATGTATAAAACATAATGACAAAGATACCTTACTTGATGTCTCAGAGCTTGATGTTTATGAAATTAATATTTTTATTATTATATTTGTATTGTGACTAAAAGTGTAACCTAATAATAATTTATTTTAAATGTAAATTTTTGCTAACTCCTCAGCTATATCAATATATAAATTGCGTTTTAGAAGCTAGTAAGACTTAATTTTGTTTAAGTTATTATTGTTTGAAGTGAATTAATACAAAATGTTTATCTTCAAAGTATATAATTTTAAAGTGATAGTTGCAACTTTGATAATTGCAGTATTGTAAAAATTGCTAGATAATGTAAGCAAACTGTGCCATCTCTGCAATACTCTATCTCCTAAAACAAAAAGAAAATAAATTAGAGTTATAAACTATTATTATTTATACATTATATATTTTATAATATAAATATTTCATAAAATTACCTATACCCTTCTAACAATTGCACTAACGTTGCTCTCGCCCTTCGACCAGCCTGAAGCGCTTGAGTTGATTCAGAGAGAATCGAAGAAGAGGCTGGATTCTTGTCGGTTTGTTTCTGCTTGGAGTTCATCTATTGTCAGTTGCCCCACAGCCCCTTGGTAACTACCTCGGGCATAAAAATTTAAGGCCGTAAGGATCTGAAAAAGTTTACAATACGAGCATTATTAACAATACATTATTGAACAGATTGATATAAAATCAATATCTTTAACTCAACACCTACCTTAACTGTGGGCTCGATTGCATGACGCCGTGCCTTTGGTGGTAATAAGGAATTATTTCCTGACATAATGCTTCGAACAATTCCCGACTGAGTCTGTAGTTTCCTACAAACTCCAAGTCGTGAATTTTCGTAATATTTAATTGGCTGCGTAGGCGGCGTCGGTTTCTTCTACGTTCTAAACACTCTTCTCTTAAAGCAGCCTCGACCAAAAACATTCTGGATGCCATTTTAAATCAAGTTAAGACAAATACACTTCTCATCAAAAAAATCGAAACACCTTGCAAGTTTACGTTTTGTCAGGATTATCAGAAAAATGTGTACATTTAGGAATAAATGTTAAATGTCGTTTAATAGTGAGTAATATGAGCTTATCAAATCTTAATGTTAATGTTCTAAATTTAAATGAATTTTTCATAGGTTTCGTATTTTGTTAAATGAGTCATTTTTATTCCGTATGGAGTATAAAGGAAATGGATAAAACAACACACGTAAATGAAAAAAAAAGCTAAAAAACGTTTATTTAATAACTTGTATTCCCTCCCCGAGCTCTAATTACTGCTTCCATACGGTTCTTCATCGATCGGATGAGAGTCACGATCACATGCTGTGGTATATTGTCCCATTCCTCTTGGATTGCATCTTGCAGCTGGCTAAGTGTTTCTGGGGCAGGATCTCTTGCTCGAATTCGTCTCTTTAATTCATCCCACAGATGTTCAATGGGATTCATGTCCGGGCTTCTTGCTGGCCATTCCATAATAGAGATATCGACTTCGTTAAGATAATCTCGTACGACGCCCGCGGTGTGAGCCCTAGCATTGTCGTGCATGAATATGAAGCCGTTGCCAATAAAATGTGCATAGGGCATCACATGAGGCTCGAGACACTCTTCGACGTACCGATGACAGTTTAGTGCAGGCAGACGTGGCCCAGACACAAAAGCAAGCTCTGTCTTACCGTCGGCGCTGATTCCTCCCCAAACCGTCCACGAACCGCCACCATAGCTGACCTTTTCTTCAATGCAGCATTCTGCATAGCGTTCTCCGTCTCTTCTGTAGACCTTGTTCCTTCCGTCGTTACCATACAGCATAATTTTACACTCATCAGAAAAGAGAACTTTGCTCCACTGTAGGTATGACCAATTTAGGTGCTCACGTGCAAAGTTAAGGCGCGCTCTTCGATGGTCTTTAATTTCGGCCCATTTGCTGGCTTATGCGGTACCAGTCCACGATCCTTCAACCTTCTTCTAATTGTAGAGTCACTTACAGCCACCCTTCGTACAACACGAAGCCGCTGCTGCAGTTGAAAAGCGTTAAGGCGTCGATTTCTTAAAGAAGTTGTTAAAATAAATCGATCATCTCGCTCAGAAGTGACCAATTCCTGCCAGATCCTGAACGGCGCGTGAACAAACCAGTCTCCCGATAACGTTTATAGACTCTATGAACAGATGACAGGCTTAGATGCAGTCTTGCAGCCACAACACGCTGACTAAGGCCAGAATCCAGCAATGCCACAACTTGGGCGGCTTCTGTGGGCGAAGTATCCATACGTTTTAGAAAAATAACCTTTTTTCAGACGTCCCAAAGTCACAGTATTGAAATAAAAAACAAAAAGTTTAAGGATAGGCGCCAATTTTTAGTTTTTAAACGCTAAATGTACTCCAACCCTAAACACACATTTGTCTCAAAACAGTGATTCATTTCGTTTATAAGATAAACAAATGAAATTCTAATTTTGAATTTAGAATTTTCGCTTATTACTGTAATGGCCAAACTGCCAGCTATACATTTATGTTTTTTTTTTCATCGTATGAATTCTTTTTTGTGTTAAATTCGGACAGAAACAATGAAAACGGAAGTGTTTCGATTTTTTTGATGAGAAGTGTAATATCCAAAACGAAAAACAAACGGTAACACTTTTGGCTTCGTCAATTTGAGGTTAAAATTCCGAACAAACAGCTGTCAAATTCGAATTTTCGTTTGACACTTTCGTGAAATATAGTAGGCTTAGAACAGATAAACGTCAAACAATTTTCGGGCGAACGAAACTTCGGATCGAATGAGAATTGTGGTAGGAAACGTGCGAAATTTCGAACGAAGTTTCGTTTTTCGTTGAATTATAGTAGCACTCCAGGTGTTTTAAAGCATAGTCAAAATTGCAGTACTCAAGATCAAAATTAAAAATTTATTCTTAAAATTGGATTTTTACGATCACTTTTGCACGTCAAAATGTTATATCATTGATTCACAATCACCAGTGTAAAGTGAGAGACCTTGTACTAGAAAGAATTCCTTTACAATTTTCACATTATATCTATAAAGTCAAACAAAACAACAAAATTTATTTATCTAAAATAACTAGTTAACAATTTTATGTTTAGGCCCAAATATATCAAGAGAGCTGCTAAAACTAAAAATAAAACCGGAATATCTCAAGGAAATCTCATCAAAATCTTATTTATAACTGTGTCCGACACAAGCCATCTTCAGGAAAATCCAACATAAAATATTGGGTTCGTGAAATGCTGTGAAAACATTTTCTAGCCACTAAGGATGACATATGTGGTTCAACTGTAGAAACCTCAATAGACTTGAAAAGCGGAGAACTTTGTTCAATAAAATGAAATATCAAATATATATTCAGATTGAATGGACATATAAATAAGAATGTTAAAGGATCTAAGAAACACATGATTAGGTCATTTCCTTCTTTCTCATTTTGAAACTCCTTTCCTCTAAGATATAGCTTTATCTGAGATGCTATTTTAAATCACTTGTTTCTTTGACATGCGGATGTCGTATTCGATAATAATGTTAAAAATAAAACTAGTAGAAAGGCTTCAATATATATTACGTTATACATACATATATTTATTTATATATGTACATATGTATATTTAAATAAATATTCATTACATTTTCTATCATACATTCTCACTGAGAGAAATTAAATTTGTGAAATGAGCAGTTCCTTTGGACGCTTGTTTTTGTTTAGATATATTCTGTAAAAACAATTATATATTTAATACATTATATATCACAATAAATATATCCGAGCATTTTCATTATTTAGGAAATTATTAATAATAATAATATGATATTTCTTACAATTACTTCAATTTTTTTGTTCCGCTGAGGAAAATGCATTGACTTGCAGACCCCCAGAGCCTATGGCTATGTGGGGCTCTCCTCCCCAAATGGCCTACTCACTAAAAACTTCAGCGATCCCCCCCCCCATTACGCCTGAGCGCAAGCGCGTCATCCCGAAGGTCAACTACTTATCAGCATATGGCGACAAGCACCTACACCAAGACGCCCACCTATCGAGGGCCCTCTGTCAGACCACGGGTGCAATTAGCCTAGCCCAAAGTAAGCTCTGTAAGGCTTGTGTTACGGGATCTAGGGTAACGGATAGATTCCGAGCGCCGAGTCTTGGTCGCAGAGATCGGGCGAGATCTGTCTCCGCCGGCATTGATTGCGGCAATGCTGGCGGACGAGGGAGGTTGGAGGGCTGTGGCCTCCTTCTGTGAAGCAGTGATGCTCCAGAAGGAGGCCGCCGAGCGCGGTCGGGAGATGGCCGATCCCGCTCGAAGAAGGCGGCGCCGGGCTCGGCAGCACAGCTGCGGCGCCGCCGCGGGTCGCCGGCGGACGCGAGGAAGTCGCGACTGCTACGGCGACCCGGGATGGACCACGCCCCTTCCGTGGCCGGGGGGCGTCGTCGGTGAAGGAGACCGGGGAGGTAGTAGCCTCCCCCGAGGAGGGCTCCCCTCTAGGCAGGGGAGCGGAGTCTGGGGGTTCCCGGAAGTCGCTTGATGTTCCCGGGAGCCCCTACATGCCTGAGGAAGGCCATCCCTGAGGTTTTTAGTGGGTAGGCCTCCCCCTTCTGGGGAAGAGAGCCCCCATAACCGCCGGCTCGCCACAGCCGGGGTATGCAATTTAATGCATTTTCCTCAGGGGAACAAAAAAAAAAAAAGGGTTACGGATAGATATACATACATTTTACATACATAACCATTTTTGATAGAAATATATATTAACAACATGACTAAGGTACAAATGCTCGCATTTATCATACTATAAGAAGATCCACGCTATTATTAAGAGAATGACGTAACTTTTTACAAAACACTAAATGCTTGAGGCTCTGAATTACTTTATGCATAAGAAACTCAACTAATATTTAATAGAAAGCTATAGAGGGTAATTTGAAAAACAGGTGTTCACTCGTCGACTAGTAAATGAGAAGTGAAGTCGCCACGAAGCCTCTGAGCTCGAGAGCGCTCGGATAAATTCGATTGCTGTCGAACGCACGAACGCTACATAGCACACGTAGCGCCATCTGTTTTTCGTCAGCGATAACACGCAAAAATGACGGACAGCAATGCCCGGGTCAATAGTTTGCACTCGCTTTTATACCCTCCGTAGACATATTTTTATTTTCATACTAGCTTTTGCCCGCGACTTCGTTCGCGTGGATGTTTTTTTTACGACCTCACATTAAAAACCTCAAAAATTGTAGCCTATGTGTTATTCTGATGTATAAGCTATATTGTGGTAAAGTTTCATTCAAATCCATTCAGTAGTTTTTACGTGAAAGAGTAACAAACATCCATACATCCATACTTACAAACTTTCGCCTTTATAATAGTAGTAGGATCTTGTACAATACATACAGCCCCCACCGGAACTTGAACCCGGAACCTCAGAGATGGCGACACCTTGAAACCGGTGAGCTAACCACTCTACTGTGGTGGTCGTGACCCTTGTTCCGTTACAACTTAAAATTTATTATAAGATATAACAGTAACACTTTCTGGAAATGTGTTGCAGAAAGTAGGTAACACATTTCCCAATGAACGAACTTCTATCTTGTATCAAAAAACAAAATGCAATTTGAATCACGTTGAAGTTGGCGTAATAAATACAGCGTCCAGTTTTTAGAGGCCCTGATAACTTCTAATTGTATGCAAATATATTATTTTCAGTCGCACATGTGTTAGGGGTTGCTGGCTACGTCCTTTGAGTACATTGTACTATTTATGTACAAAACATACATCCTTCCTGCTTGCGGTACTCATAGCTCAAGTCGCATATAAATTTGTCGCTAAATAGTATAAAACAAAGTCGCTTTCTCTGTCCTAGATTTTGACGCGGTTTTTTTATTTAATAGATATTTATATTAAAGGAAGTTCATTGTATCAGTTAATTTTAAAAGCAACGTTCACAGTTTTTCTGTAGTTAGTATTGCACCCGTGCGAAGCCGGGGCGGGTCGCTAGTATCAATACATAGTATAAAACAAAGTCGCTTTCGCTGTATGTCCGTATGTATGCTTAGATCTTTAAAACTACGCAACGGATTTTGACGCGGTTTTCTTTAATAGATAGAGTGATTCTTAAGGAAGGTTTGTATGTATAATAAATGCATAATATAGTAGAGAAACACTGATAAATTTAAAGGTTTCTAATGTGATGTCGTAAATAAGCACGTTTTTTTGCGCTTATATTGCAAACGCTGGCTGAACCCTACGAGATAGACCAAAATAATGTACTACAGTATTGTACAACTTACAAAAATCCACAAAAAAGTCCGCGATGGTATATGTCTATCTCTTAGGGATAACCCACCATAACCATTTTTTCACTGCACCCGTGCGAAGCCGGGGCGGGTCGCTAGTATTTAATATAACACAAGTTATTTACGTCTATTGTAACATAAAAGTTTTAATTTTATTTCATATCAAATATATAATTGATATTGGTAAATAAATAATTGACATTTCCTTTATACAATGTAATATAATTATTACACTGCGCAATTTTATTAGCAGAAATTATGCTTAATAAATAACATATCATGGATTTAACAGTTTTATGAACATCCATTTGTAACGGTGTTTTGAGTAATTAATTATCTTTATTAATATTATAGATGCGAAAGGATCTTTTCACTTCAGTAGCTCAAACATGAAGGTTTTGCTGCTTAAAATCAGTGAGTAAAATCGATTTTTACTCACTAGTGAGACAAAGCTAACCACAGATTATAGTAACCTATGTATAGTAACTAATGGGATAACCATACAGACTATGTTGTTTCGCCCTAAGATAATATGCCCATGGACATTGGATCTGCCTGACACTTCTCGTTGTTCCGTGTCACGCATAGGTACCACTTTAAACTAATGTAAAATAAATTGGCAAGAAACCAGAAAAATAATTGTTAAAAAAAATGTCTCTTCGGAACGGAACATAATAAGTACTTATTAAAATCTCAAGAATGATGCGCGGAACGGAACTATTGACAGAAGTTCCTTTCCACGCATCATACATTCTTGAGATTTTAATATTTTTTTTTATTTAATTCGCTTAAGTTACTAACAGGGAATAATAATAACAATAATTTACTTACTTATTATTTTTGAAGACATATTTTAACAATTATTTTTCTGTTCTTTTGACAATTTATTTTACATTTGTTTAAAGTGGTATGCGTAACACGGAAAAACGAGAAGTGTCAGGCATAATTGACGTGATATTTCCAAAGTAGGTATGATATTTGTTCTCGCTGCTGAAGTGAAAAGTTATGTGTGCCACACGAGAGCAAAGTTGTTTGCATCTCGTGCCTTTGAATCCCTCGACACGCTCAGGATTCTACTCTAGAATCACTCGCTTCGCTCGTGATTCAAACAGAATCCTTCGCTTGCTCGGGACTCAAATCAGCACGCGCAGCAAACATCAACTTTGCTCACTTGTTGCACAAATAACTATTGTCTGTCTGTTACGATTACATGAATAATACCACGTGATACCACGGCCTCACAGAAAACCGGCGTTAAATAGCGCTTGCGCTGTGTTTCGCCGAGTAAGTGAGGGTACCGGAGGCCCATCCCCCCTTCCCCCCTTTTTCCCTTTTAAAAGGCCGGCAACGCATCTGTGACTCCTCTAGTGTTGCAGGTGTCCATGGGCAACGGTTATCGCTTACCATCAGGTGATCCGTTTGCTCGTTTGCTGCCCTATCCTATAAAAAAAATAAATAAATAAATAAATAAATTATGGAAACTAATTTGGTGCACAAATAGCCTAGAGCCTGAAATTTGGTGCACAAATAGCCTAGAGCCTGAAATTTGGTGCACAAATAGTCTAGAGCCTGAAAAAGGCTGTAAAGGGTTGAAATATTTATATATTATATATATATTTTATATTATTATAAATAATGTAATACAATTTATCATTGTATAAAAGAGAAATTTGATAGTAAAATATAATAATTTAGTAGTATATGACATGGCAACAGAGTTAATTATAAATAATGAAATACCTACAATTTATCAATGTCCTATAATTTACCTAATTACAATGTTGTTTTTTGTGTAACATAGTTTATAGATGATGAAATGCATGTTTTGATATAATGTAGATATTGTTTTGCTAAACTCTAAATTTGTAAATTTTCACAATGCCTTGAAAAGGTAAATTTGTAAGATAAATGTATCTCAAGCAAAGAGTGAATAAACGAATATGAATATGAATATGAATAGAGGAAGAAAATTTGTATAGGATGGATAAAAGTTTATAACTTATTTTTATATTCCTTTGATTATTTTTATATTTGATAATTTATTAGCAGATATATTACATTCTAAAATATAAATATTTATTTTCCGGTATAAATTGTAAGCACATATGTACGTTGTATGATAACGACATCATTTATTGTAAATGTTGTTATTACTTTTGATAAAGCTGATAAGTTTCTTGCGCCCTTTCTTCTTATAAACTAAAAAAATCATCCTGAATAGGGAAAAAAGTTGGTTGATTCAAAAGAGCTTTCTATAAAGCCATATTTGAATAAAGTTAATATTCATTTTTATTTATGTGTACGTGAAATTGTATGTTTGTGACAAAACCCTAGTGTGACGCAAATTTAAATAAAAAAACCTCAGAATTAAATGTAAAGGGGTTTAGAAACAGTTATTAAAAAAGCGAAAACGACCAATGTTGGTGATTTCAGTTACTAAGGAACCTTAAGGATCCGTTAAGGAAGATTGCGGCAATATTTTAAATGTACAGATAAATTGCTTAGGAATCCGGGAAGCCATAAATAATCGTAATCTTAATTGTCTCGGAGTAAATATCTTTGTCGAGGTTAGATACTACCGCTGGCACAGATAAACATAAAACTTTGTTATTTTAATTAGCGAGTTGTTCTTTTGAATTCATAGACAAAGTTCTTTTGGAGTAACACTTATAAATTATTACAGAACATTAAAATCATAAAACAACTCTACATATAAATGTAGAGTTTGTTTTGTTGTGTTTTTGTTTTCTTCTAGACAAGTAATGGTTTTTTCTTTGTTCCATGAAGGAGAGAGGGTTTGGAATGGAATGGATCTCGTACAGTGAGCAGCACATTATTTTAGCAAAAAAATACATCGTTTTGCCTTTAGCCTTGCTAGATTTATATGTAATATAGTTTTATATGAAATTGGCAGTACGTGGAATTAAATTTTACTCTTGTTTGTAAATATAAATAAAACAATTGAAAAGATGAAGTAACCACAATAATTCCACAATACTGCTAATGTCACATGTAATGTCCAAATCTGTCCAAAAAAATGTTTTTTTTTTGCGATAAAGTCAAAGAACCACCAGTACAGCGCCAGAATAACGCGGGACCTGAAGATAGAGCCCCTGGACCACCATATTAGAACATTGGCGAACACCATGTTCAGGAAGGCCGCCACATCACGACACACCATCGCAACAATCGCCCCCTACCATACGCGCCCTCCAGATAGAAGGGCACTGCCGAGAAGCCTCATCCTTTCCTCCCCCTAGAGGGGAGTGACCACATACGAAGCCGAAGGCCGAGGAACCAACCCGCCACCCCAAGGACCCTGCAGTAGTCACCGCAGACGTTGAAGCCACTGCAGGGGGACAGAAACTCCCCGAACAGTTCCCTTCTCCTTACACTAGGAGAAGAAGATGACCCGTCCGTACAGCGCCAGTGGCTGTGTGTATCGCTCAGTTCTCGGCAAGCGCAAGGAGATAGACGTGTTATATTTTTCTTAATTAAGATCGCCGTATTTTTAAAAAATGTTTTCTCTGTGAAGTAGTGATTATAAAATATACTGTAATAAAAACTATAATCTTCTTTAATGAATTTTATTTTTTAAATATAATTTTAAGTAAAGAATACAATGTATCATATAAAACAGAACGTAAATTTTCGTACCTAGATTTCATAATTCGTGTCACTTCCCCCGATATTGATTTTGGTTATAGAATTTACCTTTTATGGTTGACTCACAATTACACTTGTAACTTTGACGACCTCCATAGTCGAACACCACCTAAGAGGGCCCAGGCCCTGAAAGGTTACCCCGACTCCCCAAGGGTCGAGTCGTGAAGAAAATCGCGAGTCTCCATAGTCGAATGGATAGTACACCGGTTTCAAGGTGTCGCCATCTCTGAGGTCCCGGGTTCGAGTCCCGGTGGGGGCAGATGTTTGTGTGATGAATGCGAGCATTTGTACCTTAGTCATGGTTGTTGATATATATTTCTATAAAAATTATTTATATATGTATAATATATGTATGTCTATCCGTTACCCTAGATCCCATAGCACAAGCCTTACAGAGCTTAGTTTGGGCTAGGCTAATTGGTGTAAGTGTAACAAATATTTATTTATTTATTTATATAACTCCCGATAGCAGTTCGAAGCTTTCTGGTTATATTTGTCTACTCTTACGTTTATAACACTCTCAGTCATAAAAATGCTACCTAAAATTACGATTCCACGCAGACGAAGTCGTGGGCACAGCTAGTTTCTTACGGCTTCCCTATATGGTAGGCAAAGGCTGAGTTCAGTCGGCAGGTCACGTGGTCAGAGCGCTATGGCCGCGTGGAGTCCGACATAACCTCCGTGACACTTGCCACAGCCGTTGCGGGGGTATCTTCGGCACGTTTCGTGCTCCCTGTGAGGATTCTCAGCCTTCCTCTCCTGAGGAAAAACAGTATACATACATACATACTGTATGTATGTATGTATACTGTTTTTCACGCCTTTTTCCCACGGGGGTAGGCAGAGATTACGTCCTTCCACTTGCTCAGTCCTTACATATCTCTTTCGCTTCATCTACTTTCATAACATTCCTCATACATTTTAAAAACAGTATAACCACACGTTATTATATCTACACGTGTATAGGGTTATCCATAAATTACGTCACACGAATTTCGTAATGTTTTGCCCCTCCCCCGTCCTTGTCACAGCTAGTCACATACGTGAGACTCTCCCCCCCTAGTGTGATGTCACATATTTTGAAAATTTTGAAATTATTGAATGATAAAAGCAGTTTCGAAATCAGTGTTATTTTCATTTTAATAAAATTAACATCAATTATATGGTCATTTCATGATTTTCATATTATATTTTTCAAAATTTCATAAATTTCTACTATAATCAATTAGAAAAATAGTACCTTTCGGGAGTACCCCTATTACGGGAGTATTAATAGATAGAAGAAGACACATTTCATTTATTTATTTATGAGAATATACAGACTTTACAATAAAAATTAATATTTACAGCACTTTTTATACTAATAGTAATAGTTTAACGTTTGTGTTTTAACAGTTACCTTACAATTGTTACAATAGATTTTGAAATTGACGTCACGAAATTTAAAACCCCTCCCACCCCCTTGTCACACAATGTCACACTTCGTCAATCCCCTAACTCCCCCTAACCGTGTGACGTAATTTATGGATGGCCCCTTTTGTAATAACAGACTCCTATTACTTAAACTGACCGTAACAGTAGGCGAGCAGAAACTGATTCCAGGAAATATTTGCACAAAGGGAAATGTGGAAAGTAAGATATTCACAATTGAAGCGTCTAATATATTTATAGGCAGTTACAATGTAGATAGTTTGTTATCTTCTGTTTTCCGTTATGGAGCCTCGGACTAACAGAACAAAGTTTTGCAAAACAAACGCAACTCAAGTAAATAATTGAATTGGTTTCCGGCCAAATGAATACTCATTAGCAAACACAGTCTGCGAATGCGTAGGTATCTAAATGTTGATGTTGTTCGGCATTCTGTTTATTAGGTACGTAAGTAATCGTTGGACCGTTTAACTAGCTTGCAAATTTCCTGAGCTATGTTAGAAAAAAACCGGCCAAGTGCGAGTCGGACTCGCGCACCTAGGGTTATTTTATTGGGCTTGATTGAATGAAACTAATTATTAGATCTCATTCAAACCAATTTTCGGTGGAAGTTTGCATGTTAATGTACATCATATATTATTTTTACATTTATCATTCCCTTATTTTTTAAGTTACGGGGGGGACACACATTTTTCCACTTTGGAACCGTCTCACGCGCAAACTATTCAGTTTAGAAAAAAAATATATTAGAAAGCTCAATATCATTTTTGTAGACCTATCCATAGATACCCCACACGTATGGGTTTGATGAAAAAAAAAATTGAGTTCTAAGTATAGCGCACCCCAAAAATTTTTTGTTGTTTTTCTATTTTTGTTACAAAATCTTAATGCAGTTCGCCGAATACATCTACTTACCAAGTTTCCACAGTATAGCTCATATAGTTACCGAAAGAAGTGGCGTGACAAACAGACATGACGAATCCATAAGGGTACCGTTTTTGCTTTTCGGCAACGGAACCCTAAAAAGAAAAAACTTACGCATACCATCATTTATATTGACCTCTGTAGTAGAGTAGTTAGTACACAGATTTCAAGGAGTCCCCCATTTTTGTGATGACAAACATCCAACCATACGTACAAACTTTTGCGTTTACAATATTGGTAGAAACAATTCACACAATATCTTTATTAATTGTACCCTATGTGTTATTGTGATATACAAGCTATATTATTGCAAGGTTTTATTAAAATCCATTTATTAGTTTTTACGTGAATGAGTAACAAACATCTATCTAATCAAACTTTTGCGTTTACAATATTGGTAGAAACAATTCACGCAATATCTGTATTAATTGTACCCTATGTGTTATTGATACAAGCTATATTATTGCAAGGTTTTATCAAAATCCATTTATTAGTTTTTACGTGAATGAGTAACAAACATCTATCTAATCAAACTTTTGCGTTTACAATATCGGTAGAAACAATTCACACAATATCTGTATTAATTGTACCCTATGTGTTATTGTGATATACAAGCTATATTATTGCAAGGTTTCATTAAAATCCATTTATTAGTTTTTAAGTGAATGAGTAACAAACATCTATCTAATCAAACTTTTGCGTTTACAATATTGGTAGAAACAATTCACACAATATCTGTATTAATTGTACCCTATGTGTTATTGTGATATACAAGCTATATTATTGCAAGGTTTTATTAAAATCCATTGATTAGTTTTTACGTGAATGAGTAACAAACATCTATCTAATCAAACTTTTGCGTTTACAATATTGGTAGAAACAATTCACGCAATATCTTTATTAATTGTACTCTATGTGTTATTGTGATATTTAATCTATATTATTGCAAGGTTTTATTAAAATCCATTTATTAATTTTTACGTGAATGAGTAACAAACATCCATCCATACAAACTTCCGCGTTTATAATAGGACCGTTTATTTGAAAGTGGTGTAAGTCCATTTTCTTTACTTTCGAGAAAATTAAAAGTTACACTATATTTGTTGATTTAAAAATACAGGCAAATTATATGAGGTCTTGCTTTGTTTCTATTGTTTTAAGCTGTACTAAACATGGGATTTTTTTGAGAAATTAAACACGGAGTAGTTATACATAAAAATTTTACTTTAAATTAACCATGAGTTATTATAGTTAAGCTTATAGCTCATTTTTCTCAAAAATGGACCTCACCACTTTCAAAATAAACGGTCTATTAGAAGGAATAAGGAATTGCAAATCTTAAGTTTTCACCATGCACCGGTCAGGATTATTTGAGTCGACGATGAAAGCGACAATATGTTTCGTTCCAAGCAGATTGCAGGCTCGAGTGAAGCGTGCCCAAGATAATGGCACACAATGGATATTTTACAAAGTGTCATGGGCAGGAACTTCCCGGTGGGCGGTCTGCGGGATTGCGGCGGAATAATATTATGATACCGTTTCAGAGGTCGCATTTCAATGATGCAGGGCGGCGGAATATGTAAGCGTACACTAAAAGGCACACATAAATAGTCACGAAAATATACCTTCTTAACCACAAGATAACCCTTGCCTGTCATCAAGAAATTTAAGGCTCGCAATCAAGCGGGCCGTTTGCCTGGTTGCCCGATGGTGGCAGTCGTTTTGATATCAAATTCAGGGACCTTTTCAATATCTCATTCAAAGTGTGCTCTGCCATGCTTCTTACAAATCATTCTTTCTTTCATCACCTTCCATGCTTCTATTCTATACATACATTTTCCTATCTACTATTTTATGTTTTCGTATACTTCTAAGTGCTTGATTTTATTACTATTTTTTCTAAATACTTTCTACATATTTATCCCACATATATTTCTAAGTCCATATGGGTTGCAGTTCTAGGTACATACTTTCTCCATTCTTCTAAGTACTTAAATTACTACTGTTATTTCTACCATACTTATTCTACTTTTTACATACTTCCAGGTACTTAGTGTTACTACTGCTATTTTAAATACTTATTCTACATACTATTCGGGGTTACACAAGTTACTTCTATACAGTGCTGGCCATCTCTTTTCTATCCTATGTTATTGTCTTATTCTACTATACATGGTTTCCTTATTCTATTGCACCTATCTAGTTTTATTTTACATTTCTCTTATTCACTATTACTTATTGGTTGTATTCTACATAATACAATATAAAAAATATTTTCTGTTTTTGTTTCTGTCACTAACCTTTCCGCATATCTTTGTGCAATATTTCAGGAATTCACCCCTTTGGGCTGAATTCCCCATTATTTTACTTATATTTTCTTCCTTTATTTCAGTACCCAGCATCTGCTCCAAGTTGTACCTCTCTCTCTCGTGTGTATTGGGCACTCCTTTATTATATAGGGAACGGTTTCTTCTGTTTCCTCGTCGCACGGGCACATTGGATTCCCCTTGCACTTGAATCTGTGCAAATATTAGGCAAATCCTTCATGTCCCTTCAGGATCTGTGCTAAGTTGCCTTGCAGTTCCACCTTCCTAGTTATTTGGTATGCTTGTTTTGCACTGGGGAAGAAGATCTTTGTCATTTGCGCGGTTTGCTCCCTCTGGTGTCTCTGTTCCCACTCGCCAAGCGTGTCCCATCTGATGATACGCTTGGCGTATGACACCAGGCACTTGTCGTAAGCCCGTTTTGTCTTCAACCTTAGCGCCGCTTGCTTGGTCAATCCGTCCGCCCGCTCGTTCCCCCCCATCCCTGCGTGAGCTTTGATCCAGTCGAGTTTAGCTGCGTTCCCTCTTCTGGTTGCCTCTTCGATGTTAGCTCTGATCTCGACCACGAGCGGATGAAGGGAATCGCCGCGGGTGATGATCTCTAGCGCTGACCTCGAGTCGCTGTATAAGTTGTAGACTTCACCGGCCTTTCCTTCCTTGATTATTTCTACGGCTTTGGCTATAGCTAGTATTTCTGCTTAGAAGACCGTGCAGAACTTCTCAGCTTCAGGTCTTGTGCCTGCGTATGCATTGCCGCCGTGCAATTACAGCATCTAGGGCCACTCCCGCCATCCACTCCTCGCATTTCTTTCTTAAGTGGGAGCCCCCGCAGTGACTGCACTTCGGTATGTTCCTTACAGTATTTCCGTCCGTGCCCATATCCCAGGCACGTGGAACACTGAATTAGGGGAGATTGGTCCTAAACTCTACTTCGCTTCATGTATATATGTACATATCCTCTTTTGATGAGATTATTGTATCTCGCTCGATGCCTGTACTTTATCTCATACCTAGCATCCTCCTTCTCCAGGTCCCTGAATATGTCCCTATTCTGATTTTCAAGGCCTTACATGTCTTCATCAGTATTTATATTCAAGACGTCTCTTATGATCACCATTGGGTCGTGGTTCTTGATATCTACCACCGTGACATCGTCTTTTGCCCCTTGTAATCGCTCCTTCACCCGCCGCCTCTCTTCCTCTGTCCCACAGCTAATTATTACCTTCCTGTCTTTCACCTTCCTTACATTATCTATTGTGACCCATCCGTGTTTCGCGTTCACTGTTTCCCAAACTTTTTCTAGGACCTCTTTCCCGGTCCATGTTTCCTCTTTTGACGCGACCATTACAGAATGTAGTGCCGGTGGCCTCGCTACCACATTGTCATCCTTCCTCTGCAACACCTGCGCGTATGTTCCTCTGGCTATTTGGAGATCTTCGGTCTCCAGTTGTCTCCTTATCTTCTCGTTTTTAGCAGTTCTGTTTGTGCTTGTATAATTTTCTGCAACCTGTCTTGCCCTTCTCTTACTTTCCTCATCTCTGTTTCCCCAGTTTCCGTATCCACAGTTTTCGTTACCGATGCTGGTGATGTTGCCTTCTTTTTTGCTTCTTCCATCAGTTTCCCTATTATTCTGTGCAGGTTGTTCACCGCTAAAATTGCCCCAAATTCTAACATCCGCTCTCATGTTGCGTGATCTATTGATGTTTTGCCTCCCATATTCTTGCCATTCCCTGGCCTCCGCTGCTCTATTCGCGGGCCCTTTTTTATTAGGGACTGGCATCGTTATATCGGGAGCATTTCCGCTGATGGCCTTCTCTGTGGCGCCTCCCTCTGTTATTGTGGTGTTGCGGTTTTATGCTTGCTTCTTTGCGTGGTCACCGGTGCCTTGTCTTGTACTACTTTACTTGGTGAGTGTGGGTGTCGGTCTGAGTCACATATCTCCATTGTCCGTCCTGTGGCAGTCGTATTAGAAAAAAGATAACATAGTTACAATTAAAAAATAGATTTTTGTGCCGGATTAGTACTTCGCCTAACTAATATTAGCGTAGCATATGTCTTTATAAATTGTAATCTATGTGTTATTGTGATGTATAAGTTATGTTACTGTAAGAAACAATAAAATTGATTTAATATTTTTTATGTGAAAGAGTAATGAACATTCATCCAAAATGTTGGTAGCATTAATTTACTTTTTAACTAGAAAATTTACAGCATCTTTATTTATTTCTTGGTATTTTTTGAGTTCTATTCCACTGCCCACTTTATAGAGTGATTGATTATTTCAGCTCGACGGTGTAAGGTTCAGTTTATTTAACGCCAGGCTCGAGAATAAAAAAGTGCGACTCGTAACTTACGATAGTAAAAGAATAGACGATATGATTTTATTGAAAAACTTGCGGCCCTGTCTTTCAGGAATTAAAGAATCTGAGAAAAACTGTATGTTGATATATATATATATATATAGAGAGAAAATATAACGCATATTACGGGCGCTAGATTTAATTAAATAGGGGCAAAATATATTGTTAGGTTGGCCTTTATTAGGGAGAATAGCTGTGTATAATATCGGTCAATTCGATGCAAGAGGCCTTTTCGACCGCGATGTAAAATTTTACGGGATCCTCATGTAGTAATAAGCCAATTTTTGATATCAAAACTGTTATATTTATAAAAATTAATGGCACTTTTCGTTGAAGTTTTTAAACTCAAGTGCAGTTTTTAGTGTTGACAGTACAAGCACGTTGTTATTTATATCATTGGTCATTTCATTTTGGATTGATCTTCGAATAAAGCAAATTGTTAGGCCGCACTTCCCCCGTCAAACATATCACATCACGTACCGGGCAGATTCTGAACTTCCATTACACGGCGATCTTGAGCGTCCGAGCCGCCAGACGGCGCGGTCATTTTAGGTTGACTTTTTTGTACCGAACTTAACGACCCCAGGACGGTCGCCAGTGTCGCTAACAGGCAAGGTGTCGAACCTTCCATTCGTGCGCCTTCCAGACACACACTCACGGTAAAGCCATCTGCGGCTTCAGCATAGCTCCTTCAAAAAAAAAAATCCAGTTCAATGTCTTCCGCTATAGACTTGTGAACCAATGGCGTAGCGTCTTTAACGTGAAAACTGATTGTAAAAATCCCATTTGAAGAATATATTTGTGATTTAAATTTATAGCGTTTTGTTGATATTGACATTTTAAGTATTGGGAATTGGACAGACGTTGCGAACTATGGAGACATTATGGTTACAGCTCCAGAAAGTAAAGTACGTGTTGAATGAATGAACGGATGTGCTTACGCCATTTTGAAGTCGCCACGTTTTAAATCGAAAAACATCTTTTCAATCCTAGTGAATTTCGCCTTTATTATTACAAATAATCATTAAATATTTTGTCTATTATCGCAATAGAATAGTATATATTATCGCAAGAGAATCTTTTTACTATTTAAAGGAGATCGACGATACGGACAAAAAGAGATACAAAGACGGCCGTCAGCCATATCTATTTCTGAATTCGAATTTTGAATTCGGTCTTTTAGCCAACATCGTGTGACAGAGAAATAAGCTTAATAAATATATGCATAAAGTGAAAAACACGTCACCCTCTTTTTTCATAAAGGATAATCACGATCAAAAAGCAATCACGTGGAATTTGGGGATAACTATAATTAATGAGCGACACCAATAGAGTCAGTTCCACAAATAAATACATAAATACTAATATTATTTTCTGTTCATTTTAATATTTTATTTCAATTATTATTTCCACCTTAAACCTTAGTAGCCTGATTTACGACAGTGATATTTTTCAATATTACTGTGTTTACTCACCATATCAATTTTGATACTTCAGGCTTTAAGGCCATAAAGAAATCAGATAGATATACCTATGCATGAAATAACGTGAAACATTGTTTTTTTTTTATTATTGCATAACGAAACTTTACAATTTTACAGAACCAAGAGGTAAGTTTCCTACAATTATTAAATTTACACTTATTTCTAGAATCTATAAATATTTTTTCATGACCGATACAATCGCAACGCACGTCAGTAGAGTGTAATACGTGTACACCTGTCCAGGGTCTTTTAGAAGGTATTGTGGTATCTTGTCGACTTCCCCATTTTAAATTTCGTTTTAAATAATATTTTATACAACAGTAAAATACGTACAGCCAACCTATAAAAAAGACTAATAGCAATGTGAACGTTCCGTTCAAAAGACTGGTGTTCAAAATTGAAGCTCTGGGTTATTAAGGGTTACAAAACTTCGTTCCTCTACAAAAATTCGTGATGGACGTTCTTATTTCAATTTATCTCGTAACTATGCTGTGTGGCCTTCACTCGCGTAGAAACGTGCGAGTTAGTACCTCTGCTTCAGAGAAAACTGCATTTTCCCACCCACTGAGATCAGCGTTGTCTCATTTACAATGACCGCCGAATCACGTTCCAAAACTCTTAGCTTCCCCAAAGAGGTCACCAAAGAGCACAAAGCGCAACAAATGACTATTATTATTAATATTCAGACATTATCTTTTACTTACTATTGAAAACGAATTTAATATTTTATCGACGTCGAATAATTCGAGTCGATATATTCTTATTGTATAACTGCAGGTACATCAAATGTCAGATCATACACCGCCCACCGCTCTGGAGGGCGGGCGCTTTAGTTCAAAACCGATAAGATCCCGGGCCTTCTGCCCGACCAAAGGCTGTAGGTGGTGTTCAGTTGGTAAGCTACTCTTCTGCTAGAGTCCAACATAACCACCCGCCGTGGACCGGGCTTAGGTTTTTTTTTAATACTAGGGTGGTATCCGGTGTAAAGTCATCCAAACACCAAGGGGTTATTAAGACGACTACAATAGTAGCGCACCCCTTATGAGGATTCACTAGCATCCCCCGTGGGAAAAAAATTACAGATGTCGTGAATTCTCCATTTTGACAGGCCTAACGCAAAAGCTGTTTGTTGTTCGTGGAACCGGCCCTCGACAATCGATTGCAGTTGGATGGATATATTATGGGCGATGCGGCGTGCTATCGGCCAGAATTTGCATTCAAATGGCCACAGTTTGCATCGTTTGCGTCGTCGCAGCTGGTGCTTTAAGAGCGTTACTACAAAAAACTGGAGCGAAATAGTTCATTGTAAGAAAGTCTGTGCACGACCTATACATGCCACAGTGTGTACAAGGCTTACAGAGGACTTAGCAAATTTTGACTTATCATTGCAGTGTGGTTATCGGTTCTTGGCAAGTAACTGGTATCTATCAAATAACCATAATACATTTTAAACCTTAGGTGCAGCATTTTAAAGTTGAAAATGTCTTGTCAATTGTATTTGACAACAATACTTGCAGTTTCTCGAACAATGTAGTCAGGGAGCGTACTCTTAAAAACGATATTCGATATATCGTGGACTTCGTCGTGTCGTATCCTACTCTTAGTTACTACCGCTTAAAGCATTCCACCGAACGATCGAACGAACGCTATTAATTTTGACATAAGAAAGCCTCAAATGACAACGATGAATTGAATTTGACAGACGAACATTCGCAAAATTTACGTCAAATTTGCGAAAAGTAATACGATACGGTTTGAGGTGTCGTTGTAATCATCGTAAATTTGACGTTTATTTTGCGGATGTTCTGTAAAATTCAATTCATCGTTGTCATTTGAGGCTTTCTTATGTCAAAATTGATATCGTTCGTTCGATCGTCCGTTGAAATGTTTTAAACGATAGTAACTAAGATACGACACGACGAAGTCCACGATATATCGTATATCGTTTTTAAGAGTACGCCCCCTGAATTGTGACTGTTATCAAGTAATGGACTGGACTGTTTTCCCCCCATAGAAGGTGGAAGGTAATCCTCTCAGATGTCCACCTAATCTGTGGGATATTTGATGCCACCGGAGCTGCCCATGAGGAGTCAACAATATGTTGTAGTGGTTTTTAGGGTTCTGTAGCCGAATGGCAAAAAATCGAACCCTTATGAATTCGTCATGTCTGTCCGTCCTATACATATATGTCACAGCCACTTTTTTTCTTAACTATGAGAGCTGTACTGTAGAAACTTGGTGCTAGCTTCAGTAAATAGCATTAAGATTTTCATACAAAAAAAAAACAATATTTTGGGGTTCCAGTTCCCAGAACTGAAAATATAATAAAACTGAAAATATATATATATATATCATATAAAAATAAATATTTAGCAAAGAATTCTCCGCGTACCAATAAATTAGGCTGAATGGCAAAAGACAATTGCCTGAGCTTAGTCAAGAAAAAATGCTACGTATACATAGCAACATTTATTTATATTTGCTCTAGGAAAACCGCCGCTAATGCAATTGACATAAGAATTGACTCAATATCAACAAACAAAAATCTATGTGTTTAATGTTGTGTCTAAAATGTCAATGTAATGTCTATAATGTTTGTACAATGTACATACAGGCCACGTGCACCGTTTTGTATAATTTATAACCATTGCTTGCTATTTCGTCAATTGGAAAATTGCGCTTTAGTGGATTGGAACAAGGAAGGAACGTGGAATACTGAAACAGTTCTTTGACATTACGTTGCCGATTGCCGGGATCCCTTCAAAGGAGCGTCGCTAAAGACCGCCTCATCTTACTTTGTGTCTTGTTGTTATGTTTTTTTTTATGTTTGAAATAATTAACCCCTAGTAGCCTGATTTACAAAAGTGTTTTTTTTATATTACTGTGTTTGCTTGAGGGTCTAGATCAGTGGTTTTCAACCTTTTCTGGACCACAGTCACTGTCACTGGTTAATCCAAAGTAGTTAGTTTTATTTGAATATCATCTGTACCCTCCCAATTGATCGGTATTTAGCAAAAACTAAATACAGATCAATTGGGAAATAACATCAATAAATGTCTAAATTTTATTTTAAAATTTGAGGAACGATGAAGTAGAAATTTATTAAACGACTACCAAATGTACAATAAAATTGTTTATTAAACTTTTAAATATAAACACAGAATCAATAAGAAATACAATCACAATAGAAATAAGAAATGCAATACAATAACAAATATAAAATTAATAATAAAGAAAAATCAATGGCCAAGCACATACAACTAACTAACAAAACATTTTTTTTCCTCAGGAGAGGAGGCTGAGAATCCTCATGGATACCAACGCAACAGGCAAGCAGGAATGCGTTGATTATGTCGGACTCCTGGTGAATCGAGGCGGCTCGACCACACAGACCTACCGACTAAACTCAGCCTAAGCCTTTGGTCCTAGTGACCCTACTGGCTTGTATGGAAGGGGGCCGCACCTCAGGAGAGGTACGGTTAGCACTGCCCTATGGGGAGGGCATAAGCGCTAGAAGAAGGCACGGTTCACCAAAGTGGGACCGGCCTGTATTGACGGGAACCTACACGTGGCTAAGCAGAAGGCTGTGAGTAGCTTCATTCACACCGCATATTTCCCTCGTCACACTATTTCGAAATTGGTACCTAATTATTACTACAGACATTCCCCTGAAATCTCTCATTTCCACTGCATTAACCTTGCTTTTATCCTTTTGCCACACCCAGCATTCACTTTCATACATAAGTGTAGGGAACAGTATGCCTCCATGCATAGCCAATTTTTGTTTTCATAAGGTCTACCTACTGACTATAACGCCATTTTAATTAGTAATTTATGTATTGTATCTAGTCCAAATATGACGCTTTTATTATTTATATACTTATTAAAAACAATTATATATAAATACTGAGGCCCCGCAATTTTTTTTGGCTGGAAGAAATCTCACTGACAGTTATATGTTGTGGAAGCGGCCTTGTTTGCTCCTGACAGTTTGTTTACGGCAAACACGACGTACCTAGTCATAATTTTCTCGGATCTTGTCAGGGGGCGTACTCTTAAAAACGATATTCGATATATCGTGGATTTCGTCGTGTCGTATCCTACTCTTCGTTACTATCGTTTAAAGCATTTCACCGAACGATCGAACGTAGGCTATTAATTTTGACATAAGAAAGCCTCAAATGACAACGATGAATTGAATTTGACAGACGAACATTCGCAAAATTTACGTCAAATTTGTGAAAAGTAATACGATACGGTTTGAGGTGTCGTCGTAAATTTGACGTTTATTTTGCGAATGTTCGTCTGTCAAATTCAATTCATCGTTATCATTTGAGGCTTTCTTATGTCAAAATTAATATCGTTCGTTCGATCGTCCGTTGAAATGTTTTAAACGATAGTAACTAAGAGTAGGATACGAAACGACGAAGTCCACGATATATCGAATATCGTTTTTAAGAGTACGCCCACAGGATCAGAGAAGGGTACTTCAAAACTTTGTAATAACATATATGTAAATAGATTAGTAACAATAGTGAATGTAAATTAGTAGTAATACTTACTCATATAAAACTTTACTTTTATATTACACTAGCTTTCTGCCCGCGGCTTCGCCCGCGTGGATTTCGGGATTGGGTCTATAGAGGGTTAAGGGTCATAGCTTTTGCCCACGGCTACATACGCGCTTTCCAAATTCAAATTCAAATTCAAAATCATTTATTCAGTCTGGGCTGTTACAAGCACTTGTGAATGTCGAAAAGCTACGCCATCGGTTCGCAAATCTACGGCGGGAGACCTTGTACTGAGAAGAACCGGCAAGAAACTCAGCAAGGGCTGCTTTTTTCCCTGTATTAAATAGATATAGAGTCGTCTTATTAATAGTCCCGTGGGACTATCCGTTTTTCCGAGATAAAAAATACCGCAAAACCTTGCTTAAAAATCACTCTATCTATTGATGAAAACCGCATGAAAATCTGTGCAGTAGTTTTTGAGCGCAGCCTTTATTGCGCATTCCGTGGGATCTCTCAATTTTTCCGGGATAAAAAGTACCCTATTATTTAATCCGGACTTTTATCTTTACGTCTGCAAAATTTCAAAGCAATCGGTTCAGTAGTTACGGCGTGAAAGCGGAACAAACAAACAAACAAACTCGCTTTCCGATTTATAATATTAGTAAGGATAATGATTTTGTATTGTTATATGTTTAAATAAATGCCTACCTCCAGCATTACTGCGCGAACAGTTAAAATTACCGTAAATTCAAGCCGTAGGGCCCTTAGGGCCAAGGCTAGGCTGAGTTTAGTCGGTAGGTCTGTGTGGTCGAGCCGCCTCGACAGCACCAGGAGTCCGACATAATCAACGCATGCCTGCTTGCCTGTTGCGTTGGTATCCATGAGGATTCTCAGCCTCCTCTCCTGAGGAAAAAAGAAAAAAAAATGCGCATACCTACGAATCAGTGCTGACAAAACTTTGACCGCAACCGCACGCTGGCTGTAATTTCTTGAAATACAGCAAATTCGCTTTTTACTGTCTCCTTTTCCTCACGCCAGCGATCCATCGCGCCCCATTCGCATTTTCTGCCACTAATTTTGCCTTTCAATGTCAGTCTCCTACTTACCACCTCTTGTAAACATAGATCTCTTAGACACAAAAACATTTTCACCAGCTCTAAGCATTTGTTTCCGATTACAACCTTACATATTGACACCTTTTCGTATCCTATCCTATAAATTATATTATTCGACGTGATTTAAATGAGAACACGTTGAAACTACAAACTCTACCAAAGACCTGAACTGGCACGTCGTAGCTCCGTCTCTGAATCATTAAAACTTGTCCAATCCTATTATTAGTTTGTTATACCGTTGGAGCTAAGTTTCAATTTTGAACCAACGACAGAACAGGATCACACCGATGCACTGGTTACATCAATTATTCGCAGATTTTTTCTAAGAAATAAATATAATCAATACACATTGTATTATTCAAATTGATATCAATATTTTTTAGCTGTTTTACTTATTAGCCATTAATAATAAAAAACAAATGATGGCCATGATATGTGTGACGTGATGTCCTTGACAAAGACTTAGGTTCGCAGCAAATCTACAACAGCCACGAAAACCACAGTGTGCGTTGCCAATACGCAATTGCAATAATATATAAAGTAATTTCACTGTTTTTTTTTTCCCCTCTGGAGAGAGGGGCTGAGAATCCTCACGAGGAGCACGAAACGTACCCAGGATACTCCCGCAACGGTAAGTGTCACGGAAGTTATGTTGGACTCCACGCGGCCAGGGCGGTCCGTTCGTGTGACCTACCAACTAAACTCAGTCAAGCCTTGGCCATAAGGGCCTTACGGCTTGAATTTCAGGTTATCTTATCGTTCACACCGGAATGCGAGCACTGCAATTTTTAGAAATAGGCAAGAAGTACCTATGCAGACGCCTTGGTATGCAATAGCTTGCTTATTTGATCTTTGATCACTTGTTTAACTCTTAGTAGATTAACGAAAGTGATTTTATTTTAATACTAGCTGACCCGCGCCCACTTCGTTGGGCATAATTAATAATCCCCGAAGCGAGCACAAAAAGCGAACTGAATTAAACCCGAAGCCATCGCGCGCCGTCCGCTGATGATGATGATGATGATGATGATGACACTCAGCAATAATGTGGCTTTCTATTGGTGTGAAAGAATTTTTAAAATCGATGATGATGATGATGATGATGATGATGATGATGATGACACTCAACAATAATGTGGCTTTTATTGGTGAAAGAATTTTTAAAATCGATGATGATGATGATGATGATGACACTCCGCAATAATGTGGCTTTCTATTGGTGAAAGAATTTTTAAAATCGGTTCAGTAGATCCCGAGATTACCCCTTACAATTTAACAAACATACAAATATACAAACACACAAACTTTACTTCTTTATAATATTAGTATAGATTACTGTCTTTGCATGATCTAGATGAAGGGAAAAATAGCTGAAAAATTATAATATCTATTTTATATATTTATTTAGAGAAAAAAAAATGGTGTCAATTTTTTAATACTTCAGGCATTAAGGCCATAAATAAATCAGATATACCTATGCATGAAATAATGGGAAGCATTGGTTTTTTTTATCGCATAGCGACATTACACTTTTTACAGAGGACTTTTTACCAAGAGGTAAGTTTCTAACAATTATTAAATAAGTATCTCGCCTTATCTAGTTTATGTACGCGTCGGCAAGATAATGCTCCCAATTCTAGAAGGCTTTCCCCTATCCACAAACTGCATACGAATTTTATGTAATTGTGTCAAATTTCCCCATAAATGCCACTGAACGTAAATAAATTACTTTTTATCCTTTATTTATTGCCAACACTATTTTGCAGTTCACTCAAAAACATTTATTTCTGGCCAGCTGGAGACATGTTATTGCCGCTCTTTTGTCGAATCACGTTCACGAGCTATTAAGCGCTGTAAATTCGTGCTATAGGGCACACCGGGGTAGTTACGTTGACCAAAATGACCAGTTAAGTACTGAATGAACGTGAAGGGAATTCAGTTAAAACAGTTTAACTGTAACAGTACATCCAGTATATGGACGTATCAAATATGTATTTTATTATTATTTTTCCCATTGTTGTCATGGCTCAACTGGTTATAGACTTGAACGAATGCTAAAATAAGGAGACGAAATTTTAAAAATTCGATAAATAGAAGTTGTTGACAATTAATTTTTATCTAGAAACAAATAGTCCATCTAGGTAGATCCAATATCCAAAAAGAGGTCAATCAACGGATGTAACTCGACTGGTCCGTATCCTCCGCCGTAGCTTCAAGATGAAATTACATTACTTAATATGGTCCACCAAGGGATAGACTCTTTCTTCGCGTGATTGGAGATTAGGTATTATAAAATCCGAAAAAGAAAGAGGGTCACCAACATACTCCGAAGAATTGTGAACTTTAACTAACAGCAGGTAAGTCAAGCAAGTCCTGCTACTACTTTCCGACATCGTTCCACGCGACAAACCTTCCATCCTCACCATCTCAATACTTGGCAGTCCACCACTGTGCGTTTCTCTAGAAATTTTCTGCCTCGCACAGCTAAACTGTGGAATGAATTGTCGCCTGCAGTGTTTCCGAACCGTTACGATTATCCAAACTTTCAAGAAAAGAGCGTACTCCCATTTAAAAGGCCGGCAACGCGCTTGTGACTCCTCTGGTGTGCGGCGTTCATGGCGGCGGTAATTGCTTACCATTAGGTGATCCGTCTGCTCGTTTGACCCCTATCACATAAAAAAACAAAGTCAAAATCAGAGAACCAAAATCAAAATATTTAAATTTAATGTCACTAAAGATGCCACAATACGATCAATTATCTTTACTGAAAGTATATTAGCAAATATAATATCTACAAAATACTAAGATACCAAATCAAAATCAAAATGTATTCTTCAAATGAGATATTTACAATTACTTTTGCACGTCGAAGATTCTACGCCATTTCACAAGTCTACGGCGGGAGACCTTTTTTTTTACGGCGGGAGACTTTGCACTGGAAAAAACCAGCAAGGGATTTTCTTCCTGTATTTTTACAATCGTCAAAACCCAACTTCATTTACAAATTTAAATAATTTCACATTATATCTATAAGGACTATAGTTTCATTATGTTATTCAAAATATTCGGAAAAGTAACTACTGAATTTTTAAAATTAAACCTAAGCATTGTTATTATTTAAATAATTCTTAAATGCCAACTTGCCCGTAACCAAGTGTTGCAGAGTGTGGCGTTAAAGGAATCAATTAAAAAGAAAGATTCATTTTTCTTACTCACACAAATTTATTAAACGGATCGGAGTAAGAAACCGGTCACAATTTCTTTATATCTGGTGGAGGGTAGATATGCCTATTACTCCCTTGCGACGAAGTCCAACAATGCGAGGAGTGGCCGAGGAGTTCCCAGGTCTTCAAACCAGAAGGAGGACGTCCAGGTAGTTGAAGAACAAAGGTTGGCCAACCGTGAATTTGGACCCTAGATAAGTAGGGTTTACCACATAAAAACTAATATTTATAAAAACTATTTTTGATGATAGTAAATAAGCAACGATCGCTATTAAAAGGAACGTTTATAAAATTAAAAGTTGACACGAGAAGAACGTAACGTAGGTCTCGGTAAGTGTCTAGAATGATTCTGCCGACCGTTACCGGCCGCCTGCTTATTCGGCGACGGAGCGAAAACAATGGCAAAGGAATGCGGTGCCACAGTATAAAATAATATCTGTGAACCACAGAGCAGACTTAGCGCCAGTTGGACAACGAGACGTATACATCTCTTTTAGAAAAATTATCTTTAGGTCCAGGTTACCTGCCGATTAAACAATGCCTAGGCCTTAGTCCTATTAATCTTGTAGCGGTAGCATAGCCGCCACACGTGCCCCGTTACACTAGAGAAACCAGGGGGCTTTAGTGGGTAGGCCGGTCCTCTCAGACCGGAGAGCCCCACACACGGCCGCGCCTTGCCAGCGCGGTGTCATGGTGCATAAAGTGCATTTCCCCTCGCAAAAAGAGAGCCTTTTTCCTATTAATATTATAGGCTTTTTAGTGAGAGTCATATAGACCAATAACTTTCCATAAACCTACTTGGATGACCTTTGTGTACCTAAAAGATAAATAAAACATTACTATAACCTCCGGACAGCCTCAAGACTCCGCATATTCCACTAATGACATATTCGGCCTATGAAGAATCCTTAAGCTCTTTGACGACAGACATCTCGCAATAAATCAAAGCTGTCGGAGGATAATACATTTCTATACAATTACGCAGTTTGATGTTTTCTTCACTGGCAATACATACATTGTAATATTTCTCACACTTAGATATTCATTGCTGGGGAAGTTCGTGTAATTTATTATTATTATTTATTGTCATGGAAAAAGCAAGTCGTTGGTGTGTTTCTTGTGTTGGGATGAATCGAATATCTAATGAACTATGTAAGGAAGTGATTTCTTATCTCCATAACAGATAGTCTTATGTGGCTAGCGGAAAACTGTGACTTCTAACCTCCATGGGACAGGGGCGTAAGAATATGCAAGATCAGTATTAGGTTTTGGCAGTGCACGCCAGAATAGCACGCAGATCGAAAATTTTTCCTACTTACTTGACACCATCTTTTTTTTTGTTCCCCTGAGGATAATGCATTAAATTGCATACCCCGGTTGTGGCGAGCCGGCGGTTATGTGGAGCTCTCCTCCCCAGAAGGGGGAGGCCTACCTACTAAAAACCTCAGGGATGGCATGTAGGAACCCCCGGGAACACCGAGCGACTTCCGGGAACCCCTAGCCTCCGCTCCCCTGCCGATACAGGGGAGCCCTCCTCGGGGGAGGCTACAATACCTCCCCCGATCTCCACCACCGACGACGCCCCCCGGCCACGGAAGGAGTGTGGTCCCTCCTGGGTCGCCGCATCCGCGGGCGCGATTTCCTCGCGCCCGCCGGCGACCCGCGGCGACGCCGCAGCTGTGCTACCGAGGCCGGCACCACCTCCTTCGAGCGGGATCGGCCATCTCCCGACCCCGCTCGGCGGCCTCCTTCTGGAGCATCACTGCTTCACAGAAGGAGGCTACCTCCCACGTCCGCCAACATTGCCGCAATCAATGGAGACAGATCTCGCCCGATCTCTGCGACCAGGATTCGGCGCTCGAAGGCCCACGCGGGGCACTCCGCCAGCGTGTGCTGGGCAGCGTCGAGGTCGGATGCGCAGTGGTCACAATGTGTCGATCCCTCCCGTCCTATTCGACACAGATACTCACCGAAGCAGCCGTGCCCGATGAGTATCTGAGTCAATCGCTAACAATGGCTGATCCTGTAGAAGATAAACAAACGCCTTTAAATATATAAAACTTAAATTAATTTATATTGTTTTTTCGATTGTTTTTTCCTTAAGGAGAGGAGGCCGAGAATCCTCATGGATGCCACCGCAACGGCAAGTGTCACGGTGATTATGTCGAACTCCTGGCGAATCGAGGCGGCTCGACCCGACAGACCTAGCAACTAAACTCAGCCTAAGCCGTTGGTCCAATTGACCCTATGGCTTGACGTGATAGGGAGGACCGCGCCTCAGGAGAGGCACAGTCAGCGCTGCCGTATGAAGAGAGCATATGCGCTAGAAGAGGTACCGTATACCAAAGTGGCTCCGGCCTATATTAATGGGAACCTACTCGTGGTTAAGCAGAAAGCTGCTGAGAAGATGGCAAGGGGCACGATGGCTCGGACGCCGCCGCTTGCCGGTCTAGAAGGTCCTGCCTTAATTGATTGGGGGGATCGTTAAGGACGTGTCGCGGTCTACGTATCCTCTGCCGATTTTGATTGAAGTGGTTCGCTGAAGGCGGTATTGAAATAAACTTACCGATCTATGTAAATTCCTTTTATATAATAAACGCTTGCTGTTTGGTGTGCGAGCGTCACACCGAGTTCTTTTGGGAACCAGTTGGGTCTAAATCCTGGACACGGCAACTACAAGTAAGGATGTATGTAATAAAATTAAAAGCTATGCAATTGCAAACTTTAATAATAAATCCATAATTGTGGTTTTTTTTATTATTTTAGTACAAGCAGAACGCTAGTTACTTATAAGGGTTCAAAAAACAACGAAGCGTTTCGAGAAAAGTTAGGTAGTGTTGTCGTTCGTAGACTTGTCTTGACAAGAGCCTCTTACCCTCTAATATAAAATTCAGACGAATAAATTAGAAGCTATTTTCGGGAATATTCTTCAGTTTAAATAAACGATTCGTGAGTTTAAATTCATTTAAGATAACAGATTATGTAGAATTCTAATCATAAATTAATAGTTTCAGTATAACCATTATGAAATATTTTATTTAAAAAACACAAGCTCTTTGATTCTATTGCATTTGATATATTTTTTATGTCGTGTTTTGCGTATGTCGACTAATGGATGATTACTACTTTGTTGATTTGAAGACATAATTGAGGACACAGTTAGCCGTTTCGATTCCCGCACGGGGCAAAAACATTTGTTCTACACCGATTAAGCAATTTGGTGCAACCATCTGCTATGTTTCCATGCATCCCAGCCGTATGGGCTTTATGGCCTTAGGCTTAAGGCTGAGCTTATCGGTAGGTCATCCCAATTAAGCCGCCTCTATCGGTTTGGACAGAAAAACTGTGAACGCTGTATATTCGTTTGCAATGTAAGTGGAAAAAATTTAATAATTTACGACATCACATTAGAAACCCCAAAAATAACAGTATTTCTCCACTATTTAATGAATATTATCTAAATATATAAAAGAAGAAACTGACTGACATATCAACGCACAGCCCAAACCGCTGGTCCTAGAGATTAAAAATTTGGCACGTAGGTTCCTTATAAGGTGTAGGGGTGCACTAAGGAAGGATTTTTCAAAATTCATCCCTTAAGGGGGTGAAATGGGGGTCCAAAGTTTGTATGGAGAAACAAGATTTGTTTGAATATTTTATTCGAAACTTCGCAGGAGTACTCCTAACTATAAATGAGTAAACACGTCTTTCAGGATTTTTGAAAATTCAACAACCTAAAAGGGGGAAATGGGGTGAAAGTCTGAAAATCGACAATGGGTATTGTTTCTATGATTTATCGGGTCGCTGATTACGAAAACAACAATGATTTTAAAATCCAACGTGGTGGACGTGAAATAACATCTCCCCTGTCGGGGTGAAATGGGGTTGAAATGTCAAACTATCAATATGGGTATCGTTTTTATGGTTTTTTGGGACGTTCATTACGAAAATGGCATCGATTTTAAGATTGAATATTGTGGACATACGGGTCACACTGAGAAGCCCCTTTATGTAGACGGTTGAAAAATACGATTAGTACGCGGGCGAAGCCGCGGGCACAAGCTAGTTATACATATAAACCTTCCTCTCCAATCACTCTATCTATTAAAAAAACCGCATCAAAATCCATTGCGGAGTTTTAAAGATATAAGCAAACATAGGGATATAGGGACAGAGAAAGCAACTCTGTTTTAAATGATTGTATGCGCGTGTCCTGCGGTTGATTTTTTTTTTTTTAGTTGTGCTAATTTACACAGGTACCTGTTTTTGGTAATTTGTATCCTTCTGTGGCTTAAGGGTAGTCATACTCTCATTAAAATCTCTTCGGCAGTGTCGTGTGAGGCGGGTCGTTACGTTCCCTAAAACATGGTTGAGCGAAGCGATGGCTGGTTCATGCGTCATGCTCGTGAACGGGTGCTGCCAGCGGAGATTAGCGATGGGCGATTGTTGCAAAAAAAGCAATCGACTAAATCGAAAATTGTATCACTGCGCATTCGATTGTCGATTTAGTAGTTCCTCATCATGATTATTCGAATAACAATCGACGAACTACTAATTCTATACTACTAACTGGGATTGCGATCCTCAATACATAGTATGTATTGAGTTAGTAGTATAGAATTATAGTTGTGCGACGCATGAGAATTTTTGCGTATATTTTACTACTACTGAATTACTAAACTACTTTCTGATTGCGTATGGAATGGCAAACGGAGGGCATGCGGATGGTGTATTACTTAAAGTATTACTATATTACTTTAACATTTGGTTTTCTCATATAGGTACTTACATTATTAATAATTCAAACTGATATTTAATAAGGACATCAAATCAATCATCACAGTGGTTAACGTAAAGTAAGCAGTAGCGTAGCGCACGCCTGCCGCAGTACACTACACAACACAGCGCTGAGCGCACCATCTTAGTATTTAAATTACTTATTTAGTAGTATACGAATTAGTAATACGAGAATCAATAGTAATGGCGATGAACTACTAAATCGACAATCGAACGCGCACAGCGCAGTGGTACAATTTTCAATTCAGTCGATCACTTTTGCAACAATCGCCCATTGCGTGCGGTGTGTGCGCTACAGTTTAGTTACTTTAGTTATTCAGTCAGTTCTCGTCCGCTGCACGGCACGGGCGCACGCCGTTAGTAGATAACAACGGAGCGGCGTCGATTGTTATCGACTTTTATCGACTAAACTGAACAATCGACTAATTCGATTACTTTTAGTAGTTATCGCCCATCGCTAGCGGAGATGAGTCTGCTCTTTGCTATACTGGGTACTACTCGTATTTATTATAATTTTAATTTAACTTTAATATATTCTTTTAAAACTGTATGACACGGCATTCCTAATATAGGAATGTTTACTAAATATTTTTTGATTAATTATACTATGTAATGGAAAGTGACTTCATGAATTATCAATATTGAAGTCATTTTCCAAATTGATGACTCTGTATCTATTTAATACAGGGAAAAAAAACAGCCCTTGCTGAGTTTCTTGCCGGTTCTTCTCAGTACAAGGTCTCCCGCCGTAGATTTGCGAACCGATGGCGTAGCTTTTCGACATTCACAAGTGCTTGTAACAGCCCAGACTGAATAAATGATTTTGAATTTGAATTGAATTTGAATTTATACTACCTATCTATTCATTGCAACTTAGTGAAAGAATTTCCTGTCAAAACTTTCTATTATGAAAAAAATATCTTGGCATAGTATTGGTAAAAAGTGTAATAAACTCGTGCGATAAACGAAAGTAACTTATTATAACGTTGTTATGTAATTTTATTGCACTTCGTAAAAATATTTTATTCCTATTATTTTTACTGTGAGTATAACGAAAACTCTGTGTAATGTATAGTTAGCTATATAAAGTTTTCACTGTATGTAGCAGACACTGGCATTACTTGTTGACATGTCAAAGCATCGATGAATCCCAATAGAACATAGAAATCGACATTTTCTGTGCAGCCAAGAAACTCAGACGGGTTGTGCCAATAAAAATTAACAGTATTTTTTTTTTAAGTCAAACTTTTATTAAATGCGCTAAAAAGAATAAAATAAACTTATAACGTTTAAACGTTAAAAGTAGTCTATAAGTAAGTAAATCTCACGACAAGCTTTTATATGTAAAAGTTTATTTTGTTCTTTTTAGCGTATTTAATAAAAGCTAGAATTCATTTTTTTTACTTTTAATTTATTTTCCGACTAAAAAACCAAGCTTAGCAAACTCTTTCATTTGATACCCATATTGTGGGGGTGCATTGTACATAATTGGTCCGCCATCTTGGGAAAGTCCGCCATATTGGATTAAGAGTGACGTCACATTATTTATCGAGGTGTTCTTTGCAAGCCCTTTCATTTTAACCCATATTGTTGGGGTGCATTAAAAATAATTGATCCGCCATCTTGGTAATGCCGCCATGTTGGATTTAGCATGACGTCACACACATAACCATAACCTTATCAACTGACTTACACGTGCATGTAAAATTTCAGCTCAATCGGAGACCGGGAAATGGGTCAAATTAAGATTCCAAGATTTTCTTACATAGTTACAAGTGAAGCTAATATAAAAGCTTGTGAAAACAATATAAAAACTGATTCATTGTACGACCATACTGAATGTGACACTATATAATTATGTCCTACAACTTACAGCACGCAGCGCCACCGTAATGGCGGCCATATTTCACAGACCCATCACACTAGCTCAAAGGAAAATGACAGATGGCGCAAACTATGCAAGTTGAAGGGACTTTTGAAATCGTTTCACGTACATTATGCCAATTTTTTTTACCGAAGGAGATTTGAGTTTGCTATTGGCACGAAGCTAATGTCGTATTCGATTTTTATGGCTTGATACAAAGAAAATACTTACAAATGAATTATGTGTTGCGGAAGATTCCAGAATAAAAATTTGTTCCCGTACCAACTGATATCGAGCGGAGAAACCAAATACACTGATAATATGATATATTACTGGCCTACATTACGCCAGCTTTTTGGTCCCTGAATATAAACATTAAAATCAAAATAATCTTTATTAAACATAAGACTGTACAAGCACATACCTATAGATGTCAAACAAACCCCTTATGATAAGGCCGGCGCCACTTTGGCTCCCCGCGCCTCTTCTAGCGCTTTTGGGCCCTCTTTATGGGTCTGCGCTGCATCGCCCATCTCTTGAGGGGAGGTCGCCCTCACGAAGTTCCTATATGGTTCTTAGAACTTAGGCACAGGCTAAGTTTAGTCGCTAGGTCATGTGGTCCGACCGTTCTGGCCGCGTGGAATCCGACTTAACCTCCGTGACACTTGCCGTTGTGGGGGTATCCTGGGCACGTTTCCTGCTCCTTGTGAGGATTCTCAGCCTTCCTCGCCTGAGGAAAAAAAAAGTCCAACAAATAAAGAAGCTTGAGAACTACATAACCTTAAAAAAGTTCCTCTACAATTTTATTACTGTTTGGGAATCCAAAAACTGACGATTTAAAAACTTTTTAAGGTTCCGTACCTCAAAAGGAAAAAACGAACCCTTATAGAATCACTTTGTTGTCCGTCTGTCCGTCCGTCTGTCAAGACCCTTTTTTCAGGAACGCGTGGAGGTATGAAGCTGAAATTTATATCAATTACTCAGGTCTACTGTCCCTTGAAGCTGTGAAAAAATCAAACTTCTAAGCCAACGCAATCAAAAGATACAGCCGTTTATGCCGCAAATTTTCGACACTTGCAAGGGAATCAAAACCTACAGGGTGCTTCCCGTAAACTCAGAATCTTGAAATTTGGTACGAAGCAACGTCTTATAGCATAGATAAAGGAAAAATTACGAAAACCATAAATTTTTAGTTACATCACATAATATATATTTTTTTAATAATTTTTAAACTTACTACCCATTTCCTCACAAACGCGTAGAGGTATTAAATTGAAATTCATACCAAATACTCAGGTCTATAATACCTTTAAGCTGTAATAAAATCAAACTTCTAAGTCAACGCAATCAAAAGAAACAGCAATTTAAGCTGCATATTTTGAAACTCGCAAGTACTCGCAGGGAATCAAAACCTAAAGGGTACTTCCAGTCGACCTAGAATCTTGAAATTTGGCATGAAGCAACGTTTTATAGCACACATAAAGAAAAAATTCCAAAAACCTTAAATTTTTAGTTACATTACCAAATATATATTTTTTTAATAAATGTAAACTTATACTTTTTTCCTCATGAACGCGTAAGCTATCAAGTTTGAAATTCATATCAAATACTCAATAAAAATACCATAGTTATGACTCGATTGTCGTAATGAACGAACTTTGTAAACCTTGCAGGTTTGTACGGAACCCTCGGTGCGTGAGTCCGACTCGCACTTGGCCGGTTTTTTTTATTTACTATCTTTCGTGTTGCACGATTAAAAATTTGTAACGGGAGGACATCGGGCATGAAAATTGGTACTATGTGTTATTTCCCGTTTATTTATGTTACACGTACGTTGTATTTAAATTACAGATATGAGATACTGAGAGCTGATTCATCTTCGTCTGCGTAGAACACTTATAATTATCATCATATTTAGAACAATTCAAACAGTATGTTTAGAAATTGTAGGCTATATGTTATATTATTCTGATGTCTCCTCTTTTTGAGAGCACTCCCTTAACCGCCTCAGCCAAAATTGGGATTCTTGGTGTCGACATATCGAGCGTAGTTCAGTTCCGTGGTCACTTAGAAGGTAAGGCTAAACTAGCCTCGAAGAAGCTTGTTGTGCTCAATAGATCGAGGCGGTATTTCACACCGCCCACCGTCTGCAACTTTATAAGGCACAGGTCCGGCCTCATATGGAATACTGTTCTCATCTTTGGGCAGGGGCGCCCCAATACCAGCTTCTCCCTCTAGACCAGATTCAACGCAGAGCGATTCGGATCGGCGACCACCAGAAAACTTCAAGTCGGCTTGACCCTTTGGCATTGCGTAGAGATGTAGCTTCTCTCTGCATACTCTATCGCATTTATTACGGACGGCTCAGAGGAATTATTTGGACTAATCCCTGCTACTACTTTCCGACATCGTTCCACGCGACAAACCTTCCATCCTCACCATCTCAATACTTGGCAGTCCACCACTGTGCGTTTCTCTAGAAATTTTCTGCCTCGCACAGCTAAACTGTGGAATGAATTGTCGCCTGCAGTGTTTCCGAACCGTTACGATATCCAAACTTTCAAGAAAAGAGCGTACTCCCATTTAAAAGGCCGGCAACGCGCTTGTGACTCCTCTGGTGTTGCGGGCGTTCATGGGCGGCGGTAATTGCTTACCATCAGGTGATCCGTCTGCTCGTTTGCCCCCTATCACATAAAAAAAAATGTATAAACTATATTGTTATAAAGTTTCATTAAAATCCATACAGTAGTTTTTTCGTGAAAGAGTTACAAACAAATTTACCAACAATCAATCCATATTTACAAACTTTTGCGCTTATTCTAAATATTAGAAGGGATTTCCGAGAAAAGCTGTGACAAAGTGTCAGTCACCGCAGTAAGAATTTCTTTTACGTCTTAAAGTACAAAATCTTATCGAGGTATGGAATTGTTTAATAACTTCAATATATCAGTTCGGTTATATATAAGATAAAAACACATAATAATAAATAAACATATGTACGGCCAATGAAACCATAAAACATACACGGCAAAATTTATAGCTCGAATAGATACACGCGAGCTTTACATGGCGGCCATATTTTTGTTTTACTTTTTTTTTTCGATAGTCGACTGAGTTGGCAACATGTGTCATACAGCCATAATCTTTGGTAACATTTCATAATCGGAAATATTCTATTCAATTATAAAAGTAAATGTGTAAAATGTCAATTGTTCAATGTAACAAATTTAAATAACACAAGTAAAATTAATGATTTATTGATTTATTATACATATATGGAGAACTCATTGATCTTGACATTAATATATGGGAACAACTCATAATTAGTTTGTGTTGTAATGAACAACCCCATTTGATAAATGTTTTATTTTAATTTTATTATAAATATAAAATTAAAAATTGACCTTCACAGTTTCTTGCCTTATTCCTCAAGAAGACTACTAGGAAATTGGGAGACCATTTCCGAGTAGATTAACAGATATATAATCCTTAATAATTGTAACACTTTTTTTTTCACTGATTTTAAGTACTATTAAAGACACTTTTTATTCATATTGATTAAAATCACTTTTAAATTGTATCTCGCATTGGTTATGTTTTCGTCGAATTGTTACTTTGACATTGACAGTTCTATAGTGTGGACCGCTTATCATGATCCTAACACCATTATCTTATGGCGCAAATTAGGCAATCAAATCTAGCCAAGCGTCGTCTACAAAGATTTTCTTTATCAATAATACTGAAACATCACTCCGGAATTCATAGATTAAAAACAGTGTCGTAGATTAATAACTGCCCACAGATTATATACCGGATACTAATTAACAACAAATTATTTGCACTGCCGATTACAAAAATATCGTTTAGGATTAAACTTAAATTAGGAAGAATTTATTTATTTGTGGCGGATCGAAAAAGTTTCCACATCATCCTAGTTTCGTATAACAAACATTACATACATACATTCTAGTCTGGGATGCACGTGGTGAATGTCTTTGCCTGATCGGTGGTAATGTATAACTAATCTGTGACTTGGATAGATCTGAAATCTGGGAATCGATCTATTGTAAAAATCTCACGCATATTTCGGGATATAAAGACGTATAAAAGTTACAGAAAGTGGTGTCAGGATCACAAATTCTTCAGGATCGATTTCAGGAGTATTTTACTTAACAAAATTATCCATATATGTTGGAACATAATTTAATTCAGTTGCCACCGGCACTTAAGAAAAAATAATAAACTAAAATATATACATATTGAAAGCCCGATAAAAAGGGCAAAAAGGTACCGGGAGGTAGTTATAACTGAAAGGCCCGGCCCTACAAATTTTATGTAAGGAAAATATATAAAATACTATATTATTGAAGAAATTATATAAAAGTTAAGAAAGAATAACTGCAATATATTAAAGAAGAGTTAAAATAGAGTGTCTGGACCCAGTCTCAAGGAAGGTATTCAGTACTAACCACCGGGGGATGGGAATCTAGTATAAGAATACATGTTTTTCTTTAGATTTTAGAACTACCGATTTAGATTAATATATATATTAAATATATAAAACTTAAATATATATAGTTATTTATATGGATGTTGATAATTAAATCAGTAATTTTGTTATTTTGTATTATTTGTGTTTTCTTTATAACTCTAGTTGGTGAGTAGGAGAATTATTAGATTACATAATATGATATAAAATCTTACTTATGCCATAAATAAACACACGCCCTTAACAACTCGTTACCCCTAATTTTAATAAAAATTATTCTTGTGTCTAATATGTATTCAGATAAGTACTTCCGAGGGCGGTCATAACGAGCGGTCCGAATGTTTTTCAACAGTATTATTTATACCATTCTCAGTTAAATACTTCCTTAGCAGTGACGTTGGGGGGACATTTTCCGAAATAAATGACAACACAATTTTCATAATTGAAACAATCACGGAAATACGAGCTTTCTTTTAATTTTAGTCTCTTAATGAGTCGAGTTGTCATGTGATTATTAATTAATGTTTTTTTTTGTTAGTCTTAATACTTTTAATATACTTTTTGTTTGGTGTATTGTAAATATAATTATATTACATTTAATTCAGTTTGAATATCAAGAGACTTAAGTTACAAAAATATTGTGGGTTTGAACGAGTTTCTAGAACATTGTTTTTAAGAGAATAACTAAATAAATAAAACCTGCAGTCAAGCTGCGCAAGCAGTTTTGCGAAAGATAAAATAGAGGTTGTTGTTTAAATAATAAATTGAAATAAAATAAATAAATATCAAGACTACCATATTGTGAAGCTCGTAATTTATACAAATGCAATAATTTCCATAAATAGCTCTGAACGTCCTATTAAAGAGGTAACATTACTCCCATGGGAAAAATTTCCATTTGATAAATAGGTTTTTTAGTAAAACGTTCCGGAGGAAGTATCTACGCAGATTTATACTACTGCCGACCCTTTGACTACAGTATAGCGCTATTTGTCATCTTTATGGCTGGCTAGAATATTTTTTTGGACAAAATTACATTCGTTTTATAGGCTACTTCACAAAACGTAAGGTGTATGAAAATATTGAAATTTTATAATTAATTTTGTGTGAAAGTTGTTACAATGACAGTGACAGATTTTGTGGCATTATGTCTTTTTTTTATTTTGTTGACTTTGCGTCATGGTCTATTTAGTCGTTACAATTGGCGCACTTTATTCTTATTTTTTGTAGTATTACTTAAATCATAACAATGGTTCAATTTTAATAACTGATATAATGTGAACTTGCTTAAACTTGTAAAAGAAGTTGGGTTCAGACTATTGATCTGAGGCCAGTTTCTAATTGATGACTCTGTCACAAGGAGAAAAAGTTTGAAACGTCAGGCAAGAGTGTTTCCTGGGTGAAATCATAGATGGCGATGGCAGTACATAATGAAACTATAATATTTATAGATATGTGTATTTTTTTAATTTGTAAGGGGTTTGGAATGGTTCGAAAAATACAGGAAGAAAAAGGCCCTTGCTGGTTCTTTCCAGTGCTAGGTCTCTCGCCGTAGACTTGTGAATTGTGAATTGTCTTGTGAATGTCGTCCGAGCCGCGAAAAATTTTCTTGCGTAACTTTGTCCCTTTCATACTGAATATGTTTCTACCTACAAGCAGTAGACAGTCTGTCGCCGTCATCAGCTCGTTTAGTAGTGACGCCATAAAACAAACGGGCTAGCGGTAATATCGACAAGCATAAATAGCATTGCACGCTTACTCCATGTTTACGCCGATGGCTGCCATAAAGCAAACTGGATAGTTATGATGCTGCTGTGCTATTTTGAGACATAAACACGAAATATTCAAAATTTATGGCAAAAAAATGACGTCTTCGATCTAAAGTTTGATTTCGTATGAGGTCTGAAGAGTTATTTTTCTCTGAAGCCTAGACGCACTAATATATATATATATTAACCAAATCAAAACTTGTGTACTACAAAACGCATATAAATCACATATTCTGTAACTCACTTACACAGAAAAATCCTTTCCGAAACAAAATATCTAAACAAGGTTCGAGAAAAAGGCTTTTGCAAATATGCGAGAATAGAAAATTTGTTTGGTTAAATTATACAAATTGAAACTAATATTTATCTTTTTAATCTAAAAAACGTGAAATGTTTATAATAATTTCTTCCTTTTCTCTTGCCCTGTCCCCAATTCTATTTGGGGTCGTCGCCAAAATTTCCTCCTCATCCGCTCGCGTCCATCACTCGCTATTTCGACACTCACTCCCTTATTTAACATTCACACAGTCCATCCATCGTTTCTTCGGTTTTCCTCTCCCTACACGCCCATCCACTTTTAAGTCCGTAATCACACAGTTCATCCATCGTTTCTTCGGTTTTCCTCTCCCTACACGCCCATTCACTTTCAAGTCCATAATCACACAGTCCATTCATCGTTTCTTCGGTTTTCCTCTCCCTACACGCCCATCCACTTTCATGTCCACAATCACACAGTCCATCCATCGTTTTTTCGGTTTTCCTCTCCCTACACGCCCATCCACTTTCATGTCCATAATCACACAGTCCATCCATCGTTTTTTCGGTTTTCCTCTCCCTACACGCCCATCCACTTTCATGACCACAATCACACAGTCCATCATCGTTTTTTCGGTTTTCCTCTCCCTACACGCCCATCCACTTTCATGACCACAATCACACAGTCGATCCATCGTTTTTTCGGTTTTCCTCTCCTACACGCCCATCCACTTTCATGACCACAATCACACAGTCCATCCATCTTTTTTTCGGTTTTCCTCTCCCTGCACGCCCATCCACTTTCATGTCCACAATCACACAGTCCATCCATCGTTTTTTCGGTTTTCCTCTCCCTACACGCCCATCCACTTTCATCATGTCCACAATCACACAGTCCATCCATCGTTTTTTCGATTTTCCTCTCCCTACACGCCCATCCACTTCCAAGTCCATAAGCACACAGTTCATCCATCGTTTCTTCGGTTTTCCTCTCCCTACACGCCCATCCACTTCCAAGTCCATAATCACACAGTCCATCCATCGTCTCTTCGGTTTTCCTCTCCCTACACGCCCATTCACTTCCAAGTCCATAAGCACACAGTTCATCCATCGTTTCTTCGGTTTTCCTCTCCCTACACGCCCATCCACTTCCAAGTCCATAAGCACACAGTTCATCCATCGTTTCTTCGGTTTTCCTCTCCCTACACGCCCATCCACTTCCAAGTCCATAATCACACAGTCCATCCATCGTTTCTTCGGTTTTCCTCTCCCTACACGCCCATCCACTTTCATGTCCATAATCACACAGTCCATTCATCGTTTCTTCGGTTTTCCTTTCTCTACGCGCCCATTCATGTCCATAATCACAGATACACACTTATATGACTAAAATACGAGTGTCGTGTGTACACATACAGACACACTGTATTACACATTTATACACTTCGTATGCGTTTCACTGCATAATCAAAATCAAAATTAACTATATAGAAAGCTCTTTTGAATCGTCCAATTTTTTTTCCTACCACCCATTCAGGACATATTTTTTAGCTGATAAGAAGAATGGGCGCAAGAAACTTATCAGCTTTATCAAAAGTAATAACAATATTTACAAAAATTATGTCATTATCATACAATGCACATATGTGTTTACAATTTATACGGGATAACGAAAATTCCGACAATTTAGAATGTAATGTCTTCAAATCAACACAAGCATTGGCATCATTTAAATAATCATTACTTTGTTAATTAGCCCTTACAATTAGCGTCTTTATAAAATGTACTTGAACTTATGAAAAAGCAATTCAGCTATACTATGTGGAATCTTGTTATAGAAAATTATACGTTTGCCCATAAACGAACCTCTAGTTTCTAGCCTGTACGTTGGAGCGCAAGTTTATTTTTTTATTTTTATTTCTTTGTCTGATTCATATGGCCTAATTTTTTTTTCACATTTAAGCTTATAAAACATATTTTTACGAAAGATGGTAACCTAAGATACAATGTGTGAAAAAGGCACACTTTTTGATAAAATGGTTTCCGAGATAATTAACTTTAAAAATTTTGGGGCCATATGAATCAGAATCTGTGACATATGAATCAAATTAGGATAGAAATGAAATTCTAGTTAGAAAAATCAGTCAATTTTTTTTAAAATCACAGTAAATGCACATGATGCTTATCATAATACTTAAATCTAGTCATCACAGCGTAATATGGCACTTGACAATATCAATCATCACAATATTAATTACTTTTTAATACGTTCTGCAATTTTCTTCTTCTCTCTTTTTTCTTCCTTAGATAGTACTTCCTGGTGGCATTTTTGTGTACTGTAATATAAAAACGAAGATTACAAATTTATTAATAATCATACTTAAAAATGCCTTTAAATAAGACTGTCTCAATTTTGACAACATGCAGATACAGTATTGTATTTGTATTTGCCACTACAGTAGGTATGTATACAAATAATACACTGTTTGACACATGACTGAAATTTCAATATTTTAAGGAATTTCAAGTTACAGATACCTTATTATTGACCTGACGTTTCAACCCAATTATGAATAATGTATACCTATTAAAAGGTGAGTAAAAATTGTAAGAAAAATTCTTGAGCGGGAATCGAACCCACGACTTATCACGTTACGTTATAACGGTCTTAAAAGTTAATATATTGTTACAGTATATTACCCTTTTCGTCTAAGCAGTAGTTTGAGCCTATAAACTACCGCTAAAACTAATAGTTGAGTAAGTAGGTAGTTTCATTAACCACTCGTTATTATTTTATTTATGTTATTTAGTTAATTAATTTGATTTTTAAACTCTCATTTAAACGAAGTTTGTTTTTATTGCTTACCTTTATTTTATTACCTAGACGAACGGAGTTTAATACCAATATATTAGTTTTAATTTCAGGTATAGTCTAATTTTCGAAAATATTCGTCGATAGATATAAAACCCCTTTGACGTTATTAGGACTGCTGCGAAATTTACAGCTACTGTTTTTAGACACGTAAATAACATTAGGTTCATACGAAATGACTTGTTACAGGCGTAACGTGCCGCCAATGTAACGTTTCATTAACAATATGTGTGACATTCTGATTAATATGGTATTTTTACCATATGAATCAGACACATATCAATCAGAATTTACCCATAAACATCGATAAATCATCACACGTTGCAATTAAAGATTGTTATTTATACATAGGTTTTTGTTCCCCAATGGCATTATATTTCCCGCAGATTCAAGATTGAAAACCATTTACTTTAATTATAAAAACGAACATACTAATCAGAAACACAGGTGTACCAAGGCTATATGAATCAGATATTTACCTTTATATCTCCGCGACGACACGAACCAGCCACACTTTTCAGCCACGACCACGTCAACCGAGCCACTGGCTACCACCAGCGCGGGAAAGGGTCGCCTCATGTTTCTTAATTAGCTGGGTACGTTCGAGTGAAGCGCGTGAATATGAATCAGACTTTTGTGCCGGACACTCACTATTTTTTTATTTATAAATAAACAATCGTAAATATTAGTACCATTTTTTTTGGTGTAAAGAAACAACTAATATTCTTTCGTAATAATTATAATTTACATCAATTTATCAATATGAAATAATGTTATTGTTAGTAATGTTCAAGAAACTGGGTTACGGACACACCATATTAGTCAGAAGAACTACTTTTAAATATTTTTTTGAAATATTTATATAAATATTATTTAAAAAAAAAACTTGTGCAAGATAGACAATAGTCTGAAATATGTTATAAAATTAATTGCAGACTGATTTGTCAGTTACTTACAAAAATAAACCTCAAGACATCGAAAATTTAGGGTTCGAAGAATCACTCTTATGCATTTGAAATTTTTTCATAAATATACTGGCCCGGTAAAGTCATTATATTAATCTCTTTTAATAAATCTGTAAGATTTCCTCAAGAATCCCTTGGTACCAGACTATTTTTAATATTCAAAACGTCAATTATTCGAACCTCTCGGCTACCATAGTCAAAACAACAAGGTTTTGACGTAAGCTTTCTAACGTTCGTAAAGCCAGCGACACACTTCGATAAATTTAAATAATATCCACAGACCCACGGCATATTCGAGCGATATTGAGATCCGACTGGATCCGACCGGCGATTTGCATTTGAATCGGACCAAAAAAGACAATAGTTCACAGCGGAATGGATTCCAGGAATCATCGACCGACGGCGATGTTTACGTGGACTGATTGGCAGTGGCAAAAAAAGAAGCCAATGTATTGAATATATCCGGCTATTTTCAAAAATAGATTCGTAAAATTACACTGTTAAAATACTACTTTTCACGTATGCTTTCTTGCATCGTTTGTTTTGTAACATAAAATGAAGTAACTCTTTATTGCACACCAAAAAGCAAGAACGTAGTTTGACGACCTCCATAGTCGAGTGGATAGTACACCGGTTTCAAGGTGTCGCCATCTCTGAGGTCCCGGATTCGAGTCCCGGTGGGGGCAGATGTTTGTGTGATGAATGCGAGCATCTGTACCTTAGTCATGGTTGTTGATATATATTTCTATAAAATTATTTATATATGTATAATATATGTATGTCTATCCGTTACCCTAGATCCCATTGCACAGCCTTACAGAGCTTAGTTTGGGCTGGCTAATAATAATTGGTGTAAGTGTAACAAATATTTATTTATTATTTATTTATAGACAAAAAATTACAAGAAATATCAAATGTAGAACAGGGAAGTACAAAAATGAGATTGAAATAGGGAGTGGGTGCACTAATTGGATTGGACGTAAATAGGCTATAACTATTTTAAGGTAAGGAAGCATTGAAGGGAAGTGAGCACGGAATTGATTTTTGAAGGACTCCAGCGTTCGCGCTCTCCTAATTCTCTCAGGGAAAGAGTTCCATAACCGGACGGCATAAGCCGAAAAAGAATATGAATTGGTAATGATATGTTTAACAAATAAATAGTTTACTTTAGTTAAAAAAAAGAATTAAAAAGGAAATACGTAATTAATTTTTATGACTTTTGGAAGTTATATTATTCAGTCAATAAATAAAATATACAAATATTTCTTACACTTATACAAATTAGCCCAAAGTACGTTTTGTAAGGCTTGTGTTATGGGAACTAGGGTAACGGATAGACATACATATATTATTCACATATAAATATTTTTGTTAGTAATATATTGCTAGCTTCCGTCACCGTTCTACGCGACACAACATTCATCCTCATCACCTACATAGACAGACGCTTGGCAGTCCACCACAGTGCGTTTTTCCAGGAATTTTCTGCCACGCACTACAAAACTGTGGAATGAATTATCGCCTGTAGTATTTCCGAACCGATGCAATATCGAAACCTTCAAAAAAAGAGCATATTCCCAATTAAAAGGCCGGCAACGCATCTGTGACTCCTCTGGTGTTGCGTTTGTCTATGGGCAGCGGTTATCGCTTACCATCAGGTGATCCGTTTGCTCGTCTGCTGCCCTATTTTATAAAAAAATACAATATTTTTTCTACCAATCGATATTGAACTCTATGATTTCTGGGTTAAAGGAATGTGATAGATTTGGATAGATCGCTGCGTTGTTGTCTGTACATGAAATCATAATCAACGCTAATCGAACATGTATAATAAATTAAGCCTGAAATACAGTTGGCTAGCCTTGTCGGCAAACCACAAGAACAATTTAATCCATGGGCAACGGTTATCGCTTACCATCAGGTGATCCGTTTGCTCGTTTGCGGCCCTATCTTATCACAACACAACATAAGCTATATATATATATACATATATTAGCAACACAACACAAGCATCTGCCCCCACCGGGACTCGAAGATGGCGCGACACCTTGAAACCGCTGTACTAGCAGCTCGATTACAGATGTCATCAAATCTGTCAATATTGACGGTTTTTTTTATTTATCAATTTACTATACATATTAAACAAAAATGAACAACATATTAAAAAATGTGACATATACGAGGTGTGGCTTATTTCTGAAATAAATCTCTTTCATCCCACGTACGATATAGATATTCTGAAAAACGTGTGTTTCTATAAAAAATTAAAATGTTAATAAATATATGTGATAAACCCTAATAACTATGTAGTACTAGCGGCCCGTCCGGCTTCGCACGGGCAGACATAAATAGATACAGATATTTAAGTTATAAGCATACTTCATCATCAGCCCCTCTTCGTCCACTGCTGGACGTAGGCCTCTTCGAGTGTACGCCACTGAGATCTATTTTCGGCTTCTCGCATCCAGCTCCTGCCAGCCGTCTGCGCAAATCATCACTCCACCTTGCCTGAGGACGTTCCTACACTACGTTTGCCGTTTCGCGGTATCCACTCTAGAACACGTTTGCCCCAACGGCCATCGGTTCTACGGCTAACATGGCCAGCCCACTGCCACTTCAGTTTGCTAATCCTGTGGACTATGTCGATGACTTTGGTTCTCTGACGTATCACCTCATTTCTGATGCGATCCCTCAGAGAAACGCCGAGCATAGCCCTTTCCATAGCCCGCTGAGCGACTCTGAACTTGTGGACTAGTCGTGCCGTCAGTGTCCACGTTTCGGCTCCGTAAGTCATTACGGGTAGGACGCACTGATTGAAGACTTTCGTCTTTAGGCGTCGACGACGTAAAGACTCGACGTAGTTTCCCAAATGTCGCCCAACCCAACTGAATCCTCCTATTCACCTCGTTCTCAAAGTTGTTTTTGCCTAACTACAGTATTTGCCCAAGGTATACATATTTGTGAACAACTTCGAGAACACAACAATAAGCATACTAATTAAAAAGATTAAAACTAATTAAAACTACAATAGTTAGACATATGGTCTCGCGAAGTTTTTTGTACATATTGATATATTCTATAATATTGTCGAACATTTTTTTGTCCTATCATTAATACTCTTCGCAGCGGATGCGATGAAAGACATTTTATGGGTAATTTTTTTACACCTTCGGTTGGTTTTAATAAGAATTTCTATAGTTATCTAGTACTAAATATACATACATACATACATACACTCACGCATTTTTCCCACGGGGGTAGGCAGAGATTACGTCCTTCCACTTGCTACGGTCCTTACATATCTCTTTCGCTTCATCTACTTTCATAACATTCCTCATACATGCTCGACGATTGCGGGTACTTCTGACCTGGCCTTTTTTGAGGACACTTTCGATTTGTTCGAAATATGTTCGCCTAGGTCTTCCTCGTCCCGTAACTCCACTCACTCCAGCTTCATAAATCATTTTGGTCAGTCTACTTTCATCCATCCGTTCCACATGCCCAAACCACCCAAGCATCCCTTTCTCTATTCTTGTCACAATATCCTCTTTACTAAATATAGCCTGTTTTATTCAGTGATAATGTAGCTTTCTAATGAAAAAAGAATTATTAAAATCGGTCCAGGACTTCTTGAGTTTATTCGTTAATACAAAAATACAAATCTTTTCTCTTTATAATATTATTAGTGTAGATAATACAATACACTACAAAAAAAATATGTTGTAACGGCATGGTACACGTGGAGCAATTCGCACGGGACTCTTTATAAATATTTCTCCAGTACAAAAATGCAAACGAGTTAATCCAGATGAGACGACATCCAGAAAATTTACACTCACCAACTAAATAAGATCGCAGCTGCGTACACAAGCTCACCTTTTGTTTCACCTAACGCACATTAATATGTATAAGATTCAGCATCTTGTCCCATTAAAGAAGAATTTACGGCCATTCTTACATCCGCGCAGGTAAAAAGGCAAAGTGATAACGTAACTTCATAAATAATGAAGAGGGCGATTGCCCTTTACATGGGGATTGCTGGGTTTTGCGGACAGTTTATATAATTTGCTTAAGGGCTGTGCAAGTATGATACGTTTTGCCCTGATGGACATTCTTTGTTGGCCTTACTGCTCGTTCGATATGATTTTTTATTTTATTTTATTTATTTAGGACAACCAACAAGACATACACTCATACAATGTTCATGGACACTATAATACTTAAAACTATGCTAAGTGCTATCTTAATTAAAGGTTGCCACGGCCTGTATTAACTATAATAAGCAAATGTAATCCCAACTAATATTATATATGCGAAAGTTACTCTGTCTGTCTGTTACGCTTTCCCGCTTAAACCTCGCAACCGATTTTGATGAAATTTGGTACAGACAATCTTTAGACCCTGAGACAGAACATAGGCTACTTTTTTTTCGAAAAAAGGAATGACGGCGTTGAAATAGAGGTTGAAAGTTTGTATGGGATAAGAAATCATTAAACATTTGTTCTAGCATGATTGATTTTTCGACCAGCTTGGGGGTGAAATAAGGGTTGAAACTTAATATGCAAGTGCGTCAAATATCACGTCTTAAGAAACAAAAATCGTTTGTTCTAGCAATTTGAATTTTTTACCAGTGTGCGGGTGAAATAGGGGTTGAATTGAAGATAAGACCATGAATCTTGGTACCTGAGACATAAGGGACCAGGATTGACAAAAACTAATTTCACGCGGGCGAAGCCGCAGGCGAAAGCTAGTAATGTGTATGTAATATTAGAAGATAGTATAATATAAGTAAACAGATATTGACCGGGGGAGGTAGTAGCCTCCCCCGAGAAGGGCTCCCCTCTAGGCAGGGGAGCGGAGGCTGGGGGTTCCCGGAGGTGGCTTGGTGTTCCCGGGGGCTCCCCACATGCCTGAGGAAGGCCATCCCTGAGGTTTTTAGTGGGTAGGCCTCCCCCTTCTGGGGAGGAGAGTCCCACATAACCCCGGCTCGCCACAGCCGGGGTTTGCAATTTGATGCATTTTCCTCAGGGGAACAAAAAAAAAAAAAAGTAAACAGATATTATCAATGTATGTTGAGATCCATTATTATGGACCCCAATTTTTTTTTTTCGTTCACGTAGACCTTTGCAGGTTGTCATAGACCCCTAGGGGTCGATATAGACCACTTTGGGAATCAGTGATCTAACAGTATTTGTTTTGATGGAAAACGTAACTAGAATTAAAAAATAATGTATGCATGATATTCACGCAATGAAATGCGCATTTTATTTTTAAAAATCATCTTTTCATATAAATCATAATATAATATGTATGTCTGTTCTGTTAAGGTTGTGTTATGGACACAATAGGGTACTTCCCTCTATATTAGAAAAGATCTAAAAGCATATAACTATGATAGCTTATGCATTAAATAGTCGGAGCCATCATGTTTAAGTACATAAAATAACAAAAATAATATAAAACTTAGTATCAAAGTATTCACTTTTTTAATCTATACATAAAACAAGAGCGAAACATAGGCCGCCATGTCGTGACGTCATAAAGTACTGTTAACTTATGCGTGTCAATGTCATTATGAATCATAGTTTGTAGGTTGCTTTTTTAATGTAAGAGAACGTTATAAATACGTAAGTTAAATTGAAATCGCACGTGAATCACACTATGGAAAGCAGTTTTGTAAAAGGAGATAGTACGAATTTACCAAAAATAAATGCATTAATGGTCGGAAAATTCTTTGCTGCAAATCGCGACTTTTGTTCTGCCGAGTTACGGAGTATTAAAACATCGATGTCAGTATTACTCTTTCATTATTATTCCTTTATTAGTTGTTTATATATAAAAGATAATAACTCATTTTTAAATTATGAATATAATAATACATAGCATCAAACATAGAGCTTTGTTTATTATAAATTTACATGCCGTATTGACGTCATCGCTACAGAGTAACAACGTGCGGCGCCTTCGTCTAATTACGCGCGAAATTTGAAATTTTTAAATTTTAATGCAATTTTTATAGTACTTAACGAGTGTATAAAATTTTTATATTTTTAGTATATGGTTTACTGACACGCAAGGATCAAATTAAGATTCTTTTCAAAAAAGAGATTAATTCCCTATTAATCATCAAATAATATTTAGGAATTTATAATAGAAAATTACAAAGTAATCGATGCATCCGCTATTGGCGGTCACCAGAAAAAGTACAGATACAAAACCCAAGTGAATTTAGCCACAGACAATATAATTGCGTTATCGCTTCATTCATGTTTTGTATTAAACATATCCAACACCCTAGATCCCATAACACAAGCCGTATAGAGCTTACTTTGAGCTAGCTTAGTTGGTGTGTTGGGTGCGGGTCAGACAGCCTCTTCGTGGTGTAGTAAAACTCCGTTATCTGAATTAATACTCGTTTATTCCTTTAACTTAATTGTATTTCGCACAACAGACTTAACACTTACTACACTTTCCTAGAGCACGACACTCGGCTCCGCTGCCCGATGTCGAATGCCCTTCCTCATGGAGGTTGTCTTCCTCTCTTCCTGTGAGAGAGAGGGAACTGCTCAGGGTATATACCCTTTTCAGTGGTGGCTTTTCGCCAACCGTAACTACGGTTGGGGCATTAATATGGCGATTCTCGCCTGGCTTCATTTTACCTCACTATCTTATGCGGGAGCAAGCTCGACCGCACAAGATAGGATGTATATCTTTCTTATTTATATATATATATATTAATCTTCCCCTTCTGTGTCAGACGGGGATGACACAAGGCTTCGCGGTAGCGCCGCCGGTCGGGTGGGCGAGCGTGGTGCGGCGCTATATTTGCGATCATCGGATGTGCTGATGTGGCTGCTTTCTTGTAAAGGGTTGAGGCCGTTTTCTTAATAAAGCGGTCAAGCGATTCAACCCTTAGGTCGCGTGCGATCACTGCATTACGTACGTATCTAGGTGCTCTTGCGATGTTTCTGAGCGCTAATGACTGTTGCGCCTGCATTTTCTGGCGTGCGCCCTTGCCAGTCAGGGCATACCATGCAGGCGCGGCGTAGCACAACCTAGACCGTACGTATTGCTTGTACAGGGTGATCTTGATTTTCATCGGTATTCTCGCTGAGTCGAATAGCGGCCTCAATCTTGCTCTTGTGGCACGCGACTTGTTTACGACGTCTTTGACGTGTGGTGTTAATGTCAGGTATCTGTCAGTATGACTCCAAGGTACTGGACTTGTGGGGTCCAGGGGATCTCTACGTCCATGAGCCGGAGATTTGGTGGTATGGAGACAGCTTTGCTAAACAGAATGGCCTGCGATTTGGCGGGATTCGCCACCAGGCGCCATCTGCTAAGCCATTCTGGTAGCTGGTCGAGCTGTCTCTGTATCTTCACGGCTGCATGTTTGTGGCTTATCGATGTTGTCGTGTAGGCAGCGTCGTCAGCGTACAAAGCTAGGGTGGCATCTTGGTGTTTGGGGATGTCGTCAGTGTAGAGGGTGTACAAAACCGGCGAGAGACATCCCCCCTGCGGCACTCCAGCTTGTATAGGTCTTGGTGTCGACCTGCACCTCTCGACTGATACGACGAATTGGCGTTCTTCCAGATAGGACTTGATGATCCTGACCACCCTCCTGGTCAGTGTGGTGTTTGACAGCTTATAGAGAAGGCCCTCGTGCCACACCCTATCGAAGGCCTTCTCTATGTCAAGGAACACAGCCACCATATGTTCCTTTTTGTTATACGTGGTTGCAATCGAATGTGTCAGCCTCGTGAGTTGGTGGGTTGTCGAGTGCCCTTCTCGAAACCCGAACTGCTCAGGGCGTAGCGTGAGGTGTGGGGTGATGATGTTCAAGAGCAGCTTCTCCCACACCTTCGCGATGGTAGGCAGCAATGTAATTGGGCGGTAGCTACTCGGGTTGGTGACGTCTTTGCCCGGTTTCGGGATCATGACCACCTTCCCTACCTTCCACTCAGCAGGGAAGTGGCCAGTCCTCATTATCCCGTTATATAGTCTTGTGATGGCAGCAATGGTTTTGTTGGGCAGCTTCTTCAGCGTTTCGTTGCTGATTAGATCCAACCAGGTGCCTTCTTCCTCGGGAGGCGCTCCAGGGCTCTCTTGACCTGTCCCGGGGTGAGACAATCGGATCTTCATCTGGTTGGATTTCTGTGTCGAAATAGGCTTCAAGCTGTTCAGTAACAAGCCGCTCTGCTGGTGGTCAGTGGTGGGATTCGGACGGAACACTTGCTCAAGATGGTCAGCGAGCAGTTGAGCGCGATCTTCTGCGTGATATTTGAGTGTTCCGTCCGGGGCTCTTAGCGGTCTCACAGCTGGCGGCTTGTTAACGAGTCTCCTACACATTCGATGCATCGACTCCCAGCTGTCATTCGCATCTTCTATGGCTCGTTCCCAGGATTCCGTTCTAAGTTTCTGCAGCTCATCAGCGATGTCCCCCACTAAGCTGTTAAGCTGGGCCTTAAGTGTGGGACACCTGGTTATTTGCCATACTCGGCGGAGTCTTCTTTTCTTCTGTATAAGCTCTCTCACTCGCAGTGGAATCGAGTGAGAGAAGCTGCGGGATCTGGGGTCAGTGGGTGTAATGACTGAGGCAGCCAGGGCTTCTTGAATACTGGTGGTAATATTCACAGCCAGATTGTCGACGTCCGCCGCTGAGTTAGTAGGGAAGCTCGGTGTTAGGCTATCCATCCTGCTCGCGAACTCATGCCAATCCTGTTTATTTCTGGGCCTCTGTTGTGTGCATCTCACGGGTGGTACCAGATGTACTAGAATCATTTGATGGTCGGAGAATAACGTGGTCAGGTAACACACGTTGCTCTATAGTGACTGTGTTGAGCTTGTGAGCCACGATAATGTCTAGTACATCTGGCATGTGGGCATCATAGTGAGGATAGTGGGTGGGGGTATCCGGGCCCAACACTACATATCCACGTTGTTCGGCGTCATTAAACAGCTTGTCGCCGTCGCTGTTGCACAGGTTGGATCCCCACGACGTGTGCTTACAATTAAAATCGCCGCATATGAGCGTCGGAAGGGGCGAGTCCAGCAGCTGGTGGACGTCAGCCACCTTCACATGACGGGTAGCGGCTGTTCTTGTAGGTGGACGGTAGAACGCAAACACACGCGTGGGTCCGATCGTCTGAAGGGCTATCTCAATGCCGAGCGCATAGGATGTCTTTAGGTGTTCTCTAGGCAGGGTATGGTGGATGATGTTCCTCCTGACCAGCACGGCCAGCCCCCGGTATGCCGGGCCGTGTGGTGATATCTCATCCTGCCTATAGACATGAAATCCTGCGAGTTGTAACCTGTCAGTTGGTTTCAGGTGTGTCTCGCTTATCAGGGCGATATCAACCCTGTGTTCTGCAAGTATCATCTGCAATATGGTGGCTTTCTGCTGGGTTAAGCCGCCTGCGTTCCAGTGGATCAATGTTAGTTGTGTGTGTTCCATAGTAAGGCAAGATGTAGTAGCCCTCTAAACACGGATCCGATAATGCTGCTAACATTTTTCCCCTGCTGCAGGTCCTGGATGACCTGCTGCAGGATTTGGATGAGCGCGTCACAGATGGTAGCATTTGTTGTGCTCTCTGACGCCGGCTTCGCCTTCGTCCCTTGTGAAAGGGCGGCGACCACCGGTTCATCGGACAACGTTTTTATTGTTTGGTGGGTATCTTCATTTTTCTGCACACCCGCAGATGTTGTTGCGCTTGTTGTTGTGCAGATGTCGCTGTGTGTGGTTTTAACTCGGCGCGTGCTTGCTTCCCTTTGTGGTTTCGGGGGTAGAGCTGTATTACCGAGTTGTGTGGCTGCTGAGGTACTGGTGGTGGTCTTGGTGGCGGTTGTTGCCGCCTGTGGTTGCGCCTGGACTTCTTCGGTATTTTCGGTGGCAGGACGCGCGGCTTTGTTTCCTCGGCCCCTGCCTCCTCTCTTCTTCCTGGGTTTGGAAGCGGCCGCAGATGTTCTCGGTGCGTTGGCGGCGGCCATCAGCGATTGAGTAGCCGTAGGCTCGTCCGCTCCTACCTCTCTACGCTCCGGGACGCGAGTATCTTGGAAGGTGCGCGCTTCCTTTATAAAAAACGGGACATCTGGTGCTGTTCGCGGGATGAGGGCCCCCGCAGTTAATGCAGGTGCCTGGCTGGTCCCGTGGTCTTGGGCAGTCCTTCGCCGGGTGTTCCTCGCCGCATATGACACAGGCTTGACGCCTGTGGCAGTTTGCGGACGAGTGGCGGAAGGACTGGCACCGGTGGCATTGCGCAGGCCCTCGTTTCCCCCTCCAGGCTTCAATGGTGACAGGGAACCCCATGATCTCATGAACTTCGTATATGGCCGGGATGGTGTTCGGTGTTTTCTTGAGTTCTACAAAGAAAACACATCCCGGCTTGCCCTGTCTTGCAAAGATCTTCTTGATATATTGTGGCTGGAAGTCAAGTTCTTCCAGCCACTGGTGCACGTGCTCGGTTTCAATAAGTGGCGGCAGACCCCTTACGGCCACTTTTACATTCCTATCCTCTTTCAGAGAATAGGAAAACCATGACATCTGTTCAGTTTTTTCTATGTCCGACAGATATTTCTGGATCGAACGATATTCGGTGGCGGTTTTCGGAAGGAAGCGAATGCCCGAGCCGTATTGTCTCAGGTTAATCGGACCCCCAATTATCTCTTTTAACGCCGCGTAGTGAGTCGGCCAATTTTGGAGTTTTTCAATGACAATTGGAGGGTATTTCTGATTGTCTTCTGGCTTCTTTTGTGAGGTATTTTTAGATTTGTTTTTATCCTCACATTCGGTGGTAGTCTTGTTTTTGTTAGCATTTTCAGCTATGCAGGTAGTCCTCACTTGATCTGCATAGCTGGTAGAGGGCATCTGTATCTGCGAAGCTGGGGAGGGGCCTGTTTTCGGTCTGACGGCGGGCTTCGCCTTATCCGAATCTCCTTCACCCTCTTCGCGTGCTCTTTTGCTGGCTGCTCTCGGAGTCTCTGGTATGGCTGCGCAGCTCATGAAGGGTGCTGGTGCGCTCGGGCTAAACCCCGGGGTTGGGGTCGAGACGAGCGCACGGGGCTCACTAAGTGGTGGCTCTAGTGAGTGCCGCTTCTGTCGGGGGTGGAGTCCGCAGAGCGATTCGATCTTGCGGATCTCTCCGACTGCCGGCTGCTAGGGCGTGACTTTGGTTTAGGCGGCAGCATGTCCGTTGCAGAGCGGGAAATAGGCTGGCCTCTTTCCATTTTGGTCGGAATCGTGGTAGCCGGCGTGCTCGGGGTGTTGTGTGGCACGTTTGGTGGCGTCGGCGTGACTTTCACGGCTACCGTCTTTTGGGCTTCTATCGGGGTGGTAGTTCGTCCACTCGCCGCTAGGTGGGGTTGCAGCGGGGTTTGTGGTTTCTTTGTTGTTAATGAGCCGGTCGGTCTACTGGGACCGGCTCCGCCATCGCTGCCTCGGGGCGCGGGCTTGCCGGTGCTGCCCCGAGTCGCAACTACGGCACCTGCGCGGCCACGGGGCGCGCTTGCGGCGGCGGCGCTGCCGAGGGGCGCGCGTGCGACGGCGCCACGGGGCGCGACATCAACAGCTGCGGCGCGGCCTCGGGGCGCGCTGGCGGCGGCGGCGCGGGCGGTCGCGCGATCGCGGGAGGCGTCGCGGGACGCACATTCGCGGGCGCTGCCAGCGGGGCGCGCTGTATCGGGCGCGGCGCGGCGCGGCGCGGCGCGGCGCGGCGGGTTGGGGTCCGGGTCGGGGTCCGGAACTCTTCATCATCATCCGGACTGGCCGTGATTCTGACGGCATTTTAATTACCTCGGAGCATTGGTAGTTTCTGGCTTCGGTTGGGTCGGTGTTTGGCGGTAGGAGTCCGTGGGAGGTGCTATCTGGACATTCTCCAGTATCTGGATTCTGCCAGACGGTCCGCAGAGATGAGGCGCGGGGGATTCTCCTCCGCCTTCTTCCCCGTAGTCCCTCACGGTACTCGAGGTCCTATCCATCGATAGGCATGTCAGTACCGCGGGGTTGGTGGTGGTCTCCCTATCGCTTCCCTCTTCAGCAGGGTTCTCAAGATTCCTCCTGCTGGCATTTGGTGGCGTAGGCGTTGGTTTGGGCATCTTGTTCTGCCGATTTGAAATAATAATATTCTCGGAATCGAGCAGTGGGTGGTGTGAAAAAGAGAATTTTCACATCCACCCCCGGCCTCGTTTCCCGCAAGTCGCGCGCCTCCGCACGCTGTCTGCAGTACGCGAGTGGGGGAGGATTCTGGTCGCTGGTGGGTATCCGTGAACTAGTAACTAAAAAGCATTCAATTGGGAGGTAGTTCGCACTGTGTCCACGGTGGCACTCCACGCGACCGCAGCACACGCAGACAGACTGAAAACCCGCCCTTCCTCGGCACTCATACTAACTCACGGTTCGTATTCTTTCAGTGTTGCCAGTTTGAATAAAACAATTTTAAATACAAATAATGAACCTTACAGTGGTGTACCTTGGGCAACGCCTTTTAATAGTCTGGCAGGACCCATTTTGGGTCGGTCGGTGGCCGGAGAGATCCGGCGGCCACCATCGTAGTGGTTTGGTCTGGGCGCTTGTCGCCATACGCCGACGATGTCGTTCTCATGACCTCGTTAGGGCGCGATGCAGCTCTCTCGCTGTCGCTGAGGTTTTTAGTGGCCCTCCCCCTCCTGCGGAAGACAGCCCCGCATTACCACCGGGAAAGCGTAACAGACAGACAGAGTTACTTTTGCATTTATAATATTACTTGGGATTTATAAAAATACCTATGAAGTAAAAAAAATCCTACTTACTATTATAAAGGCGAAAGTTTGTAAGTATGGATGTATGGATGTTTGTTACTCTTTCACGTAAAAACTACTGAATTGGATTTGAATGAAACTTTACCACAATATAGCTTATACATCAGAATAACACATAGGCTACAATTTTTTGAGGTTTCTAATGTGAGGTCGTAAAAAAAAACACATTTTTGCGCTTACATTGCAAACGCTGACTGAATCCTACAAGATAGAATCAAAACAATTTACTACAGTATTGTACAACTTAAAAAGGTCTACAAAAAAGTCCGCGATGGTATATGTTTATCTCTTAGGAATAACCCACAATAACCATTTTTTATCCTTTACTTTGTACGAGAAATAATGGCTTATTTACGAAGCGATTTTAAGCAGTACAGTATTAATCCTTATCCAATTAAGTATGTGCTTAGTTACCGTATTTCTTACTTATTACTAGACTAGACGGGACGAATCTGAAGTCCACGCGAACGAAGTCGCGGGCAAAAGCTAGTATAAAATATGCTTATAAATTTTTGTATGTTGTAAGATGTAGGCATTCGATATCAGGTAAGTAGGGGGTCTACCCAAAACCGTAAAACGTGGCAAAGAGTCTACGACACAAAAAAGTTTGGGAACCTCTGTCCTCGACTATACAAATTCACACAAGGAATAGGGTAGACGACTACAACTGATTATGGCCGTTTTTATACCATAATTATCTGATTTGAGCAATTTATATCTAATGAAAGTATGTCAATATAGAAATTTCAGTTTAATTATAATTTATATTGTTTTTAGATTTCTAAAAAATGAGCAATTATTATTTACGTAATTCTAATGAAACGAACACATTTCTAGCATTCTCACATTAAATGTAACATTTTTTTATATAGAAAGTATACGTATAAACGTACAAATAACAAAGTTATTTTAAAATTTGTTTACACGCTCATACAAATTAGGCGAGTTTACTGAGTTATGACGTCATAATTGCAGTGTTTTTAGTATGGAGCGTTTTTGAGCGACCCGCGACAGCGCCGCAAACATGGCGATGTATCTTCAAAAGTAATAGGTGCAGGTGTACTGTTGCTTCTACAATATTTCTCACTTAAAAGAGTACTCTTATTATATATAGAAATTAAAAAATTGTCGTCTACCCAATTCTCAATGTATCCTGTCTTTATTCATCTATCCTATTTTTATTGCATATAAATTATTTATATTGTACGTATAAATAACTGACGTCCTTGCACAAGTTATAGATTTCGCCAACAGTATGAGGGTAGTTTAATGGCATATTAATAACCTCGCCTTACGCCGTGTTATTGCAATATCTTGGGATGTATGTACGAGTATATCAGCGGCTAACATTGAGAGTATTTTCCTTTTACAAAAAAGAGCGATTCGTGCTATTTACTGTTTACGGGCTAGAGAATCCCTAAAAGAATTGTTCAAAGAAATTAATATTTTAACTTTAGCTAGTCAATATATTTATGATAATTTAGTTTTTGTATATAGAAACTACAATAAATTCAATAAAAACAGTGATCTACATAATGTGAATACTAGAAACAAAAACAAACTTGCCGTTCCAATGTTCAGACTCCATAAAACTAAGCTGTTCGTTCTTGGGGAAATGTATATCTATGTTTAACAAACTTCCAAATGTCATTGATTTGCCTTTATATAAATTTAAAATCCATATCAAAAAGACACTCATGAGTAAAGGTTATTATAAAGTAAGTGACTATCTAAATGATCACAGTATTTGGGAATAGGGACACTATTCATAGAGTCATGTTTGGTAACAACATTATTTATAATATTGTATTATTTTTATATGTGTATGTAAACATACATACGACTGTAATCGTATTAGGTATGATTGTATCTTATACTATACTGTATTTTAAATTATATTATTATAATTATTAACATTGAAAAGAGGAGATAGAAGATAGACCTTCAGAGTTTCTTGCCTGTTCTTCTCGAGAAGGCTCTCCCAATTTCCGAACAGGTGTCGAGTCAATTTTTTTTTTCCTTATTCGTACGTACGGACAAGGTTTTTGTTTTTTTTGTTTTGTCTGTTGACGTCAATAAGTGCCTGTAAAGGTCTATGTTGAATAAAGATTATTTTGATTTGATTTTGATTATACATATTATCTCCCATAGTGAAAATTAAACCGTCTAGACTTGTTTAATTCAGATTATTTCAGAATGAATGATCGCACGTAATGCATCGATTTATACCAGTAGGTATTAGAAACACAGCGAGGTTCGATACTAAATCGGAGAGCTCTGCCCTGCTAATCAGTTTGTGAAACCTCTGGAGGATTACCCATGAAGATATATTTATTTCCAACGAATTTTTGTGATAGGCTACCTACAAATAGACAATTATTTTTCTGTTTTCGCTTGTTGGTAGATTATAGTAGAATATATTTTATTCGGTCTACAGACACATAGACACAACTGTTTACGCCAAGAACCTGTTTCGCGCTTGTTCCCGCACGCGCTCACTATAGTCCATTTCAACTAGGATGATCTCTGTGACAGTTCATCGTGCTCCGAATTACGCATTTTTCGTTTGACAAACAAAAATAATTTTATTCTTTAATATTTATTATTCATAGTAGCTTCATTGCAAAACATAATAAAATAAAATATATTTTACTTATAAAACGAAGACAGTATCGCTTAGTTTAATTTAATGAAATAAAGAATAAAAATAAATCTTTATTAAATAACTATGCAATTCGCAAACATGAAACGGAACGTCAAAAAAACATAGAGGTGGGACATCGAATAAATCGGCGGCCATCTTGTGATTACCTGACAATCGCGTCAGTACGAGTGTGTCAGCCTTGTATGCGAGTTGTGTTTTCATCGATTTTTGCGTGGTGTTCTGTTATTGTTGTTATTGTTGACTGTTGTTGCTTTTTTTTTGTTTAAGTTTTTGTTGTTATTTTTTTGGCAAAATGCCGAAAAAATCACAGGTAAACACTTGACTATATTTCTACTATACCTACATAATATTATATACATAAGATAAATGCATTGATCAACAAAAACTTTCAATATAATACAGAAACACTAATGATACTCAAAGTTTTGGTAGTAAGATAATATCGATTTCATTTCCATATAAAGTATAATCGATTACCAGAAACAATCGATTTTATTTTCACTGTAGGACCTCTCTACAAGTGTCGAAATCGAACTGTCACAGAGATCATCTTATTTGAAATGGACTATAGTAGGTAATGTTGCAACATGAAATAAATAATTCCCTAAATGTGGGCCACTCTGAATATTTCCCAGAAAATATAGGAATCGATATTTTCGGTAATTTTATATATGAGCTAGATGTTGCCACTTCACTCTCATGATTAACATCTGAACATTTTGTTTGTAACTGAAACTTTTTTAGTTCAGTTTTCAAATACGACTTATACATAACATAGCTATCTTCTGTATTATCATATATGTTGTCTGACACATAACATGTTTTTTCAAGAACCACAGGTTCAAAAGATTCATACAATTTAGTATTATTGTCACGAAATAATTGCCAATCTCTATTTAAATTCTCTAACTTTATTTCTATGTACTCTACATTTATTCTATCTTCAGGACTTTTCTTGAAGTTAATAAAACCTTTCTCTATAGATCGCTGTAAATCTTTCTGAACGTTAATAATACTATCCATATTTTAAACCAACAAAATATTATTAAAACACTAATTATCTTTCCAATAACTACTTATTCAGAAGGTTAAAATATACATATGGAACGGTTGAAAGAATCAAAATTAAACTTCAATCTTTTTGCAACTCACAAACTTTGAAATAGAAAATAAATCTATACAGATTTCTAATTCTATATATTTATAATGTATTAATTCTAGCGCTTACGAAAACTACAAAGTTATAAAACACAAACTACGATTCAAATGTTCTTAAATACAATGTCTATTTTTCACTCTTCTCTTCAAAATACGATGTAGAATATTGTACTAACAGTTTGAACACCACTCTCTTTCCAGGGCTCCTCAATTTTTTCGTATAATAAAAACGCTTGCTTTCATACCTCTGGCAGGATAGATACTGCTGCTTATGTCACGGCTGTTCCAAACTCCTCTTTACTCGTACTTACTAATATACACGTTGATGTGCGTAGGTAAAATGACTTGCTACGCTATTTTTGAACTTCATTGAAATATCCGTCTCAATGGACCAAATGTTTAATGATCTAGCTGGTTCGATCTAATAACTAACATTACGAGTTCAGAAATAATTAAACCACGTAATGTAGATTGAACTGATTTTATTTCTAGTACTTATTTTACATTTTATTAGAAAATTATTACAAAAAACAACTCTCTAACAACACCATAGCAACCAACAAAACAATAACGCCAACAATTAAAAAACAAAAAGAATGACATTAGTATGAGTTTAAAAGCGCTTGAACAGACCGTGAGACGTGTTTTTGAATCATTAGACGTGAATTTGGAATTCGAATACGAATACAAATCGTGCGCGAAATTATTTTCTACTGCTTACAATTTTATAGATTTTTGAACCACTCGAATTCAGTGTTGTCATTAAAAACAAATTCTTAAATAGATTCCGTTTCACGCAGAAAAATTAAAAAACACAGCGAGAAAAATTAAAATACATGTACTCAAACAATATTTACTTATTATTATGTACCTATTTACAAGCTTTACAATAACCAGAGTAAATTTATCACTGTCAACGTCACGTCAGCGTTGGATATTCTACTAGTAGAAATCAAAAACGAGTGGGTTGAACCACGCGTTGCACAACGCACGAAATTAAAGTTCAGAAATAGTGAATGTTGTAATTCGTATACGAATCTCACGATTTCGAATGCGAATTGGTTTTCTATCGTATCAAAGATTCGTCTCCATGTCTTAGAAGGACGCGTGATATAAGCGACATATATATATATATATATAATTAGTATTTCCTTGAAATTGATGTATGTGAATATTGATTGATGATTTCTTTTTTTTGTGTCCAATAGATACACGAAACTATGACAATATAAGGTCTAAAGTAAGTTTCGTCGATTGTTTCAAGCTATAAGCTAACATTAAAGCATTCTTATTAGAAACTGGTGAGTAAATTTGAAATCTGTATTTGGAATTCACTAAATCTGTAATTAAACGAGAATATATTTAACGATTATCAATTAGATTTTTCTAATTCATTCGACACCACGCATCAGAATCTCAGGGCTTGTTGAAGGGACTATTTACACTTTGCTTCTAACAAAAAAAAATTCTTCAATTTCCAGACGGCAATCTTGATTTAGCATGCACGTACTTAGACACGACGTGTCTCCCAAGTGTAGTGAGACGAAAATTTGTTCTGTAAATAAGAGAAACGTCAACCATTTTTGTTCATCTAAAATGAATAGCCCTCTTACAGTGTTCCGATTCGTAGAAACGACCCCGGAGGCAACTGTAAGTTCTATCTGTAGGTATTTTGTCTAAATCGCAATCTATGATTGTAAGGTGAACCTGAATTTCAAAATACAGTTCTTATTTATGAAATAGATTATTTATATGAAGGAATTGAGTTTGTTTACTTACTTGGAATCTTTACGACGCCACAAAGGATATTCCAAAATTTGATAATTCTTGTTTACTTAGATCCTAAACATTAGAAATCATTCGTCCAATATATATGTAAGAATGTAGTTTGTATATTTTATACTAGCTGTGCCCACGACTTCGTCCGTGTGGAATCGTAAATTTAGGTAGCATATATTTTTATATTATTCGAGTACCGTACGAGTACGTTCGAGTACCTTTGAAATGCTAAGCTATCGGGAATTACACGTGCTATTGTGAGTCAACCAAAAAATAGACATAAGCTGTCGTGGGATATTTTCATACTTTTAAAGAGAATATTTCCGTCATACATAATTTCTGTGTAGCTTTAACCATTAAGGTCACACGCGACGGAAGATTTAAAAATTGAGTAACTTCTCCCGTTTTTCCAACATTTCAAACAAAATTGTACCAAGTTTCGTTGAAATTCGTCAAGTAGTTTTTTTGTTTTTTTTTTTTTGTTTTTTGATTGTTTTTTTTGGCATCAGTATCGATCGCTAATCACCGCCTGATAATTATTTTGGAAATATATTTCATGTACTTACAGATTTATTATAAGCATAGATAAATGAAATAAAGAAAATTAAAATAAATCACATTGAATTCATTTCAGTGAAATTAAATGATATCAATCCAAATTAAATCGAATAAAAATTTACACTTTAAATTAATACGTCCATTTTTTAAATGACATAAAAATGTCAGTTACAAGTGATATAAAAAATTTATAGGATCTTATGCTTTACTAAAACTACTGTCAGAGCTATAAATAGTTAAAGGGAATAGAAATCAACACCCCAGTAAGGGAAACATCCATCAGCAAAACGCCGCCCCACACCCCTAACAAACCCAAGACAGATCAATCAGAAATGAATTCTTTGAAGCCTAAATGTCTGTCAGCGAATATAACAAGTGCTGTCATCGTTTATTTCAATTCTGTCCCAACAATTCTAACAGCGATCTTGTGTTGCTTGAGTTTAGAGCCTTTCTACGATCTCGACCTCATTGGATTAATAAACGATTACTGCCGGTTCTAAACACCTGCAACACCACAAGAGTTCACAGTTTGTGAAGCAGAAAACTCCTGGAAAACAGGAGCATAAAAGATTTGTCACGTAGAACGATGGCGAGTACTAACTGAGTTTCCGAACATTTAGTCGTAACACTCTCAGTGATAACTGGGTAGATGACAATATTTTTATGCTATATATAATAACAGTGCTCTTTTAGATGAGAAATATTGTAAAAGTAACGACGTATCTGCGATTAGTTTTGAAGATAGAGCGCCATGTTTGCGGCGCTATCGCGGGTTGCTCAAAATCGCTCCATACTAATTACACTGCAATCGTGACGTCATAATTGAGTAAACTCGCCTAATTTGTATGAGCGTATAAATAAAATTGCCAATAACTTAAATATATACATACTTTTCATATTTAATAATGTTACATTTAATGTGAGGAAGCTAGAAATGTATTCATTTTATCATAATTTTGTAGAAAATAATTGTACATTTTTTAGAAATGTAAAAACAATATTAATACAAAATTAAAATGAAATTTCTATATTAACATACGTTCATGAGATATAAAATGTTCAACATTGATAATGATTTAATAAAAATAGCCATATTCAGTTGTAGTCATCCATCCTACTGTGATAGAAGATGCTTAACGAGGCTATATCTCTACGCAGCGTCAAGGACATGAAATATCCGGACTGTCGAAGATTCCTGGCATATGCTTGAAATGTGAGACAACTCAATCCCAACAGCAGTTAGTCCGCTATCAATGTATCCTGGGCGTTGCTATTTAAAGTTCTCAATTCTTCGCACTATGTCGATAACCGTAATTCTTCGGCGGAATTCTGATTCAATCTCCAAGTATAGCTCTCTGCATTGCTTATAGAATACTTCAACTTCCTTATAATTTATAAGATCTGTTTCTAAATTATAAGAAATATTTAGATATTCCACTAAGAATCTTTACGAGCAGACAACTCATATCTGTTAGAAAATTATTCATATTGTCTGCGGCCTTTTTAGATAAAACAACACCTCGTAACCTTCAGGAACAAACTGTAAGGGAGACTTAAAAGGCAAAGGAGTATGCCCATTCGTAGTATCACCTTTACTCGTCCTTGTGCCTTAACCAAACTAATACCAAAAAATAAGTAACAATTTTTAACAAAACTCTGCAATATACCAAGCCGAAACTTCGCCGGAGATAAATCCACATAATAATTAGTAATTATTTCACTTCCGTTTCATTCGCCGTGTATTTTTATTGATGATATTCTAGTTTCATTGATAAATAGTCTCTTCGGTATTGCCATATATTAACGATCGGATCGATTGGTCAAAAATATATTCGATACATTCCACTGTCCTCTCGTGAAAGGGTAAAAGGAATACCAAAACAATTAATTTTCTTTAGTCTTTTTTCGGCTTTCTCTAATATTTTAGTCATTATTCTGCTTTAAGAGTTTCTTTATACAGATAGCTAATATCAATGTTGCTAAAACAATTATTTTTAAATTAATTAATTATTTTATATGAATTATTGGATAGTTGTAATATTTATTGGATAAGATAGACTTAATCATTTTATAGTTTTAATCTTCTACAATTAAATAGGTATTATCAAAAATGATGATAGGAGAAATTTGTAACTTGAAAGTCTTTGGTGTTTAATTTCTATTTTACCCATCGAAATAGAGTCAAATAGTTTTTAATAATTGAATATATACTTAAAAATCTACAATATATCATAAAAATCATTATGGTACAAAATCATTTTTGGCGATACTAAAGTCCATACTACAATGGGCATTCTCCTTTGCTAAACGGCAATTCTACATAATGTCGGCTTTTATTTACCACAAATTAAGTGTTCAATTACTCGTAGTAGATATACACAAACTTAAAATATCCAAACGTAACTTAACTATAGCTGAATTTCTACTCACCTTAAATTATGACGGTACAGAGAAATTTCTAAGTGCTCTGTAGGCACTATAATAAGAAATGAAAAGATTGTTTTTTTTTTCCTCAGAAGAGGAGGCTGAGAATCCTCATGGATACCACCGCAACGGCAAGTGCTACGGTAATTATGTCGGGCTCCTGGCGAATCGAGGCGGCTCGACCCGACAGACCTATCGACTAAACTCAACGTAAGCCATTGGTCCTATTGACCTTATGGTTTGACGTGATAGGGAGGCTGCACCTCAGGAGAGGCACAGTTAGCACTGCTCTATAAAGGGCATGGCTCCGGTCTATAATGATAGGAACCTACTCGTGCGCCGCCACTAACAGGTCTTTAAGGCTCTGCGTTAATTGATTAGGGGGATTGCTAAGGACATGTCGCGGTCTGCGTATCCTCTGCCGATTTTGATTGAACTGGTTCACTGAAGGCGGTATTGAGCTGGAAAAGTTTGTTTTTGTATTAGCTTATATAAGTTATCCCATGCACACACTCACAATTTATTAAATATGCTATTTTTCTAAATTTACAATCTCTATTTGCTCAGGTCTTTATTTAAAACAATGTTTTGATGACCGAGACCACATATATATTTTTTGAGTAGACACCCCTAATTCCAATAAAAAGTGAACAAGAATCCCATGTCCCATAGCGCTGAGCATGCTGCACTATTGACCTGTTTAACAAAATTTTTAAATGTAGTGTTTTGCTGTGTGTTGTTATGTGCTTTTCAGTTTTTGAGATACTACATACTAACTAAATGGAACTTTATGTCCGAAAATAAAAAAGAAGTTATTATAATTATTGTTTAAAAATTTTATCTCTCAAGTGAATGGCGTGTATTTACTATTTCTGCGGGCATTGTGCCAAGCAAGAAATATAAGGAGTTTATTGGAGCTATTGTGAGAAAACTTCTATCTATTAAGATGGGAATTGTCTCACAATTCTACAGGTGTTCAATATCGTGGCTTTCTGTAAGAGGATTTATGTCAATTTCCATACGCAAAGTACGAGGTATGACTACAGTGGTTAAAAGAATGATTGGTATAGTTTGAACTATGTGTATATTCCATTGTTTTTTTTAACTTCTATTGATAAGTCTGTATATTTGGCTATTTTGGTAGTGTATGTAGATGCATAGCTATATCTATGATGAATGCAACACGAGTGGTTTTATTGAGCAGCAATATGTCAGGTCTGTTGTAGTGAATCGATTTATCGGTGATGACAGTTCGGTCCCAGTATACCTTAATCTGATCTAACTCGAGCACTGTCTGAGGTGTGTATTATTAATGTTGCATGCATCACGCGTCTTTAGACATGGTCCGTTATAAGGCGTGCGCGGGGATACAGATATAACGCGTAGACGTCATGTGAGCGATATGTAATGCTCTATCTGCACCATGAAAAATTCAGCTAAAGACTATGTGTCTGGTCAAAATGCTTGTGGACTATTACATTTCGATTTTGGTGGTAATGAAAGCCGGGCTATAGAAGAGACTTTGGGAACCTGCCTTCTAAAAGCCTCCTAATTGATTTAAATATAGCAGGTGGTGACTCGACTACATGGGCCCCAAAAAAAGCTCAATATTGGTGTGAAGGGAGCAACGTGACCGGCTAAGGATGTAGAGAGGTGTGCAGACAGCGATCGAGACGACGCCGGCGTTTTTTTTTTTTTTTTTTTTTATTATTATTGTTAACCCCACGGACTCTTGGTCCATGCTCTTTTTACTTACTTAATGATTAATTACGTAGTGATCTTTACAATACAACAATTGTCTTAAAATAACTTATAGGTACTCATATAGAGTTGCGCAGCTCCTAACCTAATTATGTATACAATTATTTATGAATTTATATAATATAGTTTAGTAAGTTAGATATACATACATGCCCATACACACACACACACACACACGTACAAACACTCTTATAATACACACATTACACACATACAAGCACTCAGATATCATCACACTCGCACACACATAGAATTTAAGCAGCATCTAGACCGCTGCCGCGTTGTTTTGGTCTTTGAACATCATCTGCGTGTTATAGTCAGCGAGGTCTTTATCTGTTGCCATATCACTGAGGGCGATAAAATGTCTAATGGCGTCGTCCTCCCTTTGCTCCCTATAAAAGTACGTCAAGGACTCAGTATGTCTAGATATTGCGACAACTGCATGAGGAACACTGTCATGGACCGGATTTCTGGGTTCATTCCCTCTCAATACTATTACCCTGGTGTATGTGAGTCCCTGAGCCTCATGTATCGTCAGCAGGCTGGAATTATGTCCGGTTCCATACCCTTCCGTTTGGAACGTCTTCTTATCCTCCTGTGTGAAGGTCAGGAATAATGTATGAGAATCGAACTTTCTATGCCGTGCTTCCGATGCCATGCTGCAGATCAGAGACCTCACTGCTTTGTTGTGGGTATAGATACCTTCATAAACTTCTCTCAGGGCATACACTACGTCTATCGGGCAACGGTATGTGCAAAAGATTTTTTCGGTAACTGGCGATACTGCGATCGGACTCTCATATCGCATTTCAAATAAGTCATCTCTGTCTATGAAGGGGATCTGATTTGTGTCACCCATCAAAACCAGTTGCTTTGCCTCGGTGAGTTTGGTTGCCATGACAATAGCTCCGAAATGGACCATTAGGGCCTCGTCTACTAACAGGCGTTTGGTGTTGCTTGCACCGTTTATCAGAACCGATGCAATGGTTCTTATTTTCCCCTTCGCGACGGCGCCGAAACGACTCATTACTTTGCTTGAAAGTTCTCTTGCTGCCTCTACTGTACTAGTAAGGATGATATCTTCCTTGAGCTGAAAGTTATTGAGGAGCCATGTAGTTTTTCCACATCCCGGAACCCCATCAATCCACCTAATGTGTACTTTTTGCCAGGGATCTGATGACCAGGACGCCGGCGTTATGACATTATTACACTTCCACGCTTCGCTGCCTTGCGACTCCGCTCTGTCCGGCTGGCTAAGGCAAGGCAGAGGCGGGTGGTATTCGCACGACGCAATTCACCGACAGCTGCCCTGAGGGAGTCTAACTACACTGATGGGGCATTTATGGCAGTTAAAAGGCATTAAATGCTCTACCAGCGGGCGATGGGGTCGTCACTTCCCTACGCACTTTATTATTAGTATTTAGTACAGCTAAAGTGATGCTTGAATATGCCATGAGTACTGGACAGACAATTGACTGACTAATTACGACATATATGTGTACAAAGAAAACAGTACCTTATTACTAGAGTCTGTCCAACGAAAGCTGAACCTATCAAAACGCGGCAAATTTAAAAAATATAGGGACGGTAACACCGAAAATAGTAGGAATAACTAATTTGATACTTTTTATTAAATATTGTTTTTTTTAATTTCAATGATTCCTGCTTTGATTATAAGACAAAGCAAGAAGAAACAAATCAAAACAGATTCGTCGCTGACTCCAAGTTACCAGCCTTTTTGCAAAAAATCAAGCTATTGCTTGATAATAGCGGGAAATAAGATGGCCAAGTCCGAAATTATGAGGAATAGCGAAAAGTAGTCAAAGGAGGCTCGGGCCCGATTTTAATGAAAACTACATCTTCGATTTTTTTTTAAATCAATACTCCTAGCCAGGAATCGAATCCGTAGATTAAAAAAAAACACATTCTGTATTATTACACCATTCGATAATGTCGCTAGAAGGAACGAATTCTGGAAATTAATGGGTTAGGAAGTTTAAAAACAAAGCATAAAAAATAGATCGTTTATTTTTTTTTATTGAATTTTCTTTTATTAAATTTTCCATTTCAGTTACGGATCTTGTTACGTTTTTACTAGCCGACGCCATGATGACATTGTTGACTTTTATGACCGTGTTGCCGCCACAAAAAAACACTGGGTTCAGCTTTTGTTAGCCAGACTAGTAGCATAAATTATCAATCACTATTTCAAAATACGTCACTCCTGTCTCCGTCAAATTTTAATCCTAATGAATCACAAAACGCACGTATTGCTTCGCCGTGTCTATCTTACTTAAGATTGTTTCACCTTTGGCACTGGTTCCAATTCCGAGCACCAAGGCAGTACGTTTCGACGCGGCTCGAATTTTAATTAGGTGTTTGCCTGGAGACAATAGGGTGGGTGACAATAGCGAACGGTACACTTGGCTGTACCAGATCTATATCGTTGTGTTCTGCGTTAGCTACGAAGAGTTGCACTTCGGCAATACATATTCTAAAATTGGAACGATACAGAGAAGATTAGCATGGCTCCTGCGCAAGGATGACACGCAAAATCGTGAAGCGTTCTACATTGCTTACTTGCACCCAGGGGAGCGATGGCCGCGGGTTCTCAAATGCGACAGTCGATTCTGAGGGCCCCTACAACGCCTGAGGACGACCATCGCTGAGATTTATAGTGGGTAGGCCTCCCTCTTCTGGGGAGGAAAGCCCCACATAACCGCTGGCTCTTCGCAGCCGAGGTATGCAATTCAATGCATTTTTCTTAGCGGAACAAAAAAAAAGGTACAGAGAGTTATAAAGGAGAATGCCCAAATTTGCCCCACTGGTCCCAAAGCTATAACAAAATGTAAATAAATATAAAAATAAAATTACGAATTTTAGTGGCATTTATTTCGCAAATAGGCGTGCGAGAGTAAAACACAATAAAATAAAGTGTTTCTTAGAAACGGAAATGGCAATATGACATAAATACGAAACCGAGTAATATGGCCAAAAGTCAAAACTACGCATTAAATTAATTAAAATTCTATTATTAAACTGCACATAATGTAAGTTACTGAAAATCAATGAAAAGGCTAAAAATACTGTAATTCAAACTAAATAAACAAGCTTTCTTATTTCATTAAGTATATTTAATAAACTTAGTTTTATATTGCACATGTGCTAGGTAAAAATAAGTTCTCTTTTTTACACTATGGTGTAAGTTGCTAAAAATACACGAAAATGTAGGAATATACTGAGATTCCAACTAAGTACATTATACATACCTTTCTTTTTATCAAAAAATATTTTATGTCAAACAAAATGCATATCGTCGTCTTACAACTTTGCTAATAAATATTTGTAGGCGCTCATTTTATTTGTCTAATATCTTTATTTTCGCACGAAGTTTCGACTTATATCTGCTTCATTTAAAAATCTACGCTAATTACGCACACATTAAAAAAATCTCATTAGTGGGCATGCATATGCATGTGACTGGGGCACAGCTCTTTATAATTTGGGCATTGTCCTTTGACGAGCTGCGAAGCTAAGTGGTCTTATCACGTCAAGCCATAAGTCATTAGGACCAATGGCTCAGGCTGAGTTTAGTACCGACTAAAACTTATTGTTAAACTAGCGACCCGTGAGTGCTTATGTGCAATGCTTATGTAAATATACCTACTACAAAATGTCCTTATACACAACGTTCACTGGCTTTTTGTCATTAGACAATACAAACATGTTTTGCGACATCACATTAGAAGTCACTAAATTTATAAGTGTTTCTCTACTAAATTATGCATGCAATATACATATAAACCTTCCATAAGAACCACTCTATCTATTAACCGCATCAAGATCCGTTGCGTAGTTTTAAAGATTGCTTAAATCTTTGATCTTCCATAGGGACACGTAACTGAAATGGGAAATTTAATAAAAGAAAATTTAATAAAAAAAACTATTTTTTATGCTTTGTTTTTAAACTTCCTAACTCATTACTTCCCAGAATTCGTTCCTTTTTAGCGACATTATCGAATGGTGTAATAATACAGAATGTGTTTTTTTTTTTAATCTGCGGATTCGATTCCTGGCTAGGAGTATTGATTTTTAAAAAATCCAAGATGCAGTATTAGTTTTCATTAAAGTCGGGCCCGAGCCTCCTTTGACTACTTTTCGCTATTCCTCATAATTTCGGACTTGGCCACCTGGCAATCTGATTTCACGCTATTATCAAGCAATCAAATAGCTTGATTTTTTGCAAAAAGGCTGGTAACTTGGAGTCAGCGACGAATCTGTTTTGATTTGTTTCTTCTTGCTTTGTCTTATAATCAAAGCAGGAATCATTGAAATTTAAAAAACAATATTTAATAAAAAGTATCAAATTAGTTATTCCTACTATTTTCGGTGTTACCGTCCCTATATTTTAGACAGACGGCGGATAACGACTTTGTTTTATACTATGTAGTGATTATGTTTACATTAAATCCGAAAATTGCTTACATTAAATGAAAGGGACAAAAAGATGTCAAAAAAACGATTGCTTAGAGCAGGTGAAAGAGTTTGTGTATCTGGGATTTATGTTTACAAGAGATGATAAGTTTGAGTCATACATTGAAAGAAGAGTAGCAGGAAACAAAGTGAATGGGGCTATAAATGGCGTCATTATACGTCAGACCTTGTCACCAGTCAATATCGGCAGAGGATACGCTGACCGCGACATGTACTTAGCGATCCCCCTAATCAATTAACGCAGGACCTTCTAGACCTGCAAGCGGCGACGTCTGAGCCGTCGCCTCCCTTGTCACCCCTAATCGGCAGCCTTCTGCTTAGCCACGTGTAGGTTCCTATCAATATAGACCGGAGCCATGCCCTTTATAGGGCAGCGCTAACCGTGCCTCTCCTGAGGTGCGGCTCACTGTCACGTCAAGCCAGTAGGATTATTAGGACCAAAGGCTTAGGCTGAGTTTAGTCGGTAGGTCTGTCGGGTCGAGCCTCCTCGATTCGCCCGACATAATCACCGTAGCACTTGCCGTTGCGGTGGTATCCATGAGGATTCTCAGCCTCCTCTCCTGAGGAAAAATAATCATACCTTGTCATAAAGGCGCGTTTCGCTGTGCATGCTGGTACAATGAGAAAAAAAAAACACACAAATTACTTTTTATATACGCAGGACTCGGCTCGGCTCGTCCATTTCCTTCGCGAATGTTCGACCGAGCGGGCGCGTGTTGTGTCGGTGTAGCACAATGGCGGAATATACTTTAATCACGGTTGTGAACACTAAATACTTCTGCGAATACACTATACACTAATTCGAATATCGAAATACACTGATAATATTTTGATATTTGATCATTTGGAATTCGATATTTCGTAGGTAACCCCAACGATTCACCCAACCTGCTTCATGTCCGTTCTTAATCATGGGTTTTGATATGGCACAAGATCACAATTGCTTTTTTAGCAACATATTATTGTTGCAGAATCTACCTAATTGTCGATTTCATTTGACAAAATTAAAAAATTGTTATGGTAGCAATTCACTATGAACGGCTCTCCCGGATTAACTTTTTGTTGTTAATTTAGCAGGATATTTTTCTCAGTGTAGGCTGGTCCCCGCGATTATGTATGGGAGTGAAGGCTGGGTATGGCAAAAGAAGAATAGAAGCAAGATTAATGCAGTGGAAATAAGAGATCTGAGGGGAATGGCTAAATATCGGTAAAAAAATATCTCATTTATTATTCTGTCATTAAACAATGTAACGTTAAACACGTTACATTTCGCGTGTTTCAAACGCCAAACAAAAACGTGTGGCATCTAATATTCACGTCGCGTTATCTGGATTTACAATAAATCTTGTAATTTATGGTAGCTTCAAATTTCAAGAATGCCAAGGTTATAAGCAACTGCGCTATTCACATGTTTGTCACATCAACTAATGCACGAGTGACTTGAAACGTTATTTTCGATACTATATAATAATATTGAATTTGGCTTAAATGGTCTCTACGCGTTGGATCTGTATCCACTGAGAAAAAAATGGCTAACAAAGTGTCCATAAAAGCTTTGTTGAATAATTACAGTAACTGCAACAAAACACTTGACACACAACAAAGGTCTCATAGTGTCCTCTGCAATTTTTTTATTGTTAGAGATTTATTGTTCCTGCGGCTTCGGAAATCTGAACCAAAGTATCAATGTTTATTAACGCTGTTAAGACAGCAACCGCGACTGCTGTTCGAATATTAACTTTAGTGTTTATAGTATGACAAAATAATCTGTAACAAAACTAAAGTTATTGTTATGTTTATTTATTACGATGCTGGATGAACAATATTCAAAACTAACAAAATTTAAGATTGGTCAAATAAATTGGCAAATAAATTAGTGTTATGTGACAACTTCCGAGTAGTTGTTTCGTTTCAGTCGGGCGCCGGACACAAAGTAGGTACTTTCTATATACGCAGGACTCTGCTCGGCTCGTCCATTTCCTTCGCGAATGTTCGACTGAACGGGCGCGTGTTGTGTCGGTGTAGCACAATGGCGGAATATACCTACTTTAAATCACGGTTGTGAACATTAAAGACTTCTGCTCTACTATTTAATGTGAAAAGCAAGACAATTTTTACAACTAGTGCTTAGATTTAAGAACGGACATGAAGAAGGTTGAGTGAATCGTTGGGGTACCTACGAAACATCGAATTCCAAATGATCGAATATCGAAATACACTGATAATATTTTGATTATACTTACTATATATAGCTTATACATCAAAATCCCAACTAATATTATAAATGCTAAAGTAACTCTGTCTGTCTGTCTGTTACGCTTTCCCGCTTAAACCTCGCAACTAATTTTGATGAAATTTGGTACAGACAATATTTAGACCCTGAAACAGAACATAGGCTACTTTTTATTTCGAAAAAAAAGGATGTAATTGTTGAAATAGAGGTTGAAAGTTTGTATGGAATTTCTTAATTTCAAAAGATAAACCACAAAACTTTATATTTAAGCACTTGATAAGAAATCATTAAACATTTGTTCTAGCATTTTTGAAGTTTCGACCAGCTAGGAGGTTAAATAAGGGTTGAAAGTTAGTATGCAAGTTCGTCAAATATCACGTCATAAGAAACAACAAATCGTTTGTTCTAGCATTTCGAAATTTTTACCAGTGTGGAGCTGAAATAAGGGGTTGAATTGAAGATAAGACGATTAATCTTGGTCAACATGAGGCTGGCCCCTGTAAGAGTCTCATAGACATAAGGAGCCAGGATTGACAAAAAATAATTTTACGCGGGCGAAGCCGCGGGCGGAAGCTAGTACCACATAAGCTACCATTTATAAAGATATTGTGATAATTGTTCACAACATGATGATAAGTGTAATGCGCAAACGAAGTCGCGGGCACTAGCTAATGTGTAGAATAACTAAACAACAACCATGACTAATTTTACTTAACACACGAGGTACTATTCAAATCAAATCAAAAATTTATTCTTCAAATAGGATTTTACAATCACTTTTGAATGTCAAAGATGCTACGCCATTGGTTCACAAGTCGACGGCGGGGGATTGACATGATAGAGTCTGGGTAACGAAAGTTGGCCCCAGAATATTGGCGGCAAATTTAAAAAATTAAAAGTAAAAAAAACATTTTTAAAAACAAGCTTTTATTAAATGCGCTAAAAAGAACAAAATAAACTTTTAATACATATAAAAGCTTGTCGCGAGATTTACTTACTTATAGAATATTTTTAACGACAAGCTTTTATATGTATTAAAAGTTTATTTTGTTGTTTTTAGCGCATTTAATAAAAGCTTGTTTTTAAAACAGGACTTTTTACTTTTAATTTATTTTCCGACTAAAAAACCAAGCTTAGTAAACCCTTTCATTTGATACCCATATTGTAGGGGTGCATTATAAATAATTGGTTCGCCATCTTGGGAAAGTCCGCCATATTGGATTAAGAGTGACGTCACAATATTTACCGAGGTGTTCTTTTCAAGCCCTTTTATTTGACACCCATATTGTAGGAGTGCATTAAAAAAAATTGGTCTGCCATATTGGATACGCCGCTATGTTGGATTTAGAATGACGTCACACAGTTAATCATGCATCGTCATCCGAACTAAACGTGTATACCAAATTTCAGCTCAATCGGAAACCGGGAAGTGGATCAAATTGAAGTTGCAAGATTTGATTACAGAACGACAGACAACGGGACAGGTGAAACTAAATAAAAGCTTGTAAAAATACATGCATGACAACACTAAAATTATACTATGAAAATTGGAATAACCTACTTTGATATTTGGTAATTCATTATTAACAATATATATATGTAATTATTTCCTGGTATTAATAGGTAAGAATGCAATGGCTTTTTGCGGCATAATTTCAAAACATCAGTGTACTTATAGTAATAACTTACCAGTCATTGAAGCTATTTCTTCTAAGTACTGATTCTGGGTTATTAACCTATCTTTCTGCTCTAATTCAGTGAGATATTCAATAGTTCTTACTATTTCATTAACTCCTTCGACATCTTGCAGATTCTCTGTTAACATCTTGCAGATTCTCGTTTTAAAATTACCAACATAAATACAACATAAATTAATTATGAGTATACGTAAAACATAGGCGATGTTATTAAAAATGAATACGTTGACTGATGCGATGTACGAATGAATATAATTAGTTTTATTTAATACGAAGAAGCGGAAGTAACTTATTTGGAAGGATACTTATGTTATAAATTAAAATTTTATTATGACGACTGGATAGGTAGGTGTTCAAAGTATCAAAACAATATTGTCTACTAACCTATGAAATTCAACCTTGTCAAATTGACGTTGACGTTCATACAGAGTTGCTATATAAAAAGTTCGCAAATAATTCCAGGACCTAATTTCGTTGGCCAGACTCTATGAACATGTTTGAGCAAGGATATCTTATCTTGAATGGCACAAGAAAAATGTAATTCCAAGTTATAAATGTATTGTATCATTAAACCGTTGAAGACATTGCTACCAATTATCCTCCATCGAACAATGAAAGCAGAGCTATTATAGTCGGGAGTAATTGAAACAAAAAATGAGCTATTGTTAGATGTTGCTAAGAAAACGTTGGTATGTTCGTATATTCTTTATATATACAGATATATATGGTTATAGAAAACTAACTGAAATAGCTGAAGCCAACAGATTCATGCAAAGCAACGTTCGAATGAATGAATTGAATGCCTACAACTTAAATGAAAAGTATTTTTTTTTTATAAACAAGCTTTTGTTAAATGCGCTAAAAAGAACAAAATAAACTTTTGCATATAAAAGCTAGTCGCGAGATTTACTTACTTATAGAATACTTTTAACGACAAGCTTTTATATGTAAAAGTTTATTTTGTTCTTTTTAGCGCATTTAACAAAACCTTGTATTAAAACCCTTTCATTTGATACCCAGATTGTAGGGGTGCATTATAAATAATTGGTCCGCCATCTTGGGCATGAAAGTGACGTAACATTATTGTTGTTGTTGTCAATTTCGTCCATAGGGACAGGTGAAGGTGACGTAACCTTATTTATCGAGGTGTTCTTTGCAAGTCATCTTGGTAATGCCGCCATGTTGGATTTAGAATGACGTCACACACATAACCATGCATGCAAAATTTCAGCTCAATCGGAGACCGGGAAGTGGGTCAAATTAAGATTCCAAGATTTTCTTAAATAGTTACAAGTGAAGCTAATATAAAAGCTTGTAAAAATGTATAAACATATATAATATGTTTTATCTTAATAGGTACTTCTATAAATAATGTATATATAATTATATTAGAAGATAGTATAATGTAAGTAAATAGGTTAGTACCTATTTACTTACATTGTATGTTGATATCAATTATCGTGGAACCTCGTTTTCATTTCATTGGCCCGCAATTATATTTTTGCTGATGTACACCCCTTGCAGGTTATTATACAACCTTAAGGGTCGATATAGAACACTAGGAATCACTGATCTAGCCTTTGGTTGTGCCTATTACACCGGATTTGCATAGCTCCGTTGCCTGTGAGAAATGTTTTTGATACCTAGGTACAATAACTCAAATATACTCTTCTGTTAAGGATTTCTTAAATAATAACAATAATAATAATAGCGAAGAGTCTCGATGAAGCTTGACGGATGGATCAAGTGCCGGATATAAAAAGCAGTGATCCACGACACAACACGTATTGTCCGGAGATTTCTCTGTCTGCAGCCCTTTGTTTTTGTTCCCCCTGAGGAAAATACATTAAGTTGCATATCCCGGCTGTAGCGTGCCGGTACCTATGTGGGGCTCTCCTCCCCAGAAGGGGGAGGCCTACCTACTAAAAACCTCAGGGATGGCCTTCCTCGGGCATGTAGGTAGCCCCCGGGAACGCCAAGCTACTTCCGGGAACCACCAGCCTCCGCTCCCCCGCCGATACAGGGGAGCCCGCCTCGGGTGAGGCTACAATACCTCCCCCGATCTCCACCACCGACGACGCCTCCCGGCCACGGAAGGGACGTGGGCCCTCCCGAGGCGCCGTATCCGCGGGCGCGATTTCCTCGCGCCCGCCAGCGACCCGTGGCGGTGCCGCAGCTGTGCTACCGAGCCCGGCGCCGCCTCCTTCGAGCGGGATCGGCCATCTCCCGACCCTGCTCGGCGGCCTCCTGGAGCATCACTGCTTCACAGAAGGAGGCCACAGCCCTCCAACCTCCCTCGTCCGCCAGCATTGCCACAATCAATGCCGGCGGAGACAGATCTCGCCCGATCTCTGCGACCAAGACTCGGCGCTCGAAGGCTCACGCGGGGCACTCCGCCAGCGTGGGCTAGGCCGAGTCGAGGTCGGAAGATGAACAATACCTAGTAGGTAATACAAGAAAAGAGTTACTTAGATCGGACTTGTAGTTCCGGAGATATGCGAACACAAACATAAAAACATACATACATACATACACTTTTGAAATTTGGCAGATTTGTTCAGACGCTGATATAGACTAACATATACGAAAACTGGGCAGTTCTAGAAATATTACATACATACGGGTCGAATTGATAACCTCCTTTTTTTGAAGTCGTTTAAAAACGATAAGCACCTGCGACGTTGGTGGTGTCGACACCGGGCCTTCCAAATCTTTGATTCGTAGACCAGTGCTGCGACAGCAGCGCCAGTGCCGCTCCCACGCTGTGTATTTCCTAACAACCTCAATAAGAGTTATTAAAACAATACGTTTTATATATCTTACATGACTTAGCGACTAGGCTTACAATACCCCTCTCGCTCCGGCCAGGTCGACACAAAGCATTTTATCATATTAATTAAAAAAGTTGGCGTGACACGCAAATATTTTGGCCCGTCCCTAAAATTTGTGAGGACACCATGTAGGTCAGTTGATCATAACGCTTATTAAAATAATATTAATTAATAAATACAGTTTGTTTGATATACGTTTGGTTGATCAGAATAACTATGTTTTTGTTTTATTCAATTAGCATTTGCATAATCAGTCATTTCAGTCCGGTTATGGAACTCTCTCCCTGAGAATGTTAGGAGAGCGAGAATCAAGTCTAGACGAATTGCAACCATCCCCTATTTAAATCTTCTTTTTTTAACTTCCTAGCCCAAGGGTACCCGGAAGAGATGGCTGCTTAGAACAGAGACAGTATTTTTCAAAGGGTGTCAATTAAATGGTTAGCATAGTATTGTTATTTCTGTGAGCAGAAAAATATAATCGGTGAGCAGAAATAGCTAATTGGTCAGCAACTCATGGTCAGCAAACATTTCAAAATCAATCAGCAATTTATGTCATTCTGGATGGCTGTAATTATTTTTGTACAGCATATTAATTATATAAGCTGCAATCAGCTGCTCATGTTTAATAAAATTTTGGTAAGCACTCAGAGTGTAAGCAAAAATGCATTTTGTGCTGCATATAAGAGTAGCAAAAATACTTTATTTGTCATGCCTAACCTAACCTAACCTAACCTAAACCAACTCTATGGGGAAAACTTAAAAAAAAAAAAAAAAAAAAAACCTAACCTAACCTAACATACCAATCAAAATATACTGCTTATAGACATGTTTTTCTGCCGCTCAATCATGAAATCTTGCCGCTCAAGTAGTTATTTTGCGGACTGAATGTTTATTATGCAGACTCATGTTATTGTTGGCTGCCTATGTATGATTTAATTTTTGACCATTATCAAAATTAGTTGCGGAACAAGAATTGCTGCCTGTTTTTTTTTTATTGCAAACAAAATCTTTGTATGCTGACCAAATTATTTAAATGCTGCTTTTGGGTGGCTCGCCAAATTTTATAATTGCTGACCAATGTAATTACTTCTCTTTTTCAAATCGGTCAAGTCGAAGCCTATTCAAAGCAAAGAAACAAACAAAAAAACAATCAAATCTTTCCTCTTTCTAATATTAAGTATAGAAAATTATTTACAAGAACTCGTTAAAAACAATTTTCAGTGGAAGTTTCATTTTAAACATCATTTTTGAAGACCTAGCCATAGATAGCCCCTAAAATTTAAGGTTTTTTATTCAATTTTTTGTGAATATATTATATGTCACAGAACACATCTAAGCACCAAGTCTCAACACTGTAGTTCTTATAGTTCCGGAATAAAGTGGCTGTGGCATTCGGGCGGACATACAGATAGACATGACGATCCATTAGGGTTCCAGTTTTTGCCATTCAGCTACACAGCTATAAAAACTTGGCCAAGGTAACGCAAGAAAATAATAATGTAGAAATTCTGCTAGCAAAAGCTTTGATCAATGCCTAATCTTCAGATAGATTTCAAAATAGTTTGAGAGCATTGCTAGAGTAATTATAATAAACATACTACCCTCTTCCTTCTTAATAATAATACCTACTTTAATAAAAGTTTATTTTTCGTCAACCGATGTCTTCGCAGCATCCTGGGTATTTACTGGCCAGACGACGGATTGGATTCCGACGAGCAGCTTTGGGAACGTTGTGATGAAGTCCGGATCGACCAGCAGATCAAACGCCGCAAATGGAGTTGGATTAGGCCACACTCTCCGAAGGGATCCAACCCACATACCGAGGCAAGCTTTAGACTGGAATCCCCAAGGAAAGTGCAAATGTGGTCATCCAAAACAAAATGAAAAAAATAATAGCTGGGAACCGAAACTTTTTAAGGCGAATTTTGATTAAGAACATGTGAATGTTTGAAAATATGGATAAATGTAAGTTGTTATTATTATTATTTCAATATAAAAAACACATTTTTTGGATCCGAGTGGTCGACACACAGCATGCTGGGTGCCGAACACTCGGATCGGTTTACTGACTACTACAAAATGAACGGGACGCTCGCTCGTATCCGAGTCGGAGGCGCCGCTAGCTATGGCCCCGCCCCACTCGGACCCGAGTAGGGAGCACGGAATGTGTTAAAGGGCACTGGAATCCGGTACCTACGTTTCTGTCAAACAATACACAAAAGAAAAAGAAAACCATTGCGCTATAAACAAATAAAAAGGAAAAAAATATAATTGAAAAGGAAAACTAAACAATAAAAAAAATAATAAAAAATTGAAAGTAGATAATATTTTTTTTTAATACAAGCTTTTATTAAATGCTCTAAAAAGAACAAAATAAACTTTTACATAAAAAAGCTTGTCGCGAGATTTACTTATAGAATACTTTTAGCGACAAGCTTTTATATGTTAAAGTTTATTTTGTTCTTTCTAGCGCATTTAAGAAAAGCTTGTAAATTAACTTTTTTTTTTACTTTTAATTTATTTTCCGACTAAAAAACCAAGCTTAGCAAACCCTTTCATTTGATACCCATATTATAGGGGTGCATTATAAATAATTGGTCCACCTTCTTGGGAAAGTCCGCCATATTGGATTAAGAGTGACGTCACATTATTTATCGAGGTGTTATTTGTAAGCCCTTTCATTTGATACCCATATAGTAGGGGTGCAATTAAAATAATTGATCCGCCATCTTGGTAATGCCGCTATGTTGGATTTAGAATGACGTCACCCACATGATCATACATTGTCATCCGACTTACACGTGCATGCAAAATTTCAGCTCAATCGGAGACCGGGAAGTGGGTCAAATTAAGATTCCAAGATTTTCTTACATAGTTACAAGTGAAGCTAATGTAAAAGCTTGTAATAAAACACCAACTACAAAAATATTCAACAAAAAGTATACACAGACACATAAAGACTAGTTACTCGAAGCGCGCCAAAACTCGCTCTGATTGCTGGTATTTCCAAGAGAAAAACTCTGCCTTTAATATTAATCTCGCCTGGTGAAGAGTAAGTTGCCAAATGTTGAACAAGTGGTTGGGCCTATTATAAATAGAAGGCTTTTTGAAAAAAGCGTCTCGTCTAGCACTCCTTTTAGGACTTTTACCAAAGATTATTCCAAGAAATCTAATAGCAGCCTACCTTGTTATACCTTGTTGAATAGCTAATGAAACGTAGATATTTTTAAAGGTGTCTGCAGCCTACGTGATTTTTTTTTTACTATTGCTGGTTGAAGTTTGATTTGTACTGATTTTTGTTTGATGCTATAACTATCAATCTTCTATCTACAAACTATTTAGTTGAGGTAACTCTATTTTTATTTTGCATTATAATGAACAAACTAATCTACTACACAAAAATAGTATAAAACTAAATATTTGAATTATAATAAACAAAAAAAATGGGCAAATAGAAATCGGTCATTTTTTAAAAAAAGTCTTTAAAGCCTTATAACTTGAAAAGGGTTAAGTTGGGGGGCGGGGTTCCAAGGGGAAATCTGTCAGAAATGGTGGGAACCACGACCCCCTAACGGAGTTCGCACGACTTACCAGGTAACCCTGTATACATAAAATTAAAATAAATATATAAACATTATTGATTACTGAATGCAGCACAACTATTGAAGTTTCCACGCCACAGACGCAAAGCCGTTATATAACTGTTTAGGCTGAGAAATATCGCGGTAAAGCTCTCTTGATAAGCTCGAAGCTGTAACGCATGTTTTCGAAACACGTGATCACAAAGAGTTAAAAGTTTTATTAAAATTTTTAATTATTATACGCAGTCATTGTAATGTAGTAGAATTGCATATTTAATGCAATTCTACTTCTCATGCTTGAGGTTATACCATGATAATAGATTGCGGATTTGGCTACTGTCTCGTTTCCGTTTGTGACATTATCCAATAGATGGCAGCACAGTGAGCCACATGGCGGAAGAGTCGCACATTTGATTTTAAAAGGTGTAATGATTAGATATGACTTGGTCAGCGACAGTATTCAGTCAGTCGGGAAGAGTGCGAGTCCTAAAAGTCACGCGAGTATTCCATTGCTTTAAATAAATAAACCGTTACTTCTAGAAGGTGTTGATGTTGTATGCAACAAGTTACAAATACGTCCATCGAATAAAAGAAAATTCAATACGAAACCAAGACGAAACCGATCGTTTTGTATTCCGTACACACGTGCAAACATGGACTCCACAGCACTCAGGAACAATAAGGCCTGTTAAAACATTTACAGTTACTCGCTGAAAGAGTCTCAAGAAACAACCATTTGTTTCCATGCGGCCATTGTTTTGAGAAATATCTCGCCTCAATATGGATACACGGTTTCCGATTTGCACAAAGGGAAACATTGCAGTCGCGAATCGAAATAGACAAGGCGAGTTACTAATAGGAACAAATTGAATATCATACAATATAATACAAAAAAAATTAAAGACTTCCCGTGCCTCTTCAAGCACCATTTGCAGTTTTGAGAATACGCCAATTAACTGACGTAGAAACAGCTAGATTGGTGTACTTTAGTTACTTTCATAGTGTAATGTCGTATGGTATTTTGCTGTGGGGAAATGCTGCCGACATTCAAACTATATTTGTGCTGCAGAAGAGGGCCATTCGAGCAATTTATAATCTAAAAATGCAAGACTCTTTAAGAGATAAATTTAAAGACACTGGTATAATGACAGTTGTGTCTCAATATATTTATGAAAATCTAATATATACCCATAAAAACATTCATTTATTTAGTAAAAACAGTGATGTCCATAGCTTCAATACTAGAAATAAGAATAAATTACATTTGCCTCACACTAGACTCCATAAAATTAATAATTCATTCAGAGGTAACTGTGTGCGTTTTTACAACAAAGTTCCAAGCAATATTGTACAATTAAGCCTAAATAAATTTAAAATCATTGTTAAAAGTGTACTTATTAGCAAAGCCTATTATACGGTTACTGATTATATAAAAGACATGAATGCTTGGACTTAATGTTTCTTAGTTCCACCAGGCATTGCCATGAACCTTTGTAATTATACTTGTACCTATAAGTTGACTTTTGTATGACTTGGTAACGATATATATTTTTGTAAATGTCGTTGCTTCTGTAAAAGTTATAGAGTTTCTTGCGCCCGTTCTTCTCTATAACTAAAAGAAGTCCGAATGGGTAGTAGGGAAAAAAAAAATTGGACTATTCAAAAGAGCATATCTAATTGCCTACTTGAAATAAATATTTTGACTTTGACTTTGACTTGACTTTGACCTTTATGGACCTGCACTGCATCGTCCCCTCTCCTAACGGGCGGTCGCCCTCACGATTAGCTTAAATAGTTCATAGAACTTAGGCATATGGGTGAGTTGAGTCGGTAGGTCACGCAGGTCAGACCGTTCTGGCAGGCGTGGAGTCCGACATAATTGACAGAATCTGTTTTTTTTTTATACCTATACCACGATGGTGGCAAACAGGCCTACGGCACGCCTGATGGTGAGTGGTTACCGTAGCCTATGGACACTTGCAACACCAGGGGTGTCACTTGCGCGTTGCCGACCCTTCAAAAACCTATTTACTCCCCTTTTGAAGAACCCCATACTGTAGCCCTGCGGGAAAACCTCGGCAGGGAGTTCATTCCACAAACGAAGTGTACGCGGGAGGAAATTCCTCTGGAACCGCACTGTGCGGGACCATATAGGCTCCAGTGTGTGGACATGAACTCCCTGTCGATGTCGAGCGGTGCGATGATAGAAATCTGTGTTAATGAGCTGCAAATAGTCAAAACAAAAAAAAAGATGTTATGACATTCTTGGCTGGTTCTGTGATATATTCTGGTCACAAAAACGACGGCGAATTCACGTCGAACATCGGATAGAATGACAGCTGAGTTTAGTATGCTGAATAAAGTCCATTCAAGCCCTAGGGTCCTTATTACCAAGGCTAAGGCTGAGTTTTACCGACTAAACTACGAGCCTAAAGTAAGTACTGTAAGGCTTGTGTAATGAGATCTATGATAACGCACAGACACTAATATTATACATATATAAATCCCTCCATGATCCCTTAGTTCGGCAGTATCAGCATCTTCAGCATCGTCATGACTAGCGTCCTTCATGATAAGGCCGGCGCTACTTTGGCTTCCCGCGCCTCTCTTAGCGCTTTTGGGTCTGTTTTATGGGTCTGCGCTGCATCGCCCCTCTCCTGAGGTCGCCTTCACGATTTGCCTTTATGGTTCTTAGAACTTAAGCACAGGCTGAGTTTAGTCGGTCATGTAGTCAGATCGCTCTAACCATTTGCCGTTGCGGTATCCTGGGCACGGTTCATGCCCCTGGTGAGGATTCCAAGCCTCTCCCTCCTGACAGAAAAGAAAAAAAATGCTAAGTATGTCTGCAATCGAGATATAAAGTCAATCTTCAGACAAACGTACTCAAAAGACCAGTTTCCATCCACATTGAACCTGAACGTTGGACAGTTTTCATGCAGCTCGTGGCACTCAGTCTATTCAGATCCATGTCTACAGATGTCTACCGATAGCTCCACTCTCTAATATTTCTTTAAACATTTTCTAACGGTTTCCACTCCGCTATCTTTGATGTTTGTTGCGTATGCGAAAACAATATGTGGAGATTATTCTTTTAAAGGACATAATTTTTTTTTTGGGCCCACTGGAAAACGGCAACGTTTATTGATATTACTGAACTCTAAAATATCAATTTATTATTAAAAGCAATTGCACCATATTATGAGTAAAAATGAAACGGGAATGATAAAATCAATTAATTAAGCTTAGTAATGACTTTTGACATTTGAAGTAAAGGAACTAACGTTTTTTAAATCAAAATGAAAGATGATTTAATATTATACAAATAATATATAAATATAATAATAAAGGATAGTGTATTATTATTTTTTATTTTATTTAAAAGTATTGAACTCTCAATAATTATTTTAATACTATTTTAGATTATTTTAACTATTAGTTCGTCAGTCCAGTATCGTCGTGAAACGGAACGCGTCATCATTTTTGACAGCGACAGAATGGTACCTACACTGACAGCCAATCGACGTCGGTTTGTTTTCAACCGAATTCTGTGTTTACGTTTCCAACGGCTTGATTTCGTTTTCTTTCTCGTATCCCGTATTTAGAATTCAAAAAAATAATACGATTTAGGGGTTTGTTAATACTGCATTTTTTAACATAAATGCATGAGGTCGCGTCGACGCTCCGCGAGCACTGCAGCACTGGTGAAAGAAGGTAGTGGCCAAAGAAGATTGTATTTTCAATAATAAAAAAAGTGTTAAATAGCATTTATGTAAAAAGCAATTTGTATAAAAATCAAAATAAAGCTACTAACTACTAAGAATTTTTAGGTTATTTAAACTTCATGTTTTAATTGATTTCTCAATATTCCCGTTAGATAAAAACAAGCTAATGTTCCTTATAATATCTAGGGTTAGTAAGAAATTATTTAACGTATGTCTCATTAATAAACGTTACATTTTATAGTGGGCCTATTCTCCATACAAGAAAAAATTATCTCCTTTCAATTTAAGATATTCTTTGTTTTATAAGCTTTCGTTTTAATAAATAAGGGGTTAAGGTGTGTTTAACAATAATGATTATATATGAAATACATAATTATATTCATTTTTGTCTGCTTGTTAAGGCTTGTCTCCGAAACAGCTGAAACATGTTTGACAAGATTTTCAATGACAGATAACTGATATTGTAAGGAGTAGCTTATATTATCGTGGCGTATCAATACATAGTATAAAACAAAGTCGCTTTCGCTGTATGTCCGTATGTATGCTTAGATCTTTAAAACTACGCAACGGATTTTGACGCGGTTTTTTTTAATAGATAGAGTGATTCTTAAGGAAGGTTTGTATGTATAATAAATGCATAATGTAGTAGAGAAACACTGATAAATTTAAAGGTTTCTAATGTGATGTCGTAAATAAGCACGTTTTTTTGCGCTTATATTGCAAACGCTGGCTGAACCCTACGAGATAGACCAAAATAATGTACTACAGTATTGTACAACTTACAAAAATCCACAAAAAAGTCCGCGATGGTATATGTCTATCTCTTAGGGATAACCCACCATAACCATTTTTTCACTGCACCCGTGCGAAGCCGGGGCGGGTCGCTAGTATCTTTATAAATGGTAGCGTGTTATTTTGATGTATGAGCTATTTTATTGTAAAGTTTCATTGAAATCGTATAAGTATGAATCGTATCGAATGAGTAACAAACATCCATCCATACAAAATTTCGCGTTAATAATATCAGTAAGGATTATGGCATATCTAAAACAATCTAAATTAAGAATTCTCCTCCAATACCTAAATCATAACAAATGCACATATCGGGATGTTTGTCGACTTTCAAATGACATATCCGATTTGCTTGTTCATGTTGACTGCTCGTTCCATTGTGATATAGTGGGGCTACTCTTTGCTTGCGTTCAGTTTCTATGTCACAGTTCGTAGAACATTACATCTAGACCGCGCACGTTCTTGATTGTGTGAAGGCGTTACCAGTAATGTACGATGATATTCGAACTCGAATCTTTTATAAGGACTTGGAATAGGCCCCTGTGCGAATTCATTTTCGTGTGCAGTGTATTTCTGAAATCTCACAACACAAAAGCTAAATCTGACCCGGTTCCTGAAGCCTTTGTAGCTTTATAATCAATAAATAAATGAACAATAAAATAAGAATATAAACCACTTTTCGTGTATAATGATTTTGAGATTGTTTGATTTAAATGAACTTTAGAATGTATAAATAGAACTTTTGACTATTTAATTTTCTAATAAATATGTGACGTAACACCAATTTTAAAATGTTCGTTGAAGTTCAAGGATGGTTTTTACGGCGAGAAAAATTCGAATAATTATCAGAAAAATCCTAAAATAGCCTTTCATTCCCATACAAACGTTTTCTAACTAAAATGTACAGTCATTTGAGCTTCATTGTTATTACATAAAGTTCATATTGCAAGCACTCACTGTTGTCTAAGCAATGTAGATGTCTTCCTAACATTAAAGAGTCGATTTGCTTTATGTATAAAGTTTAAATTCAATCATATCTGTCAAAACAGTGTGCGTGTGTGCGTTGGAGCACAGAATACATCGTTGGAGGATTTAATATCACGTTCCAAACTTGAATAGTCACAAAATGTAATAGTTCATTTGGACGTTTTTTGCAATTTGATTGGCTATGCGATATTATCTATAAAATAAGTAGGAACAAAAAACTGCTACTACATTTTTTTTTTGTCAGGACGAAGTCTGTCGGGACCGCTAGTATACAATAATACATATATTATATGTATTACACATACATCAAATGCTTTCCTGGAGACCTATTTTTGAATTACGAATGCGACTTCGAAATCACCGATGTGACTAATAATCACCGATTTTCAATAATTCTTATTTTTGAATATCACTGATGTGACTACCTTAGTCACAGGTGTGATTTCATTACGAGTGCCCTCACCCACTCGTAATCAAGTCATACTTGTGGAAATGTTATCTGTGTTTTGTTTGATTTTTCAGTCTATATACCTATATATATATATGAATGTAGCATATATATATATATAAGCTACATTCATATATACATGTATGTATATATTATAGGTTTATAAAAAGTTTATTTACATATATATATAACCTTTATATACCTATAATATATACATAGATATATATATGAATGTAGCATATATTATATATATGTATGTATATATATATGTGTATATAATAACCGCAATGGATAAGCCGGCAATAACCGGCAGCGATTACATTCATATATACATATATGTATATACCTATATATATAACCTTTATATACCTATAATATATACATACATACATATATGAATGTAGCATATATTATATATATAATAACCATAATGGTTAAGCCGACAATAATCGGCAGCGGCTACATTCTGCGTGGAACCGAACTCTTATATTTATGTGTGTACTTTATCTATGTTGGCAGCTCTGCGATCGACTTTCAAAAATTGGATGTTTAGGAATCCGTGACCTCAAAGTCACCGCTGACTAAATAGTCAGCGGTGATTTCGAAATCGCATTCGTAATTCAAAAATAGGTCTCCTGTTCCTCCAAATTTGTCCCTGTGTATGCATTTATTCATTTTAAATTAATACAAGCCATTAATTTAAAATCACGATACGGCGCTTTGTTTTGACACCGTTACGCCTCAGCCCGCATGCGTGTCGATATCACCCCTATTTTCGAGCCTCCCAAACGCGCATTAAATTGGACAGTAAAAGCGAAATATAATTTCCCTTCTGTTATTGCTTCGTACTGTTTTCCATTTCGACGTATCATCATGTCTATTTATGTTAACGGTTATAAAGGTGCCATGTATTTGTAGGAATGACGGCTGTTTTTAATTTTGGAACCGATTACTTTTTTTTATTCGTTACTAGCTGATGTGCCGATGAATTGCGAACCATACAGCCAATGAATAGATTGCTACATCTATACTAATATTATAAAGAGGAAAGATTTGTTTGTTTGTTTGTTTGTAATGAATAGGCTCCGAAACTACTGGCCTGTTTTAAAAAATTCTTTCAAATTTGGAAAGCTACATTATCCCCGAGTAACATAGGCTACTTTTTATCCCGGAAAAATCGACAGATCCCACGGGATGCGCAATAAAGGCTTCGCTCAAAAAACTATTGCACAGATTTTCATCAATAGATAGAGTGATTCTTGAGCAAGGTTTTGCGGTATTTTTTATCTCGGAAAAACGGATAGTCCCACGGGAAGCGCGATAAAAACCTTCGCGCCATAAACCGACTTCCGCGCATATGTAGCCGTGGGCAAAAGCTATGACCCTTAACCCTCTATAGACCCAATCCCGAAAACCACGCAGGCGAAGCCGCGGGCAGAAAGCTAGTTTCAACTGAAATTCGTTTGTGGTAGTAATCTTTATATGGTTGATTTTTTTTCCTCAGGAGAGGAGGCTGAGAATCCATCATGGATACCAACGCAACAGGCAAGCAGGGATGCGTTGATTATGTCGGACTCTTGGTGAATCGAGGCGGCTCGACCCAACAGACCTACCGACTAAGCTCAGCCGAAGCCTTTGGTCCTAATGGCCCTACAGCTTGAATGGAATGGTTGGCGCACCCTCAGGAGAGAGCACGTCAGCGCTGCCCTCCGAAGAGGACATATGCGCGAAGGAAGGCTCGGTACGCCAAAGTGGGTCCGGCCTTGAAATGATGGGGCCTACTCGTACATGTGTAGCAAGCTGCGAAGTATGGACTAACTAAGGGATGGCGGCGCAGATGCCGCCTCTCGCAAGGCTTGAAGAGCCAGCGTCAATGAGTCGGGAGGGTCAGAAATGACGTGCCTGGGTCGACGGTATTCTGTGTTACGCGGATTGACTGGGATATGGTTGATGCAGTAATTAATTAAAATAAATAAATATAAAATTGTCAGACTTACGATTACTTTTCAGACTCGTACGTCTAGCCCAAAGAAAGCTGTCTTATGGGTAGATCCCATACGTAACGGATAGACTAAATTCAAATTTAAGATTCTGCGTTACCTTAATCAAAGGAAATAGGATGTTGCTAACCTATAGTTTTGATTTTATATGGTATATTTTAATAGAGTTTATTTATTTATAACTTTATTGTACATCGACCATAGTGAAAAAAAAAATACAGATAATGGATCCTTAAAACTAACTGTACAAAGGGCGACCTTATCACAAAAAGTGATCTCTTCCAGGTAACCTTAGGATGGACAGGAATTTAAATAAATTATTACGTGGGAAGATATCGCCATCTTAATGTCTTAATGTGGCGATGTCTAACTTAATGACATACTTACTATAAATATAACAATACATACTATAATACATATATACACTTACACACATACATACATATATATACAAACATACTTACATACATATACATACATATACCAATAAAATACAAAATCATAGTGACAAATAATGTTTTTCAACAAGGCTTTTGATAATGGGAAGACTTTGTGCTTGCCTTATATTTAAAGGTAACGCATTCCACAATAAAACTGCTTGTACCGTGTAGGCCTTATTATAAAATTTGGAGAAGTGAGATGGTATGCTCAGCATTAAGTTCTCTGCGCGAAGGCGAATGGGCAACCACTTATTATTAGGTTTTTCTTTTTGTATTTATTAAGTACAGGTTTATATAATTGAATGTTATGTACGCCGTTATTGTGATGCATATCAGAAATTATTATCTATATTGAATTTTGTATGGGTATGTCTTAATATGTATCATGTGGCACTACTATTTAAATAAATAAATAAATAGACATACATATATTATACATATATAAATAGTTTTGATAGAAATATATATTAACAACCATTATTAACGTACAAAATTTAATGCTCGCATTCATCACATAACTTACTTTACAAGCTGTGCTTAGTGTGGGATTTTTTTGAAGAATTCCAAAATTTTTGTACTTAATATGTTCTTTTCTGGAAATAAAGTTATTATTATTATTATAAACATCTGCCCCCACCAGGACCTTGAAACTGGTGTACAAACTAATGATGAAAAAAACGTATCTATGTTCAGATTGGATCATTTGTATCCAGATCAGTACAAAGATTCGAATCAGTAAAGTGCTTCATTTGCATCATTGTGACTCTGAACCGGAGCCGGATCGTTTCGAAATATAAGTAACTAGCTTTCTACCCGCGGCTTCGCCGGCGCGGATTTCGGGATTAGGTCTATAGAGGGTTAAGGGTCATAGCTTTTGCCCACGGCTACATATGCGCGGAAGTCGGTTTATGGCGCGAAGATTTTATCGCGCTTCCCGTGGGACTATCCGTTTTTCCGAGATAAAAATACCGCAAAACCTTGCTCAGGAATCACTCTATCTATTGATGAAAACCGCATGAAAATCTGTGCAGTAGTTTTTGAGCGAAACCTTTATTGCGCATCCCGTGGGATCTGTCGATTTTTCCGGGATAAAAAGTACCTTATTATTTAATCCGAACTTTTATCTTTACGTCTGCAAAATTTCAAAGCAATCGGTTCAGTAGTTACGGCGTGAAAGTGGAACAAACAAACAAACAAACTCACTTTCTGATTTATAATATTAAAGTAAGGATACGCCGCGCAATATAAGCTACTCGAAATACTAATCATGCGCAGACGAAGTCGCGGGCATCACTTACATCTATCATAAAAATTGGATTTTCCAACGATTTTCCTACGAGATTTGCCAACGCTAAAAAATTTTCTCAATTTTGATAAAACTAAATTCCAAAAAAAAAATGTTTATCATATGAGTCAAGTTAACGGAAAGTAGACACTCCCAAAGTCATCCCGATCAGAATCATCAACAAATCATCATATAGTATCAATATTGAAAAAAATCAAAAAATGATTGTCCAACTAATGACAAAAATCACTATATTTCATTATGAAACCTGATAACCACAGAATAATATCGAATTTGGATCGATTCATAAACTGTGTTTATAATCACGACAATGAAGATTTTTCAAAGAAAACGTCGCCACCTTTTCTTGTGATGAAACATTATTCCATTCGTCAACACGTCAAAAACGGAAGTAGCCGCAGCAACATCAGTTAAGCAAAAAAACTCGGCAAAAAACAACGTTACGCAAGAAAATAATATTGTAGAAATTCTACCCTTCCGTGATGTCTTAATCGGCAGCCTTCAGCATCGCCATGATTTGGTTCCCTCATGATTAGGGCCGGCATCACTTTGGCTTTTCGCGCTTCTTGGCTTTGGCTCCCGCGACGGGCCTGCTCTGCATCGTTCCATCCTGAGGGGGTCGTCCTCACAATTAGCCTATATAGTTCTTAGAACTTGGGTATAAAGATGAGTTTAGTTGGAGTTACACCAGGACCGTTCCGGCTGGAATGGTGTCCGACATAATCGCAGTAGTACTTGCCGCTGCGGTGGCATCCTGAGCAAGTTTCGTGCTCCTAAGATTCTCTCTAGAAAGAGAGCCTCTCTTTGCTGAGAGAAAATAAAAACAGAAATTCTGTTAGCAACAGCTTTTATCAATGTCCAATTTTCAGATCTCATACTTTGAGAGCGTCGATAGCTCAAGGATAACAAACATACACTACACTCCTCCATTTTAGTTCAGTCCGTTCTATTATGGAATGCACTACCTCAAGAAGTGAGAAGCTCCCCAAGCAGCCTTAATAAAATAAAATATTAAAATAAAAAGCCTTTTTATTTGCTCCTATGAAGTAAGTAACATTTTGTTTAGTGGGTTAGTAATTATAATGAAATAAAGTAATATTTGTTAGTATTTATTAGTTAAGGTAATAATTATTTGATTTCCTCCATAGGATCCCCGTTCGGGTGAAGGCCTCCTCCAGGTTGTGCCATTTATCTTGTGCCAATCCGAGCCAATGTTCTCCTGCCGTCTCGCGTATGTCGTCTGCCCAGCGTTTGAGCGGACGACCTTGTTTGCGCTTTCCACTTCCTGGTCCTTTCAACTCTGTGACCACTTTCGTCCAACGCCCATCCTCAAGTCTCGCTACATGACCAAGCAGCCTTAGCCTTAAAAATTGCGCAAGCTTCTTATAAGTCTTAGGTTTTTATATACAACTAGCGGACCCGACAGACTTCGTCCTGTCAAAATGATTTGTAAAGTGCCAGTTTTTTGTTCCTACTTATTTTATAATCAAGGCAAATAATTCTCCTGTACAGAACTAACACGAACAGAAGGTTGTGAATAAAAAATAATTAAATAAAACGTACATTTAAAACTATTCGACTTTGGAACGTGACATTAAATCCTCCAACGATGTATTCTGTACTCCAACGCACACACGCACACTTTTTGATAGATTTGATTGAATTTCACCTTTATATAGCGTTAATAATGCGCAAATTGAATCTATGATGTTTGGAACACACCTATATTGCTTAGATATAACACTGAGTGGTTGCAATATGAACTTTATAGAATAACAATAAAGCTCAAATTGATTATACGTTTTAGTTAGAAAACGTTTGTATGGGAAAAAGGGCTGTTTTTAGGGTTTTTCCGATACTTATTCGAATTTTTCACACCGTAAAAACTATCCTTGAACTTCAACGAACATTTTAAAAAAGAATTGGCCACATTGGTTCAGGTGTTGTTGAGTTATGCGCTTACCAACACATTTCGCGATTCATTTTTATATATAAGAAGATATATTCTTATAGTTACATTTGTAAGTATCAATCGCGTTTAGTTATCTTTTAAAGTTATTTAGGTTTTATTAATTTCTTATTTATTTTATAGGTTTTACTGGCTTCGCGGCATCTACAAGTATTAAATAGAAATATTCTCAACGCCTTTACACGGTACACGTCGAGTCAATGAGCCAAATTGACTTTTTGTACAGCTTCCAATCCGCCATATTACGGATAGATATTGGATTAGGAATTCCATCGAAAATGCCTCAGCCGGGTTATTAAGGTGTAAAATATCCAGGACTGAACAGGTGTCTGGTACGGCCCTGGTGTGATCACCGCGTTACGCGTTCCGCAAATGTGCGCCGTATTGATAACGCGTAGAGTACATTTTTAGATGTGGTTCTTTAAACATGTTTCCTTATGTTCTAATATTTGGGATTCCGCGCATGTGAAGATAGCGGGCAGTTCTTGTTAATATTATATTAAATGTGTATGGGTTACCTAATAAGTTAAGATATGCATTGTTAGGGTTCCGTAGCAAATACGAAAACCTTATTGATTCGTTATGTTACTCCATTTTTTAAGCTCCCATCGCGTGTGCAACCTTAATGGTTAAAGCTACACAGAAGTCATGTATGACGGAAATGTTCTCCTTAAAATTATAAAAAACCATAAGATAGACCTTTTATGGTTGACTCACACTTTTATGTGTAACTTCCGATAGCTTAACAATTCGAAGCTTTCTGATTATATTTGTCTACTCTTACGTTGATAACACTCTCAGTCAATAAAATCGTACTGTATATCGTACTGTATGTATCGAAGCCGAGTGACATCCCCAGGGCTATATATTTTTGCTCTTGTGCAAATATTGGCGCTGAGCTATGGACCTTTTTGTGCTGCTGCAGCACACATGAACCTCAATTATTCTATATGGAGGACAGGGCTGTCCGTACCCTAAATTAGTTTTTTTTTTCTTGTGTGTGTCTATACACAAAATAAAATATCTATCTGTCTAATATAGTTTGGCTTGACTCGTGCCCCTGATGAAAAAAAAAATCTGCCTAGAATAAGTGACCAAAAACATAACTTTCGATTACCAAGCTTTTGAAGGCATATAAAGCGTTTCGTAGGTAAATTTGATTCGAGGACTTGAGAATTTAATCGTGTTTGAACAAACTTTTGGCCGTGGTATTGGTAATGAGGAAACATAAAGAAAATTATCAGTTTCTGAACTATGCATATAGATTTGTCCCACTTACAGCATCCCGTTGAAACATTGTTCACGGACAATTATCGCTGATCTCAGTATGTGGGTCGTGCGTGTTTGCACGAGCAGCGGAACAACGACCACAGCAGTTTCAGCTGACGCCATGTTTTCCAAACCGTCGCTTGATCACGCTGTCACACGCACACGCTGATGATTGAGACATAATATACTTTCAATGCAAACACTTTCTAAAAAAAATTGATACAATAAAAGTAATTAAACTGAAACCTCTTTACAAATACCTGTAGTCAATTATTAACTAATAAAAGAAAGTGATTCACTTCACTTTTTTTGCCTACTTATCAAATAAATGGACACAGTAAAAGTAATTGAAATAATACCTCATTATAAATATCTGAAGACAATTATTAACTATTAAAAAAAAGTGATTCACTGCACTTTTTTCCTAATAATCAAATAAAAACTATTTTTTTTATGTAAAATAAGAAGCAAACGAGCAAGACGGGTCACCCGATGGTAAGTGATTCACCGCCGCCCATGTCACCAGCGCAGCGCAGCATGACGCCAGTGCGTTGCCTACCCTTCAGATAAGAATATGCTCTTTCCTTGAATGACCCAATGTCGCAGTTGTTGGGGAAGACAGCTGATGGCAACGAGTTCCAGATATTTACTGTGCGTGGCAGAAAACTGTTTTTAAAACGCATTGGAAATTGAAATAAAACCTCGTTAGAAATTTAACAACAAATTAATAAAAGTGATTCACTTCACTTTTTTGCCTGCTAATCAAATAAATAGACACAGTAAAAGTAATTGAAATAAAACCTCTTTATTTAATATCTGTAGGTACTCAATTATTAACTAATAAAACAAAGTGATTTGACGACCTCCATATTCGAGTGGATAGTACACCGGTTTCAAGGTGTCGCCATCTCTGAGGTCCCGGGTTCGAATCCCGGTGGGGGTAGTTGTTTGTGTGATGAATGCGAGCATTTGTACCTAAGTCATGGTTGTTGATATATATTTCAATAAAAATTATTTATATATGTATAATTATGTATGTCTATCCGTCCCATTCCGTTCAAGCCATAAGGCCACTAGGCCCAAGGCTAGGCTGAGTTTAGTCGGTAGGTCTGTTGGATCGAGCCGCCTCGACAGCACCAGGAGTCCGACATAATGAACGCATCCCTGCTTGCCTGTTGCGTTGGTATCCATGAGGATTCTCAGCCTCCTCTCCTGAGGAAAAAAAAAAATGTCTATCCGTTACCGTAGATCCCATAGCACAAGCCTTTCAGAGCTTAGTTTGGGCTAGGCTAATTGGTGTAAGTGTAACATATATTTATTTATTTATGATTCACTGCACTTTTCTTTCTTCTAATCAAATAAATGAACACAGTAAAATTAATTGAAATAAAACCTCATTAGAGATATCCGTAGCCAATTTAACAAGTAATAAATAAAAGTGATTCACTTCGCTTTTTTGTCTATTAAACAAAAAAATGGTCAGTAAAAGTAATTGAGATAAAACCTCTACACGTACGCAAAGTCCATTTAAGAACAAAAGCATTCTTAAAGTGATAAACCCAGTTAGTTAACTTACCTCATTAACAGCTCATTAGTACGTCACAGGTTAGATAATGGATTATCTTAAAGCTCGAAGCGTGACAGCTCGTCACGTAACCTTGACAGGTTACCAAACTTGGCCTTAACAATGAACCGTGAGAAAAATTGAACACAGTGAAAAATTCGTGACACTTCCACATACTTCTTGGAAGTTGTTTTGACTAGACAATATTTCTTGAGGATGTTAAATGACTAGTTTTTTAATAAGTAACAAGATAATAACAGTACGCTAAATATACGCGCAAATAAATTTATCAAATTGAAAACAAAGTCACAAGATCCTAAAATAATTTGCCATATCAAATAGTCTTACTATTTATATCTGATAAGATTTTTTAAAGATTTAAATTAGGTTATTTTATTTCATGTTGATCTGAAATATAATTGTTAACAGTGTAGTCTTTCTATTCGGTATTCATTGGCATCGCGGTTTTAGATTTAAAAAAAAATAAAAAATTTCTTGTCTGTGGCACTCCGGGTAGCAAATGTCACTTTTCTTTCGCGCGTTCGCCGGCATCGTAGGTCTCGTAAAACTTTTTGAACATTACTGAAAAAGTAAAACGTGATAACCTGACATCAAAAATTAAAAATAGCCTAGAACTGAAGAAGTCTTCAGCCAAATAAAAAAGTCAACACCAAAAGCAAATCTAGCTAAGCCAACTTACACCACAACAAGCAAACCAAAAGGCAATACTGAAAAGGCATAAATTACCAGAAAAATTGTCAGCTACTGGAAGCCCCCACCCTTAACGAAGAAATATAAGCTGTCTTAACAGATAATGCTCTGACGAGGGACAAGGCCATCGTTTTGATGCAACACCAACTGGGGCTAGCCACAGGCATTATCGGAGAGGCTATGACAAAAATTATGCTTCAAGAGCAAATAGATAGAGTACAGCATTAACTGACGCCTCCAAGCTCCTTGTTGACATCCACTTCCAGAATACAAGAACACGGAAAATCTTGATCTCTCCACCACTTAATAAAAAGCACAATAACGTTTTATTTAAAAAGATTTGTGAAGGTTCACTTCATCGAAGTTTATCAATTATACCGTTCGATCGGAAAATATTGAAGAAAATCAAAAAATATGAAAAACGCCTTCGTGAAATCCGCGAGCGTCACCGTAGCCGCACAAGAAGCCGAAGCCCCATATTAACCTCGTCTCGACCTCTTTCCCCAAGCTCATCACCGGACTCACAAGGTAAAGTCTACAATGCACCCATGCCGGTACGAGATACCGTTAGGCATGAAGGTCAAACTTGGTACGAGATACCATAGCTTTGATAAGTACGAGATACTATTTCATTACGTACGAGATACGTTGAATACAATGCACCCATGCCGGTACGAGATACCGTTAGGCATGAAGGTCAAACTTGGTACGAGATACCATAGCTTTGATAAGTACGAGCTTAGAGCATTAAACCTAAGAGTACGAGATACTATTTCATTACGTACGAGATACGCTGAAAACGTAAACATTTAATATAAAAATGAAACATGTGGCCGTTGGAAAATCCAACAGCAAAACATGGCGGAATTTCCTTACCAGGCCGCATCGAGGACGAGGTGGAGGTAGACCCAGTTGCAGCTTTCCAAGATGCTCTGGGGCCGAATACGAAGACAATTGTAAGCAGTTCAGAGGAACTATACAAAAAGAAATCACGGTTCGTTGGAACCATATTCTCCTCAACGGAATCACGAAGGAGGAAAAAGAGGCAATACTATGGGAAACCGCTACGGTCCACCACAGCCTCTACAACCCAGGGCGACGGCATCACGAGGTGGACCCAGGAACCGCACAGCGCAGCCGCCGCCCCGACGACCAGCCTTCAGCCACGCGCGGCCCGAGAGGCCTGCGACACGCGGCCCGAGAGGCCTGCGACACGGGGCAACAGGCGTTAAATGATCAGGTACATGCAGGCAACATAACTAAATACTTCACCTGCTGGCAAAGGATCACTAGTGATCCTATGCTATTACAATGGGTAAATGGTTACCATATTCCCTTTCTAAAAATTCCAGTGCAAAGTTTTGTTCCCAAAAATAATATACCTCTCACTGAAGTTGATAATATGCGCAAAGCCATTGTCAACTTATTAGAACTAGGTGCAGTTCAAATATGCAACCCCTGTAAGAACCAATTTATCTCTTCTTAAATTCTTAAGAATTAATTCTAATTCTTAAGATCAAAACCCAATGGCAAATTTAAATTTATCCTTAACTTAAAATCTCTGAATACCTTCATCAAAATAGATCACTTCAAGATAGAAGATATTAGAACGGCAGTAAAGCTTGTAAATAAAGACTATTTTGTGCTCCATAGATCTCAAAGAATCTTATTTTCTCATCTCAGTTGTCCCAGAACACAGAAAATACCTTCGTTTCGAATTTGATGGCATTCTTTATAAATTCACAGCATTACCATATGGTCTTTGTACTGCACCTAGTGTCTTCACAAAACTACTGAAACAGTGATTGGTACACTCAGAAAACAGGGGTTTTTTATGAACAATATATCTCGATGACTATCTTTGCATTGGGCAAACTTATAAGGAATGCATAAGAAATAGGGATGCAACTCTCTCCATTTTTAAATGCTTGGGCCTTATTGTAAACCATGAAAAAAGCACACTAATACCTAATAAATCTTGCAAGTTTCTTGGCTTTATCATAAATTCACAAAAAATGTCACTTGAATTACCACAGGATAAGAGAGACAGTATAAAATCTTTAGTAACAAAATTTCTATCCTTGAAGAGCTGTAGAATAAGGAACTTTGCAAAATTGCTTGGTACTTTAGTAGCTGCTAGCCCTGCTGTACCTTATGGCCTCATGCACACTAAAGCAACGGAAAGAGAGAAATATCTAGCGTTGACACACTATGCTGACAATTATGATGCTATTATGTACTTAAATACAAATATTTAAATACAATTTCAGTTGGAAATATTTTCTGATGCATCACTGACTGGTTGGGGAACACACTGCAATGGTGAAAGTAGTGGTGGTATGTGGTCTCACTCAGAACAACACCTTCATATAAACCAGTTAGAACTGACAGTAGCATTTTTTGGATAAAAATGTTACGCAAAACCATATAGCCATTGCAATATTTTATTACGTATAGATAACACAACTGCTATTGCATGCATTAATAAATGGGTAGTGTGCAATACCCACACTTGAACAAAATCACCAGAGATATCTGGAGCTGGTGTGAACACAGAAATATAAACATTTATGCCTCTTACATAAAGTCCACTGACAATGTATATGCGGATAAAGAATCACGTAACACAAATTTTGACACAGAATGGGAATTAAGTAAAGATGCCTTTAATACTATAAAAACCCACCTAGGAATCCCAAACATAGATCTTTTTGCATCTAGGATTAATAAGAAATGTAAGCTATATGTCTCTTGGAAAAGGGATCCTAATGCATTTGACATTGATGCTATGACCCTTAACTGGGCACCTTATTATTTTTATGCCTTCCCACCATTTGCCCTTCTAACTAAATGCCTACAGAAGATTAAATGTGATAAAGCCAGAGGCATACTTGTTTACCCAATGTGGGAGTACCAACCATGGTACCCCCTAGCCATGAGCTTAATGATCAGTAACCCAATCATATCTAAACCAGATCCTAACTTATTGATATTTCCTTTTGGAGCAAAGCACCCGTTGAGCAGCCACCTTACCCTGGCAGTGAGCATCTTCTGCGGGAGGCATTCAGACGCAGAGGCTTGCCACAGAGCTCACTAGACATTATGCTAGCATCCATCTCCAAGGGTACTATGATTCAATATAACACAACTTATAAAAGCTGGTGGCAGTTCTGCAATACATACAACCAGGAATCGCTCTTAACACCTATACCTTTTGTAATAAAATTTCTAATAGAAAAATTTCAAAGTGGTGGTGGTTCTATAACACCCTCAGTTGCCATAAATCTGCCCTTTCTCTTTTAATAGGAGAGAAAGTTGGGACAGATGATAGAGTGAAACGATTCCTAAAAGGTGTATTCAGGCTAAAACCAGCCATGCAAAGATACACAGAAACATGGGACCCACACAAGGTGTTGAGTTACCTAGCAAAATTACCACCAAACTCACTGTTAAGCCTTGAAATGCTAACTAAAAAACTGGTAACATTGCTAGCCTTGGCAAGTGCTCAGCGGGTACAAACTCTTTCACTGATTAAGCTTAATGATATAATCACCATAGTCATCAGTGATTTAGTAAAAACTTCTGTACATACAAAACAACACAGTATAATAAACCTTCCATTTTATTTACAAGAACCTAAAATATGCCCAGCCAGCACACTTCAAGACTACATCCATAGCACAAACACTATCAGAAATTTTCAAACATACCTTTTATTAACTTTTAAAAAGCCATACCACCATGCATCAAAACAAACCATAAGCAGGTGGATCAAGTGTGTCCTAGCAGATAGTGGTATTGATACAAACCAATTTAAATCACACAGCACCCGCCATTCTGCCACCTCATCAGCTAGCAAGGCAGGAGTGTCAATTGATGTTATTAGGAAAACCGCTGGCTGGACTGAAAATTCCCTTACATTTGCAAGGTTTTATCAGTTACCTATACAAGATAAAAACAGTTGTGATGACTTTGTACAGGCAGTTTTTAGCTTTGATTAATAATATTATTTTTATATTATTATATTATATTGATTTAAGTTTCAAGTAATAAAAAGGTTATTATCACAATTTATCTTGATGATGATGATTTAAATATTGTTGATTTATCTTAATTTTCATTGCAATTATGTTGATCTCAATTATGTTTTTAAAATATTGTTGACTTATCTTAGTCTTATCTCAGAAAACCATTGTACTTTTGATTATTATTACTGTTAATTTTATATTGTAAAATTAACACAAAAATTTACTTCAATATGTGAGATACAGAGAAAATTACCAAGTTGATTCCCTCTTATTGCCTTATAAAAATTAGTTAAGTAATTAAAGGCTGACTAATTAAGCTGTGATTATCTACTTAGACATAAGTGTTATAGTTCAGAATGATTTGGACCTCATCATTTATACCAGACCCTTTGTAAATTATTTATTTACAAACTTACCTTTCATAAGTGCATACATAATGATAGATACCCACTATGCAACTGTCTCTAAACAACTACACTGTTAACAATTATATTTCAGATCAACATGAAATAAAATTGAAAATTGGACGAACTTACCTAAGTGAAGTCCAATTGTAATTTTATGAAGGTTGATCTGAAATATAATCACCCGCCCAACCCAGCATCAGCTTGTTGCTGATCCCAAGCATAGTGGGTCATCAACTCATCAGAGCCATCTCACTTTAAAGCTCTAAAATAGTGACATTTGCTACCCGGAGTGCCACAGACAAGAAATTTTTTATTTTTTTTTAAATCTAAAACCGCGATGCCAATGAATACCGAATAGAAAGACTACACTGTTAACAATTATATTTCAGATCAACCTTCATAAAATTACAATTGGACTTCACTTAGGTAAGTTCGTCCAATTTTCAATTTTATGCAACGTGTTAAAACTATACTCACACATTTCTTTATTTATTTAAAAAGCAAAGAAACATGATTCTTCACAGTTTTAAAAGCCAATAATACCAATAGTTATTAAACCAACTAAAAACATTAATTTGGAAGGCAAAACATTGTTGATTATAGGGACAGAGCTCTGTCCCTATACCCCTATCTATGGGTAAATCTTTAAGCCTACGCAACGGATTTTGAGGCGGTTTTTTTAAAAGATAGAGTAATTGAAGAGGAAGGTTTATATCGCTCCCCTCGGCGAATAACGTGGTTATAGCAAATTTTCATTTTTACAGGAGAGGTAAAAAACAGAAATCGGTTAATATCCCGAAAACTATTGGAGTAAAATATTTGGTTTCGGTATTATATCAAAGAAGATTTTTTTCTTATGAGTATAATAGAATAAATAAATAATATAAACATATATTCCGGAAAATAGTCACAAAAATGTATATCACCAAAAAGGTATATTTAAAGTTTGGTGGTTAGTAATATTTTCTTTCCACTTTATTCGCTATCATCTTGCTGTAACTACAGATGATGTATTAAGATACAGTGATAATTTTAGGTGCATTTAGCATGTAGTATGTTTCGAGTAAGAGTCTATTACAACTTTTTCTGGTGAAAAATTTAAATATTTTTAATATAAGTGTTGCGTACCATTTTATTCTATGTCCATTTAATTTTACATCACTATTGTAACAAATAAATAAATAATAATAATAATAAATAAATATTTGTTACACTTACACCAATTAGCCTAGCCCAAACTAAGCTAAGGCTTGTGCTATGGGATAACGGATAGACATACATATATAAATATTTTTTATAGAAATATATATCAACAACCATGACTAGAGTACAAATGCTCGTATTCATCATACAAACATCTGCCCCCACCGGGATTCGAACCCGGGACCTCAGAGATGGCGACACCTTGAAACCGGTGTATTATCCACTCGACTATAGAGGTCGTCAATGAATACAACATTATAATTTAGTACAAGAAAATATCCTATACGAGTCGAAGTAAGCTATCTCTGGTTTTAGAATAAATTCGTAATATCGGTTTAGAATAAATTAATACGTTTTTGGACACGTTAATTTTGTGTTGTAATAATGTATTTCCGCTTTTTTTTTTCTCTCAATATTATCTATTTATGTTTCGTAGAAAAAGGTGGTTATGTCGATTAATTTCATTAATATTGCTTTTTAAAATTATATAAAAATATCAGTACATAGTTTTGGAGTCGTAGAAGCCAAAAATCGAATCAAAAAAAAATCTAAATAATATTTATTCAACATAGACCTTTACAGGCACTTATTGACGTCAACAAACAAAACAAAAAAAAGCTTAACTGAAAAAAAAACAAAAACCTTGTCCGTACGTACGAATAAGGAAAAAAAGAAAAGAAAAAATATATTGACTCGACACCTGTTCGGAAATTGGGAGAGCCTTCTCGAGAAGAACAGGCAAGAAACTCTGAAGGTCTATTTTTTATCTCCTCTTTCAATGTTCATAATTATATAATATAATATAAAAATACAATATAATATAAGATACAATCATTACCTAATACGATTACAGTCGTATGTATGTTTACATACATACGACTATAATATATAAAATAATACAATATTATAAATAATGTTGTTATCAAACATGGCTCTATGAATAGTGTCCCTATTCCCAAATAGTGTGATCATTAAGATAGTCACTTACTTTATAATAACCTTTACTCATGAGTGTCTTTTTGATATGGATTTTAAATTTATATAAAGGCAAATCAATGACACTTTGCGGAAGTTTCTTAAACATAGATATACATTTCCCCATCAAGAACGAACAGCTAGTTTTATGGAGTCTGAACATTGGAACGGCAAGTTTATTTTTGTTTCTAGTATTCACATTATGTAGATCACTGTTTTTATTGAATTTTTTTTTTTTTTTTTATATAATAGCAGGCAAACGAGCCAACGGGTCACCTGATGGTAAGTGATCACCGCCGCCCATAGCACAAACAACACCAGAGGTATCATCAGCGCGTTGCCGGCCTTTCAAAAATGTATACGCTCTTTTTTTGAAGCTTCCCATGTCGTAACTGTTCGGAAATACCGCGGCCGAAAGTTGGTTCCACAACTTTGTCGTTCGCGGGAAAAACGTACGCGAAAACCGCACTGTGGAGGACAGCCAACCATTAAGATGGTGGGGATGGAAAGCAAGTCCCCTCCGTGACACACGATACAGGAAATCGGTCGGCGGCAGTATCCCAAACAACTCGTCAGAGCACTCCCCATGGTATATGCGGTAGAGAACACAAAGAGACGCGACATCTCTCCGTAGCGCCAATGAGTCCATACGACCACAGAGCACCGGGCGTCGTCAATTCGAACCGCTCTACGCTGGATACGGTCAAATGGAAGGAGCTGGTACTGAGGAGCTCCGGCCCAGAGGTGAGAGCAGTATTCCATATGTGGCCTGACCTGTGCCTTGTAAAGTTGTAGGCGGTGGGTCGGCGTGAAATACTGTCTCGCCCTGCTTAGCACTCCCAGCTTTTTGAGGCTAATTTAGCCTTGCCTTCCAGATGACAGCGAAATTGAACATCGCTCGATATGTCAACGCCCAGGATACCGATGGTTGACCCGGCATCAAGGGAAGCGCCTTCAAGTTTATGGTTGCGACAAAAGGAGATTTCTTAGCGGTAAACGCGCAAACTTGTGTCTTAGAGGCGTTAAACTGGACTAGATTTAGTCGGCTCCAATTCGAGACATGGCTGAGTATGTCATCGATAACAGACACAAGCTTGTTTCGGTTCTCAATGACGTTCTGATGTGGAATATTTGCACTTCCGTGATATAGTGCGTCTCCAGTGCTATCGTCTGCATAGCAATGGATACCGCAATTATGCAGTAAATCATTGATATGCAGAAGAAACAAAGTGGGAGACAGCACGCATCCCTGCGGGACACCAGCGTTCACGGGCTGGAGTTCCGAGCATGAGCCATCAACTACGACTCTAATGCTACGCCCAGAAAGAAAACTGGTGACCCACGTGCAGAATTTCCCAGATAGTCCGTACTCTGGAAGTTTGCTAAGTAGAGCCCTATGCCACACTCGATCGAAGGCTTTCGCTATGTCCAGACCGACCGCAAGAGCTTCCCCCTTCCTCTCCACAGCCTCCGCCCAACGATGCGTAAGGTACACTAAAAGGTCACCAGCTGATCGCCTACTACGGAAACCGTATTGTCGGTCACTGATCAGCCGGTTTTCCTCCAGGTACGCTAGGAGCTGGCGGTTTGTGATAGATTCCATTACTTTAGAAAGGATAGAGGTGATAGCTATTGGCCTATAATTGGACGGGTCGGAGCGTTCACCTTTTTTAGGGATCGGGTGTACTAGGGCTGTCTTCCAGGACTTCGGGACGACGCCAGTGGTGCGCCAGACGCGGTGCCAACTCAGGAGCGCAAATCTTTAGCACGATTGGTGGAATGCCGTCCGGCCCACTCGACTTATGGATGTCAAGGGAAAACAGTGCCTTCCGAACGGAACTTTGAAAGAACCGGACATCAGGCATTGAACTCGCACAAGGCGGTAGAGTAGGTGGTGATATTCCCATGTCATCCAGTGTCGAATTTGATGCAAAAAGATTACCAAGAAGTTCGGCTTTTTCCTTTACAGTGTGGGCCAGAGAGTCATTATTTTTGTGCAAGGGTGGAATTGATGAGCGACCGAAGTTCCCTAGGACGGCTTTGGCAAGAGACCAGAATGAACGTGTACCAGACGGTAGGCGCACTAGTCTCTCGCCAATTCGCCCTATAAACGATGACTTTGCCTTGGCGATGCTCCTCTTGAAAGATCTCGCAGCGAAATTGTACTTATTTTTATGGAATTTGGCGTTTGGATCGTCAGACGCCGCCATTCCCGCCCAGGTTCGATAACACTCCTGTTTTCGACGAGCTGCCGACTTGCAGGAATGACCGAACCAGGGTTGAGAACTACCGCCGATGGGAATCACAGAGTTTGGAATAAAATGTTCCATTCCCTGAAGAATCACATCGCCGACAGATTCGGCAGATCGTCCGTATCCTCCCGCGAGAAGCAAATTCGCTGCCATGGGTAGGATGCAAAGCGCATTCCATCCCAATCTGCTGACTTGTAATGCCAGACCCGACGGGTAGCCACTGGCTGGGAGCTCATAGGCTTGTTGAGAGGCACAGTGCTATGGATTAGGCAATGGTCCGAGGAGTTATATAGTTTCTATATTATTATAGTTTCTATATACAAAAACTAAATTATCATATATATATTAGAATAACATTAAAACGATAGTAACGTCACTTACCACTTTATTCGCCGGGGGGAGCGATATGTATAATAATATCCATTAAATAGTAGATAGATACTATTGTTTTTACATTAATTAATTAATTACATTACGGCGCAGTCGCAGTTCGTATCTGAAACGCATCTTGAAACGGCGCGGGGCCCAAACTAGTTCCATTCTAATTTGGACCATACTCTAACAAAACGGTTGAAGGTAAGTAACGGTGGCAATGTCGCCCTCTTCTTACTATCAAAAATATTCCTTCACAGAAAACGATACACACAGAATCACAATAATTAGGGGAAGTATAAAACAAAGCCTTTTATATAAAAAACAACTCAATCTCCAACACATTACGGCGCAATTCAAAACGCCCAATGCTCCTAATTTAATCTCTTTCAAAATTGTCCACCGAGAACGAAGAACATTTTAGATGATCGTTGTAAAAAGTTAGTTTCGGACCGAATTTTCGTCTCTGACTATTCTTATTAAAAGAAGCACATTAGCGGTTCTTAGAAACAGAGTAAGATTCATGAAAACTAATTACGCGTTAAAAGGGACATTAATATATCTTAGAGGGCTGTTACCTATAAATAAAAAACAGAGTTCTGAGAGAAAAAATTTCGAATATTAATATTGAAGCTAAGATATCAGTCGAAGTCTCGTTATCGGGCCCACTTGAATGAGTCCCTAACGTCGGAATTTGAATAGGTTTTATTAAAACGATGCGGAGTAAATGGAGAATAATATATTTCAGATGAATACCCACATTTTTCATGATGTGGTATATTCTGGAATAGGCTTGTATCCACTATGAACAAATCTGATGCATTAGGTTGCATAACTATTAAGATGATCATTTAATTATGAAAAAACAAAGTTTTATAAAATAATAACTTTTGATTATTTATATTTTTATAAAATAAAATTGCACAAAATAAGCCATCAGTCACGTGACAGCAAACACCAATTAAAAAGTGTTACGTCACGCCGTGCGAAACGTCAAAGTCAAAATGTCATTCCCAAGTGTCTTGTGGAAGTGCGAAAAAGAATGGGCATCATTCCTTCTCGCGAGTGTTAGCCACTTTTTACGTATCTGCTGATTGTTTGGCACGTATATAAATATTTTTTTTGGTGTTTTTATACTTGTGCTTGTACACTGGGGCACTATGCAGTACTTGTAATACGATGAATCCATTTTTTATTAAAATAACTTCACAATACCGAATATTCCGATACTAAAACAGCTGTGTTTTGCACGGCGTGACGTCATTCAAGACACCATGACAATCATGAGCGTTTTTTTTTTTTTTTTTTTTTTTTATTTTAAAGGTAGATCAACAGTTATTATAATTTTTATAGTGATTAGATTAAATACAATAAACTAATTACAGATCTACACAAGTAGTCATAGAATAATACAATGATGCAATTATGCTGAACAGACAAAAACAGAACTTAGCCTATATTACTAAATACATATTGAACGCTACGAATGCAGGAAATAACTTTGCTAATACAAAAAAAAAAGAAAAGAATCACTAGATATAAGATAAGAATCACTAGATATAAATTATATTGTAACATTATTTTTGTAATCCAACTCAAAATACAATTTAGACAGTCTGCCTCTCAGCGAATTAAAGTTTGGACTAAAAATATCAATATCAATTTTTTGGCATAAATAATTGCAAATGCTACCCGCTCGCAAAAAGAATGAGTTTCTTCTATAGTTGGTATTACATGTAGGTACATGAATTGGTTTAAATGCACGAAATTGTCTTGACGGAACATTAAATCTTAACAGTGAGAGAAGCTCGGGGCAATCCATCGTACAGGATGCAATTTTATTTAAAAAGATGATATCCGCGACACTACGTCGTTCTTGCAGTGTAAGGAAATGAAATTTTTTACAAATTTGATTATATTCATTAGAATCCCACTGTTTACCCGTGCGATAACAGAGATAACGCATAAACTTTTTTTGAATATTCTCCAATCGATCAGTATATACTTTGTATCTCGGGTTCCATACTTGTGATGCGTATTCCAAGTTGCTACGAACTAGGGAGCAGTACAAAATTTTAAGAGTTTTAGCATTTTTAAAATCTTTGGAATTACGAATCACAAAGCCCAACGCCTTGGTGGCTTTGGATGTTATGATATTGATATGCTCATCAAATAATAGTTTGGAGTCGTGCATTACGCCTAGGTCACGCATCAGGTATACCCTATCTAATTTTTGCTGCTGTAAACTATATTTGTAAGCTATAATATTCTTTTTACGAGAAAATGTCATGGTACAACATTTGGATGGATTGAGGTCCAAATTGTTGGCATAACAGTAGCTCTCGAGTCGCTTTAAATCAAGTTGTAATAATTGGGCGGATTCCAATGAATTTATTTTTGCAAACAACTTCATATCATCCGCAAAAAAGAGGAACTTAGAATTAATACAGCACATAGTGGCATCATTAACGAAGATGTTGAATAATAATGGAGCGAGTATGGATCCCTGGGGTACACCGCTAGAAATAGGCACCCAACTAGATATGTAGTTGTTTTTGATGACTAATGTCAAATATATAATTAAATGCAAAATTATTCTTATAAATAAGCATTTTTTATCAAAAATAATAATTATTTTGTATAGAATAGGCATCAAGGTATATTAGTATCTAACTACTGAAATTTAGGCAACAAGCCTATTGTCAGTACCTATTCAATTGAGCTAAGCGATCGTATAATAAGCTTTGTAGTCGTGTCGCTTATCTTCACCCTATCAGTTACGGCCGGCGTCACTTTGGCTCCCCGCGTCGCTTCTAAGCTCCACATTGGATCCCCGTGTCACTTCTATGCTCCATTTTGGCTCCTCATGTCGCTGCTATGCTCCTCTTTTGCTCCCCGCACCGTTTATATACTTTTTATTGTCCCGCGCCACTTCCATCCATTTCAACTCCCCGCCTTTTTTATATTCTCAATTTTGACTCCCCCGCGCCGCTTCTGTATACCACTTTGGAACAGAGCTGCATCCTAATCTTGACTTTATGTCACTTTAAATCCATGAGATATAGGACTAGAACTGTAGTCAGAGTTTAGTCGGTAGACAGTCTAGACCGCCTCGTCTCCGAATGTTACTTGGTTGTGAGAGTTTTCTGGTTGGATTTCCAGCCTTTTATGAGGATTCCACCATTTTCTCCTGGCGAAAAAACTACATTTCAATGACTAAACACAATAGCCGTAATGGATTTGAAACATAACAACGAATAATGATTCATAAGCATTACGACTTTATTGTTGGCTACTGACGAATAATGTGATTCTTTTGTTGAACGAATGATGGAATACGTTATTGTTTTGGGACGTTGCAATATACAAGAATAATTTATGAAATAACCGGATTGTATGGACATTTATGAAAATTTTGAATTTTCCACATAAAACGCATACATTTATTTTATTAAATAAGATGCATTTATTCTATTAACATTCGAATAGTTATGTCTGTTTAAGACTACTCGTTACTGTTAACAAATATTTAAGAAAGGAATCACTATATAGTATAAAACATCACTTTTTCTGTCCCTATATCCCTATGTATGCTTAAATCTTTAACTATGCAACGGATTTTGATTCGGTTTGTTTTTAATATATAGAGTGATCGAAGAGGAAGGTTTATATGTACGATAACATCCATTAAATAGTGGAGAAACACTGTTACTTTTGAGGTTTCTAATTTGATGTCGTAAATAATTACATTTTTCCCGCTTACATTGTAAACGCAGGCTGAACCCTACGAGTTTTATCAAAATAATGTACTAAGTATTGTACACATTGAGGTCTACAGAAAACTCCGCGATGGTATATGTCTCTCTTATGGATATACCACAATAACATTTTTTCGTCACTTAAGTACTTTTTCTTACGTTTTTAGTTTTTTAAACTATAATTTATTTTTCAACACACTTCCTCATAAAGTGGCTCTAATCCCATTGCAAGTAGGTACATAATGACACCTATAATCAAACTGTGACTTTTTCATTACAATTATTCACTAGTGAGTAATAGTTTTTTTTTAATATTATTGGTTGAGTTACGCTTACATTTGCGCTAAAAAGCTATCCGCGAAAAGCCCAAAATAAAAGAAACCTCATTTTTTAGTCTATGGCCGATGCGCGCGCATAGGAAAACTAATTAATTTTTCCCGCCATTACGAAATTTATTAGTATACCTATGCTTGATGCGCGCGCATAGGAAAACTGATTAATTTTTCCCGCCATTTTTACGAAACATTTTTCACAACTCGTCTCGTTTTCTCTTTTGAAGTTATTTAGTTAGTTATTAATCAAGATGTCTGCAAATACAATTTATGAAGGAAAGGGTTTTTATTTAAGTATTATTTTATTCAGAAGTGTGTTGAAAAACGTTGTATGATACACGTGTGTATTGATGATTACCGCTGAGGCGCATTGAGGCCCAAGCCGTGAGGCGAGGGTCTTAAGGAGCCGAGGACGGCCAACATTACACACTTGTACCATAATGTATTTAGTAGGGCTAGCTTATAACTCTACTTAGGTCTTCTGATGTCCCGGTTGGTCGATTACTCGTGTGAATTCTGCGAGTGACGGAATATAGAACTGTGTTCCAGCGTCTACGCATATATTTGTATTGTATTATATTGTATTGACAGACGACTTTATCAAACCAATTAAAAAGTGTATAACAGTTAACATAACAACATTCGTAGCTATAATCCCAGTTTGCTTTATGACATTCGACCTTATGTAGTGATGAATTAAATCCTAAACTCTACGCTTGCACTTACAAGGTTAACTAGCTGTTACTGTTAACTTCAATAAGTGTCCATCAAATTATATGTTTAACTAGCGGACCCGACACACTTCGTCCTGTCAAAAAGATTTGTACAGTGGCAGTTTTGTGTTCCTAATTATTTTATAGATAACTAGCTGACCCGTGCCCACTTCGTTGGGCATAATACTAATATCCCCGAAGCGAGCACGAACGCAAACCGAATTAAACCCGAAGCCATCGCGCTCCGTACGCTACCCGTTTTTTCACCCATTTACTTTGCAAAACGGACTACCACGTAAAAGTCTTTTTATTTTTTCGGATTTTAATATAACCTATGACACTCAGCAACATTGTGTCTTTCTATTGGTGAAAAAAATTTTAAAATCGGTTCAGTAGACCCCGAGATTACCCTTTACAATTTACAAACACACAAACTTTACTTCTTTATAATATTAGTATAGATGTCGCATAGCCAACAAAATTGCAAAAAAGTCTAAATAACCTATTACATTTTGTGGCTATTCAATTTTGGAACGTGACATTAAATCCTCCAACGATGTATTCTGTGCTCCAACGTACGCACGCACACTGTTTTGATAGATATGATTGAATTTCAACTATATGTAGCGTTAATAAAGCGCAAATTGACTCTTTGATGTTAGGAACACACCTTCATTGCTTAGACAACAGTGAGTGCTTGCAATATGAACTTTATCCAATAACAATAAAGCTCAATTCGACTGTACGTTTTAGTTAGAAAACGTTTGTATAGGAAAAAAGGGGTTTTTTTTTTATTTTTCCGATAATTATTCGACTTTTTTCTCATCGTAAAAACCATCCTTGAACTTCAACGAACATTTTTAAAAAAGAATTGGCCAAATTGGTCCAGGAGTTGTTGAGTTATGCGCTTATCAACACATTTTGCGATTCATTTTTATATATAAGATAAAGACTTTTTTGAGTTTGTTTGTGGTTTTGGGTCACCACCCTCAAAAAGTAAATCAATATTCACGCGTGCAAAGTCGCAGGAAAAAGCTAGTATCTCATAAAATCCTTGAACTGATTTACGTGAGAAAATTAAAAAGGACAGGTTTTTAAATATCTAACACAATATTTATAATAAAACAAGTTTTCAAGGCTTCATTATTTCCCTTTGATTTTATCAAGAGGCGATGCGATGGAAAATGAGACATAGCTACGGAATTTACGGAAGTCATCTTAGACGAGTGTCTAAATAAATTGTCATTTTTATAATCTAAATAGCGGAAATGGAACATGTTCAATTATCTATATATGTTTAACTAGCTATGCCCACGACTTCGTGTGCGTGGAATAGTAATTTTAGGTAGCATTTTCCTTATAGCATGATTCAATATTCACGCGTGATGGCTTATAATTAGCTTATTTCATGTATAACTTTGGTGTTTCTATACCGATTTCTATGATTCTTTTTTGTAAAACAGGTAATAATGTTAACTTTTTTTAATTAGGGATGACTGAGAGTGTTATAAACGTAAAGCTTCGAACTGCTAAGCTATCGGGAGTTACGCGTGTTATTGTGAGTCAACCATAAAAGATAGACATATGCTGTCGTGGGATATTTTTTATATAATTTTAAGGGGAACATTTCCGTCATACATGATTTCTGTGTAGCTTTAACCATTAAGGTTGCACACGCGACGGAAGTTTAAAATATGGAGTAAATTCTCCCGCGTTCCTAACATTTTCCTTCACTGCTCTGCTCCTATTGATTGTAGTGTGATGAAAAGTATACTATAACCAGCTCAGGAGTATGAAAAATAATTGTATCAAGTTTCGTTAAAATCCGTCGAGTAGTTTTTGTTCCTATAACGGTTATACAGACAGACAAAAATTTTACTGATTGCATTTACGGCATCAGTATCGATCCCTAATCATCCCCTGATAGTTATTTTGGAAATATACTTATTTCATGTACAGAATTGACCTCTCTACAGATCCATACTAATATTATAAATGCGAAAGTAACTCTGTCTGTCTGTCTGTCTGTTCCACTTTCACGCCAAAACTACTGAACCGATTTAATTGAAATTTTTGTACACAGATAGTCTAGAGCCTGAGAAAGGACATAGGCTACTTTTTCATTCAAAAAAGGTTGTAAAGGGTTGTAAGAGGTTGAAAGGAGGGAAATAGGTTGTATAGAAATATTGTTAAAACTACTGAACCGATTTAAATGAAACTAGGTACACAGATAGTCTAAAGCCCGAGAAAGGACACAAGCTACTTTTTTATACAAAATAGGTTGTAAAGGGTTGTAAAAGGTTGAAAGAAGGGATGCTAGGTTGTATGGAAAAATTGTTAAAACTACTGAACCGATTTAAATGAAATTTGGTACACAGATAGTCTAGAGGCTGAGACAGGACAGAGGCTACCTTTTAAAGCAGAAAAGGGCTGTAAAGGGTTGAAAGGAGGGGGTGAAAGCTTGTATGGCAGTATTGTAAAAACCACTGAACCGATTTAAATAAAATTTTATACACAGATAGTATACCCCGTATATACCAATCGTAAAACCCGAGAACCCAAGGAAGGAAATAAGATAATTTTACCGACGGAAAACATATCCTTCCTGTGGGAAATTCGAATATAACGCGGGCGAAGCCGCGGGCGGAAAGCTAGTTATTTACAAATATAGATAGATAGTAAAACCGACGGGCCGCGGTGTATGTTATATATGTACCTATATGTATGTTACAGCAAGAATATTTTCCTGTCGTAAGAAATATAATATAGCTTATGTTGTTATTATAAGTCGCGGTTACTAGATAGTAATATAATCAGACTCTGCAGAAACTCGCGCATCCTCTTTCTCCTTTTTAACATTCTTTATAACCCAATTTATCCTACCTACCTTCGCTCTCGTTTTGAGTTTGCTCATTCTCCTGATGTTGTTTGCAGATCTCATCTTCGTACACTTCTTAAACTTCCCTCTGATGTTTTCCGCACTAATTTATTCCTTAACTCTTTTTCTGTTCATGCAGTTAAATTATGGAATGCACTTCCGCCTTCAGTGCGAGACATTCGTTCTTTCTTGCTTTTCAAGAAGAAAGTAAAAGAGCATTATCTTTCCTTAACGTGATTAACTATCCTCTCAGTAACTTTGCTGTATTACATTAAACCTAATCTAAGTTTGTATATATCCATGTATATATGTTTATCTATGTATGTATTTATTAGTGTATATATGTATAAGTATTAAGTATGTGTACTTTTTGTTATACAACTATTATATATATTTGTACACGCGACATCCACGTTTCTCAGTATTATTTTTTTTCCTATCACAGGTGGGTTGGAAGAAATTTCATTAGAAATAAGCCACACCTATTGTACTGTCTATGCTTTTGTATTTTCCTGTTCTTTTCTTTTGTGTACAATAAATCGTTAAATAAATAAATAATTCATTCGCGAATTATATATTTGACAATACTGACTCTTTTGTTACATATCAAATGGAGTCATTACTTTCGAACCCTCTCTAGGGATATACGAGCTACTGTTATAAAAAACAAAACACAACCGCATATACAAATGCCGACTCTAAATAATTCTAATGTTCAATCACGTAATGCCACAACACTTATGTGTCACGCGGCCATTGTGTGCATAAGTAATCCGCCATGTTTCCATTACTTCGCGATTCGTATCACGTCATCAGGTAATCGCTCCAAATGATGCATCCACCTCTAATATCCAGATGTTTCCGGATGTGGCTCATAATGTTGACTTTATCAAAGGCATGAGCCACATTTATTTATTTGGTGATGATGGAAAGGTCGTCGTGATGGACACCACTGGCACAGCGTCACAGATGCGCTTAGTGTACACTCAAATTCAAATTCAAAATCATTTATTCAGTCTGGGCTGTTACAAGCACTTGTGAATGTCGAAAAGCTACGCCATCGGTTCGCAAATCTACGGCGGAGACCTTGTACTGAGAAGAACCGGCAAGAAACTCAGCAAGGGCTGTTTTTTTCCCTGTATTAAATAGATACAGAGTCGTCAATTTGGAAAATGACTTCAATATTGATAATTCATGAAGTCACTGTCCATTACATAATATAATTAAGTAATAAAAATTTATTTTGAAAACATGCCTATATTAGGACTCACTCTAAGGAAAACACTCTATAAAGAGGAAAGATTTGATTGTTTTGTTCTTTGTTTATTTGCATTGAAGGGTCTGAATCTACTTGACCGACTTAAAAAACAATTTCACTGTTAGGAAGCACACTATCTCCGGTGAATATAGGCTGCATTAAATTTTCAAAAAAGTTAAGGATCCAAACTAAATCTCCAATAATGTTACTTCCTATCGTGCGCTGCGACCATTATTGATTATAGAACAAAATAATAAGTGTTTATTTTTTATAATATATATAAATGCCACAGCTATAAAAGCTGTCTTATTTGTAATTTCGAATTAATTATTATCAAAATAAATAAATTCATATTTAAAAGTCTGCTTTTATTATATAACTTTTCGAATTATCAAATTTGGACATTTTATTCGAAAGATAGACAAGTTTAAAAATGTAAGTTATTTATCCTTAATCGCAGCTGTAAATAACTATTCTTATTATAATTCTACGTCTTATATTAGTTTATTCGTAAACTTTATGTTAAATTAAACCTTTTTTTATACTATCTCTTTAATATACAACACCCTGGCTACTTTTTATGACATTTACATTTTTACATGTATTCTTTTTATATATCATATTTTTTGTTATTGTCAAATAATTATTATACCATTTTACTGCGCAAATCAAAGTTATTTTTATTTAAATATTATTAGAACTTTATCAAGGTAAAGTATAAAAAATATCGATTCCGCTAATATCGCAACGAAGGGAGCTGTCGCCATGAATAATTGAATGAAACTAAGTCTTACTATTTTGAGTAATAGCTAAACTGTGTAAAGTTACCGCTAGTAGCGATGATAGTAAGCAAACGCTGTTTATCTCGCATTATGCGCTAATAGCTTCTGATCCGCGCTCCAAGGGTACCAACATAAAATATAGAGGATTAAAATGTTTAGGGATAACGTCCGCGAGCGCTTCCCGAAAACGAGTTAACGATTAATACCCAATTCTTTATTCAAAAGCGATTCATTTTGACTGCGAACAGGTATGCCTCCTCTACTCTACTCGCGAACTTCCTTGGCAAAGTACTCGAGAATCTTTGGCTACAGTCCGAAGTGCGCAACTACACACGCGTTCAACTTCGCGATGAACTCATTCACTCTTAACATAATTTGACCATTATATATTGCTCATAATAACCAGAGGTCTGAATTAGGTAATAGTAGATTGTTAACCGAGGGTGGAAAGAATCAATTCCCGAGGTATTTAGGCTATAGTCCGAGAAGGAATTGATTCTTTGTTGACCCATGTTAAACACTCTACTTTTCACTTCGAATATATGAGGAAAATAAAACATTGGTTGTTTATTTAATCTATTTATTGATAATATATGATAATATCAGTAGACCATCAGTAGGCAGAACACAATTTGCCTCGTCTTTAATTGAATCTGGTGTCAATATTTCGGAATCGCTTGAACTCATTTTTAAAATTAAAATCTTAACTAGTATAAGAGATTATTTGAATTTTTTCAAATTTCCCGCCAATTTATGTCGACTAAATTATGTTTAAATTTTAAATATGGAACTCACCGCGTGTTTGTTGCGGCTTATTCCGCTGGAAGTAGTTTGCGCTAAGTTCACACTGGCTGTTTAGAAACTCACATGGCCGCAGCATTTTTTTTATAGTTCACAGCTGACAGTTCGTAGCTGACATTCGTAGTTCTATTTTTAAAGTTCATTCCGGCTCTTGGGTGGGAAGTAAATTGTATGAGTTTTTCCCTCCCTAAGTCGGGAAGCAGCATTTCCCACCCAATAATCAGATCAAAACAACATAACTTTCCGAGTATGAGAAATGAAAAGTTATTTATGTACTTGCCTCGAAAAGTTGATATTAATGTGGACCTTCCCGGGATTTCTATTAGACAATCCGTGTGGTGAAGAATATTACAAATAAATAATAATAAAAACTTTAGAGATATCACCACAAAAAAAAAGACAATAGGAAACAAGTGAGCGTATTCGACAAACCGAGGTATAAGCAAATGAGCTGTGTGAATGAGTAAACCGATTTATTGCTAACTAGCTTTCTGCCCGCGGCTTCGCCTGCGTGGATTTCGGGATTGGGTCTATGGAGGGTTAAGGGTCATAGCTTTTGCCCACGGCTACATATGCGCGGAAGTCGGTTTATGGCGCGAAGGTTTTATCGCGCTTCCCGTGGGACTATCCGTTTTTCCAAGATAAAAAATACCGCAAAACCTTGCTCAAGAATCACTCTATCTATTGATGAAAACCGCATGAAAATCTGTGCAGTAGTTTTTGAGCGAAGCCTTTATTGCGCATCCCGTGGGACCTGTCGATTTTTCCGGGATAAAAAGTAGCCTATGTTACTCGGGGATAATGTAGCTTTCCAAAGGTGAAAGAATTTTTGAAATCGGTTCAGTAGTTTCGGAGCCTATTCATTACAAACAAACAAACAAACAAATCTTTCCTCTTTATAATATTAGTATAGATAGATAGTTTGAATGCTTTAGAAAGAGACAAAATCTAGTATTCTTTAAAAGAATACAATAGCGGAAATGCGGAGCACTCCTCGCTTGGTCTAGATTTTGAGTCATTTTAAAAATGACTTGTACTTGTTAACTAGGATAGATAAAGTCATCTTTATATTCTAATAACTACCCGCCCGCTCCTAGACCGCGTCACATCGAATTTTCCAAAAGTAACGACATATTTACCCCTGGTATTATTTTGTTCTCACAAGCTATGTTGTGCGAACTACAAATGTGGCAAAATCGCACGTATTAGAATTTTGCAACTTCGGACATCCGATGTCATTGATCAACGTCGAAAACGTCGCGCGTGCAGTAGTTTAAATTGTTTAAAAGTAAATAATTTTTTGTTTAAAAAATCACGGGATTTTTTTCTCCTCTTTCAAATGAATCCCGGAATTCGAGGCATATCCATTTTATTCTTTCGCTGTATGAAGTCAGTGTAAGTACATGAATAACTCTATCTAATTCCGACCTCTGATAATAACACAATATGTGTTAAAATTACGTACGTAATTATAACGTAAAACGTACGTACGTAATTTTATAATTACGTAACGTAATTATAAAATTTAATCACTCACCGAAACAAACGACGTCTCAACGAATAGGTACTGAAATCTTCCGAGGCAAGGTAAAGTTTGACGAAGTAAGCCGAAGTATATCTCTACACTATCGTATTCGTCCAACATCGTACAACTTCGCGACTAGTAGGGGTTAAAACTTGAGGGATCAACACGTGGTAATATTTGAAAGAAAGATATTTATTTGGCCATTCTTGTACAGTATGTCGCTTATGATATAATAAAAGAAAGAAAAAAAAATAGAATAAAAAACATCGAAGTCTGGCCAAAAAGGCCCCTACCTCAGCTAATGCTATTACTGCTATACGCAGCAAAAGCGCTGGTTTTCAGGTAGGACCATTGATTTATTTCAACTCATTATCGTCTCGATTGCCGCAATGCCTCAAAACGAATATCTTTGATTCGTCTGTGTTGCCAGTGATGATATATGGAACTGATACATTACCACTATGTATTATGCATGTATGTATTATAACCAATGTATTATGTGATAAATGAAAAACACTCTTATGAACAAAGGTTAATTACACTGTTAAGGATTACTAAAATGAGAACAATGCTTGGGTTTAATTTTAATGTCTCAAAAGTTACGTTGCACAATAACACAATGAAATGTAGTTAGGTATTATTATAACTAGAGATCGGATAATCGGATGCATATTTACCTAAAGTTAGTTTAAGACAAAGTATGGAAACGGCTTTTTATTGTTTTGTTAAATAAAAATCCCGGGATTGCGGAATTGGATAGCCGGATGTTTATTTATTTACCTAATTTAGTTTTTGACAAAGTATGGAACTGTCTTTTTATTTTATTTCCATAAATAAAATCCCGGAATTCCGGTACTGTAGAACATTTTGGTAATAGGTAAACTAGTCGGTAATATGAGCTTAAAAACGACGTTACATGAAGGTTAGTTTCAGTTCACCGTGTGATTTGTGAGTAGGTATACAGAGTTTTAGAGGAAGAAAGTCGAGTGTTAAATTTGCAGTCCCGTATTTTCCCGGGATTTTTATTTAACAAAATGTATTTTAAAAAGCCGCTTCCATAATTTGTGAGCCAAAAATTAATTTTAGGTAAATATGCATCCGATTATCCGATCTCTAATTATAACACATATATTTAGGTAAATTGAAGCTGGCCTCAGATAAATAGTCTGAGCCAAAAGTCTTTATTAATAAATACACTATTATTATAGAAATAATGTGATCTTGTTTTAACTCGTTTTTTTTACCGTGGGAGAGCCATGCTTCGGCACGAATTGGGCCGGCTCGACCGGAGTGATACCACGGCCTCACAGAAAACCGGCGTAAAATAGCGCTTGCGCTGTGTTTCGCCGAGTGAGTGAGGGTACCGGAGGCCCAACCCCCCTTATTCCCCTCTATTCCCCTTATTCCCCTATTCCCTTTTAAAAGGCCGGCAACGCATCTGTGACTCCTCTGGTGTTGCGGGTGTCCATGGGCAACGGTTATCGCTTACCATCAGGTGATCCGTTTGCTCGTTTGCTGCCCTATGCTATAAAAAAAAAAAAAAAAAAAAACTCGTGAAAGACTTTTGGCTCAGACAATTATCTGAGACCAGCTTCTATTTAACTATTATATAGACTTCTCATTAAATGAGTCTCTAAAAATACAGTGAGACAAAAATAACCCTTGCTAATTTTCTTGCTGATTCTTACCAATACAAGATCTCTTACCGCATAAAGCATAAGTCATAAATTAATAATTCATGTAAAACTATTAACAGTTGTGTAAAAATCCGCTTGACCATGCCTGAAAATAAGTAATGACTTCTGGTCACAATGAAATATATTTAATTATTTCGACTGAACAAAAAGTGATTGAAGCATCGGCTGTATGAATTTGTATCTCTTTGCCTTTACATATTTATGATCTGTATTTTAGTTTTGAAATTTATTTATAGACAGATGTTATTATCTTACAGTTGAGACAACATGTCTCTTTTCAGGTATAAAATATATATATCAACATATATACATATATCATATAAACATATATAACAGAACCTTAATACAACTCTATACAAGTCCTAATTAATATTATCAATAAATAGATTTGGTACATGTTGGGATCATAATGTATGTTGGGGCAACGTATACTGTTTGCTGCGCTCATACAATAACCTTTGTTGGTTTTGGATTGGGCTTGGCTTCAAACAGTTATGGCTGCACCTTCTTTATCGGACAATATTCTTGTAATAGTTTTTCTACCGTGGGAGAGCCATGCTCTACCGTGGGAGAGCCATGCTTCGGCACGAATTGGGCCGGCTCGACCGGAGTGATACCACGGCCTCACAGAAAACCGGCGTAAAATAGCGCTTGCGCTGTGTTTCGCCGAGTGAGTGAGGGTACCGGAGGCCCAACCCCCTTATTCCCCTCTATTCCCCTTATTCCCCTATTCCCTTTTAAAAGGCCGGCAACGCATCTGTGACTCCTCTGGTGTTGCGGGTGTCCATGGGCAACGGTTATCGCTTACCATCAGGTGATCCGTTTGCTCGTTTGCTGCCCTATGCTATAAAAAAAAAAAAAAAAAAAAACTCGTGAAAGACTTTTGGCTCAGACAATTATCTGAGACCAGCTTCTATTTAACTATTATATAGACTTCTCATTAAATGAGTCTGTAAAAATACAGTGAAACAAAAATAACCCTTGCTAGTTTTCTTGCTGATTCTTACCAATACAAGATCTCTTACCGCATAAAGCATAAGTCATAAATTAATAATTCATGTAAAACTATTAACATTTGTGTAAAAATCCGCTTGACCATGCCTGAAAATAAGTAATGACTTCTGGTCACAATGAAATATATTTAATTATTTCGACTGAACAAAAAGTGATTGAAACATCGGCTGTATGAATTTGTATCTCTTTGCCTTTACATATTTATGATCTGTATTTTAGTTTTGAAATTTGTTTATAGACAGAAGTTGTTATCTTACAGTTGAGACAACATGTCTCTTTTCAGGTATAAAATATATGTAATACAACTCTGTACAAGTCCTAATTAATATTATTAATAAATAGATTTGGTACATGTTGAGATCATAATGTATGTTGGGGCAACGTATACTGTTTCCTGCGCTCATACAATAACCTTTGTTTGGTTTTGGATTGGGCTTGGCTTCAAACAGTTATGGCTGCACCTTCTTTATCGGACAATATTCTTGTAATAGTTTTTCTACCGTGGGAGAGCCATGCTCTACCGTGGGAGAGCCATGCTTCGGCACGAATTGGGCCGGCTCGACCGGAGTGATACCACGGCCTCACAGAAAACCGGCGTAAAATAGCGCTTGCGCTGTGTTTCGCCGAGTGAGTGAGGGTACCGGAGGCCCAACCCCCCTTATTCCCCTCTATTCCCCTTATTCCCCCTATTCCCTTTTAAAAGGCCGGCAACGCATCTGTGACTCCTCTGGTGTTGCGGGTGTCCATGGGCAACGGTTATCGCTTACCATCAGGTGATCCGTTTGCTCGTTTGCTGCCCTATGCTATAAAAAAAAAAAAAAAAAAAAAAAAAAAAAAAATAGAAGATAAATAAAAATAATTTATTAAAGTCTTCGCTATCTAAGAAAGCCCGTTTTGACAGATGTAATCCTCGTAGATTATATGTCAAAATTATGACAAACTGAATGACACCTGTCAAAACGAACTAAGAGTGTCAAAAGTAATGATGTTTTATTTAACGCTATTTAATACGATTTCAGACAATGAAAATAGGTTTTAGTGAAGATTGGGTTAGGTTAGTTCAACTCTTAAATTTAATAATTTTGCACATATAGTTAATAACATATTTTGTTTGTTGTTATATTATTATGTTAATGACATAATAATATAACAACGAACAAAATTAGAATCAAAGTGTACGAAGGTACTGCTTATTTCACAACTAAAATTACTTCCAGAACTGCGAGAGAAGTTTTATATAATACTAGCTGACCCGTGCCCACTTCGTTGGGCATAATATTAATAATCCCCGAAGCGAGCACGAAACCGAACTGAATTAAACCCGAAGCCATCGCGCGCCGTCCGCTGATGATGATGATGATGATGACACTCAGCAATAATGTGGCTTTCAATTGGTGAAAGAATTTTTAAAATTGATGATGATGATGATGATGACACTCCACAATAATGTGGCTTTCTATTGGTGAAAGAATTTTTAAAATCGATGATGATGATGATGATGACACTCAGCAATAATGTGGCTTTCTATTGGTGAAAGAATTTTTAAAATCGATGATGATGATGATGATGATGACACTCCGCAATAATGTGGCTTTCTATTGGTGAAAGAATTTTTAAAATCGATGATGATGATGATGATGATGATGACGATGATGATGAGGTTCAGTAGATCCCGAGATTACCCTTACAATTTAACAAATATACAAACACACAAACTTTACTTCTTTATAATATTAGTATAGATTAGTATAGATTTGTAAGCGTGTATGACAGACAATAAAAAAAGATAATAGAAAGAAAAGTTACAAGCTCAGTTGCAATTATTTATCTCGGCAATTTCACCCCTAATTATCCAGTAGTGCCCCGCGATGTAGTGCATAATTCATTAGCCTCTAATTCCGTGCTTAACAGTATCCTGTCGCGAGCTGGCGCGGAGCCAGGACGTGGTACCTTTAATTATTAATTTTCACTGTCGGTTGCGCTTGCACCTAAACGTTTCAAGATAAACTTAAGCCAATTTTGTGTCAGTCTTTACGGGCTTAGCTTAGCGTTGTTTGAATTTGTTCGTTGGGGCTATATTAATAAGAGTTGCTGTGATTGTTTATCCAAGGTTATAATTGTGATTCATAGTTTGAGTAAATTTTTATTCGAACATGTCGAAACAGGATCCCGAGACTAAATATCATCCGCGTTCGTTTCGTTATGTATTGGTATATTCCAAATTGTGGAATCAGCACTGTACATTTCATTTAGTGAAACAATCGCAAATGCCACAAATGTTACATTAGTTACTATTTGCCGCTCAAATGATGTATTTTCATGAATCGCATAAATCGAATATTTAACATAGCAATAATTAAAAATTGAAAAAGATAGCCGTATAGGGAGAGGAAAACCGAAGACTTTGGACTGTGTGAATGATAATATGTTGAATCTTTTCAACATATCAGAGTAAGTGTCCAAATGGCCAGTGACGCAGGAGAGAAGAAGAAGATATGTTGCGTCAACCCCAAAATAGGAACGGGGCAAAAGAAAGAAGTAAAATAAGCGTAGCAATATGGAAAGAATGAAGACGTCGTTCCTTGCTCCGACACCGAGTCTACAGCCGAAGTAGCACTAATGACATTTGCGTTTTCGTTAAAACAAAATATATGGGAACGATTCCGTAAATTAGAATCATTCCATACAACGCCGTTAGATACGGAAACGATTACGATAACAAATCTAACACTAATGATACTGTAGTTAGTTAGTTTGGCTGGGCTCCACCGCACTTAGCCTCATGATTGGGCCATTGTGCGCATAGGAGAAGGCTCCTGCGTCTGCCTCCTTCCTACTCCATCCATCCCAGTTCCTCCCAGAATGCCAACAGCCTCCGTGGGCTGCTGCATGCTTCTGGCAGGGTCGCCGGGGAATGGAGAAGTTTCTCCGTTGGTCGGCCACACTTGCACATTCCATAAGAACATGCTGTGTCATTTTCTTAGCCTCCATGCACCCTCTGCACAAGGGGTTGTCTGTTATAGCAATTGTGTACAGGTGTTTGTTTAAAAGGCAATGTCCAGTTATGGTAGCTATGACCTTTCGGATCTTATCTCTCTTTAGTTTAATAAGGGAACGGGCAAGCTTTTTGGAAGGTACCGGGACTGCTTCCTTCGTTCGCTTGCACCCCTCCTTGGCTATCCATTCTTTTAGGTGTAGTTCCTCTGTTCTCTTGCGCAGCCAGGTTTTTACTTCTGCCTGTGGAATGGGCATTAGGGGTTCTGGTCAATACATTTTCGTGTTGGAGCCCCTTTTTGCCAACTCATCTGCCGCGTCGTTTCCAAGTGAGTCACTGTGTCCTTTTATCCACTGCAGGGTTACCCGGTTTGTGTCTGCAATGGCTTGGAGCGTATTATGGCACTTCAGTATAAGGACAGAGTTGATAGTATTGTTGTGGAGAGCCTGTAAAGCCGATGCGCTAACCGAGATTATCTTTATGTTTGAGTTTGTAAGACCTCTGGCCGCAATCGCCTGTGCCGCTCGGTGATGCCAATGCATTCTTCTTGGAAGATCGAATTTCGTTTATCTAAGGTTATGGATAATTTGATGTTTTATGTCATTTGAAAAGACGCCGGCCCCTAATGATACTGTATCTAGGGAGCCTGTATCGCTAATCAACGCTCTCTTCCATCTTCCATCCCGTTCTTTCTGTTAGATCTGTTTCATTGACTAATAATCTTGAAACGTAAAAGTATGTATGTACAAAGCGGGGTTAGTTGTTTAATGTATGTAGTATGGAGATGCGATGTCTATAGCAAAAATATCATCGCTTTAATGGCCTCTACGCGTTGGATCTATATCTCCACGCACGCTTTATAAAGAATATTCTTTAACACATATGTGTTACAAACTTCTGACTAAATATTAATACTTATAAAATTAAATACTAGATATGGATGATCTACGGACAAAGTAACTTGAGCTCTTATAAATTCTCGAGTGAGTAAAAGAGCAAAAGAATTAGTATTTCTAAAAGACTAATTAGAATAAAATATAATAGAAAACATTTATTGAACGCAAGAACAAACACAAAGCAGATACAATAATTGATTCTATGGCAAATAGAACCCGACCTCAGCATACTACAACAGACTGATCTGTGGCAGCACTGGTATTCTGATCGGGCTTTAGAAATTCATTACTCGCACTTAGAATAATAAACTTTAATAAGATTTAAACAGTAGAATGCGTTCTTTTTAACTCTGCGGTCGTTTTCAATTTAGGTCATTAGGACCATTGGTTTAGGCTGAATTTGGTCTGTAGATCACATTAATCGAGCCACCTCGATAGGTCTGGAGTCCGACATAACCACCATTACACTTGGTTGTGGTGGTAGCCATGAGGGTCTCAGCCTTCCCTCTACTGAGAGAAAAAAAATGTCTGATTAATAGTACGACAAGAGAAGTTCTTTGGCGGTGGCTCGACCAGCTTTTGGTCGAGCCGGCCCCGGAACACATGGTGGTCGAATCGCAAAAGCGTACCCCGCGATGTGCCCCGTATGGGCCTAGAGAACTCGGGAGGGTTTTGGTGGGTAGGCCGGTCCTCTATGACCGGAGAGCCCCACACACGGCCGCGTCTTGCTAGCGCGGTATTATGGTGCATAAGTTCGCATTTCCCGGTCCCAAAAAAAAGTACAACAAGAGAATATATCAATTCGAAGAACAATAAATTATTGATCTATTTAATTATTTTTCCAATTTGTCTTTAAACTTGATAATTAAATAATCATTGATTATGTTTACATAATTATCATATTGTTGATTAATATCTAAAAAGGCTCGATGTCTCTAAAGAAGCTGGCCAAAATGGTATTCATATTATCTTTCTCAAGCAATGTCACAAGCAATTAGATGTTTCACCTACGTTTCTATTCATTTGTTCATTTATAAAATAATTGTGCTCTTGTTGTCTTTATTTTTTACGACTGGTGATAAACAGAACTTTCTATACACAATTCAAAAACAATCTGTTATATCCACTCTTTTATACAATGGGGATGGGACCTCAAATTGGCGTAGTGTATATTGATTTATCAAAAGCATTTTATAAATTTTCGCATAGTTGATTAACAGATATTAGTAAATACCGGTAACCACGCTAATCTTTGGAAATAGTTAACCTCATACATTCTTGCTAGATCTCAGTCAGCAGAGGCTAATGGTTAAACCTTAAGCTTTTAAATTATCTCAGGGTTCTCACCATGGTTCTCTAATGTATAATGTTTTATATCTTTATTGTAGATACGATGTTTCTACAATACTAATGCATTATGTGCTGATAATACTACTTCGCATAAATGAGAATTAAGTATTTTTCCTCGATAAAAATTATATTATTACGTATGTTGATCATAGAGAAAGAAGCCTTCTAATGGCGAAATATTTTTTGAAATTGATCTAGTAGTTATCGAATCTGTCGACAGCAAATACTCTCGGCAAATCAATTATAAATTAGTCTATAACCATCAGGGATAATGTAGCGTTCTAATAGTAAAATAATTTTTGTAATGCGTTCAGTACTTTTATGTTTATTCATTACGTACATACAAAATTTCCTCTTTATAATTAATATATTATAAAGAGGAAATTTTACAATTTTACTAATGTATAGATTGTAAAATCTGTTGGACAATGTCACCTACATAAAGACGATTTAAATAACGTTTATGAATACTGAGTTGAAAATAATCTAAAATCAAATACTCAGAACGTATAATATATAATACAAAGACATATGCCTTACATTAATTTATGCCCAAAAATATAAATCCAATAATATTTATCCATTATACAATTTATATGTTAGCTGCACTGTCAGTCAGTTTTGATTCAACTTTGATAGGAAAAATTGTACAATTAAGGGGCTGGTATGAAGCCACCCTCTTCTTTTCAAAACTTAGTCGCCAGCCAACCATTATGTATCGAGACAAGAGTAAGTACCCCGTATCGTCTTATCTCGTTACACCATTCTGCCAATTATATTATTTTCCTCGAAGGAACCGGTTCTCAAGGTCAATGTCAGCGACAGCTCACAGTTTGTGCGATGAAGCTTGCATAACTATTCAATTGTCTGTGAAAAATTGGAAGCAATTTGCTTCCAATTTGTTGCGAATGAGGTTATTTATTAGACAATGAACGGAAGTTACCAGGATATCACCAAGATTATTTTTAAGTTTCTAAAGGGTATAACATAATAATAATTATTAGTACACGTCACGCACACTCTTATTTAATTTCGCTTAAACGGCGTCCACGCGTTGGATCTGTATCCCCGCGCACGCCTTATAAAGTTCTTTTTTTTCCTCGGGAGAGGAAGGCTGAGAATCCTCACAAGGAGCAAGAAACGTACCCACGATACCCCCGCAACGGCAAGTGTCAGGAGGGTTATGTCGGAGTCCACGCGACCGGAACGGTCCAGCGACGTGACCTACCGACTAAACTCACCTGTGCCTAAGTACTAAGAACCATATAGGTAAATCGTGAGGGCCACCGCCCCTCAGGAGAGGGGCGGTGGCCCCTCAAAAGCGTTTATTGCGACTGAACAAAAAGAACCTAAGGACAGTAGTAGGAACATTACGGTCACTGCTCGCTTAACAAACACTTATACACTCTAGGTATAACCGATAGCCCTCTGTGCAGGGCATGCATGAAGACGGAGGAAACGATTGCACATGTGCTACTGGAGTGTACAGGCGTCGCCCAAATCCGAAAAAACCATGGGATCAGCCAAAACAATCGAGGAAATCCTGAACAACAAGGGGAACTTAATCTGCTTCTGGAGGAGGTGGGATGGCTGGAATGAGCAACCTCCGCCTTGTACTCACGCACAATGGTCCATACAGGACTAAATGCGGAAAACACACCCTCTGGATGTAAGAGGGTGACCTATGATGATCATGTGTTACAAACTCACGTCCTACTTGTACGAAATCTCTGCCAGAAATAAAGTACCCACTCTTGTAAAAGAAAAGTTCGTACAGTAAACTGTGTATCCACTGGCGCAATGAAACAAAAGGATACAATATATGTGCATATAGACTTAGTTATGTAAGCATATATTATGTTAATGGCTATGTTTTGAAACTGGTTTATGCGCTATTACAAAACCTGCCAGCGACTGTCTTTTAAGATGGTACGTTGCAGTTAGGGTTGCCACATTTTTATAGTCTAGTTAAGTGTGTGTGGCAATAAACGGATCCCTTATGGATTCGTCATGTCTGTCTGTCTGTCCCTGCGTCCGTATGTCATAGCCACTTTATTTCGAAACTATAAGAAAAAAAATACATTTATTGATGGACCACACAACGATACCAACAACAATTTTACCGATTTACTTGAAATGTTTATTTATTTTCCATACACACACACACACCCTCGTCTATATACTCAAGTCTCTTTCCCCATTGGGTTAAGCAGAGATCATAATTTTCTTGCTATGATCCAAACATACTTTCATAGCTCACCTTCCTGCACGCTCGTCGGTTACGGGTACTCTGACTTGACCTTCCTTCAGTATGTCACCTATTTGGCCAAGAATTTTTTTTTTATTTATTAAGTAACAGCAAACAACTACAAAATACAAATCAATACAAAACATTACATAAAAGTTGGCAATATTGTAGCCCACAACGCTATGCACGTTGTTAAATACTTCTTTGATGATGTTCGTATTTAAACTGAAGTCTAATGTCTAATAGAATATTGATAGGTTTTTTTGATTGTTATGTTTTGTAAAATATGAAAATATGGAACTAAAAATACAAAGTTAAACCAAAAATATCTATTTTCAAGTTGAAAACTTCTGTTGGATTTAAGGTAAGACCAATTCAAAAACTTTACAAATTAGAAATTTCGGCTCTATCTCACTTTCTACCTAGGGATCACGAAATAACCACACGTAGTGGACGAAGAGTGAAGGTACCAAGCCGCCTTGGTATCTCCATATAGACTCAGTGGCCCTTTTCTGTTGGTACTTAGGTTATAGATTTAATATTTTATGTTTAGATTGTATATCTTATGTTTGATGTCAATGAATTTTTTGTTGGTTTCGGAGGGTGTTAAATACTTCTTTGATGATGTTCGTATTTAAACTGAAGTCTAATGTCTAATAGAATATTGATAGGTTTTTTTGATTGTTATGTTTTGTAAAATATGAAAATATGGAAGTAAAAATACAAAGTTAAACCAAAAATATCTATTTTCTTAATACACGTGTTACTCAATTAATAATAACAACAATAACAAAAACACTATCGCGAGCCGCTGTATAACACTAACAGTATAAGAATAAATTACAATTGTGTAACAAAGTCGAAAACAAAATAAATTAAATAAAACTATATACTACTTAAACAACTAAAATAACACATAAAATTAATAAAGTGATTAACAACCCTGCAGCTCTTTGAAGATAGACTTCTTAAAACTATTCATATAACCACAAAATAAATGTATATCTTTAAAAGATTCGTTATAATTTTGCATCATTCGACGGAGTGGCACTCGCAGACCGGCGCACAGTGAGGTATTTGACCCCAAAAAGCTGGCCAAAATCACTTTTTTTTAAAACTAGTGCTACCCCTCAAAGCAATTTTTTTTTTAAATTAGTATAACCTCTCCATACAATAACAATAAAGACAAAGCTCTAGCGCCGCCCAACACGACGTAAGCTCAGTCGGAAGTTACCGTTCTGTTAAAGTGTACGTGTGATTGTTCGATGCGCTCAGATTTTAGTGTTCTAAAATATCTCCTATCTCGTGATTGAACGATTTTGTGTTGGTTTTCACTATGGATTCTGATTAACCAGGTATGTATTATATTTAGTACATAATTTTAACAGCTAATTTATTATATTATTTTAATTATATCCATAAGATGTAACCACGAAAAAAAACTCGTATGAAAACACATTTTGAGACATCAAAGGACTTTTTAATAAGTTTCTCATCATTTCTAAGTCAAAATTTCTATTGTATGTTGTAAAGTAGACCTTATAGGATGTAATTAAAAACAAAACAGCCGCCCGAATGCGCCCGCCTATTTTTCGTGATTTTTTTTCTGTAAACATATAAACTTTTACTTAACGAAATTTTACTTATATTTTATGTATTTTTGTTATAGGCTCGTCTGGAGTGAAGTTTTTGTCTCGAAATGACTTGTTCGATATAATGGAACGCTCAAACACCTCAATTTTTAACGAAAAGTTGAATTTTATGGAAAAAGAACTGATCAATCAGTATGATGAAAATTATCAAAATATTGCTAATATTAAGCAAAAATTGTCAGTTATAAAACATTAATTTAAACAAAAATGGACAGCTGCTCGCAAAACAAAGGCCAGATTCCTTGAAACCAATGCGAGTGGCTCAAAGGATACAAATGGAATAAGCGCCTTACTGCTGAGGAGAAACAAATAGTCGAGAACAGAAAAAAAGAAATCCAAGATAAGTTCCGCGAGCAACTTGGTCTATTAGTGGATATACCAAAAGCAAACTTTGGCAACACCAATGATGGGAACACGAGTAGACCGCTTTTTTGTTAACTATAACATATCTGCAGCAATTACCGGAATAGACTTAAATTTAATTTACAGATTTAAAATTATTTTAGACACATTGTGCTGTGGTTAAAGATAAACATAGAGAAATTTGAAAATTATTGTCAAGAAACGGCTAAATTGTACGTTTCTTTATATAACTTTTACCCTATGTCTCCGACCTTGCATAAAATATTGCGCCATGGGGCTGAAGTAATAACGGAAGCCATTCTTCCAATAGGACAATTGTCTGAAGAAGCTGCAGAAGCACGCAACAAACATATTAGAATGTTCAGACACAACTACACCAGAAAGTTTTCCCGGGTAGCTTGCAACGCAGATGTTTTAAACAGGCTCCTCTTAACCTCTGACCCTGTCCTGACGGGCATGAGGAAGAGGAAGAATAAAAAAAAATACAATTTTCAGCTGATCTTGTAAATTTATTAGTAGAAAGTGACATTTCAAATCTAAGTTTTGAAGATGAAAATGAAGAATAAATGATTGTATATATTACGTATGCCTTTTTTTACCTTATTCAAGCAAAACCTTAAATAAAACAATGTTAGGCAGCCATTAAAAGTGTAAAATATTTTTGGCCAGCTTTTGGGTCAAATACCTCTCTGTGCGGCGGTGCGATACGCGCTAGTAGGAAAAAGGCGGCCTGTATGTACGAGTACTTACAGCTTGTTGATTCTGTAAAATTCAAACAATAACTCGCATCTCACTTCGATATTCATACTCACTTCGCATAAGATACAAAAATGACCTTGATTTTGCATTCTGTAGACATCACTCGGGCGATAGCGAAGTGAAGTGAGTTGCGAAGCGTACTAGTGACGCGAACATGGAAGGGAATGTTAGTCGACTTTTTTAGATTTGATTTTTCATCAGTAATATTGAATTATTGCTACTAAAATTGAAGTTATTAGTATGTTTTTAAACTAAAATGTCATAATGTAAAAAATATAAGGCAGGCTTTGCGTAAAACCCCGAAACTTTAAAATTATGGCATAATGTAATTGATCCTTTTACATTGATTTAAAAAACCATATGTCAAACCTACTTGTTGATTGTTGTCTGTAGTGGTTTGTGGATGTTGTTTATTTACGTTTCAATACATCGAAATTGTGAAATAATTATGAAGTAAGTATATATTTCTTGTTGTGAAAATTATAAACGATATTTTAAAGTAAGTGCGTGTGTACTAATAATCTATTAAAAATGTTTCAGTCCTAATGAGATACGCTCTTCTCACCCGTCGTCGGCCCAAGTTGAGACTTTGGTCGAATTCATGGAAAGAAACCCCAGCTTAGCGAAGGGTTTCTTAAGAACTCAAAATGCCAGAGAAAGAGGACGACGGCAGTATATGCTTGATACTAATGCAGCACATTCAAATTTATTGTTAACTATTTAATTCTATGTTACATGTACAAAGCCGTAGGGCCCTTATGGCTAAGGCTCAGGCTGAGTTTAGTTGGTAGGTCACGCGGTCAGACCACTCCGGTTGTGTGGAGTCCAACATAACCTCCGTGACACTTGCCGTCGCGGGGGTATCCTGGGTATAGCGTTGCCAGGCGTCCGGATAAAGCCGGACATAGGTAGGCTTTTTCATTGCGTGTCCAAAATAGACTGTGTCCGACTTGTCCGGCTTTTGTTAGGCTTTTTACATTTCGCAAACGAGAGTGGCCGAGCGCAGGCGATGAGAGTCGACTGACGGTCGCAAACGAGAGTGCGCGAGCGCAGTTACACATGTTGATAACTGTTGAAGTATCTAGAATTTAATAAATTACTTACCCAATAAAGTACTTACCTAAGACTGATTTGGCATTCGATTTTATTTATGATTTCTCTAGAATTTAACAAAATTTATGATGATAATCAAATAATCTTGATTTTACATATAATTTTTATGTCGTACCGATTAATACTGAGACAAAGTCCTCAATAATGTAGGGTGTCCGGCCTTCCTCCCCAAATATCCGGCCAAACTGGTTGGTCTGTCCGGCTATTAGGTTTGGCAACCTGGTACCCCTACCTGCTCCTTGTAAGGATTCTCAGCCTTCCTCTCCTGAGGAAAAAAAATACAATGTTAATGCTTCAAGATATGTAGGTACGTCTAGTCTCGAGTGACAGAATACCATACCTGCTGAGCAACAAAGCAAGTATGTTCATCTAAGGCTTCCCCTTATAATTGGCCCATTCATGTTTTATCCTGTCACCTACTTATAATCGACTAGCGACCCGCCCCGGCTTCGCACGGCTAGACATAAATAGGTACAGATATACATAAATAGGTAAAAAAAAAATACTTATCTTATAGCGTAAGGAGTCGACCGCGCGAATGAGCCGCACCGCACCTAGTTCATAATGGTGCAGCCCTTTCTCCCGCATTGTGCCTCTCTCGTCGAGTTAGTTACTCGATGCGCTGCGTGGCGGCCGCCGCCGGCATGTATTTTCATGATAATTTCATGATATCTTTTGAATGGAATGTCCGATTTCAATAATTCAAAAAGTAATCATCAGGTATTGAGACAGTCTTGAATATTAAATTATTTATTTAGATAAAAATTTATGAATGGTATAGATAACACGGTCTGATTTTGATCGGCATTTCTATCAATTTGTTAAATGTAAAAAAGTAGTTATAGTGACGTAACTGTAACTACAATAGTTAGACGTATGGTCTCGAGAAGTTTTTTGTAGATATTGATATATTCTATAATATTGTCGAACATTTTTTTGTCCTATCATTAATACTCTTCGCAGCGTATGCGATGAAAGACATTTTATGGCTAATTTTTTCACACCTTCGGTTGGTTTTAATAAGAATTTCTAAAGATTTCTATAGTAATCTGGTACTAAATATAGCCTACGTTACTCAGTGATTATGTAGCTTTCTAATGAAAAAAGAATAATACAAATCTTTCCTCTTTATAAAATTAGTGTAGATGAAACTGATTTCCGTCATCTTTATTGTTGTTCACAGTTGACAGTTCGTTGACGGCCAGTGCAGCCTGCGCCGAAACGTCAAATGCATGTTTCGCGTTAATTCCCGGAATAATACTATTATCAATCATGTATTATTTTAAATTTAGTTGACGTTGATTGATGCCCGGTTTCTGAGTACATTTGTCAATGGTTTATATGTTCAATAACGCTATCAGTTCGATAACTCCCAACAATTCGTTTCTGAACACCGTAGAATTAGATAAACTCCGTTTAAACTTAGATTAACCTAACTGACCATTTAGTGCCGTTTATCGGTCCCATAACTTTATTTGACGTTTATGTATCTGTGGTTTATGTATGGCAAACAAAAATCTTAAGGCTATTAACGTGGTAATTTTATGTGAAATTAAATAGTGACAGCTACATTTTAAATTATTATATTTAAAAAAGACAATGAGATCTACAATATTAAATACGAGTAGTTCTTCAAAGTCGGATACAGAAGTACTGGAGTTCATTTCTGGAATATCTATACCCAGAAACTTACGAGAAACAAGAAATTCATTTGAAATGTTAAAATAAAGTACCGCGACACTACAAAGTAAAACAATTAAACACAAACGAATTCAAAATCCGTGCGAAAGCATGCCATTTTTTTTTCATCTATAGGTAATCTTTTTATTTTATCAATTTATGCGTATGATTCATACAGGCAATACTATCGAAATGTTAAAAAATATTTCATAAAATAGTGTTTTAATACTTAATATTGATAAAAAAAAATGTTATAAATTTTTAAATTGTAATTATGGATGAATTTATATAACAAAGTCAATTTTTATTTCATATTTTGTGAACAGACCCATCTAGTGACATAATTTAGAACTACTTAACTGTTTCATAGCTGTTGAAAGCACGGTCCCGCATTCAGAAACTCACTGACAGTTATGAGACGTTTATCTTTTCGATAACTTTGTTGAATCATTAGTTATTGAGAGCTTAGCTAAGGTATTCAGAAACTGGGCATTAGTAAATTTAGTTTAGTTGACGACAAGTTTAGCACAGTGGTAATCGGCTTCTACGCAACGGGTCGCGAGTTCAATTCCCGCGCGGGACAGATATTTGCGATTAAAATTTGTTGCGGTCTGGTGTCTGTGCATGTGAGATTTTTATGTTTGTGACTGTACCCACGACACAGGATAAAAATCCTAGTGTGGAGCGACGTTAAAAAAAAAAGAAATAATTGAAAAGAAAATAGAAATTGTTGCCAACTGTAATAATTTGCTTTATATTTTCGAGGCCATTGACTTTATCCGTATGTAATAAAACGCATTCAACATATAAAAAATCTGATGTGTTTTATTAACATGACAATATTAAGTAAACTTATTTTATCTTTATGCATTTTATCCATAACTATAAAAATACATTCTTTGTATTAGAACAGAACAAAGATATTGAATAAATCAAATAACACGTAATCATAAAATGACAATCACAACAAAAAATGTTTTATTTCATTCATTACATTCTTCACGTTTCATACTTTTTCTACAATAATAAACGTTGGCGCGAAAGCTCGTAAAAAAATTATCACTAACTTAAGTCCAACTTAATCAAACGTTTCGCCGGTTCGCAAGGCACGGCGAATAATTCACTTTGACAGGTGACTGCTGCCCTAATTTCCCCTAAGACTAACTTCACCTGCGCAATCAACTGACGAAAGATAATCTAAGCAGTTAGAGAGTGAAAATGAAGTGACTAAGTAACTGGCTGGTGTGATTTCCAATTTCGTCTCGGTGGAAAAACAAACGAAAAATAAAGTTAAAGTCAGCTTTGAATAATATTTTAATGTAGTTGACGCATTTACAATTTTTAGAGGCTCCACTAGAATGACCTTTTTATTTTTTAATTTTTTTATTTCTTTTTTAAAGGGGAAATGCTCCTTTTGCACCGTGACACTGCGCTGGCTAGGCGCGGCCGTGTGTGGGGCTCTCCGGCCTAAGCGGACCGGCCTACCCACGAAAACCCCCCTGAGTTCTCTAGGCCCATGCGAGGCACAAGGCGGGGTGGGCTTTCGCGATTCTACCGCCAACACTGGAATGACCTACCGACAAAAGTCACCCTTGGTCATCAGAACCCTACGGCTTGGATCCTACTCATGGCTAACCAGTAGGCTGCCAGCTTGAAGATCCTGCGTTAATTGATCAGGAGGGTCAGCTATGTGCCTGGGCCGGCGATTGAAATCCTGAAATGACTATTAAAAAATAGGGGGTGGTGATACATTAAATATTTCGGGTTGTATATACATATATATTATTAATTATTAGAAACAACCATTAGAAATTAATGATAACATATTTTATTTTTAATTTACAAAGAGATGACGTTTATTAGTACTTAATTAAATAAACCTAAATATTAAATTAAATATAATTGACATATTAATAAATACTGAATATGAACTTAACATTACACTTATTATTTTTAGGGAATTGCTAGTGTAGAAAAAATTTACAATAACTATTAACAATAGGGGTTCGTGATGGAAGATAAAACGTTATAAAAATAAAAATAGTATGTAACATACATACTATTTTTGATTTTAATGCCACATTACAAAAAATAAAGCAAATGTTAGGGAGAACCAATTTTTTTTTTTGGACGGACCAATGCTGAAGCCGCAGATGGCTATGTTCAGCTTTACCTTGAGTGTGGAAGGCGCACGAACGGAAGGTTCTGCCCCTTGTCTGCTAACCGGCGCCGTTCCTGGGTTTTGAAGGTCGCATGAAAAGAGAGTAGACGCAAATTGAGCGCTCCATTCAAGCTGTAGGGCCGTTTGGGACAAGGCTAAGGCAGTGCCGCCGGCGAGAAAACGACTAACAATCGGCGATTTTCCCTCTCCAAAAACGTACAATAGTTATATATTTGTGACGAGCCCCGCTACCCGCTATGCTAGGCTGCCACCCGCTCTGCGACTCGCGCCGCTCATCAGGCAGCGCGCACAAGAAATCCAGCTCACCGGTTTGACGGCGCTATGGTGGGGAGCGACTGCTATATAACGCCTTACAACGACCAGTCGGGAGCATCAAAGAGCCCCGAACAGTTTCCTCTGCCCATCAAGAGGCAGAGATGGAAGACCCCGATTTGATTCGAGTCGGGAGCACTCTTTCGAGGGTGCCAGCCGAGGCTTGCGGTGCGGGGTTAGTCCGCGTTGTTTGCCAATAGCTGGTACTTGCTAGACCCTCTAGGGGGGAGCTCAGGGGTACGGGAGGAAGCTACCTCGGGCGGTGCGGGGTGAGACGCGTTCGCCAGAGGGACGCCATCCGAACGTGCTTCGCCGGTATCCGCGGAAAGGGGAGGAAGCCATCTCGGGCGGTGCGGGGGAGTCCGCGTTCGCCAGAGGGACGCGATCCGAACCATCCAGACGACGCTCGTGCGCCTCCGTTATCCCGTCCTTCAGTGAAGGATCCGTTAGTGTTTGATATACATTCAGTGTGGTGGTATTATTAGTGCTAAGATAAGGCAAGGGCCAACCTGTGTAATTATTATTTGTGTTAAGTAATAAATCAGTGCTTTATAACCTTGGTGGGACGTTTCCCTTATTCTCCTGGTCAGGGATTACCCGTAGGTACTCATCCCCCGTCAGGGGGCCTAGGTACAACAACCCGTCTCGGGGATTTTAATGTTGCTTAACTCCAGCCACCTTCTGGGCACCCGGTCGAGCATTAGCTTCATTACATATTCCTTGTAAGCAAACAAGATGCGAACTCGTCAAAAAGCCAGTAGGGCCATTAGGGCCAAGGCTAGGCTGAGTTTAGTCGGTAGGTCTGTGTGGTCGAGCCGCCTCGACAGCACCAGGAGTCCGACATAATCAACGCATCCCTGCTTGCCTGTTGCGTTGGTATCCATGATGGATTCTCAGCCTCCTCTCCTGAGGAAAAAAAAAAAAAACAAAATGCGTATATTAAAAGTTGCTCTCTGACTGTTCACACTGCCGGCGACGACGACTCGCTTTACTAGTTTAGTCGTTCAGCGACGAGCTTTCAAAAATAAACTCGTTCAGCGATACTCGTTCAGCGATGCTCGCTTGATCATTCCTTAACAGTGCGACACTGAAAGTAGACGTATGGTTACCAACAAATTATTGCTACTTTCATTGTTGTCTAGCTCAGATAACGACGATGATGATGTATTTTTCAACACACTTCCTCATAAAGTGGCTCTAATCCCATGGCAATTAGGCACATAATGACACCTATAATCAAACTGTGACTTTTTCATTACTATTATTCACGAGTGAGTAATAGTTTTTTTTTTAATATTATTGGTTGAGTTACGCTTACATTTGCGCTAAAAAGCTATCCGCGAAAAGCCCATAAAAAAAGAAACCTCATTTTTTGCCGATGCGGGCCCATAGGGCCGATGCGCGCGCATAGGAAAACTAATTAATTTTTCCCGCCATTACGAAATTTATTAGTCTATGGCCGATGCGCGCGCATAGGAAAACTGCTTAATTTTTCCCGCCATTACGAAACATTTTTCACAACTCGTCTCGTTTTCTCTTTTGAAGTTATTTAGTTGGTTATTAATTAAGATGTCTGCAAATACAATTTATGAAGAAAATGATTTTTATCTACTATGTAAAATGTTTTTTTTATTTAAGTATTATTTTATTCAGAAGTGTGTTGAAAAACGTTGTATGATACACGTGTGTATTTATGATTACCGTCCTCGGCTCCTTAAGACCCTCGCCTGACGGCTCGGGCCTCAATGCGCGTCAGCGGTAATCACCAACATTACACACTTGTACCATAATGTACTATTACAATAGTGTTTGTGTAGTGGCAGCTTTGAAAAATAAGTGGCGAGTGGCGCAAGTAATTGCTCGTCGCGCTTGCACACTTGCTTATAGCCCAGCGACAAAACTATCGAACTACACACTCGCTTCCCGCTAATTGGCAACTCGCTTATAGTTTCTAGTTCTACTCTTTTCTCGTTCATCGTCGGCGGTGGGACCACTGCCTTAGGCTCAGCTTAGTCGGTAGGTCACGTGGTCAGACCGCTCTGGCCGCGTGGAGTCTGACATAGTCACCAGTTCAGTGGTATCCTGGGCATGTTTCGTGCGTGAGGACTACCAGCCTCTCTCTACTGAGAGAAAAAAAATTGATCGCACGTCTACTGGCTCGGACGCTCAAGATCGCCGTGTAATGGAGGGTGAGAATCTGCCCGGTACGTGACGGCACCGGGTATTTGTTTGACAAAGGGGTAGAGAAAACCCGCGCTATCCGATAAAGCCGATAGGGCCCCAGGCTTTCTGCCCGGTCAAAGGCATTAGGCAGTGTTTAGTTAGTAGACTGGCGTTCTGCCAGAGTCCAACATCAACCACCGTAGACCGGTAGCGGGTGGATACGGTGTGGGGTTATCAAGGTGTAACAACTGACTATTTAAAATAAAAAAAAATAAAAAATAACCTTTCGTTCTCATAGTAATAGTATACAATCATAAAATACACAGAAAATAAATAAAAAATATATTTCCTATCTGTTTCTTGAGGAACAGATGAATACGGTCGATATGACATCTTTTGCAACGTACGGCTTACGGCCGTTTTCAATAACCTATCTAAGATCAAAGATAAATTGCTATCTCCGATTAGCAGTAAGCTGTTATCTATCTGTAGTCTGCGTTTCACAATCAAAGATACGAGCTATCTATCTTTGTCTAACTAAGGATAGCTTTATGCCCTCTCGTCTATCCAAGCCCTGTAGAACGTTTTGTTCGTTGCTAACCATAAAGCTTTAGTACGTTTAAAACATATGTACAATTTATTGATGTATTTTATATTTAAATATTATGTTGTAAAAAGTGCATACAATGATACTATAATTGAAAAAAAAATCTTAGATCATCATTTTCACTTTATTTGCTGGTGTTCTTTATAAAAATCATAGAACGAAACGTTTATAAATGACAAGTGATGTCATTCGAACATTACTGACAGATAATTTGTTGCCGCCAATTTGTGTGTATTACATGTTTTTGATATTAAATATAAGCAAAAGTGGAAAAAATGAGTTCTGTAAGTATCTGGATTTACGAAACTTTTGTAATTTAAGTTATAATGTTATTATAGTTAATTTTTTCGAAGCCTATCTGTGTTTTAATCCACCGATATTGACAGATAGCCAAATGTCGTCACTAGAGATAGCTCCGCCTATCGGAGAGTAAGTTGAAACTTTTTTGAAATGCAGTTACGTCAGATTTGTATGAGCGTCCCTATCTCTAGTAAGCTATCCGTCCTCCCGACGATGGATAGGTAACTTCGATAGGCGATGCTATCCATCAGTAGGTTATTGAAACGCAAGTTAGGGCATAAGGATAGATTTTACTATCTTTAGTAGCAAAAACAAAGGATAGATAGGTTATTGAAAACGGCCGTTAGACTACGCATACATTATCTGTACATTGCTCATTTCGACACTATCACTTTCGCTAGTCATCGCTCTGCATCTCTCAAAGGCAAATTATATACATACGAATATTTTTACTAACTATTCATTTTATTTGCTCTTGCAGTTTTAAGTAAATCTACACATGTTTGTGATATTTAATATAAAAATTAATAAATAAGTGTATTGTGATCCCCGAATTGGGGATTCTACACCTTTTTTTATTTATTTTTTTTGGTCGCCGGCGGGCGCGACTTCCTCGCGCCCGCCCGGCGCGGCGCCGCAGCTGTGCTACCGAGCCCGGCGCCGCCTCCTTCGAGCGGGATCGGCCATCTCCCGACCCCGCTCGGCGGCCTCCTTCTGGAGCATTACTGCTTCACAGAAGGAGGCCACAGCCCTCCAACCTCCCTCGTCCGCCAGCATTGCCGCAATCAATGCCGGCGGAGACAGATCTCGCCCGATCTCTGCGACCAAGACTCGGCGCTCGGAGGCCCACGCGGGGCACTCCGCCAGCGTGTGCTGGGCCGAGTCGAGGTCGGATGCGCAGTGGTGACAATGTGTCGATCCCTCCCGTCCTATTCGACACAGATACTCACCGAAGCAGCCGTGCCCGGTGAGTATCTGAGTCAGTCGGTAGGTGACCTCCTCCTTCCCGTTGAGCCAAGCTTCGAGGTGCGAGAGTACGGCACCGACGGCCCGCTGGCGCGCGCAGATCCGTAATTCGAGCTGCGCACGCCAGGCTGGGGATTCTACACCTAGTACTAGAGTGTATCTATCTGATTACCGACGCAATCCTGACCGTTCGCGGACTGCTGCAGAACTACCCTTACTCCGTTGACACTTGGACGTTGCAGCGACTGGATCGAAGCAGGGCAGTGGTGCTTTGTTATTTTTTTAGACAGTTCGGATACTGAATATAAATTCTAGTTCCCACAGCCTACTGTATAGTATATAGAATAAATATATAACTAAAATAATAATAACCTTTTATTTCGCTCGTGCGAGTAGGAGTAGAAGTATTACAAAGGAGTTATTAAGACGGCCACTGCGGTGGCGCGCCCCTTATGAGAATTCAATGCCTCCTCCCTCGGGAAAAAAAAAGAGAGAACCCTTATTACCCAGCCGATTCTTAGACCTACTGAATATGTTTGGTAGGAGCATAGTAATTAACATTTAAATAACACTAGTCCCAGAAGCTCTCATATTCAACTTTTCCATTACTAGCAACATTCAAAGCAGTTGATATAATGTTATATTCGTGAAAGCTAAACATTCCCACATACGAGCACAACCATCAACGTTACATTATTATGAAAACATTGCATGAAACATGGCGGCGTCATTAATAGTCAATATTTTTTTCAAGCTAGCAAGCCCTTTCATTTGATACCTACCCATATTGTAGGGGTACATTAAAAATAATTGATCCGCCATCTTGGTAATGCCGCCATGTTGGATTTAGAATGACGTCACACACATAACCATGCATTGTCATCCGACTTACACGTGCATGCAAAATTTCATCTCAATCGGAGACCAGGAAGTGGGTCAAATTAAGATTCCAAGATTTTCCTACATACGAGTAGTTACAAGTGAAGCTAATATAAAAGCTTGTAAAAACTGTGTAAACGTTGTATATAATAAATTATAGTTAAAAAACTAAAAACGGAAGAAAAAGTAAATAACAAAAAAAATATTGTGGGATATCCATACCATCGCATACATATACCATCGCGGAGTTTTCTGAAGACCTGTTCAATGTGTACAATACTTAGTACATTATTTTGATAAATCTCGTAGCGTTTGCAATGTAGGCGGGAAAAATGTAATTATTTACGACATCACATTAGAAACCTCAAAAAAAAAGTATTTCTCCACTATTTATTGAATGTTATTATTAGAGATCGGATAATCGGATGCATATTTACCTAAAGTTAATTTTTGGCTCACAAATTATGGAAGCGGCTTTTTAAAATACATTTTGTTAAATAAAAATCCCGGGAAAATACGGGACTGCAAATTTAACGTAGTGATATTGTTTGAAAATTACTAAATTAGCACGTGGTATTTATTTTCAAAAGACCGAGACTCCGGGTTCATTTATACAACTATGCATACGTATTTATATGAAGTTTAGTTTCAGTTCCCCGTGCGATTTATGAATGTACGATTTATTACATGAAGAGTGTTATACGAAAGTAGTGAGCTAGTTTGACTAAAACAATAATCAATGAAATAATTGAATATAAAAACAGAAATGGTGCCCGGGCGTAAGTATGGTCTATTGCCGACTAGTTTAACAAAATGTTCTACAGTACCGGAATTCCGGGATTTTTATTTATGGAAATAAAATAAAAAGACGGTTCCATACTTTGTCAAAAACTGAATTAGGTAAATAAATAAACATCCGGCTATCCAATTCCGCAATCCCGGGATTTTTATTTAACAAAACAATAAAAAGCCGTTTCCATACTTTGTCTTAAACAAACTTTAGGTAAATATGCATCCGATTATCCGATCTCTAGTTATCATACATATAAACCTTCCTCTTAAATCACTCTATCTATTAAAAAAACGGCATCAAAATCCATTGCGCAGTTTTAAAGATTTAAGCATACATAGGGATATAGAGACAGAGAAAGCGACTTTGTTTTATACTGCCTAGTGAAGATGATTTGGATAAAAAAAGCATTTCTTCCGAATTCATCATATTTGAATTTGACTCCACTTTAAATAAATCTGATCTGTATATTATTAGTTAGTACTGTGCCCGACACATTTGAGCAGCCTTTTTTTTTTTTTGTTCCGCTGAGGAAAATGCATTGAATTGCATACCCTGGCTGCGGAGAGCCGGTGGTTATGTGGGGCTCTCCTCCCCAAAACGGGGAGGCCTACTCACCAAAAACCTCAGCGATGGCCATCCTCAGGTGTTGTAGGGGGCCCTCAGGATCGAGTGTCGCATCTGAGGACCCCCGGCCTTTGCTCCCCTGGTTGCGCTAGGGGAGCCCTTCCCGGGGAAGAGTGATCTTGCCGCCTCCTCCCCTCCAACCTCCTACGACGTCACCCCCCGGCCATCCGGGGGTGAGGTCCCTCCCGGGTCGCCTCCAGCGACTCGTGGCGGCGCCTCAGGTCAGGCTATCTGGCCCGAGGCCGCGGCTTCGGCGGCCTCCTTCTGGAGCATCACCGCTTCACAGAAGGAGACCACAGCCCTCCAACCTCCCTCATCCGCCAGCATAGCCGCAATCAACGCTGGCGGAGACAGATCTTGCCCGATCTCTTCGACCAAGACTCGGCGTTCGGAGTCCCAAGCGGGGCACTCCGCCAGCATGTGCTGGGCCGAATCGAGGTCGGATGCGCAATGGTGGCATTTGAGCAGCCTAAATTGACAAAATCAAAGCAAAATAGCCTTTATTCAACATAAACCTGTACAAGCAATAAATAAATAGTATTGATTGTACAATATGCATCGATGCTAAATACATATTTCCTATTGCGAGAGTTTAGTAACTCAGGATGGAGTGACCTTCGCACGCTAATAGGTAATAGAAAACCGCTAATCAATCAGTGATACAGTTTCTTTAATGACTATTGGTTCAAGTCAAAGTAGATGATACTGTGATATGTGGCCAAGTGGTTTTCGAGATCCAGGTCCAAATTTAGGATATGTTGTTCTCTTGGTCGAGCTGAGCAAAAAATGTAACGGTCGCAAAAAAAGTTAACGACTCATTTTCCCGCTAGGGGACTCTGATGTCTATATTAGAAAATCGTGGTTTTCGGCAGAATCAGCTGATTTTTTTTGCTGTCTGTACTAACCACTCAACTACGGCGGTTATTTGAACATCAATAACTGACATTAATATTGCAAAATTAAGTAAAAATAATTTTTCATTTGTAGTAAAATATCCGTTATTAACAGAGACCTGAAAAATGGAGAACTAACACCCAGACGACCCAAGACAGATTGTTCTGGCGAAGACTGACCAGACGAGCCGACTCGAAGTAAATGGGAACAAGGCAAGGCAGAACAAGAAGAGTAAACTAATTTTTCTCAAACATGCTTGGAAATTTGAGCATTATTTTGACAACCTTCTTCGTGTATATATATTTACGAATTAGCTAAATTTACGAAGGAAAATATTAACTTATTTGCACTATATCCAGAGGGAAATAGGAGACAAGGATTAATACGGTGTAATTTGGTAAGTCAGACGCATCATTTTCGAGCATCTGTCTTCTGTATGGCACCCACTATTTTTAATAAGCTTCCCTCTTATATAAGAGGAAAGGAAAATGTATCCGAATTCTCACATGCCTTAAAGGAATTTTTAATTGACAAGTGTTACTATAGTATAGGTGATTTTTTGAAAGATAAATTGTAATTTTGTATTGTTTTTAACTGACACTGTAAATTTTAAAATAGTAATCTTTTTGTATTGCTATAACTAATTATTATTGGACATCTACTACACCTCAATCTGACATTTTTAATTATCAAGTATAATGACATTCCACTAACTAATGAATAACTTTTCCATTTGACATTTAATTAGTTTAGTTTAAGTTATATAGGTTTTCTTTATAAGTCAGTCCAGTAGACTTAAATTTCTTTAATGTAATTGACATGTATTGTATAACATTTACACAAATTGGCAGTTTGTATTTAAAGCTCATATTTTGTAATTAAGCAATAAGTTGACCTATCTAAGTCTTCATATGGCGATATGGTTAAACATGGTTGAACTTGTAATCTATTTATACATCTATACTGTAACTACCCATGTTTATGAATGAATAAATGAAATGAAAATGAAAAATGATAAATCGAAATTGCTGTACTAACCAAATACATGCGAGCAGCGGCCGGCAAAAAATGTATGAAAATCCATATCTGTCGTGTTTTAGCGGCCAAATAAATATACATGTAAATTCATATCTATCGTGTATTTTAAAAATGAAACGATTTGTTGCTCCAAAAAATGGCAAATCAAGGAGGCAACTTATCTGAGTTTTATTTAAATATCGAACTAGCTTGCAAAAAAATCCTGTTTTATAACGAAAAAAAAAAATAAACGAATCCTTTGGCGAGTGAAAAATTTTGTTCATTGTTGGTTATTGAGTTTGAAATGTACTATTTCAAATAAAAGTTCTGCTTGGTACTACTTAGTTTTAATTTCCGCGCATTATTTGAGAAAAGTACTATACAAGCCTTGGCCACAACTAGGCATTGATGGACTTACGTATGTGTGGCTCGGCTTCGCCTCAGCCATCTCCATCAATGCCTCTATTGCTGGCCACTGCAGTAATGTACTATATGTATAATATTATAAATAAATCTTAATATTATAAAAAAAAATAAGAACATACTAGTATTATAAATGCGAAAGTAATTCTCTTTGTCTGTGCAAAATACGGAAGCGACTCAAATGAAATTCTGTACACAGTCAGTCTGAAAAGGACACGGGCCACTTTTAATGAGAAAAAAGAGGAAATAAAACAATCTTATATATAAAAAAAATGAATCGCAAAATGTGTTGGTAAGCTCATAACTCAACAACGCCTGGACCAATTTGGCCAATTCTTTTTTGTTAATATTCGTTGAAGTTCAAGGAGGATTTTTACAATGAGGAAAATTCGAATAACTATCGGAAATACCCTAAAAACAGCCCTTTTATTTTCCCATGCAAACGTTTTCTAACTAAAACGTACAGTCGAATTGAGCTTTATTGTTATTGTATAAAGTTCATATTGCAAGCACTCACTGTTGTCTAAGCAATAAAGGTGTGTTCCTAACATCAAAGAGTCAATTTGCGCTTTATTAACGCTACATATAGTTGAAATTCAATCATATCTATCAAAACAGTGTGCGTGCGTGCGTTGGAGCACAGAATACATCGTTGGAGGATTTAATGTCACGTTCCATAATTGAATAGCCACAAAATGTAATAGGTCATTTAGACTTTTTTGCGATTTGGTTGGCTATGCGACACTATCTATAAAATAATTAGGAACAAAAAACTGCCACTGTACAAATCTTTTTGACAGGACGAAGTCTGTCGGGTCCGCTAGTTTTATAATAAAACACCAGTTGACAGTTGGCGTTTAAACGCAGTAGCCACCGTAAGTTCCGTATGTCAGTTAGTTACAGAATAAATATTTCAAATTTAATAATAATAACAATAATACTGAAATAAAGTCTAGACACAATAGATGTACCCGCCCATACCTTTATTCAAAAAGCCGTCATTCTCAATACATGCCATATTACATGCAAGTTTTGAAGTTCGTCAACACTTACCTCGACTTATACTATTTGATCCGTTATACGCTTGGCTTTGGCCCGCGTATCTGATGTAATCCCTCTGAAAGAGGAGAGAAAAATATAAACGAATAATAATAATAACTAGTATAGTTGGTACACTCCAAGCACACTTTCATTAAATTTCGCTTAAATGGCCTCTACGCGTTGGATCTGTATCCCCGCGCACGCCTTAAAAAGGACCGTGTCTTATAAAGACGCGTGATAAGCGACAACAATAATAATTTATTTATTTAAGCCCTAAAGCAGATTACAATATTTAAATCAGTTACATTGAGATATAAATGGCTTATAATTTATCATAGTGGTTTTGTCCCCTGACTTTTATGCTAGGTCAAGCCTGTATTACAAAGTCAATGGTTCGGACAGAAGTAGCATTTATAAACTCATGTTCGGTCGTGACGCGGAACATCAGAGGCTTAAGACTAAAATAACAATAACAGAAAAACAATTGAAATAGAAAATCAATACATAGTATAAAACAAAGTCGCTTTCGCTGTATGTCCGTATGTATGCTTAGATCTTTAAAACTACGCAACGGATTTTGACGCGGTTTTTTTAATAGATAGAGTGATTCTTAAGGAAGGTTTGTATGTATAATAAATGCATAATATAGTAGAGAAACACTGATAAATTTAAAGGTTTCTAATGTGATGTCGTAAATAAGCACGTTTTTTTGCGCTTATATTGCAAACGCTGGCTGAACCCTACGAGATAGACCAAAATAATATACTACAGTATTGTACAACTTACAAAAATCCACAAAAAAGTCCGCGATGGTATATGTCTATCTCTTAGGGATAACCCACCATAACCATTTTTTCACTGCACCCGTGCGAAGCCGGGGCGGGTCGCTAGTAAACTTATAAAGTTACAAACTCATAGAGAATTTAATGATATGAATTCACAATACAACTTAGTGAGATGATAATAAACTGTCCTCGTTTTATGATGTGCTGGAGCATCTGCATAATCCAGCCGTAGCTATACAAGGTTGCTAATACTGGTTTGGAGCAACCTGTTGAGTGCGAGAACCTGTATGCAACAAACTTGTAAACAGTCAAAAGCTTTGCTGAGATCTCGACAAAATATATACATTGTTTAAATCAGAGGTTTCCAAGCTTTATTGTGACCTAAATAGACCTCTTGCCATGTTTTTCGATTTTGGGTAGACCCCCTAATTACTTGATATTGAATGCCTACATCCTAAAATTACAAAATTTTATTAACATATATGATATTTTTTTACTTCATAAGTATTTCTATACTAATATTATAAAGAGGAAAGATTTGTTTGTTTGTAATGAATAGGCTCCGAAACTACTGGACCGATTTCAAAAATTCTTTCACCTTTGGAAAGCTATATTATCCTCGAGTAACATAGGCTACTTTTTATCCCGGAAAAATGGACAGATCCCACGGGATGCGTAATAAAGGCTTCGCTCAAAAACTACTGCACAGATTTTCATGCGGTTTTCATCAGTAGATAAAGCGTTTCTTGAGCAAGGTTTTGCGGTATTTTTTTATCTCGGAGAAACAGATAGACCCACGGGAAGTGCGATAAAACCTTCGCGCCATAAACCGACTTCCGCGCATATGTAGCCGTGGGCAAAAGCTATGACCTCAATAGACCCAATCTCGAAATCCACGCAAGCGAAGCCGCGGGCAGAAAGCTAGTAATAAATAATTGTATTCCTTTATATTAGAAGAAAGTATAATGTAAGTACTATCAGTGTATGCTGAGATCGATTATCGTGGATCCCCGTTTTAATTACATGGACCCCCAAATTTTTGCTTCACTGACGTAGATCATTTGCAGGTTATCATAAACCCCTAGGGGTCGATGTAGTGGTCTATATCGACCATTTGGGAATCACTTGTTTAAATACTCTAAAAATGAATTGCTTTAGTTTCGCTATTCATATGAAACAGATAACATTAGTACGCTAAATATACACACGTAATTAAATTTATCAAATTAAATACAAAGTCACAAGATCCTAAAATAATTTGCCACATCAATTAGTCTGACTATTTATACCTGATAAGTTTTTTTTTAAGATTAGGTTATTTTATGCAACGAGTCAAAACTATACTCACGCATTTCCTTATTTATTTAAAAAGCAAAGAAAAGAAATATTTAACCTTTTTAAAACCAATAATGCCAATTGATATTAAACCAACTAAATACATTAATTTGGAAGCCAAAAAAATGTTGTTTCCTGAAATTTTCAGCCGTTAAAATACAAAATTCCTGCGAGAAAATAGAAGTTATTTTCAAGAATGTATTCTTTTTAATTTAAATATTTTACAACTTTGAGATTTACCATCACTATCTATACTATCCATACTAATATTATAAATGCGAAAGTAACTCTGCCTGTCTGTTTGTCTGTTCCGCTTTCACGCCAAAACTACTGAACCGATTTAAATGAAATTTGGTACACAGATAGTCTAGAGCCCGAGAAAGGACACAAGCTACTTTTTTATATAAAAAAGGTTGTAAAGGGTTGTAAAAGGTTGAAAGGAGGGATAATATGTTGTATGAAAATATTGTTAAAACCACTGAATCGATTTAATTGAAATTTGGTACACAGATAGTCTAGAGGCTGAGAAAGGACAGAGGCTACCTTTTAAAGCAGAAAAGGGTTGTGAAAGGTTGAAAGGAGGGGGTGAAAGGTTGTATGGCAGTATTGTTAAAACATACCCTTCCTGTGGGAAATTCGAATATAACGCGGGCGAAGCCGCGGGCGGAAAGCTAGTATAGTATAAAACAGAGTCGCTTTCTCTGTCCCTATATCACTATGTGTGCTTACATCTTTAAACCTACGCAACGGATTTTGATGCGGTTTTAAATATATAGAGTAATTAAAGACGAAGTTTTATATGTATAATCCATTAAATAGTGGAGAAATTCTGTTATTTTTGAGCTTTCTAATGGGATGTCGTAAACAATTATATTTTATCCGCTTACGTTGCCAACACAGGCTCAACCATTAAAGAAATGTATTAAAAGAATGTACTAAGTACTTTCTTTACAAGGCAGCGCTGACCGTACCTTCTCCTGAGAATGCGATCCGCCCTCTATCCAAATCGTAGAGTCGAGGCTAAGGTTTAATTTAGTTGAGTATAAATATTTTGACTTGACTTTGAAATGCGTAGAAACAAAATTTGGGAGTAAATATTTATTTTTACGAATAACTAATTACTTTCGAATATCACGCATTTTAACAAATTATTAAATCCACACCAATGACGCTAATAAACTAGTTATGTCAATCCATTGCGTAATTGAAATGCAAGCTGCTATAAATTACGAGTGGGCTAGCGTAATAACTACGGTGCATAAAATGCGACTTATAAAAAGCTATTCTTTCTTTGTTATCTCATTTCGTGCATCTGCACTTGCTCAAAATCCGCCAAGGACACGCGTAACGAGAAACACTGAATTAAAAAAAATACATTTATTACAATACTGATTTATAAGTACTTAATTCATAATATCACTTTTTACAAGTTTTCGGCTCCGTGGGGTATGATGTTGTCTTTCTCTGTCGCGTCTATCTCTTGAGCTGGGGTTGTCGGCTCTTTCTTATCCTCTTCCGGCTCGATTGGCGCAGCTACTGTCGTATTAGCTTCCTCCTTCTTATAAGGAACTCCCGTCTCAGTAATAGGGACTTCTCGGTCCGCTTCTTTGGTTTTCTCGGCTGACCCTTCGATCGGCGCACTAACGACCAAATAGCCGTCACTGGACAGCTCAGCGGTCACATCAGCTGAGCTGGAGTTGACTGGCAAAGTGTAGGTATGGAAGAACTGGCTCGCGAATACATCGTGCTCCTCCTGTTTCGCCTCGTGCGTGCCCTGGACGAATATGAAGTCGCCCTTCACCTTGACCTTCAGATCCTCTTTCTTGTAATCCTTAACACTGACGACGACTTGGAACTTCTTGTCGTCCGCGATTATCCTCGGGCCGATCTCCGCGAAGCTCGGTAACAGTTTCCAGATGGGAGCGAACAGGTTTCCGAAGATGGGGAAGGTAAACCACGGCGCATCTTCGAAGTCTGCTTCAGTTATTGATGTTATCGGCTTAGGGATGGGTTTGTCGGTTGGTAAAGCGATGGCTGCTGCGAGGACAGCCGCTGTCGCGAGGAGGCGCAGTGAGAACATAGTGGACGTGTGCACGGAACAGTATGAATGTATGGACTGCGCCGGCCGCGGCCGCCGGAGGCTATATACGAGAGGTGGGGAGGTGCGGTGCGTACGCGCATCGCTGACCGCACTCGCGCTGTTTCGAGAATAACTTGCGTAGATACACATTTAGGTCGTCAGCGCTCACGGTTTCTCTGTGAGGAATAACATTAACATTCGTCTTAGCAAATTATAATGCAGTTTATTATACTCAATTCTAAGAAAAACCCTGTCTATGTAGTTACAGTCCCGTTAAAACATCACATCAAACTAGCATTTTTACGCTGTGTTGTGGGTGCAGTCAAAAATCAAAATCCAAAATAATCTTTATTCAACATAGACCTTTACAGGCACTTATTGACGTCAACAAACAATACAAAAAAAAAGCTTAAAAACAAACAAAAACCTTGTCCGTACGTACGAATAAGGAAAAAAAAAATTTTGACTCGACACCGGTTCGGAAATTGGGAGAGCCTTCTCGAGAAGAACAGGCAAGAAACTCTGAAGGTCAATTTTTATCTCCTCTTTTCAATGTTAATAATTATAATAATATAATATAAAAATACAATATAGTATAAGATACAATCATACCTAATACGATTACAGTCGTATGTATGTTTACATACACATATAAAAATAATACAATATTATAAATAATGTTGTAACCAAACATGGCTCTATGAATAGTGTCCCTATTCCCAAATAGTGTGATCATTTAGATAGTCACTTACTTTATAATAACCTTTACTCATGAGTGTCTTTTTGATAAGGATTTTAAATTTATATAAAGGCAAATCAATGACACTTTGCGGAAGTTTGTTAAACATAGATATACATTTCCCCAAGAACGAACAGCTAGTTTTGTGGAGTCTGAACATTGGAACGGCAAGTTTATTTTTGTTTCTAGTATTCACATTATGTAGATCACTGTTTTTATTGAATTTATTATAGTTTCTATATACAAAAACTAAATTATCATATATATATTGACTAGCTAAAGTTAAAATATTAATTTCTTTTAACAATTCTTTTAAGAATTCTCTAGCCCGTAAACAGTAAATAGCAGTCACAAACATAAAACATCATAGAAAATATCTGTCCCGTGTGGGAACCGAACCCGCAAACCGTTGCGTAATAACCGACCACTCAACCGTTACGCAAAACGTGCACACTTATTTATTCGTTTTAATTATTGTTTGTGCAAATATTATAGTTTGGATAAATTTATTTACACTTATGATTTTTGATCTGCAGTCACGGATTAAGGTAACATGTCGTAAGAGTCGACTTAAGAAAATTAACACAATAACATATCTGCGAAATACGACAGTAGTAATAAGCCCGCCTCTTATTACACCGGGACATCATTTCAGAAATTTTTAAGAGAGAGAGTATTTTTTTCTTTATTAGTAGATACTTAAGAAGCAATGAATTAGTAATTACTTATAAATGTTGCAATCAACCTCACATTGATAGAGGCTCAAATAAAATATATTGATAACATTTAGCTTTCAATTTATATTTTCTATTGTTTCGTTTATAAGAAGATTAAATTAAGCTACTCATTACTAAAGATAGAAAATAAATAAATATATATTGTTATCGCTCATGAAAATCTCTATGTAGCGTTCGACAACCGAATCTATCCGAGCGCCCCCCAGCTCTTCTTCGTGGCGATTTCTTTTTTCCTCAAAAAAGGAGGCTGAGAATCCTCATGGATACCACCGCAATGGCAAGTGCCACGGTGATAAGGTATAAGGTCAAACGGGCTGGTTTCCGCAACTCGACGTCTAAGCGCCTATTTTGCGTGTGTGGGAATGATGTTGCTATTCTCGCCAGCTTAGCTCGTCCAGAAATTTCAATAAGTTTTTTAACTTACCGAAAACCTCCGGCAGTGAGCTCGGCTGTCCGAGATGTCTTACCCGGTAGTCCACCACACCTGGACACTCCATGATCACATGTGCGGCCATTTCTTCTGCCTCCTAGCATGCTCTGCACATGGGGCTGTCAGTGAGACCTAGGTTGAAGAGGTGTTTGTTAAAAGGTCCGTGGCCAGTTATTGCCGCGGTTATCTGATTGAGTTGTTTCCTGTTTAGTTTAAGGATGTTCTTTGACAGTTTTGTGTTTATTTCTGGTAATGCAGCCTTTGTTTGCCACGGTGATAATGTCGCACTCCTGGCGAATCGAGGCGGCTCGGCCCGACAGACCTACCGACTAAACTCAGCCTAAGCCGTTGGTCCTATTGACCGCACCTCAAGAGAAGCACGGTTAGCGCTGCCTTATGAAGAGGGCATATGCGCTAGAAGAGACACGGTATACCGAAGTGGCTCCGGCCTATATTAACAGAAACCTCTCCTGGCTAAGCAGAAGGCTGCCGAGAAGGCGGTGACAAGGGATGCAACGGCTCAGACGCTAGCAGGTCTTGAAGATCCTGCGTTAATTGATTAGGGGATTGCTAAGGACGTGTCGCGGTCTACGTATTCTCTGCCGATCTTGATTAAAAAGGTTCGCTGAAAGCAGTATTGAGCTGTTTCGTGGCGACTTGACTTCACTCTTTTATAGTCTGCGTGTGAACACATGCTTTTAAAATTACCCTCTTTAATTTTCTATTTATTATTTAGTAAAAGTTACGTTCATTCTCCTTACAATAGCATGGTTTTTATTACAATATTACATATAAAATACGTAGTTGCCTAGTTTATATATGTTGTTTTCAGAAGATAATTGCCTAAATAAAACTAACCAAGTACGAGTCGAACTCGCGTATTCGTACCATTTTTTTATATTCCTTACGCTCACGCCAGCCTACCCCAAAGTAAATACTATAACTCTTGTGTTAATATTTAATAATATTTAATATATATATATACCAATGCTGAAACAGCAGATAGCTATGTTCAGCTTTACCTTAAGTGTGTTTATGGAAGGCGCATGAACGGACGGTTCGGCAAGCCTTGCCTGCTAGCGACCCCGGCGACCGTTCCAGAGTCGTTAGAGTCGGATCAAGAGAGTCGACGCAAAATGAGCGCGCCGTCTAGTGGGTCGGACGCTCAAGATTGCTGTGCAGTGGAGGGTGAGGATCTACCCGGTACGTGACGGTACCGAGTGTATGTTTGACGAGGGAAGTGTGGCTCGGGTCGTCGTGAGTAGGAGAGATACGTGGGTGTGCGGCATGGGGTGCGACGAGGTTGGTGGCCGGCAGGAGGGATTCGTCAGTGCGGGTGATGGGGTCGGACCTTTAATAAAAAAATTACATGACTAAGATACAAATACTCGTTTTCATCACAAAAAAGGGGGTGTGGCTGTGTTATGAACACGGCCGTTTGTTGTACGTGAATACGTCTCGTAACGGGTAATAGTACGCAGCAAAATGGCCTTCAAATTGGCGGGGCTCCCCCTCCACCGCGCGCGATGTGTTACAGTCTTTACTGGGCGTAATAAATTCTTTGATCCTTTAGCTATCCAGTGGTGTAATTGAAATTTCGATGGGGATGATAGATATGTAGCTACAACACTAAACTGTATCCCCCGATTATGTTATCATTCGATTTTTTGATTTGCGTCCCTATGGAAGCAATTTTAAAGACGTATTCACGTCAAAAACTACCCAAAAAAAACCCAAAAACCACCAGGCCTCAAACCTGGGACCTCGGAGATGGCGACAGTTTAAAACTAGCATACTAACCACTTGATTATGGAGATCGATGTTATCTATAAATCTGTCTGTTGAATGGGAACTACACTTAAAAAAATAGTTTAATTAATCTATTTATTTTCATAGTTAAAATATAAATAACCAAACATTCTTTGAATATTTGCAACGTCTACTTGTAGCGTATATCAACATCAAACGAAAACAATCATTTTTTTTTAAATGGGTACCCCCTTAATTATATATTTTAATCTATTTTTTGTAGTTTTATAATCTAAAATCGTAACCAACGCAAACCAAATCAACAAAGATAGATAACAAGGAAAATAGATGAACAATTTTTTGTCAGTAACCTTTTACCCGTCTGCGAGCACAATCAAAACAATTAATAATCTTTGGCGGGCGTTCGACCTTCGAAGGTTAGCTTCTAGACTTCTCGGCGTTCGGCGATAATTTTCTTACTTTTATCGTGGACTCGAATGTTATCCAGAAAGCATGAATCAGAGGATGTGACAGAGCGAGTGATTGTACAATTGCTTACTTATACATTTGTATGCTATGTCTTAGTGTCTGTTTCACAGAAAACTTTTCTTGTTTTGAAGTTTTTAGGTAGCTTAAGTTTAAACACAAGGAAAATCTGTAAGGCTAACAAATTAATAATACATTATTATTAATAATTGGCCAGTATTAATCTGCTTTTTTGGAGGGTCCATTTAGTGAGCGACGAGTCACCACCTGCCATATTTAAATCAGGTGACCAGAGTCTCTTCCATAACCCAGTTTTCATTACAACGAAAATCGAAATGCAATAGTTTTCAAACGTTTTGACCACTAATGGCAATAGTTTCTGTGCATCTAACTGGGTAAAGTCTTTAGCTGCATTTCTCATTGTGCATGGAGATAAGACCCAATTGATACACTCCCTATTTCATTAAATTCACTTAAATGGCCTCTACGCATTGGATTTATATCACCGCGCGTGTCTGTTACACTTTATTTTCAATTTAATTTACAAAGTAGGCATTACTCTGGAAATTTGGACAATACGAAACAGGGCACCAGATTGCGGTAAGTAGCAAGTAAATAAGGAAACAAAAATAACGGGTAATAACAGACTACTGTATCCATAATGAAATCTACATCATATAGAAATAGGAAGTGTAACCACAGACTATATGCTACAAATTATATCAGGTTGCTTATTCGAGGTTACCATTTGAATGCCATGCAATAAAATTTCGCTCAAACTGCTAAACCTCTGCTGGGGCTCCATTTTATTTTAAGAACACTTGATCGTTTACAGCCAACTGCAAATTATCCAGCTCTCCGATCAGTTCATTAAAATTTTGTACAAAGTTATATATTTTAAACTGGTCAATGCTCCATCGTAAATTTATAAAGCAGGTAATAAAATCCAACCTTTTCCTTGAGTTTATCAGAATTCTTTCCTTATTAGTGATTACTATCTAACTATCAACAGTTGATGATAATACTGGTATTTGTTTCCCTCAGGAGAGAAAGGCTGAGAATCCATCACTAAGGAGCACGAAGCGTGCCCAGGATACCCCCGCGACGGCAAGTGTCACGGAGGTTATGTCGGACTGCAAGCGGCCAGAGCGCTCTGACCACGTGACCTGCCGACTAAACTCAGCCTTGAATGGAGGATGAAGGCGTCTCTACAAGTCACATCCTACACGTAGAGGCCATTTAAGCAAAATTTAATGAAAGTGTGCGTGGAATGTACCAACATATCTTCCCTCATGATAAGACTGGCGCCACTTTGGCTTCCCGCGCCTCTTTAAGCGCTTTTGGGCCCCTTATGGGTCTGCGCTGCTTTGCCCCTCTCATGAGGGGCGGTCGCCCTCACGATATGCCTATTTCGTTCTTACGACTATAGGCACAGGCTGAGTTTAGTCGGCAGGTCACGTAGTCAGCCCGCTCTGGCCGCGTGGAGTCCGATATAACCTTCGTGACCGTTGCGGGGATATCCTGGGTACGTTTCGTGCTTCTTGTGATGGATCTCAGCCTTCCTCTGCTGAAAAAAAAAACACTAACTTATTATTATTGTGATGAAGAATATGGTTATATATATTGTCTACGGCAACACGCAGAAGGCTGGGGAAGCGGGGGACGAAGACCCGGGACCCTCCCGCGCCCCTCGCCCGCGCCGCCCGCGCTGTTGCTGCGCGGCCATCTTAACTCAACCTTAACTTGAAGAAGCGCGTCGTGCGAAATAATCATAATCTTAATGTAATTTCATGCGAAATTAAATCCTTAAATAACATACATTCTTGTTCCTTAATCGCTAACAATATAATTATTATGATGTCCGTTTTATTTCGTATGTATTTGGTTTCAATATTCTTTCCACATATGATCGTCACAACTCGTGGTCCTGTGGCGTGGTCGAAGTCACCACCCTTAGATGTTCTCTGAGGGTAACTATGAAACGAAATCAACCAATACACTTATATCAATTAATGACTTGGAACGATTTATTTAAATATTCTATAAGGAATGGTACATTTCTGCGTTTTATAAACTTCAAACACAAAATTACCTCAAAATCTAATTATATTAATGACTGTAAACACCACCATCTGTTACCTCTGAGTCTTAGAAGAGAAGCTACTGACCTAAAATACTTACACAATATTGTTAGGAATAAAGTTGAGAGTAGCGAGATACTCTCAAGAATTTACTTACAAGCGCCAAGTCGTTCCAATCCCAGGAGAAACTACCTTTTTTTTTTTTTTTTTTTTTTTTTTTTAAATTCTATACTGACGCATGTACAAATTATAGAAAAAATTCATATTTGAATACTAGTTAATTTTAACTGTAATCACTCTATGCATGTTGATTTATTCATGACAAAACACAATTACTTCGTTCATAGGATTAATGCTGACTTTTTGGAAATGTGACACAAAATTGTTTAAATAAGTAGGTAACATTGTTATTATTTTTTTAAGTTAAAAATGTTACTATTAGTGAAAACTGCATAAGGCATGCTTGTTCCATATTTTTAGTCTACTTTTCTTAACAAATGCTGTTTGTTTTCCATGAAAATAAAATAAAATAAAAATAAAATAAAATTGTATTTTAAATGCAGTAGGTACAATCCTTGCTGTCCAATCTACCTATGTGTTAAGAACAATGGTCATCAATTGGAACAATTAATTAGTTAAGGTAGAATGATAATGTAAAAGAACATAATATTCAATGGTAATTCAAAAAGATTTGTGTATTTTCTATTCAATTTAAGGTGAATGCATGTTTGTCTTGAGGGCGTTTGAACTCGATTTCTCCTTTTGTTTAACAACACGACATCACAATCAGTATGTTTTGCATTTAATTCTGTATAGAGCAATGAGGGGATGAATTCATAAAGAGGATTTATCGTACTGAACTCTTCTGTCCAAGTCGTAGAGCCCTTATGGCCAAGGCTTAGTTGGTAGGTCATTTCGGTCAAGACACTTGATTGCGGTAGTATCCATTAGGATTCCCAACCTCTCCCCTCCAGAGAAGAAAGAACATCAGTACTGTCTAGATAGAGTTGATACAGGGATATACTCATTTATTCAGGATTAAATATTAATTGAAATCGTAAGTAAATTTCCGGCCACCTACACTCAGTTCACCCTATCTTTATGTACCAAGGATAGATTCCACAGACCATGGCATGCGCTCACAGCGCCTCCAGATTAATTGATGCAGAAACTTCTTGCTCTGCAGGCGGCGGCATCTGCGCCGTCGTCCCTGACTCTTTGCTTGGCAGCTTTCAGCATCACCGTGGATGGGCCCCTGATATTACACAGCTGGCGTCACTTTGACTTACGCGCTGCTTCTAGCGCATACGGTTCCTTTTACGGACCAGTGCTACACTGCGCCTTCTCCTGAAGAGCTCTACAAACCGTAGGGCCCTTATGACCTATCGATTAAACTCAGCCTGAGTACTGACTCAGGCCAAGTTTAGTCGGTAATTCATTCCCGCCGAGTCGCCTCGATTCAAATCAAATCAAAATAACGTTATTCAATTATGACTTTATAGAAAGCTCTTTTGAATCGTCCAATTTTTTTTGTCCTACCACCCATTCAGGACGTATTTTTTAACTGATAAGAAGAATGGGCGCAAGAAACTTATCAGGTTTATCAAAAGAAATAACAACATTTACAATAAATTATGTCGTTACCATATAACGTACATATGTGTTTACAATTTATAGGGGAATGCAAATATTTACACTTTAGAATGTAATGTCTTCAAATCAACACCAAGCATTGGCATTATTTAAATAATCATTGACTTTGTAATAGCCCTTACTCATTAGCGTCTTTTTAACATGTACCTTATGAACTTATGAAAAGGCAATTCAATTACACTATGTGGAATCTTGTTATAAAAATTTACACATTTACCCATAAACGAACCTCTAGTTTTTTGTAACCCGTACATTGGAAAAGCAAGTTTATTTCAATTTATTATGTTTAGATTATGTGCATTTGAAAGTTATAAATGAAGAAATGTGTTACAATTGGTCAGTCAGTCAGTTAGAGTCAGACATAAACACCGGATAGGTGGTTGCGTTGGTATCCACTAGGACTCCCAACCTCTCCTCTCCAGAAGGAATAAAAATCAGTGCTGACGTAATAGATTAGTTCTTAGTTATTTAGAATTCTCAATTTTAAATATCAGATATCATTTGTAGTTAACCATTAACAACAATTGGACAAAGAAAGTGGTATCTGGCTCTTGTGGATTAATTTAGGCTGCTTCTGATAATGGAGTGTGACGTCAGACAACTTCCTCGTGGTGCATCCTGGGTCACATCTTTGACGGCTAATAGTCTGAGGGCCCCTTGCGAGAGGGGGCGTGGGATGGCCGGGTCCAACCTGACGGGCGGCCAGTGGCAGACGGGCGAAGCCCCCCTTCTTTTTTGAGAGGGGTGGCTATTGCTCTAGGGCCGGGTGTATCCGGCGGCCACTTTGGACTGGCATGGTGTAGAGCTCTCCTTCGGGATGACGTGCCTAACCCAGGTGTATAGCTAAGGTTTTTGGTGGGAATACCTCCCCCTTCTGCTAGAAAAAAAATATATTAGAAACCTCAATATCGTTTTTGATAGATTAGATAACCATAGATACCCCACAGGTATTGGTTTGATGAAAAAATAAAATAAGTTTCAGTTTTAAGTATGGGGAAACCCAAAAATTTTTTTTTTTCTATTTAGCTAGTATAGCTCTTATAGCTACGGAAAAAAGTGGATGCGACATACGGACGGACAGATATGACGAATCCATAAAGGTTCCGTTTTTCCATTCGACTACGGAACCCAAAAAAAGGCTGCTTCTTATAATGGGTACAACAACAAAAATTATGAATTCCGTCACATATGGCGTTCGCAGTTGTGTCTGGAAAACCAGTTACAGCGAGCGAACGAGTCAAAACAACAATTAATATCAAGAGAGTCAATAACCCGAGACACAAATGGAAAGGTTTTATTGTTAATGGGTCTTTTTATAGATCACATCGGGTTGACACACTACCTACTAAGTTTGTATTGTATTGTTTTATACTAACTAGGTGATACCCGCGATTTTGTCTGCGCAGGATATTTATTGACATACTTTAAACAAATTACACAAAATCTAATTATAAATTTTGTAGCCTATTTGTTAGTCTGATGTAAGTCTTTCTAGGAGGTAGACTCTGTACCAGGGTCGTCTGCATGGGTACCTCCGTCTTACCTATTTCCGCCGCCAAACAGCAGGGTTCGCTTTGCTGTGTTCCGGCGTGAAGGGTAAGATAGGCAGTGAAATTACTGGGTACTGTGACTTTACATCTTATGTCACAAGTTGGCAACGTACACTGTGGTTCTTATGAGGTTTGCAGATTTGCTGCGAATCTCGTGGGAACCACATGTACTATAGGCGACTGTTACCACTTACCATCAGGTGGGCAGCCTGCTTGTTTGTCAACTTTAGCAATAAAAAAAAAAAAGAAAAAAGCTATATTACTTTTATATACAAGTACTAACTCAAAAGATAAATCTATACTAATATAATAAAGCTGAAGAGTTTGTTTGTTTGTTTGTTTGAACGCGCTAATCTCCGAAACTACTGGTGCGATTTGAATAATTCTTTTTTTGTTGGATAGTCCATTTATCGAGGAAGGCTATAGGCTAAATAACATTACGCTATGACCAATAGGAGCAAAGACAGAGCGGTAAATGTGTAAAAAACGGGGAAAATTATTCATTTTTGAAGGCTTTCTTTGCGTGCGCTGCGAAAACGGTTCAAGATACACAAAAAATATGTATGAAAGAATTATTCCTCTATACATGATCTATGTGGGAAAAACCAAAAATCTGCCGGAAGTCACTATTCCACGCGGACGAAGTCGCGGGCAAAAGCTAGTATAATAACAATTTTGAAGCTCTAAATATTATTGTATTATTTTTATTTGTGTATGTAAACATACATACGACTGTAGTCGTATTAGGTATAATTGTATCTTATACTATATTGTATTATTATATTATATTATTATAATTATTAACATTGAAAAGAGGAGCTAATAAATAGACCTTCAGAGTTTCTTGCCTGTTCTTTTGGAGAAGGCTCTCCCAATTTCCGTAGGTATTTCAGGTGTAGTCAAATTTTTTTTCCTTGTTCTACGTACGGACAAGGTTTTTGTTTATTTTAAGCTTTTTTTTTGTTTTGTTTGTATTGACGTCAATAAGTGCCTGTAAAGGTCTATGTTGAATAAATATTATTTTGATTAAATTTGTGAAATGTTTATAAAATACTTGCTGATGCCTCTGACTTCGTCTGCGCAGGATACTCATCGTCATATTTTGGATTCTTCACACAATATTTTTATAAATTGTGATTTATGCGTAATTCTGATGTATTTATAAGCATAACTTTGTAAAATTTCATTAGAATCCATTCAGTAGCTTTTACGTGAAAGAGTTCACAACATCCATCCATACATACAAACTTTCGCAATTTATAATATTAGCAGGGACAATTCATTCAATCCATACTAATATTATTAATGGGAAAGTGTGTCTGTCTGTTTGTCCGTCTTTCACGGCAAAACGGGGCGACGAATTGATGTGATTTAAAATCTGTGCAGTAGTTTTTGAGCGCAATAAAGGCTGCGCTCAGAAACTACTGCACAGATTTTCATGCGGTTTTCACCAATAGATAGAGTGATTCTTGAGCAAGGTTTTGCGGTATTTTTTATCTCGGAAAAACGGATAGTGCCACGGGAAGCGCGATAAAACCTTCGCGCCATAAACCGACTTCAGCGCATATGTAGCCGTAGGCAAAAACCCTTAACCCTCTATAGACCCAATCCCGAAATCCACGCGGGCGAAGCCGCGGGCAGAAAGCTAGTATCTTTATAAATTGTAACCCGTGTGTTATTCTGACACATACTTTTTTAATTTTAATGAACTTTGCACCGTTATGATAACTATTTAATTTTATATTAGGGAAAGAATAAATCAATAAAGAAGAAAGTGCCTCAAGACGAAAGTCTTCGATTCGTGCGTGTTGCCAGTGATGACATGCGGAACAGAAACCTGGCCACTCACAATGGGCCTTATAAGGCGGCTCAAAGTCACCCAGAGGGCAATGGAGAGGGCTATGCTCGGAGTTTCTCTGCGTGATCGAATCAGAAATGATGAAATCCGCAGAAGAACCAGGTTCACCGACATAGCCCGAAGAATTGCGAACCTTAAGTGGCAATGGGCGGGGCACATTGCTCGCAGGACTGACGGCCGTTGGGTCGGAAAGGTCCTGGAGTGGCAGGCATATGCTGGACACCGCAACGTTGGTAGGCCTCCCACAAGGTGGACCGACGATTTGATGAAGATCGCGGGAAGGCGCTGGACGGTTGCAGCGCAGGACCGATCTGCGTGGAGATCCTTGGGGGAGGCCTATGTCCAACAGTGGGCGTCTATTGGCTGAAATGAAGAATAAATAGGTAGTTTAATTTTATGTACTTACTTGAAAGAAAGTCAATATGAGCGTAAAATGGATAAACCTAAAATTTTCTGTTTTTATTTGCTATTTGTTTCTTTACTTTCAGGCATATCCATAATATTGATGTCACAAAATCGCAAGTACATAAAATTTAACTACCCATTCCGAGCACTAGTAATCAGGATTTAGAAATTACTTAGACAGCATAATTCATAAATAACAGCTACCATTTACAGAAAAACGTTACACCTGACTTGCAGCTCAGAGAAGCAACACGATGAGTACGACGCTAGTATGTGTAAAACCGTTTTTATTACAACGCTATAAGTACTATTTTCTAAACACCACGTCACAGTTAGTGAGCGCATGTTCAACCGGTCCGTCAAGAGGCGTGTTTACAAAATAGCGGAAAATATTATTGAGTGAATCGCTTGTTTCCTACAAAAGCGGTGTCAGTTCTATTAGAAGCCGGGGCGATGCTAAGTGAAGCCTGGCGATTGTGTCCGATTATTGGTATATATCTTGTGACGGTTTATGCTTTAAGTATATTCCATTTTCAAATTCCTTGGATTCTGTTTTTTTTTTTATTGCTTAGCAAAACCAACACGATAGACAAGTATGAACAAAACAAAAAACCGGTCAAGTTGTAATGTATTTTTATTTATTTAATGAAATAATTGGATTTTTACAAATAAATCACTAAAAGGTTGAGTACAAGATCTTTATTCCACAGGGAATTCAAACAGAATTCAATTCACTAATGTTTACTTTGCAACAATACTTTATACAAATAAATCACTAGAAATAGAAGTACAAAATCTTCATTTCACATGGAATTTAAACAAAATTCAATTCACTAATGTTTATTATGCAACAATATTTTATACAAATAAATCACTAGAAATATAAGTACAAAATCTTCATTTCACATGGAGTTTAAACAAAATTCAATTCACTAAGGTTTACTATGCAACAATATTTTATACAAATAAATCACTAGAAATATAAGTACAAAATCCTCATTTCACATGGAATTTAAACAAAATTCAATTCACAAATGTTTACTATGCAACAATATTTTATACCAATAAATCACTAGAAGTATGAGTACAAAATCTTTATTTCAAATGGAGTTTAAACAAAATTCAATTCACTAATGTTTACTGGGCAACAATATTACTGTCAATTCTATCAATTCATATACATAGAATGACTTAAAAATATAAAAGAACTTAAATTAATATAGGTACAGGCAGGGTTTATAGGTCCGTTTGATCGATATTGGTTTTAAGTTGAAATTTATAATGTAAAAGATTAAAAGACGGAATTCCGAGGATAAAAAGAAATCAGTATTCCGGTAGTCCTTCAGGAGTCCTTCAGGAACTGGTCCAGGCAACTGGTAACCGTGGTTAGATGGCCGTGTTTGGGTTAGTTTACTCTCTGTCCTTGGCTTACCAAGTCGCCGTCTTCAATTAAAATTTAAGGTAGATCTATAGATAAAATTTAAGGTCTATTTAATGCAGCTGGGTCACTTGGAAGTCCCTGGGTGACGAGGGTTAATGTTCAGCCCAAATATAGTTCCCTTTCTTTCGGGATGATTGTCTTTTTTTCTCTAATTTATATTCGGTGAAAGTAGATCTATTTCGTCAGTCTATATATAGACTCCTTCTCTTTTGTAGCAGAGCTCGGCCTCACAGCCGAATAAAGTATTTCAATTATTTAAATTAGAACAGTGAATAGCAAGTTGTTACTTATTGATCACAGCTATTGATCCAAACCAAATATCGCTAATCACTGCCACAGACTCAAAGAATATATTTACTCTAGCACAGACTAGTGTGTATCATTTTTTTTAGTAAGTTTTTAATTTTTTAGTTAGGCAAAGGACACAATCTATGCTAGCCCGAGCAATCTAGCCTGACTATGTTAATCTGTAGAAGGATTAATATTTCTTTATTAGTCCTCACAGCTAGGTCTAGTTTACAGACTCAATTGCCACAGACAAACATTTGCCTGAGGAATAATAAAAATAAGGTTAAACGACTACACTTATGATGATCAATTGCGATTTAACTTTTCATTGACATAAGACTATTCTTTTAAACTACTAATTGTGACATTATAATATTTTAATATTTTTTAGGGGGAGTGTGTGGGATTACTGATTAAAATACTATCTTTGTAGACGACGCTTGGCTAGACTTGGTTGCTTAATTTGCGCCATAGATAATGGTGTTAGGATCATGATTAGCGGTCCACTCTATGGAACTGTCCATGTCATCTATTAAAATTGTCAATGTCAAAGTAACAATTCGACGTAAACATACCTAACCAATGCGAGATACAATTGTAAAAGTGATTTTAATCAATATGAATAAAAAAATGTCTTTAATAGTACTTAAAATCAGTGAGAAAAACAGTGTTACAAAGTACGAGACGGACTCGCTCAACGAGGGTTCCGTACGAATTTGTCGACATGTAAATTGTGCGTTCATTACTAGAATCAAGTCTCAAAGATATTTTCTGTTTTTCTCAATTACGTTGTAAAACATTTTTTTTGTGAAACAACTACAAATTTAGATTTTCGGAGTTTTTCCTTTACGTGTGCTACATGATTAGAGATCGGATAATTGGATGCAATTTACCTAAAGTTAATTTCTGGCTCACAAATTATGGAAGCGGCTTTTTAAAATACATTTTGTTAAATAAAAATCCCGGGAAAATACGGGACTGCAAATTTAACGTAGTGATATTGTTTGAAAATTACTAAATTAGCACGTGGTATTTATTTTCAAAAGACCGAGTCTCCGGGTTCATTTATACAACTATGCATACGTATTTACATGAAGTTTAGTTTCAGTTCCCGTGCGATTTATGAATGTACGATTTATTACATGAAGAGTGTTATACGAAAGTAGTGAGCTAGTTTGACTAAAACAATAATCAATTAAATAATTGAATAAAAAAACAGAAATGGTGAAAAATTTTATTTAACAAAACAATATAAAGCCGTTTCCATACTTTGTCTTAAACCAACTTTAGGTAAATATGCATCTAATTATCCGATCTCTATACATGATATAACTTCTTGCCAAATTTCATGATTCCCTTGCAAATGTCAAAATATGCAATATAAATGGAACATAAATGGCCATATCTTTTTATTGCGGTTATTTAGAAATTTGATTTTTTCACTGCTTTGAGAGATAGGAGACCTGAGTATGTGATATTAATTTCACCTTAACATCTTGACGCGTTTCTGCGAAAAAGGATCTTGACAGACGGACGGACGTATAAGGTTCCGTTTTTACCTTTGGTGGTACGGAACCCTTTTTTTTTTTTTTGTTCCCCTGAGGAAAATGCATTAAATTGCATACCCCGGCTGTGGTGAGCCGGTGGTTATGTGGGGCTCTCCTCCCCAGAAGGGGGAGGCCTACCCACTAAAAACCTCAGGGATGGCCTTCCTCAGGCAAAGTCAAAGTCAAAGTCAAAAGTCAAACACTTTTATTGCTTAGAATCACACGTGATCACTTACAATCGTCATATACAAACAAAAAAAAAACATATTATCAGCTACTTAAAACAAACAAAAGGAAAGTTATGATACAAATAACATATTACAATACAAGTAACAAAAAAATAATAATACAGCTAAATATAATTAGGATCACCAAGAACTGGGACCAGGATAATTATGCCCAGGGGCTTTTATCTTCGAGGTAACAAGCAGTGTTATAGTACGCCTTTTTCATAAGTTTACATTTTATGTATTTTTTAAATTTGTTGTGTGCATGTAGGGAGCCCCCGGGAACATCAAGCCACTTCCGGGAACCCCCAGCCTCCGCTCCCCTTCCTAGAGGGGAGCCCTCCTCGGGGGAGGCTACAATACCTGTACGGTGTACGGTGGTACGGAACCCTAGAGAGTATAATAACAAACTAAGTGTCATATTAACGAAAGATTATGTATTTACATGATTTTGATTAATTTAATTGATTTCCGCCCGCTTTAATCTCATTATTAAAAATGAAAAAGATAATTTTCCATGCTATTAATGTACCTATGTTCTTCCCCCGGATCGAAAATTAACTCTATATCGAATTTCATCAATTCAGTAGTTTGTGAGCCTATTCAAACAAAAACTTGCATCCTGTATTTTATACCCTTCGGGATACAATTTTGTATACGAACAAACTTTGAATGTCGTATTTCACTACATAGTATGAAGCAAAGTCGCTTTCTCTGTCCATATATATGTATGCTTAAATCTTTAAAACTGCGTAATGGATTTTGATGCGGTTTTTATAAAGATACAGTGATTGAAGAAGAAGGTAGTATTTATATAAACTCATATTTATTTAAATTTTCATTTCATAGGTTTATTTATATAAACCTAAAAAATAACTATCACACTTCCAAAACGACGACGTATTTTTTTTTTTTTCCTCAGGAGAGGATGCTTAGAATCCATCATGGATACCAACGCAACAGGCAAGCAGGGATGCGTTGATTATGTCGGACTCCTGGTACTGTCGAGACGGCTCGACTACACAGACCTATCGACTAAACTCAGCCTAGCCTTTGGTCCTATTGACCCTACTGGCTTTATTGACGATAGGGCCGCACCTCAGGAGAGGCACGGTTAGCGCTAACCCATGGTGAGGGTATATGCGCTAGAAGAAGGCACGAATCTCCAAAGTGGGACCGGCCAGTATTAACAAGAACCTAATCATGGCTAAGCAGAAGGCTGCCGTTTAGGGGTTGACAAGGGGGGGCGACGGCTCAGACGCCGCCGCTTGCAGGTCTAGAAGTTCCTGCGTGAGTTGGTTAGGGGGGTCGCTAAGGACATGTCGCGGTCTACGAATCCTCTGCCGGTATTGACTAGTGTTGCCTTGAGACTGGTTCACAATTGGTGGTGTTGACGGGTAACGACGACGTGACGACGATCGACGTATGTATAATATATGTATGTCTATCCATTACCCTTGATCCCATAACACAAGGAAAAAAATTATATTGGAAACCTAAATTATTTTTGAAAACTTGAAAAAACATATTTGAGTTTCAATTCTAAGTATGGGGAACCCCAAACATTTTTTGTTTTTTTCCATTTTCGTATGAAAATCTTAATGCGGTTCACTGAATACATCTCTACTTACCAAGTTTCCACAGTATAGCTCTTTCAGGAAAAAAGTGGCTGTGACATACGAACGGACAGACATGACGAATCCATAAGGATTCCGTTTTTTGCCATTCGGCTACGGAACCTGTAAAAACGATTCATAAGTCGACGCGTTCCAAAATAACCACCCAAAGAGTATTTACGTTATTGCAATGCGAGATAAAGAATCCAACGCACAAAATTCAAAACTAAGCAATTATTATTAATAATAATTAGATTTTAATCTCATTATTCTGTCGTATTCGAATAGCACGAAATATTTCTTACATTACTCATATAAATAGCGAACGTGAATTTATTGCTTACTCGACATTGTCCGACATCGCGTACGCGATAAGAAATGTATGCTTTAGCAATAAAAACGTGACGATATCGCACATTGCGAAACATCAGTTTGATGACACGCTTAGCGCAGCGGTCGAGTGTTCGGCTACTAAGCGCGGGTCGCGGGCTCGATTCCCGCAGCGACAGATAAGTAGCGAGAGGGATAGGAAATAATCTGGCTTCCCATCCGTCATCGCAAAAACCTCAGGATTGTCTGCTGGCTATTTGCTATTTTGTTCAACCCTAGATTTACCTTAAGCCACGGTTTAACGGTTTTAACTAAACTAAACAGTTTATTCTTTACTAGCCCACGACTTCGTCCGCGTCGAATCTTAATTTTAGGTAGTATTTTTAATGGCTGAGAGTGTTATAAATAGAGATCGGATAATCGGATGCATATTTACCTAAAGTTAATTTTTGGCTCACAAATTATGGAAGCGGCTTTTTAAAATACATTTTGTTAAATAAAAATCCCGGGAAAATACGGGACTGCAAATTTAACGTGGTGATATTGTTTGAAAATTACTAAATTAGCACGTGGTATTTATTTTCAAAAGACCGAGACTCCGGGTTCATTTATACAACTATGCATACGTATTTATATGAAGTTTAGTTTCAGTTCCCCGTGCGATTTATGAATGTACGATTTATTACATGAAGAGTGTTATACGAAAGTAGTGAGCTAGTTTAACTAAAATAATAATCAATTAGATAATTGAATAAAAAAACAGAAATGGTGCCCGGGCGTAAGTATGGTCACTCACTCTGAGTTAACTTCCGATTTAATGAGTGTGAATTCCGGGATTTTTATTAATGGAAATAAAATAAAAAGACAGTTCCATACTTTGTCAAAAACTAAATTAGGTAAATAAATAAACATCCGGCTATCCAATTCCGCAATCCCGGGATTTTTATTTAACAAAACAATAAAAAGCCCTTTCCATACTTTGTCTTAAACTAACTTTAGGTAAATATGCATCCGATTATCCGATCTCTACTTATAAACGTAAGAGTAGACAAATATAATCAGAAAGCTTCGAGCTGCTAACTTATCGGGAGTTACACGTGTTATTGTGAGTCAACCATAAAATATAGACAAATGCTGTCGTTGGATATTTTTTATATAGTTTTATAGGGAACATTTCCGTCATACATGATTTCTGTGTAGCTTTAACCATTAAGGTTGCTTGAAAAATGGAGTAACCTTCCGTTTTCCCAACATTTCCCTTCACTGCTCTGCTCCTATTGATTGTAGTGTCATGAAGAGTATACTATAACTAGCTCAGGAGTGTGAAAAAAATTGTACTAGGTTTCGTTAAATACCGTTAAGCAGTTTTTGTTTCTGTAACGGTTATACAGATAGACATAAATTTAACTGATTGCATTTTTGCTATCAGTATCGATCCCTAAACACCCCCTGATAGTTATTTAGGAAATATATTTAATCTACAGAATTGACCTCTTCAGATTTATTATAAGTATGGGTCGCCGGCGGGCGCGAGGAAGTCGCGACCGCTACGGCGACCCGGGATGGACCACGCCCCTTCCGTGGCCGGGGGGCGTCGTCGGTGGAGGGGACCGGGGGAGGTGGTAGCTTCCCCCGAGGAGGGCTCCCCTCTAGAGAGGGGAGCAGAGGCTGGGGGTTCCCGGAAGTGGCCTTTGTGTTCCCGGGGGCTCCCTACATGCCTGAGGAAGGCCATCCCTGAGGTTTTTAGTGGGTAGGCCTCCCCCTTCTGGGGAGGAGAGCCCCACATAACCCCGGCTCGCCACAGCCGGGGTATGCAATTTAATGCATTTTCCTCAGGGAAAAAAAAAAAAAAAAGATTTATTATAAGTATAGATGTTAAATAAGACTGTTTAAATTGTTATATTCTATATTATGTATACAGGCAGTCCTCGTACTTACGGCATGTTAGGTTCTCGAAATACGCGACGTAAATCGAAACGACGTAAGTCGAGACATATTTTTTCATATGTTTACATGTAAAACTCAAGGGTTAGGTTCCACACGGACTCGAAATAATAAAAAAAACTGCATTTATAACAAAGGACGTACTTTATTATTAAAAGTAAGTTCTTAAAATAATTATATATTACGCACTTATGAAATTGCTAGTTATTTTTGGTATTTGTGTGTTATTAATTTCAATAATAATTATAAAACTTATACATATGTAATGATAAATAATAAATTAAACTTTTGGCTTAAAGAAACTATCAATTCTAGATTGCTTGGCTTCTTTCTTCTTGCTATCATACAGATCTTGGTAACAGTGATAGGCTGCACAAATTTTGTTATTAACGATAAAACTTCTCTCAAAATTAGGATCATTTTCTTCAAAAATTTTCATGGCGGGCAAGACAAGTGAATTCTCCGATATGCCGGAAATCGAAACAAATGACGTATGCTTGAGGTATAGTGTCAAAACATTGTTCGACGGAACTTGAAACGACGTAAATCGAAACGACGTAAGTAGAGGACCGCCTGTATAATTTTATATATGTACTAGCTGGCCCAACAGACGTTGTCCTGTCAAATGTCTCAAATGTCAAATGTCTCAAATGTCACGTTGTCTCACGTTGTCTCAAATGTTTTTAAATAAATAATTTAGCTGAAAAACAATATCTATATGACCGTATTGTGAATCTAAACCATTCTCAAGCCCCCTGGAATACACACAAAAAATTTCATCAAAATTGGTCCAGTCGTTTAGGAGGAGTTCAGTCACATACACACGCACACAAGAAATATATATATTAAGATGTATGTATTTATGTATGTATTTATTAGATAGCCGGTCGGTCGGTAGCCGGCCGGTATCTCGTATTTGTGACTAGCCGGTCCAGAATTTATCTATACTTATAATAATAAATCTGTAGAGAGGACAATTCTGTAAATGAAATATGTTTCCAAAATAATTATCAGGGGTTGATTAGGGATCGATACTGATGCCAAAAATGCTATCAGTAAATTTTTTGTCTGTCTGTGTAACCGTTATTGAAACAAAAACTACTCGACGGATTTTAACGAAACTTCGTACAATTATTTGTCATACTCGTACTCCTTTTTTTCTGTTCCCCTGTGGAAAATGCATTAAATTGCATACCCCGGTTGTGGCAAGCCGGCGGTTATGTGGGGCTCTTCTCCCCAGAAGGGGGAGGCCTACCCACTAAAAACCTCTAGGATGGCCTTTCTCGGGCATTTAGGGAGCCTCCGAAAATGCGAAGCGACTTCCGGGAACCCCCAGCCTCCGCTCCCCTCCTAGGGGAGCCCTCCTCGGGGGAGGCTGCTACCTCCCCCGATCTCCTCCACCGACGACGCCCCCGGCCACGGAAGGGGCGCGGTCCATCCCGGGTCGCTGTATCGGATGATCATCATCATGCTGATCTGATACGGATACGGATATATAGTGCCGTATCTGTGCTACCGAGCCCGGCGCCGCCTTCTTCCAGCGGGATTGGCCATCTCCGGACTCCGCTCGCCTCCTTCTGGAGCATCACTGCTTCATAGAAGCATTGCCGCAATCAATGCCGGCGGAGACAGATCTCGCCCGATCTCTGCGACCAAGACTCGGCGCTCGGAGGCCCACGCGGGGCACTCCGCCAGCGTGTGCTGGGCCGAGTCGAGGTCGGATGCGCAGTGGTGGCAATGTGTTGATCCCTCCTGTCCTATTCTAGATAGATACCGAAGCAGCCGTGCCTGGTGAGTACATGAGTCAATCGGTAGGTGACCTCCTCCTTCCCGTGGATCCGCGCAGATCCGTAATTCGAGCTGCGCACGCCAGGCCACCACAATCCGTCGGTGCCACTCTCGCCTAGGCACTTCGTGCGCGGGTTCCGGGATGCCGGTACGCCGCGACGCATACGTCCGCCGCGTACATGTCGGCCAGGATGTCGAATGGGTGGGATTTGTCATACTCCTGAGCTGGTTATAGTATACTTTTCTTTACGCCACAAGTAAAAGGGGCAGAGCAGTGAAGGGAAATGTCGGGAAAACGGAAGAAGTTACTCCATTTTTAAGCTTCCGTCGCCTCGACCTTAATGGTTAAAGTTACACAGAAATTATGTATGACGGAAATAATCTCCTTGAAAATATCCCACGACAGCCTATATAACACGTGCAACTCCCGATAGCTTAGCAGTTCGAAGCTTTCTGATTATATTTGTCTACTCTTACGTTTATAACACTCTCAGTCATTAAAAATGCTACTTAAAATTACGATTCCACGCGGACGTAGGGCACAGCTAGTAGTCAATAATGTACAAAGTACACAGATCGCACTTTTCCATTGTTTTTTAGTTTAAATTATCCTAATTGTGAGATGCAGATTGGGCAGGGGCGCCCCAATACCAGCTTCTCCCTCTAGACCGGATTCAACGGAGAGCGATTCGCATCGTCGACCACCAGGAAATTTCAAGTCGGCTTGACCCTTTGGCATTGCGTAGAGATGTAGCTTCTCTCTGCATACTCTATCGCATTTACTACGGAGAGTGCTCGGAGGAATTGTTTGGACTGATCCCTGCTGCTACTTTCCGACATCGTTCCACGCGACAAACCTTCCATCCTCACCATCTCAATATTTGGCAGTCCACCACTGTGCGTTTCTCTAGAAATTTTCTGCCTCGCACAGCTAAACTGTGGAATGAATTGTCGCCTGCAGTGTTTCCGAACCGTTACGATATCCAAACTTTCAAGAAAAGAGCGTACTCCCATTTAAAAGGCCGGCAACGCGCTTGTGACTCCTCTGGTGTTGCGGGCGTTCATGGGCGGCGGTAATTGCTTACCATCGGGTGATCCGTCTGCTAGTTTGCCCCCTATCATATAAAAAAAAAATACAATTGTAACCAAATCTTGCACTTTAGGATTGCGTTAAAAAGTAATGCAAGTAAATAAAAAGTTTTGAATACAAGCGATAAAATTGCACAGTTAAAGACCCATTTACGCTTAATAATATAGTCGAACCTATTTCCAACTTTACAAATCAACAAAGATCTAAACTAGACACAACTTAAATATATCCATATTTGCTTATCAAACTTGGAATTACTCGGGATCTTCCAACTTAGGATTGCGGGATTTAATCCTGTAGGCTCAGGAACTAGTAACGTATGTAAACAAAGCAAACATGAAGTAGCAAAGTTTTAAATGAATAATCAATATTTCTTACAGCAAGCACATATGCTTGCATTCATCACATCAAAAATGTTGATGAGTCACAGGACTCAAACCTCGGACCTCAGAGATACCTATAAACTGTTGTACAAACTCGGCTACAGAAGGACCAAAAAATAATAAAATTTTGTGGCTATTCAATTTTGGAACGTGACATTAAATCCTCCAACGATGTATTCTGTGCTCCAACGCACGCACGCACACTGTTTTGATAGATATGATTGAATTTCAACTATATGTAGCGTTAATAAAGCGCAAATTGACTCTTTGATGTTAGGAACACACCTTCATTGCTTAGACAACAGTGAGTGCTTGCAATATGAACTTTATACAATAACAATAAAGCTCAATTCGACTGTACGTTTTAGTTAGAAAACGTTTGCATGGGAAAATAAAAGGGCTGTTTTTAGGGTATTTCCGATAATTATTCGAATTTTCCTCATTGTAAAAACCCTCCTTGAACTTCAACGAACATTAACAAAAAAGAATTGGCCGAATTGGTCCAGGCGTTGTTGAGTTATCAGCTTACCAACACATTTTGCGATTCATTTTTATATATAAGATTAATTTATGTATGTAACATATAATAAATAGAAAGAAGTATTCATATGCTGCGGTAACAATCTTGTAACATAAAATGAGACGCCACAATGTACACACCTGTTTTGTAAATATTGCAATGCATGCAATATTTGCAATGTGATGTAACATCGTTGCACTCTTGACGGAGAGGAATATCAGATTACAACACTTATCTGTTAACTTCTAGAGTGCATATAGAATCAATATTTATTTTATGACTTGAGTAATATCTCGTAAGAACGCTAATTAGTATGAAGTAATAAAGCCTACTGCATATTCTCGTGAACACATTAGGCGCGACGAATGCGAGAGTATGGAGCGAGTATTAGTTTATACATTCATTCATGTATTATTGAAAAAAAATAGCCAGTGTTTAGGATTTATGACATTCGGACCGCGGAAAAGGAAGGGCAAAAAAAAGAGATTTTGACATAACATTCGATACTTGACTGTCTCTGATCAATAGAAGCAGAGTAGTGAAGGGAAATTTTAGGAAAACGGGAGAAGTAACTCCGTTTTTTTAGCTTCCATCGCGTGTGTAGCCTTAATGGTTAAAGTCACATAAAAATCATGTATGACGGAAATATTCTACATAAAATTGACTAAAAAACATCTTGCAACAGCATATGTCCATCTTTTATGGTTGACTCACAATAATCTATACCTACTATAATATTATAAAGCTGAAGAGTTTGTTTGTTTGAACGCGCTAATCTCTGGAACTCCTGGTTCGAATGGAAAAATTCTTTTATTATTGAATAGCCCATTAATCGAGGAAGGCTTTAGGCTACATAACATTACGCTGTGACTAATAGGAGCGAAGAAATAATGGAAAATGTGGAAAAAACGGTGAAAATTATTCATCTTTGAGGGCTTCCGTTGCGTTCGCTGCGAAAACAGTTCTAAATACCAAAAAAATATGTATTAAAGAATTATTCCTCTTAAAATTATCAAAAAAAATGTCGGCGACAGTATATGTCTATCTTTTAATGTTAACTCACTAGAATCGTTTTTATGGTGATCAAATTTGGATATGTCGCGTTGTCAAGATCGGGTTTGGTGAACAGCTGAGGTGGTTGTTTGCAAAAATAAATATGATGCTCAAAATAACTATTCCACGCGGACGAAGTCGCTAGCACAGCTAGTATTGAATAAAGATTGTATTAATTTGCTTTTTTATCCCTATTGTTATAAACACGAAAGTGTGTGAATATGAATGGATGTTTGTAACTCCTTCACGTAAAAACCACTGAATGTACTTTAATAAAACTTTACAGTAGTATAGCTTATATATAAGAATAACACATAGGCGGCAATTTATAAAGATATTTTGTAAATTGACCAAAATATAACATTAAGTGTGTGTATATTCGCCTTCAGTGCGAGACATTCGTTCTTTCTTGCTTTTCAGGAAGAAAGTAAAAAAGCACTATCTTTCCTTAACGTGATTAACTATGCTCTCAGTAATTTTGCTGTATTATATTAAACCTAATCTAATTTTGTATATATGTTTATATATGTATGTATTTATTAGTGTATATATGTATAAGTATGTATGTAAGTATTAAGTATGTGTACTTTTTGTTATACAACTATTATATATATTTGTACACGCGACATCCACGTTTCTCAGTATTTTTTTTTCCTATCACAGGTGGGTTGGAAGAAATTTCATTAGAAATAAGCCACACCTATTGTACTGTCTATAATTTTGTATTTTCCTGTTCTTTTCTTTTGTGTACAATAAATCGTTAAATAAATAAATAAATATATCCTGCGCAGACGAAGTCACGGGTACTTGCTATAGGATATAAAGACACAGTACTCAATAATTACACAGCTTATCAATCTCGGCAAGACGTCTTCCATTTTCATTCCCTAATGTAAAATTTAATAGTTATCATACCGGTCCGAAGTTCATTAAAATTAAGGGCAATGCTCGCTTCAAAAGAAACAATTTGAAGACCTCTCGAAGAAGCGAAGGAAGTTTAACAATATTGTTTTCCTTCAACATGGCCTTCATTATGATTGTTCGTAGACATCTTTATGAATTAGTTGAGGTCATTGATATTAAATAACATGGAAATAGCTATATTGCTATGTATATATATATACGAGTATATCTATATGATTTTATTTCTATATAATGATAATATACTTATAACTAGAGATCGGATAATCTGATGCATATTTACCTAAAGTTAATTTTGGCTCACAAATTATGGAAGCGGCTTTTTTAAATACATTTTGTTAATTAAAAATCCCGGGAAAATACGGGACTGCAAATTTAACGTAGTGATATTGTTTGAAAATTACTAAATTAGCACGTGGTATTTATTTTCAAAAGATCGAGACTCCTGGTTCATTTATACAACTATGCATACGTATTTACATGAAGTTTAGTTTCAGTTCCCCGTGCGATTTATGAATGTACGATTTATTACATGAAGAGTGAGCTAGTGAGATACGAAAGTAGTGAGCTAGTTTGACTAAAATAATAATCAATTAAATAATTGAATAAAAAAACAGAAATGGTGCCCGGGCGTAAGTATGGTCTAGTATCTCACTCTGAGTTAACTTCCGATTTAATGAGTGTGAGTGAGACGGCAGTTGTGAGCAAGTACAGACTACTAGCGACCGGATTCCTGCTGTTGTATAAGACATTCGTCCCTGTGCTTGTCATGTGTTCGGGTGTTTTTCTGTGTTTGTCTCCATTTAATAAAATAAAAAGACAGTTCCATACTTTGTCAAAAACTAAATTAGGTAAATAAATAAACATCCGACTATCCAATTCCGCAATCCCGGGATTTTTATTTAACAAAACAATAAAAAGCCGTTTCCATACTTTGTCTTAAACTAACTTTAGGTAAATATGCATCCGATTATCCGATCTCTACTTATAACTTGCATGAAATATAGTTAGATTTACATATCAAGTTGTCAGATTCATATTAATCCCATTTACGTGTCTAAATCACATTTATAACAGATAAGTTTTACGTTAAAGAAATTCAGTATAGTATACTCGTATACAGTTAGATTCAACAATGCATTGCGGACCGCATTATTTATTGAAACGGGCCCTGGATCACTATAAGCTTCTCGTGATATCGAGTTTATGTGAAACAAATATTTACTTTTCTGTATAAATATTGTCAGTTCTGATGATAAAGTCAGACAATATTTGATATAGAAGATATTTTTTTTTTAAAGTGCGCATTGCAAAATCCGAATTTATGAGAGAACTTAAATGCTAATTTGAGAAATAAACTCATTTTTATGATAATAAAAGTATTATCATTATATGATCACCAAACAATTATTTAAAATAATGAATTTGCTCGTAACTTATAGTAACCGCAATTGAAATTACAATATTATTCATTTATTTATATTTATACTCGATGTATGTACAGTGTACTTAAATCCTTGGGCAATCTCTGCCAATCTACCTTAGGATAGTTTACAGAAGCTGTAGGAAAGCTGCCCGGAAGTAGCTTGGTGTTCCCGGGGGCTCCCTACATGCCTGGGGAAGGCCATCCCTGAGGATTTTAGTGGGTAGGCCTCCCCCTTCTGGGGAGGAGAGCCCCACATAACCGCCGGCTCGCCACAGCCGGGGTATGCAACTTAATGCATTTTCCTCAGGGGAACAAAAAAAAAGGATAGTTTACAGAAAATGAACATAATATGCTCATGGACTTCTGTGTAAATCTATATATGTAATAATGCCGTAGTAAATTAAATATGAACTCGTGAGAGCGTGTATGTATGTGTAAATAAAGTTTTTCTAATATTATATATTATCGTTACAACCGTATGCACCAATCACAAATCAATTAATCATAAGTCATATTGTTTAGGATTTATGAGCATGAACATTCGGACCGTGGAAAAACAAGGGCAATAAAAAAAAGAGATTTTGACATTCGATACGATACTTGACTGTCACTACGAATTTATCTCGGTCGCATTTTTTAGCATTATTATTTTTGGTTTATTATTTGAAAATTTACGGAAAGGACATTGTTCAACTTTGGCATTGTTCAAGTTGGGTCACAATTATTGATGCCGTATAAAATGTTTTCCGTCAGCCAGTGCTGCCAGTTTCGGAAGTTTTCGCGGTTTCGGTAAATACGGATCGAATTGAAAACCTCCTCCTTTTTGAAGTTGGTTATTAAAATTAGTTGATAACACTTTATTCATTTAAATACCTTATTTAATTACTATCTAAAAAAAAACTAGTATTATATATTTTTTAAGCGAAATCGCGAATTTCTAGCTTGGTATTTAAGTTTTAGTTTTCGTAATTGGCAACACTGGTGTACTTCATACCTTATCTGTGTCCGTTTCATTTAATTTTTGATTGCTTTGCGACTATCGTTTCTTTTGTGATTTTCTATGCGTTTCATGGTTTTATTCTAACAACTTTGGCTTGATTACGGACTGTGTGTAAAGGACTGATTTTTGTAAAATGATAATTGTCAAAGAATTATCTTAAACTTGACTAGGTACTATCTTTTTTCCTAGTATCTAGTAGAGCAGTCCTTTCCTTGTTCTAGAAGAGAACATATATAACTGTACATAGTATTGTTAATATTATTTTGATATTACTACTCTGATATTTCACGCAAGGTTGGTTATTTTTTAATTATAACCTCAAAATATTAACTTTTTTCGTAATTATTTTAGTTTCCTGAAGTGTCCGTTTGTGAAATCTTATTTCATAGGATTTCATAAAATTTTAAGAATTTATATAAGTCACTTTCGATTCGAACGGTTCTTAGGCAGAACATGTATGGAGCCGGAACAATGTCCTTTATTACAGAGATTTATATACGATTTCATCCCAATACCACTTAGGGATCAACACAAGCAGCGGGTGTTTAGTGTCCTGAAGATTGGATTGGAAAATTGGACGACCTATTACACTTTGGTTCACCTAATTGCACTACCAGTATCATAATATATAGTATATACTCGTATTTATAAACACATACGGTAGGGCACATTAGCACACACAATACAACATAAGCATGAACTCTTAACTTCATACTTAAATAGTAGAGACCAATGTACAAAGTTGACTCAAATATGTACTACCACAAAGAAAGAAAAAAGTTATATATCTGAAAAGAAACAAATAAAATATGGTGTACCTCAAGGCAGTGTTCTTGGGCCTTTATTGTTTTTAGTTTATATTAATGATATTATAAAATGTACTAATCATCCGCTAATATTATTCGCTGATGATAGCACTGTTTCTTTTGAAGCTGAAAATAATGTTGATTACAGGAAGGATATAACAGAAACTATGGGCAAAATTATTGATTGGTTAAATGAAAACAACCTAATACTTAATTTACAAAAAACGAATATTATGCATTTTTCACAAGAAAAGCAATAAATAATATAGATATTCATATTAATGAAACAAGTGTGACTAGAACAAACTCAGTTCGATTTTTAGGCATCTTATTAGATAGCAACATGTCCTGGGAATCGCATTCCATTGACGTTTGTAAAAAAATATATAGATCGTCATATGCACTCCACAAGTTGACGAAATCTGTGGACCAAGGAACACTATTGATAGCTTATCACGGTTGCGTGGCTGCAATTTTGCGGTACGGAATTATATTTTACGGAAACTCATCCTACAGAGAAATTATATTTAGAGCACAAAAAAAATGTGTTAGGGCCATTTGTGGACTTAAGAGTACAGATAGCTGCAAACCATATTATAAATCCTTGAAGCTATTAACTTTTCCCTGTCTTTATATTTTAGAATGTTGCATGTTCGTCAAAGTTAATCCTCATTTATTTGAATTTGTAATTCCTCAAGACCCTCGACTTCGCACCGGAAAGCCTTACATTAAAATTCAATTCTGTGAAACAGCAATGCTCAGAAAAAGTGTAGTGACTATGGCTCCCAGGTTGTTCAATAGATTACCTGAAAATGTAAAAAATCTATGTAGACATAAATTTAAAATTGTTCTGACTAATTTATTGATTGACAAATGCTATTATAATGTAACCGAATTTTTGAATGATAATAATATACATATTGACATTTAATCTTGACAATTCTATTACTTCTTCTTCTTCTTCTTTTGGGTTTGATGGCGGTGCCCATAGGATTTCGCCAACCTCAAGTTTTTTTGCTTAGAATACTTTTTTTAATTAAAGTAAGCGCGATTCATGTTATTATCCAGGCCGTGAAAGTACAAGTGAATGCAAAATTAAAATTAAACAAGTCAAATAAAAAATAATATACCCTGTTCGCTGTCTATAAAGAAATTCGTATATAAAAAAGTTAAAGAGCGGAAACCAAATCAGAGAATAAAAAGATACCAATTAAAGTTTAATACGATTGTAGAATAAATAATGACAAAGAATATTGATGAAGGGTGAATTAACATAAGAAAGAAGAGAGTTAAATTGACACGGCTTAGGGATATAAGGGGGAATGACATCATACAAAGAATATGAATATTTTGTACAATCGAAAAATATATGATCAGCCGAACCTGACAATTCTATTAATAGTGATTAGTATGTATTTTTTTTATATCCAAATGTTATAATTATTCATATCTTATTTAGACTCAATTAAAATAAAATATTCATATGCCTAATATTCGGCCAAACATAGAGGTCTATGTATTAAAAAAACAACAATCAGTGTAAACTATAAGTACCTATGTTTATGAATAAATGATTCTGATTCTGATAAGCAACGCCGCAAGTCTGGTAAGTGCAAACACATATAATTAGAGAATAAGTAAATATAACAATTGCGGATTTACGGAACAAATTTTTGGTAGCAGAGCGTGGTTTATTTTTCGGTTACGGACCTTTTATTTTGTAAATTCTTTGTTTTATGTTCAGTAGTACGGTTGCTGAACTAATTTACTTGTATGTGTAACAAACATATTTGACATCGGTGTCAATATATAATTAAGGCGCACCAACACGAATGATCATAGCAAATCGTTCTCAGTTTGTATCCAATATAAAACCTTTTGCTTGTTATAAAAATAAGTTATATTTACACACAAATAGCACAGCTGTAACGTTATATATATGACCAATTTTTTTTTTTATATCGATATGTACAACAGTTATTTTGGGACACTATTCGTTTGAAGTGTTTTCGGCCAATACATTGACAAAAATAGCTGTCAAATGTTACCAAAGGGTATGTTATTACATTTTTTCACTGTTTGATTTCTACACAAATCCCGAAAATACTTTTATTTCTGGTGTAGGCGTTGCGTTTGGAATAACCTTTTCGTTTGGAATAAAGTAATTTTCATCGTGTCATTCATTTGTATCATCATATTGTTGTAACAACTGTCTATTTTAAATTAAAATAAAAATAACCTTACATTCTCCCAATAATAGTAATAGTATACAATCAAAGAATAATATAGTATTATCCTATTTTCATTTTTTAACCAGCTTGCAACTAATACCTAAATAATACTCAATAATAGAAAATAGTACATTATGGCACAAGTGTGTAATGTTGGTGATTACCGCTGAGGCGCATTGAGTCCCGAGCCGTCAGGCGAGGGTCTTAAGGAGCCGAGGACGGTAATCAGCAATACACACGTGTATCATACAACGTTTTTCACTCAACACACTTCTGAATAAAATAATACTTAAATAAAAAATCATTTTCTTCATAAATTGTAATTGCAGACATCTTAATTAATAACTAACTAAATAACTTCAAAAGAGAAAACGAGACGAGTTGTGAAAAATATTTCGTAATGCCGGGAAAAATAAATCAGTTTTCCTATGCGCGCGCATCGGCCATAGACCAATAAATTTCGTAATGGCGGGAAAAATGAATTAGTTTTCCTATGCGCGCGCATCGGCTATAGACTAAAAAATGAGGGTTTCTTTTTTTGGGCTTTTCGCGGATAGCTTTTTAGCGCAAATGTAAGCGTAACTCAACCAATAATATTAAAAAAAAAACTATTACTCACTCGTGAATGAGTCACAGTTTGATTATAGGTGTAATTATGCGCCTAATTGCCATGGGATTAGAGCCACTTTATGAGGAAGTGTGTTGAAAAATATATTATCCATTTCTAAAGGAACAGATGAATACGGTCGATATGACATCTTTTGCAAAGTACGTTTTAGACTACACACACATTATCTGCACATTGTTCATTTCGACACTATCATTTTTCGCTAGTCATCGCTCTGCATCTCTCAAAGGCAAATTATAACCTACGAGTACTTCATTTGACTAATGGCCGTTTTCACCAACCTTGTCTTAGCTTAGGTGACTCCTAAGTGACATGCTGTCACTTTTTATATTAACTGAAAAGAGTGAGACAGCATGTCTCTTAGGAGTCGCCTAAGCTAAGACAAAGTTGGTGAAAACGGCCATTACTCTTACAGTTTTAAGCAAATCTACAAATCGCACTACCCGTGTAAAAAAGTAACTAAATTTGCGTCGAAAATGTTTTATTACGTAAATAAAGCGAGCACCATGGTTTACACCTTCTGTCAAAATCTCGTGAAGCTATTTACAAAAATGAAGGAATAAATGCAAAAATACAAAAATTTTGCGACTTTAAAAAACATAAAATTCTAGCATAAAATAGGGGTATGCATATTTACACTTATTCGTTTTAGATTTATCCCGCTGATAAAGTCATAATTATGTTTACGTAAATTTTAAAAGAAGATTTACAAGAAAATCTATAACTCAAATATACATAATTACTTGAACCTGTATTTTACAATCTAGGACTATTGTGTAATTCTAATTACTCTATGTACAAAAAAGGATTTTCCGTTAAATAACAACGTGATTATACTTACAACTCTACATTATAATGAAATATAAGAGAGTACAAAGCCGTAAGTAGAGTTAAATTAGTTCATATATTTCAAAATACATAACTAAAAAGCAATAATTGTAGTTACCCCTGCAAATATGCGATGTGTTTCGTGGGATAAAGAAGTAACCGTGTTTTTTTAGATTATCTCGAAGTACATCAATCTGTTCCTAAATTATATAACACTGTAGTTGAAGGCAACTGTGACCTGCGATTATCTTTTTGAAACTTTTTTCTAGACCTCATAATAAAAATATAGGACAGTCTTTTTAAGCTCCTGAAAAGTAGGTGAAAATCACTTACTTTCTTTTTTTCAGGAATAGTGCGAAATGTTCATAACATTTAATATAAAAATTAATAAATAATAATAATAATTTTCTTTTTCTGCGTGAAACTGAATCTAATTAAGAATTTGTTTTTAATGACAACACTGAATTCGATTGATTCAAAAATCTATAAAATTGTAAGCAGTAGAAAATAATTTCGCGCACGATTTGTATTCGTATTCGAGTCCTAAATTCACGTCTAATGATTCAAAAATACGTCTCCAGACCATTCGCGGACTGCTGCAGAACCTACCTTCCTTGAACCATTGACACATTTTGGACACTGCAGCGACTGGATCGAAGAAGGGCAGTGTTGCTTCGATTTATTTAGACAGTTCGGAGACTGAATAAATTGTAACTAAAATTATATGAACCTTTTATTTCGCTCATGCGAGTAGGAGTAGAAAGTTTACAATGTGGTAACAAAATTGTTCTCGTATTCATTTATTTTCATAATATATGAATACGAGAACCAGAGTACATGTGGTCCGAAGTAACCTACCTATATATAAGTACTGGTATAGTGGATCTTATTAGCCTGCACGCAGTGTGACTCCACACTACAGCTCACAGTTTTTTGACGTGAAACGTCTATCGCGCCGAAAAATACGGGTACCAGGTTAAAAAAGCGGACCGTAACGAAACTTAATAATTAAGAATCTATTAGTCTTAGAAACAAAAATGTGATAATATTTCACTTATATAATCAGCTCGCTGTTGTGACATTGAGTTTCTTATTAAAATATTTAATACACCGTCAATCTAGTTTTTATTTTATCTGTTATGTCAAACAAGCAGCCTACTCTTATTATTTGCAGTGTGATGTACATAATTTCACTTTTGACAGCAAAGAATATCAGACTACACAACTTATCTGTTGAATTGTAGGATGCATATAGATTAATTTTACGACTTGAGTTATATCTAGTGAGAACGCTAATCAGTATGGCGTAATAAAGCCTGCTGCACATTCTCGAGAACACTACACGAGGCCGTGACGAATGCGAGAGTGTGGAGCGTGTTTTAGTTTACGTTGAATCCATTAATGCGTTTTTTTATGTAACTTTTAATCTAAGGCTAGTCTCTGATTTTTTTATACTTCTTTTTTATAATATTTCTATTACAAATCTAGTCTATCTGTGTATATAATTTTATTTAAATCGGTTCAGTGGTGTTTACAATACTGCCATACACCTTTCACCTCCTGCCTGCCCCTCCTTTCAACCCTTTACAGCCCTTTTCTGCTTTAAAATGTAGCCTCTGTCCTGTCTCAGGCTCTAGACTATCTGTGTACCATTCATTTAAATCGGTTCAGTAGTTTTAACAATATTTCCATACAACCTAGCATCCCTTCTTTCAACCTTTTACAACCCTTTACAACCTTTTTTGCTAGAAAAAGTAGCCTATGTCCTTTCTCAGGCTCTAGACTATCTGTGTACCAAATTTCATTTAAATCGGTTCAGTAGTTTTGGCGTGAAAGCGGAACAGACAGACAGACAGACAGACAGAGTTACTTTCGCATTTATAACATTAGTATGGATATGCCACGCTAATATAAGATACTTGAAATACTAATCCTGCGCAGAGTCATCAATCAGCTAGTATTAAATAATTTCATTATGAAACTCATTAGCTATTTTACCTAACACTTCAAAGCAATAAACGTAAGAAACAAACTTTGCTGCATAATTTTAAGCAGGCGTTAATTATAATGTAAATACGAGATATTTGCTAACCATTAGCAACATTCGACGTATCGAATGCATATTAAAGTGAGTAAGTGAGTAAGTTTATTGAAAAAATATTCTAACCTATGCTATACATTACTGAGTCTTCGAGTAAATATGCAAATACGAAGCCATTACAGCGAAAACGCAAGTAGATATCTTCTTATCAGTGTCCGAACTTGTATCTCGAATGTAATTAAATTGCCTTGAAATATAACTTTGTAAATCTGAAACAATGGAGATTATCTTGTTATTTAATTATAATATTATACTTGGAGTCTGCTGCAAGCGGGTTTCATTATTTAGATAAGTACTTAAATAAATATTCTAACTTACGCTTTGATGGAAAAATTAAAACCAAATGGAATCTTGTTAAGATATACTATATATACTTTTACTATCAGATAAGACGGCCAGTTTATATGCTTTTCTGATACTCAAAGCGGATGAATTTCTTAAATTTTTATATTGATGATAATCAGAGGTCGGAATTATGTAGAGTTATTCATGTACATAGTACATACACTGATTTCAACAGCAAAAGAATAAAATGGATATGCCTAAATCCCGAGATTAATTTTATAGAGCAGCAAAAACCCCGTGATTCTTTAAATAAAAAGTTTATACTTTTACACAATTTAAACTACTGCACGCACGACGTTGGCAATCTTAGATCAATAACATCGGATGTCCGAAATTGCAAAATTATTTTTTTCAAATTATTCCTGCTCTAAAAACGAGAGGAGGAAGTGTATAAAGTAGACGATACTGTTTAAATGGCAAGTGGTTTTCAGGACCCAGGTCAAAATTTTGGTTAAGTTGTTCTCCCGGTCGAGCTGAGCAAAAAAATTTAAGGTCGCAAAAAAAATTAACGACTCATTTCAAGGGCTCTGAAGTCTGAATTAGAAAATCGTGGTTTTCGGCAGAATCCTGGTAATGAATCAGACAAGGAAAGTGATTCTGATGGGCCGTTTGAATAACCTCACGAGTCTAGGCTAGAAACAATTCGCACTTATTATAAAAAAAAAATTAAAGAAAAAAAACCTTTTTAAAAACCAAGCTTTATTATTTGTTTATAAAATGAACTAAAAAGTTAAAAATAAAATGAACCAAAAAGTTAAAAATTAATTAACTCTAAAAAGAAATATTAAAACTTTGTAACTTGATTGTAACCTTTAACGACAAATAAGCTTCTTCGTCTAGGACAAAATAATTCCATATTGTACAAATTTATTTAATTTTAACACTAAAACTTTTCACCATACATAATTATTCAATCTCGTCCCCCCTCTTTATCATAGTCCCCATTTATAAATAAAGCGTGTTACATTTTAATACAACACAAAATTTTTCTCAAGCTATCACAAGGTTGAATAATTATGTATGGTGAAAAGTTTTAGTGTTAAAATTAAATAAATTTGTACAATATGGAACCAATTATTTTGTCCTAGACGAAGACGCTTATTTGTCGTTAAAGGTTTACAATCAAGTTACAAAGTGTTATATTTCTTTTTAGAGTTAATTTATTTTTAACTTTTTAGATCATTTACTTTTTAACTTTTTAGTTAATTTATACACAAATAATAAAAGCTTGTTTTTAAAAAGTTTTCTTTCTTTACTTTTTTCTAGTTATTCTTGGCAAGCCCTTTTATTTGATATCCATATTGTAGGAGTGCATTAAAAATAATTAGTCCGCCATATTGGATACGCCGCCATGTTGGATTTAGAATGACGTCACATTATTTTTTCTAGTTATTCTTGGCAAGCCCTTTTATTTGATACCCAATATTGTAGGAGTGCATTAAAATAAACTTGGTCCGCCATATTGGATACGCCGCCATGTTGGATTTAGAATGACGTCACACAGTTAATCATGCATTGTCATCCGAACTAAACGTGTATACCAAATTTCAGCTCAATCGGAAACCGGGAAGTGGATCAAATTTAAGTTGCAAGATTTGATTACAGAACGACAGACAACGGGACAGGTGAAAGTAAATAAAAGCTTGTAATAAAAAGGCGCGAAATATGCGTATGAGAATTTGCTTAAGACTTAAAAAGTTTAACCAAATACATTACATACTCATTACAACAGCATTAAAAAAAAAGTGTACCAATTTCGGTTTTAATGCCAAGGTCATTCTCACCCAGTCAACCAATAAACCGTGCGGAAAGGGTATTGAAAAAGCAGTGTAAATGTGTTAAAAATGATGATACACATATAAATAAAGTAGCAACAAACAATTACATTAACGCAAAAAACCGCGAATGAAATAAGCAGGTAAATATAAATACATATATTTAAAATATATGTATACATGTTATAACATAATGAAATATAATAATAATAAACCTAATCTGTTATTACTCACTTCGCGTTTCAGATAAGTCACACCAGCCGTGGTTGCGAGGCGACTAGCATGGCGGCTGCCTTCGTCCTGCGTAGATTTTAAAAAGCAAACAATAAATACATCGCGTGAAGATGAAGAAAAAATTATTTAAAATACCTAGTCAAATTTCATTCACTCCGCAAAATTCACTTAGATTTCGATTTGAATATGAATTCGATTTCGCGTCATTAACGCGCGCCAATGGCATTCGATTTAACAAGAAAATTGCCACTATTTCTTTTTTCGCATAGAGAGATTACTTATACAGCCAAAAACACGAACAAATTTGTTTGCGTTTGTCGTTTTTTACGTGTTGTGTAGAAACAAGCTTTTTTGGGTAGAAAGGCCTAGCTGCATTATTGTGCGTGGTGGGTTTTAATCAAGACTGATAAATATCTCGGGATTAATAAAACAACCCATGCTAAATTCAAATTCAAAATTATTTATTCAGTCTAGGCTGTTACAAGCACTTGTGAAAGTCGAAAAGCTACGCCATCGGTTCGCAAATCTACGGCGGGAGACCTTGTACTGAGAAGAACCGGCAAGAATCTCAGCAAGGGCTGTTTTTTTTCCCTGTTTTAAATAGATACAGAGTCGTCAATTTGGAAAATGACTTCAATATTGATAATTTATGAAGTCACTTTCCATTATATAATATAGGAAATACAATTAATAAAAATATAATTAGAAAACATGCCTATATTAGGAATGCCGTGTCATACAGTTTAGTGGATAAACTGAACATATTTCGAATAATTGGGTAGACGACAATTTTTTAAATTCTATATATAATAAGAGTACTCTTTTAAGTGAGAAATATTGTAGAACCAACAGTACACCTGCACCTATTACTTTTGAAGATACATCGACATGTTTGCGGCGCTGTCGCGGGTCGCTCAAAAACGCTCCATACTAAATTGCAATTGTGACGTCATAACTCAGTAAACTCGCCTAATTTGTATGAGCATATAAACAAATTTTAAAATAACTTTGTTATTTGTACGTTTATAGGTATACTTTCTATATAAAGAAAAGTTACATTTAATATGAGAATGCTAGAAATGTGTTCGTTTCATTAGAATTACGTAAATAATAATTGCTCATTTTTTAGAAATCTAACAACAATATAAATTAATAATCAAACCGAAATTTCTATATTGACACACTTTCATTAGATATAAATTGCTCAAATCAGATAATTATAGCATAAAAACGGCCACAATCAGTAGTCGTCTACCCTATTCCAACTGAGTTAAACAACTTGAATTGGAACAATAAAAGACGGAACGAATATAAAATTATTAGTAAACTTATTAATGTTTTAACTCGAAACTTCCACCGGCTGTAATAAATTTACGATTCGATCGAAAATAATAAAAGTTGTTTCGCAAACTATGTTTTGAAGTAAACTCGACGATAAACCCCTAAGGCTTTTGTTTGATAAAGGCAATAATCACTTGAAGGTAATTGAAGATCCTTTGTTGAATGAACAGAAGTGTTGTTGTTGAATTAGAAACAAATTTGTCAGCCATTAATATGTTATTTCGACAGCGATATTACCCCTACTACATTCATCCATACAAACGCGAAAATAAATGTTTGTTACTCTTTCACACCAAAACTACTGAATGGATTTTAATGAAACCTCACAATAATATAGTTTAAATATCACAGTAAAACATAAGCTACAATATATAAAGATATACGCTACGCTTATATAAGCTACTCGAAATACTAATCCTGCGTAGACGAAATCGCATCAGCAAATTTATTATAATTCTATAAAATCTTCACATTAATGGTATTTTTACCGTGGGAGAGCCATGCTTCGGCACGAATTGGACCGGCTCGACCGAAGTGATACCACGACCTCACAGAAAACCGGCGTAAAATAGCGGTTTCGCTGTGTTTCGCCGAGTGAGTGAAGGTAGCAGAGGAGCATCCCCCCCCCCTTCCCCTTATTCCCTTTTAAAAGGCCGGCAACATATCTTTGACTCCTCTGGTGTTGCGGGTATCCATGGGCAACGCATGGCCTATCCTATAAATATATACATATATATGACATTCACAATTTTTGTTATGGATAATTTGGGTTCTATTTCCTCCAACTCATTGATAACAATTAATTGATATATTTATTTATATATTTATAATATATATATATATAATATATAATATATATATTATATATATATATATATATATACACATATATATTATATATATACATATATATATATAAGTTGTTTAGCAATGTGTTTTTCGTTTTTTCTAATTTCATGTTTTACTTGATCCTCTTACTGTGAACGAAAAGTGCGTCAGTCTGCATACAGCTACAAAGAACTTCCAAGATAGATTAGCCCACTAGCCCAGCATGGTACTTAGGCCCTGTCAGTCGGGTAGGCTTGCATTTTCCTCAGGGGGAACAAAAAAAAAACAAAAATATTATAATAATAAAATAAATAAAAGGCTCGTGATCCTCGGTGTATACATGAGTTGTGATGGATTTTTAAGACCCAACTTTACGCGTCTATGCGTGATGCGTTTTGGTTTACTTACTTACCAGTGCTTCTTCGGTCTCTCTTCTCTTCTACGATTGATAGTGCTCAAGTAATTACGTGCTCGGTGAATAGTAGGTATATGAGTTGATATACCCGCTAAAAATAATAATGAGTACATACATTCATAATTTTATACAATTAGCGTCATCTAACGTCATTGATCAGAATCGAATAGCATTAATTAAGCTCTGTTAGAATTTTCAAAACACATCTATGATAGTGCTGTAGTTATAAATAATTATGTGATTATAATATAAAATATCCAACCATTCTCAGTGTAATATAAATAAAGTCTTATCGTCGGACCGCGCATAGGACGCCTCCTTGAGGCACACCCGCCCAAAAATTTAGAATTCGCGCCCGCTCGAATTTTTCACTTTATCAATTTTCTGAAGTGACCCACGCTTCAAAGGAGGGCTTAAATACTTAAAAAACTAATGAGGTCTTTGAGACTAAAGTAAATTGTGAAACTCTGGGGAAAATTGCGGAGGGAATATATTTTTGTAGGCCCTACTTATTTATACGGAGAAATTAATGAACCTATTGTGTTCCAAATAAAATTGACTTAGGGTTTCTGGAAATGTGATCAAGAAGCTCGCTATAGCTTACTTTTAATTACTTAACTGATAGGCCTATTTTTGCTTGTAAGTTGCGCAGTGTTCATCTGCAAAGTACTGAAACGTATGTAGTATACAGGTCACACAAAAAGATTTCGGAATTGGCTACTTACATAAATAATATTTAAACATTTTTAATACATTTGAAAATGGAACTCGTAAACGTATAATAATACAATTTGAATTTTTCCAATCTTTCAACATTTTAAAAGAAGTTTTTCAAATGTTGAAAGATTGGTGGATACTATTAAATGCTCAAAAATGTGTTAAAATGAAAATTACGAAAGAGATTAACGAAACTATTAGATATTTTCAATTTATAGTACTCCATCGTTATTTCCACGCAAACATAATGCGGATTATCGAGATATTTAATTTCCTCCCCAACTTCCCTCAGTATCAGTTGTCACCTTCGATGGATTTATTTTGCTTGGAGACCTCCTGGTTTTATTAAATGAAATTTGTTATCTACACTTCTATACAAAGAGGTAAGATTTGATTGTTTGCATTGAATAAGCTCCGAAACTACTGAACCGTTTTTAAAAATTCTTTCAGTGTTGGAAAGCTACATTTTCTCCAGTAAATATAGATTATATAAAATTTTCAACATATTTGGGTTCCATACTAAAACTCCAATAATGTAACCCAAGGTGTAAAAAAACTACCAAAAATTATATACATCGCGTACGCTGCAAAACTATTGATTACATAACGAAACAATGTATTACGTCTTTGCAGAACATATAACTATCTACAAGAATATTACGAAGTCATATGCCTAACTATTATAGTTTTGCCACAATAAGTGTTTTTTTTTTCATTATAGAAAATATAATATAATGGTATTGAAGCAGGATTAAATATGAAGTTATTTATTTTGATAAGAAGGACTTCCAAGTATAAACAACGGAGCTTTTATGGCGATGGATTATGAGTGTGTGTGTTTAAAAAAATATAATATTGATTTTTTTTCCTAAGAAGAGGAAGGTTGAGAATCCTAATCCTTGAGCACGAATCGTGCCCAGGATACCCTCGCAACGGCAAGTGTCACGGAGGTTATGTTGAACTCCACGCGACCAGAGCGGTCTGACCACGTGATCTATCGACTAAACTCAGCCTGTACCTAAGTTCTAAGAACCATATAGGCAAACCGTGAGAGCGACCGCCCCTCAGGAGAGGGGCGAGTTTTAAAATGTTTGTTTAGTGGCCATGCGAAGCCGGGGCGTGCTGCTATTCTATATTATTATGCTGGCGTAGAATTTATTGGAAACTAGCGGACCCGACAGACTTCGTCCTGTCAAAAAGAATTGTACAGTGGCAGTTTTTTGTTCCTAATTATTTTATAGATAACGTCGCATAGCCAACCAACTCGCAAAAAAAGTCTAAATGACCTGTTACATTTCGTGGCTATTCAATTTTGGAACGTGACATTAAATCCTCCAACGATGTATTCTGTGCTCCAACGCACGCACGCACACTGTTTTGATAGATATGATTGAATTTCAACTATATGTAGCGTTAATAAAGCGCAAATTGACTCTTTGATGTTAGGAAGACACCTTCATTGCTTAGACAACAGTGAGTGCTTGCAATATGAACTTTATACAATAACAATAAAGCTCAATTCGACTGTACGTTTTAGTTAGAAAACGTTTGCATGGGAAAATAAAAGGGCTGTTTTTAGGGTATTTCCGATAATTATTCGAATTTTCCTCATTGTAAAAACCCTCCTTGAACTTCAACGAACATTAACAAAAAAGAATTGGCCAAATTGGTCCAGGCGTTGTTGAGTTATGAGCTTACCAACACATTTTGCGATTCATTTTTATATATATGAAGATGGGCACCAATTACATGTTACTCGTATCAATCATGGTCATAATGGCCGCTGCACTTGGTTGGTTTACCGAAATCCCTTAAGAGGTATACGTCACTTCGCATAGCGTTGTAGTAAATTCTCTAAGTCAACTCTCACTACATTAGAAGCGGTATGGTATATGTATTCTTATTCAATCACCTCACAGACTAAGGCCCGTGTTACAGAACGAATATTAGAAAACGATAAAAATTAAAAATTCTATGTAGGCGCTATGTTGGTTCAATATCTAACTGTACTCAAGCCGAGATTTGTGTTCAAATTTCGAATTTAGAATACGATCTTTAATGTCGTTTTATAAATTTGACCAATAATTTATGGAATAGTGACTATTCATGTAGAAATTTCAAGTTCCACGCAGACAGCGTTCAGTGTTCTTTAAATTTATGCAAATTTCCAGTAACTAAACTAACAAATACTCCAGTTCCCAAGTTTAAAGTCAATGCATAATTGAATAAGAAAACGAATAATCTCCTACAGCAAAACCACAGCTAGTTAAAATTAAAACCACTTATTTAAGTATTCGTAAAATTAATAACGTCCAGTATTTTGGGCGCGCAGTTGCAATGGAGTTTCTTATTTCATTTGTGTTGAATTGGAGAATAATTTTGGCTCGAAACCACTAATTCAACTTTTGACAGATGCTGAATTATTTGATCAAGATTTGAAAGTGGCTGGCAAGCTAACTTTATCATGATTGGAAATTTGCGCCTTACTCTGACAACCTTCTTTGAGATAAATCGATAGTGCTGTACTGGCCAAATACAAGGAAGCTGCGCTCGTCGAAAGTTGTATGAAAATCCATATCTGGCGTGAATTTTAAAAATGGAACGATTTTTATTCTGATACATGTCAACCAACGAGGAACTATAATAGATTTATTTAAATTTGGAACTGGTATGCAGAAAGACATCTGTTTGATAGTGTAAAACAAAACAAATAATCATTTTGGCGCGAGAAAAATGTTGTTAATGTTTGTCATTGTTTTTGAAAAGTAATTGTATTGAATTTACTTGTTTTATTTTATAAAAATAAACTAACCGTTGATGGAATTACGTATGTGTGGCCTACATTCGTTTGTCTGTCAATGCCTCTTTTACTGACCGCTGCAGTAATGTACTAATGCAGTAATGAATAGATCACATAGTAAGATCAAAAACAAACATAAAAATCAAAATTAACTTTATTTATATGTATTTACAATTTATACGGGAAAACTAATATTTACACTTTAGAATGTAATATCTTCAAATTAACACCTAACATTAGCATCATTTAAATAATCATTGACTTTGTAATAGCCCTTACTAATTAGCGTCTTAGTAATCATATCAGTATATGCCAAAGTCAATATTTCATTTTAGTATTGATCCTGAGAATGTTTACTTTGAATTGAAGTTTTTAAACGCATCCATTTGTCGCTTTCGCCCTACAGGCAAACTGATATTTGATATTTTAGGAAGCGCTACCATTACAAAGAAAAAATACATATTTGCGTGAATTTAATTATTAGTATTGAATTTTAACACTTTTTATGGTTTTAATTTAACATTTTCCAAAAATTAATCCATACGAGTAAGTATATATATTTTTAAATCGATACCGAGTAAGTATCGATGCTTGACGAGGGATACTGTTTCTAGTAAAACTATCGATACCTCAACGGTATCGCTTTATTCGCAGGTACGGTTGTGTCGCGCGGTGGGAGGGCTGAAAAGAGTGCGTTTATAGAATTGCCACAGAAAGCTTATTATAGCGTTGACAGCTTAAAGTCCTCGGGTACAACAAAATCGGTCGAACTATATTTGGATTCCACTTTCAATTAGCTGTTGTAGAAATTACAACACAAGTAACATTAAAAACCGAAAGAGCGAGTCGGACTCGCCCATGAAGGGTTCCGTAGCAGCAAGTAACATTTACGACTTATGACGTATCAAAAAAAATTGCTTACTAGATCAAACCAATTTTCGGTGGAAGTTTGCATGGTGATGTACATACATCATATATTTTTTTAGGTTTATCACTCTCTTCTCTTGGTATCTATCGCGTAAGTATCTATCGCGCAAACTATATAGTTAAGAAGAAAATGATATTGAAAACCTCAATATCATTTTTGAAGGCCTATCTATATATACCCAATAAGTATTAGAGTAATGAAAAAATAAATGTTTCATCTCTAGTATTAGGATTTTTTTTGTTAAAATGTAATGCGTTAGTAATTTTCATACACAGTAACAGTACAGTTCTAATAGTTTAAAAGTGGCTGATAACATACGGACGAACAGAAACACAGACATGACGAATCCGTAAACGTTCTGTTTTTTGCCATTCGGCTACGGAACCCAAAAAAGCTATTAATAGCCATTTGAACTCTCACAGCAAGAAAATTCCAAATCCTTTTTGCTCCGTTATCAAATACGTATAAAGACTATGTCTTCGGTCCTTTCACACAAGACGTGAAACTTCTGTGACAATGATTAATAAATACGCACAGAATCAACATTTTGTACTAACCAACATCCTATTTGTAGCTGACACCAGTACTGCATAATTATATTCTCTTGGCGTTATGAGTGTTAGCCAAGATCTAGGAGCAGTTGCTGACCTTTAAAATCTTATTAACACATCGAATGAAACTCTAATCCTATTGAGAATTAGTTATATGACTTAGTCAAATTCCATACAAATTATTAGACGGCGGCGGTGTGACAGACTCCACATAGTGTAGCTGAATTGCCTCTTCATAAGTTCAAGGTACATGTGCAAAATTAAAAGTATTTTTTTAAATACAAGCTTTTACATATAAAAGCTTGTCGCGAGATTTACTTACTTATAGAATACTTTGAACGGGTCTTATTATACAAAACGTGGTTGCCATAACCATTCGATCCGAGCCACAACACGCCATACACATTACCTCAGGCCTTTAATCTTAACATATATACCTAACTGTAAGACAGTACAATGACAGTGCACACACATAATTCACAAAAGTTATAATTTAAAATTAATAGTTAGAACGTCGGCCACACCGACGGCCACACGTTGGCCGACACCATGGAAGACTTGGGCATAATGCTCGAAGACCTCAGTAGAGTTTCACAACAAGTGGGTCTTAAAATGAACATGGACAAGACTAAAATCATGTCGAATCACCATGTAGCACCCACTCCTGTGAAGGTTGGAGGCTCTACACTGGAAATTGTTGACGAGTACGTTTACCTGGGACAAATAATCCAACTAGGTAGGTCCAATTTCCAGAAAGAGGTAAATCGGCGGATCCGACTCGGCTGGGCAGCGTTGGGAAGCTATGCGGCATATTCTCGGCCCATCTACCGCAGTGCCTCAAGACGAAAGTCTTCCATTCGTGCGTGTTGCCAGTGATGACATACGGAACAGAAACCTGGCCACTCACAATGGGCCTTATAAGGCGGCTCAAGTCACCCAGAGGGCAATGGAGAGGGCTATGCTCGGAGTTTCTCTGCGTGATCGAATCAGAAATGATGAAATCCGCAGAAGAACCAGGGTCACCGACATAGCCCGAAGAATTGCGAACCTTAAGTGGCAATGGGCGGGGCACATTGCTCGCAGGACTGACGGCCGTTGGGGCGGAAAGGTCCTGGAGTGGCAGGCATATGCTGGACACCGCAACGTTGGTAGGCCTCCCACAAGGTGGACCGACGATTTGATGAAGATCGCGGGAAGGCGCTGGACGCTTGCAGCGCAGGACCGATCTGCGTGGAGATCCTTGGGGGAGGCCTATGTCCAACAGTCGGCGTCTATTGGCTGAAATGATAGAATAGTTTTAACGGGTCTTATTATACAAAACGTGGTTGCCATAACCATTCGATCCGAGCCACAACACGCCATACACATTACTCAGGCCTTTAATCTTAAAATACTCGTATATACCAAACTGTAAGACAGTACAATGACAGTGCACAACATAATTCACAAAAGTTAAAATTTAAAATTAATAGTTAAGAACGTATTATTCTGCACTGTTACTTATTCGCGTTCCCCGTAGCACCAGAGCAGATGGCGTAAATTCAACTTTCATTGCAGAGATAGTTTGTGTTAGATCGACAGAGACGTGACACGTGTCGCGACGAAACTGCTATCTTTATGCCCGAAAATGTCACATGCAAAGCTGTGGAAAGCTTAAATATATAGATGGATATTCTATTTGATCTATAGTCCATCTCCAGGCGAGTGTGAGCCGAGCAGGGGGTTCGCTATACTCATAAGCTTGGAAATATCTTCTCTCACTATTGCTTTTTTGAGAATTTGTGCCACAGTTTCAAGTCCGGAAAGTTCCGCACGAAATTCTACCGTCAATGACCAAATCTCGTCCAGGGCTCCCATAAAGCCTTATGACTAGAAACTCATTTTAACTTGGTAAAATTATATTTCATACTCCTGAGCTGGTTATAGTATACTTTTCATCACGCTGCAATCAATAGGAGCAGAGCAGTGAAGGAAAATGTTGGGAAAACGGGAGAAGTTACTCCATTTTTTAAGCTTCCGTCGCGTGTGCAACCTTAATAATTAAAGCTACACAGAAATCATGTATCACGGAAACGTTCTCCTTAAAATTATTTGAAAAATATCCCACAACCGCATATGTCCGTCTTTTATGGTTGACTCATACACGTGTAACTCCCGATAGCTTAGCAAATTGAAGCTTTCTGATTATATTTGTCTACTCTTACGATTACAAGACTCTCAGTCATTAATTATAACTTTCATGATAACATGGCATTCTTGATTATTTTATTAATATTTTTATTTGATGTATACTTTGACCTATCGGTAATAATGTTATATAATTGTTATTGACTGTTATAATTTTATTTATAACTAGCTGTGCTAGCTCTCGACTTCGTCCGCGTGGAAACGTAATTTTAGGTAGCATTTATAATGCTGTAGTATCAATTTACTGATTACAATTTCAAATGTTTTAGTAGATGATTTATTTTTGTTATCTGGCAGTTTATTATTCAGTCGCAGAGCAATAAATGCACACTATTCTTTATCATGGCAGTTAAAAAAAAATGAGCATTTGATTGAGATTATTTTTCTGCAATTCTTAGCAAGATAAGCTCTTTCTCTAAAAATTTATAGCTATTTCATCAATACAACACAAAAAATATAATAAAGGGCAATAATTTCAAAACCATGGCATCGTATCCCTTTTTCCTTTTGCTTTTAACGATAAAAAAAATATTATTTTTAACCCTCTTCGTATGTGCACAATATATGAAGATACATTTTGGGCTTCGTAGGTTTCTTACCAAACCTGCACTTCCAATTGAAAGCAAAATTGACTAAGGTGCAGAAAGATCGTTTGAAAGGACTTATTGAATCTCCTTGTGCTGCCGATGGCATCATAAGAGGCTTACCTTGCCTCGCGACCCGTTTACATCAACTGTAATAAGCTTCCGGCGGTTTCCTTTGTTGCTTGGCCTAGACTAATAAATAATTGCTTTGACAAAATGATTCCCTCGTGAATAGATGGATATACGTTTATGAAAATCTTTATAAATTGAAAAGTTCATAAAGTTATATTGACGTCTCACACGATATCTCTGAGGCTTGTGTGATGAATTGTATTTTTACTTTACTCATGGTTGTTAATATATATTTAAATCAAAATTATTTATATATCGCACTAATAATACAATAGTGTATCAACTCAAAACGTCGTACTTGACATAATACTATAAACACACGCAAAATTTGATTCCTCACGCGTGATCAAGACCGTCGTTCGATTAGTGCAAAAACAGAATAAGGATAAATTAAAAAACTTATGTGACAGTTATTCAATTTGCAACTATTACATGAAGTTTGTAATAAGTTTTTGACGTGAAACGTCTTTAAAATCGCGCCGAAACATACGGGTACCAGGTTTAAAAAGTGTACCGTAACGAAAAGGTCTATATCATCGTATCTTAATAATTAAAAAACTATTATGTAATCTTAGAAACAAAAATGTGGTGTGAATATTTCACTTATATAGTCAGCTCGCTGTTGTGACATTGAATTTTTTATTAAAATACTTAAAAGACCGTCCATCTTGTTTTTATTTCAGTCTTTTACTTTAAAAGCGATTCCCTAACATAGACGTTTCACGTTAAAACCAACGGCCGTGTGCCCCGGCACAGCCCAACCCGATTTTTGTTGATTCTGAAAAATGTTCGATTTTGAGTTGATACACTATTGTATTATTAGTGCGATATGTATAATATATGTAAACACACAAATGTAAATACTAATCATAGATACTAATTAAACATTGTTAGTCTTAAGGAATAGTGAGAACATAGATATAGATGGGGCTATGACTGTGGGGGACAAGACCATCTGTCCCCACAAAACGGAGAACAATACCTTTCTCCTGATCGACAAATGATATGTTACTTGTAGAATAAATAATATATAAGGAAATGTAAAAAAAGACTAACACAAACAAAAAAGAGTGCGGACCAAACAGTCCGCAGAAAACCAAAAAGAGCTAAAAAAAATTAAAAATATATATGTATGTCTATCCGTTACCCTAGATCCCATAACACAAGCCTAACAGAGCTTACTTTGGGCTAGGCTAGTTGGTGTGAGTGTAAGAAATATTTATTTATTTATCGCAAATATGAAAGAAAGACAATTTATTTAAAAATATACTTTTAAAATATAATTACCCTCAGTATATGCTACCGCTGCAAATAAACGCAGTGGAGGCGCTGACAGCCAAATCCGTTCTGGTTTTATTGTACCTGTAAAAAGAAAAACAAAGCGAACGAATTGTTTCAAAAACTGAATTCAACTGTAAAAAGTATAATTTTAAGCAGTTTGTATTCGGGTCTACCGTACGGTATACCATATATATCTTACTTCAACTAATTCTTGTCTATGTTCACTGGCTCATGACCCTTGTTTTTTTCTTTTTTTGTTTCCCTGAGGAAAATGCATTGAATTGCATACCCCGGCTGTGGCGAGCCGGCGTTATGTGGGGCTCTCCTCCCAGAAGGGGGAGGCCTACCCACTAAAAACCTCAGGGATGGCCTTCCTCAGGCATGTAGGGAGCCCCGGGAACATCAAGCAACTTCCAGGAACCCCCAGCCTCCGCTCCCCTGCCTAGAGGGGAGCCTCCTCGGGGGGCCACACCACCACCCCCGGTCCCTCCACCGACGACGCCCCCCGCCTGGCTCATGACCCTAATCTTTGTTACTAAACTCAATGAGCCTTGGTCTGAACTGGACTAAAAATGTCATAGAAATGACATAAAAAAAATCACAAATCACATTCAGTTCTATAAATACGTGTGTGACACTCTGAGGCAACAGCGCCAATATGGCGAAAATCAATCAAACCAAAGACAATCTTCATTCTAGCGTAGATACTTCTAGTCTACTCGTATGTAGTATCAGCGCTCAATGAGAAGATAGAAATTACAAGTTTGACATTTGTGTTTTAACCATGACAATTTGGTATATTATCAATTTTTGAAAATTATATTTACATTCTATTCTATCTTATCTAAGAGAATGCACGAAAATGACGAATCGAATCTGGATATTGAATTCAAACGTTATCTACAAATTATGCGGCCTTATTTGGCACAGCTCTTAGAACAAGATGTGATTGATCTTTGCAATGCTTGGTTGCAGAGGCTATGTAACTGCAAAATACAAGAGAAATTTATTCGCAACAAGTACTTATTTACACTTTGCTATCAACTAGCGAGAGGAGTGTTGGATGAACCCTTTCTAAGGTATCCCACTCAATCAGAACTTGCACCGATATTAGATGAGTTAGAGAATGATATGTCTAATAGCGAATCGGAAGTTATTGTTAGTCACGAAGGTACCTCCAAAGATTATTCAAATAAAACTCTTGGGCCCGAGTTGATTTCTCCATCAAATGAAACTAACAATTTTGAAAATATTAAAAACGAGTTCTGCCAGGTAGAAGGATTACAAACTAATAAAAAATCAGTTTACAATGAATCAACAAATGTTCAAAGCTATGATGACAAAAACAAATGTCAAAACAATGAATACAAATTAAGAGCTAATAATCTTGTATTGAAATTGAGAGAAATAAAGAACGAGAACATATTACTGCATAATGAACTAGAAACTTTAAGAAGGGAATGTAACTTAAAAACTGACAAGCTGGATTGTAGCACAAGTACTTGTTTTTATAACAACTACAATGGAAATCACATAATCCTTGATAGCTTAGAACAGAAAGTGCAAGAACTACAAGAATCGGAAAAAAAATTGTTACAAACTATTATCACATTGAAAGAAAAGCTAAATAACTACGATCACGAGAAGAGGAAAGAAATCGAAACACTTGAAGCGAAATATAAAATCGAAATCGACAAAGTAAAAACTGATACCCGCGAAGAATCTAAGGCTATATTTGAAAAGAATTTAGAATTTATAAACCAGCACTATGAGAAAACTATAGAAACATTGCAAGTTAAAGAGTTCGAAGAGAGAAAAACAATTATCAGTTTAAAGGAAAATATTATTGCAGAGCAAGAGAAAAACTTGAATACGAAAACACTTGAAATAGATAAACTCATGACTCTTATTGACGACCACAAAGCTCAATTTCGTGATACACTGAACAAAATTATTGAAAGGCCGACCGAAGACAATCATTCAGAAGGCATGAAAATAAAAGCTGAACAGCTAGAGAGACGTTTGAATAAAGTGGAAAAGGCAAAAATGAAATGTGCAAAGATATACGAAGCAAAACTTTGTAATATGCAGAAAGAGAAGCACTTAGCGGAATGTTCTTTTCAACTTCAATTAGCCAGACAACGCTCGCAAGTTGTAAGTGAAGTTAACGATGAAAGTCAAATAGAATTAAGTACAGCACTAAATAAACTGGAGGCTAAATATAAGGAAATAGTTGCGAGCATGCAAGCAACTGCTATACAAAGAAAGATGCACGACCAGATGACTCTAGAATCGATTTTGCAGGCGGCGTGCGGTATTCGTAGCGATGTTGCTCCGAATGTTGCCAACCGGAACCAATTTTTAAGTAAGATAGTACAACATCAAAACAGAACTGAAAGCCAAATTAATCAGAGCCACGATTCGGAGACCTCGGCTCTACTCCATGGGAATAAAGGTGACAATTTAATTAGGGCCAATAAATCTTTGGAGGGCAGCGTATTGTCGGGATATTGTCTTGATGGCGAAAGGTTTGGGGAACTATTCGAGAGGGTGTATATTCCACAGAGAGACATTGGAAACGGCCCTTTGAAGAAATAGTCTGGCAACTTTTCAACTATTTTAGGTGCTTTGTTACACAGGAATTTCGTATACAAATATATTTTGTAACTTGATGACAATTGTTTTTACTATATTATAAATTTATCAATATCGTATATTTTTAGATATCAAAATATTCTCAGCTAAAAGGAATTTTCAGAGCTTAATTCAAATAGTCAGCTATAATCCATACTAATATTGTAATTGGGAAAGTAAAACTACAGAACCGATTTAAGTGAAATTTTGTACACAGATAGTTCAAGAAACTATTTTCTAATGTGACAAACCCCTTGCAACCCTTTGTTGAAAAAAAGAGTTGAAAAGTTGTATGTCATTTCTGAAGTTAGAAACTTTTTAATTATATTTAATTTAACCTATTTTTTTAAATTTAGCCTATTAAGTTAATACAATTAAATATGACATTAAAATTTAGCCTTATCGTCGGTATTATAAAAATATGATATGATTTTCATATATGGTAGGAAAAATCATAATTTTTAAAATTTTCAAATGCAATTAAAAGGTTGCAATAAATTTACATTCATGGGGGTAAAACAACAATAATGTCTACATTTGTATGCAAATAGTGTGTATATTATTTTCAAACAGCCTTACTAATAACACTTTACACACGACGTATACTACAGTAATAACACAAAGACTACTAAAAAGCATAATTTTGACAGTTCAGTTGTATACAGCTGTTATAACGAGTGGATAAATTGTATGCCGGCTTACCCAACCGTTATACAGTCGGCGACCCTTGTTTAACTATCGTATTACCTTAAATTATTTTCACTAACTAAATTCAAAATGAATTATTTGCAATATTTCTATGTTTTTGAAGAACTATATAGAGAACAACCACCAAGAAAAAGGAAATCGTACAAAAAGCGATTTGATCCTTTCACCTTAAATGAAGAGGAATTTCGTAAGAAATATAGGTTTACTAAAAAATTTACAAGAAAAATTGTGGATCTAGTTAGATCGGACATCGAGAAAAAAGCGAATGGTGGCGGATTGTCTGCAGAAGTACAGGTCTGCACTGCTCTAAGAACGTGCGCTCGACAAGAAGTGCAAGATGACTCAGCGAACATACATGGTCTTAGCCAGCAATCTATTACTAATATATGTCGAAGAGTGTAATAAATTGTCAATGTCAATTGTCATGTCGTGATTCAATTTTGACAGGTACGTTCAAAAACCAGAAACGCAACTATGACTATTTGGAAAAATTATTCATTAAGAATATTCATTTTTTAAAAACCTGTAATGGTAAATAAAAATAGTTTGTTTTATTTTATACATTGATATTAAATTGAGTTTATTTGGGTACTATTTCAGAGTATTTTCGCAATGTCAAAACATACGAACAAGAGGTTTCAAAACGTTCAGAATTAATGTTGCCAGTGAGTTTTGTTTAACTAATTTATAACTACACAATGGTTATGCGTTACTTATTAGTAAGGGTAGCGTGTAACTCTTAATCACTGCTTCTACACTGTATAAGTATACGCTTGTTAAACACATGTTTTGTATTTTTTTATTAGTAAGACTGAAAATAAATACAATTGTGATCGGTAGAAAATAATTACGCTTTTTTTTTCCTCAGGAGAGGAGGCTGAGAATCCGTCATGGATACCAACGCAACAGGCAAGCAGGGACGCGTTGATTATGTCGGACTCCTGGTGAATTGAGGCGGCTCGACCCACCAGACCTACCGACTAAACTCAGCCTAGCCTTTGATCCTAATGACCCTACTGGCTTTATTGAAGAGAGCCGCACCTCAGGAGAGGCACGGTTAGCACTGCCCCATGGGGAAGGCATAAGCGCTAGAAGAAGGCACGGTTCACCAAAGTGGGACCGGCCTGTATTGACGGGAACCTACACGTGGCTAAGCAGAAGGCTGCCGGTTAGGGGGTGACAAGGGAGGCGACGGCTCAGACGCCGCCGCTTGCAGGTCTAGAAGTTCCTGCGTGAGTTGGTTAGGGGGGTCGCTAAGGACACGACGCGGTCTGCGTATCCTCTGCCGATATGGATTGGAAACTATTACGCAGTTTGTTACAAGCTTTTATATTAGCTTCACTTGTAACAATGTAAGAAAATTTTAGAATCTTAATTTGACCCACTTCCCGGTCTTCGATTGAGCTGAAATTTTGCATGCACGTGCAAGTCGGGTGACAATGCATGGTTATGTATGTGACGTCATTCTAAATCCAACATGGCGGCATTACCGAGATGGCGGATCAATTATTTTTAATGCACCCCTACAATATGGGTATCAAATGAAAGGGTTTGCTAGGCTTGGTTTTTTAGTCGGAATATAAATTAAAAGTGAAAAAAAAATTTTTAATACAAGCTTTTATTAAATGCGCTAAAAAAAAATTACATATAAAAGCTTGTCGTTAAAAGTATTCTATAAGTAAGTAAATCTCGCGACTAGCTTTTATATGTAAAAGTTTATTTTGTTCTTTTTAGCGCATTTAATAAAAGCTTCTACTAAAAAAAATATATTTACTTTTAAATTTTTGTAATCGAATTCGAATTCCAAAATCAAAAATATGCCGCATGGTCAATTCAAAAAAGTAAGAACGCATATTTATAATCATATAAGCAGCAAACAGTAAAACTTTCCCCCCGCCCGCAGCATTACTGAGCAAGAATGGTTAGGATGAAATTTAATTAAAAAATAGGACTTACATTTTACTGTTGCAGCACGCTCCGGAAGAGCTAATTAGATGGGTATTTATTAAATGTTTTTTTTACGCTGACTCATGAAAAATACGAAGGTTTGTTTTTATGTAAAAATAAGATTAGTTTTGAGAACAGTTTCAAAAAGTAATTCCATTTCTTTCATTTCTCATTTCATTAATTATAGCGTGACATATAATATTCTCGAGTTACCTTGTTTTAACTTCATATTTTTTTTGTTTAATTTTTGGCACACACGGCACAGCACACACGGCAACCACAACAAGTGTAAAGTTAAGGAAGCGGTATATTCAAATAGAATTTTATACTAAAACTTAATGGTTCAGGAAAGTAGATAATTTTAAAAAGTAAAGTTTATCTATTTGTTAGGAATAATATAAAAATTAATGTTGACAATAGAATATTGAGTGAAACCAGACTGCTAATAAAAGAGGTATGATCAAGAATAGTCATTGCCTTCATTCCATGAACACAAACTGATGTCTAAAATATTAAACCGATTAAGATCAGCTGGACCACAAATATGACCTAATCTCATACAAACGGAGTTTGACAAACGACGTGACTAGATATAATGGCGGCAAGTTCAAAAATTCTAGACGTGACAACACTCTTTATACTCTGAGACAAAGACGTTTCGATTTGATTGATACTTCAATGTTTTTATGTACATAACTCCTAGATATTTCCAAACTTTTTTGTGTCGTAGACTTTTTCCCATGTTTTACGGCTTTGGGTAGACCCCTACTTGCCTGATATTGAATGCCATCATTTTACAACTTATAAAATTTTATAAGCATATATAATGTTTTTTTTTTACTTCATAGCTACTTTTATAAATAACTAGCGACCCGAGAACGACAGAACAACTGTGAACGTTGTATCCCAACTAATATTATAAATGCGAAAGTGTGTTTGTTTGTTTGTTTGTTTATTTGTTTGTTTGTTTGTTTGTTTGTTACCTCTTCACGCTTAAACTACTGGACCGATTTCAAAAATTCTTTCACCTTTGGAAAGCTACATTCTCCCCGAGTAACATAGGCTACTTTTTATCCCGGAAAAATCGACAGATCCCACGGGATGCGCAATAAAGGCTTCGCTCAAAAACTACTGCACAGATTTTTATGCGGTTTTCATCAATAGATAGAGTGATTCTTGAGGAGTTTTGCGGCATTTTTTATCTCGGAAAAACGGATAGTCCCACGGGAAGCGCGATAAAATCTTCGCACCATAAACCGACTTCCGCGTATATGTAGCCGTGGGCAAAAGCTATGACCCTTAACCCTCTATACACCCAATCCCGAAATCCACGCGGGCGAAGCCGCGGGCAGAAAGCTAGTAGTATAATAAATTACTCCTCGCGGCGTATGCGATGAAAGACAATTTATGACTAATTTTTTTACACCTTTCGTTAGTTTTAATAAGAATTTCTAAAAATTTCTATAGTAATCTAGTACTAAATATAGTCTATGTTACTCAGTGATAATGTAGCTTTCTAAAGAAAAAAGAATTATTAAAATCGAGCCAGTACTTTTTAGTTTATTCGTTACATACAAAAATACAAATCTTTTCTCTTTATAATATTAGTGTAGATATATACATATGTCTTTATATAAGAAGATATTACAATATGAGTAAATAGATATTATCAGGATTTCAAGGACCCCCAAATTTGTTTTTGTTGACGTAGACCCCTTGCAGATTGTCATGGACCCCTAGGGGTCGATATAGTTTCTCCCGACGACACGTCCAAGCACACGCTGGCCGTGTGCTCGGCGTGGCAGCAACAGCACAGTGACCTGGTTGCTGCGCTGGGAAGCAGCGACCTCTCGCTGCCGAGCGTGGTCGTGACCATGCTCCGCGGCAAGGCGAAATGAAAGGCTGTTGTCTACTTTTGCGAGAACATCATCTCGCAGAAGGAGGCAGCGAAGAGGGAGCGGGAGAAGGACGTCGAGGCCGCTCCTCTCCACCGCAGACGGATAGGTAGGAGAAGGCGGGCACACGCAAGAGCGGTGCTCGTCTAATGACCCTACCGCGAGGCTGCGTGCGCGTCTGGCTACCGCACACGCTGTGGTGATGTCTCTCCGTCTGGGGGACTGTCCAGGAGTTCTCGGACTCGTGCGGGCGATCCGCCAGCTGGGTTTACAAATAGCGCCTCACAAAACCGAGGCGCTATGGTTCCACGGCCTTCCGAGGCGCCGGGAACCACCCAGCTGCCGGATCCGGGTGGGTGACGCGGTGGTCCCGGTGGGGCCGTACATCAAGTACCTGGGCCTCACCCTGGACCGCCGCTGGAGCTTCGAGGAGCATTTCGTGCGGTTGGTCCCCCGAGCCAAAAGGGTGGCGGGCGCATTGCATCGCCTGCTGCCCAATCTCGGAGGACCGAGGGATGGAGTTCGCCGCCTGTACGAGGGCGTCGTGCGATCCGTGGCCATGTATGGGGCTCCCGTGTGGTCGCAAGACTGCGCGAGGTCCCCCGCTGCAGAGCTTTGCTACGGAGCCTGCAGCGGATAATGGCCATACGGATCGTACGTAAAAAAAAAAAAAAAAAAAAAAAAAAGGGGGTTCTCGGACAGTCCCTCCCTTGGCGTTGGCTCGACCAGACCTAGGTCGAGCCGGCCCCGGAGCACACGGCGGTAGAATCGCGAAAGCGCACCCCGCCATGTGCCCTGCATGTGTCTAGAGAACTCAGGGGGGTTTTAATGAGTAGGCCGGTCCTGTTAGACCGGAGAGCCCCCCACACACGGCCGCGCCTAGCCAGCGCGGTGTCACGGTGCAAAAGGTGCATTTCCTCTCTTAAAAAAAAGGGGTCGATATAGTTCGGGAATCACTGGTCTACATCAATCGATTATGTAATTTGCTTGTTCGTATGCAAGTTCAAGGTTTTTGTTCCCGTAGAATAAAGTATGTTTTGACGTCAATAAGTCTATAAGAAAGACTAAATGAAATAACACCAATTGGCTGAATTAGAAGTGATACTCTGTTTGTATTGCCTACAAATATTATAAACGCAAAAGTTTGTATGGATGTATGATTGTCACTCTTACACGTAAAAACTATTAAACAGATTTAAAATAAAACTTTACCATAACATAGACTAAACATTAGAATAACATATAAGCTACCAACTACGTTCAAAAATGATTGTCTTATTTGAAACATTTTGTCAACTTAACAATATAAGCTGTCAATTTGACATTTGTGTATGAACCGTGCGCAGGGTAGAATCATAGAATAATTTTTGTTAAGTAAAAATTCAGTTTATAGTAATTTCACCAATAACGATCAGTGTCTGAAATTGGTAATTCTTGACGCTATACAAAAAGAAGCCGCTACTATTTTCTACGCGGTCCAAATAGCCTTAAATTATGGAAATCCAACATTCTGGAGTAAAGTCAAAAAACTTAAGTAACGAGAAGAGAAATGCCATTTTGCAAACACTTCTAGTGCGATCTAACAATAACCACCAACTAGCACATATTGGGAAAGAAGCATTGCGCAGATAGAATCGACTTCCAGAAACATTAACATGTAATTTGGAAGCAATTGAAACTGCTCGCAATGTATTACGAGATATTTAAAATAATATAAGAATACAGTTTGTAATAAAATATTTATTTCATAAATAAAAAAATTGTCTAAGCGAAATTGAAACTAACAAGACAATCATTTTTTAACAAAAATGTTCACCAAAACGGACAATCTTTTTTGAACGGAGGTAGTATAATTTATGAAGAGATTTTGTGAATTGGTTGAAATTGTCCTACGCCGACTAAGTCGACTTACAAACTTTCGTGCTTATGATATTAGTAGGAATTTATTTATTGCGTTATTCTGATATGTACAAGAATACACTTTCTACTTAAGCTATGATTCTTGAATCGTGCCGTATCTAAATGGAGAACTTGATCTCGGATAATTACTAGTAAGTAATTATTGAATCAGACACTGTTCCCCGGCTTACCTGATAGATCCCTAACACGTGTGACGGTGCGTATTCCTGGATTAAAGGATTATCCCACATTTTTGTAACTTGGGTCATGGGAAAGCCTACACACTACCGTCTACTGAAATTGCAGGGTTGAAACCTATATGTCGATTGTTAGTCGATTGTTAGTCGAGTAAATAAGTCTGAGGAAACGACTGCGTTAGTATGTATAAACTTGTAAATAAGTACATATAGCTGTGCTATTTTTATCTGGCTGGTTTTGAAAGGTAACATTAAAATAATATGAAATGTTTTTGTGTCAAAATGAATTAATAAATATAAGACAAAAGGAATAAATGCTTCGGCACGAATTGGGCCGGCTCGACCGGAGTGATACCACGGCCTCACAGAAAACCGGCGTAAAATAGCGCTTGCGCTGTGTTTCGCCGAGTGAGTGAGGGTACCGGAGGCCCAACCCCCCCTTTCCCCCTTATTCCCTTTTAGGCCGGTAACGCATCTGTGACTCCTCTGGTGTTGCGGGTGTCCATGGGCAATGGTTATCGCTTACCATCAGGTGATCCGATTACCATGAGGTTTTCTCGTTTGCTGCCTTATCCTATAAATAAAAAAAATATCCGTCTTATATTTCATGTAATGATTGAATTTAAACTAACGCTTGACAAAGTGTAATAATATATTTAAAGGTATAAAAACAAGTCGTTCGAGGCAAAACTATACTAAAAATCGCTGTGACATTGACGTTTTCAATTAACGAGCAAACCCGTCTGCTAAGTGCCACTCAAGTCCCTCAATTGATCCTCAGATTAATAAGCGATCAGGAGGGACAGGTGCTTCCTGCGCCCTCTGAATTATGCTGGCACTCTTGACTCGGCGATTTTTAATGATTCCAAAGGTAGAGACACTTGTTAATTATCCAGGTTTGCTGAATCGTGTTAAATTATTCCATGATGAACCTTTTCTATTATAGGAACCTCTTTGTAGAAAGAAAACAATGTGATCGTTGCTACTAAATCGATGTCAAATTCTTAAGTCCTATCTTCATTTCTTCTTTGTGGAACCTTTTATTTTGGCCAGTTCTTGTCCAAATATATATTTGTATTTCAAATTATAGAATAAGGAGTAAGGAAGCGAAAATTAAAATAAAAACTTATAACGGCCTCAATTCTAACGTAACGTTCAACTCATATGTAAAAGTAATTAAAATTAGATATATACTTGTCAAATTCGATTTAATAATATGTGATGACATTGTCTCTCTAAATTTAAAATTGTCGTTTTCCTCTTTAATGGGAAGGCAAAAGGTAAAGATACCCATAGCTTAGCTAACCTTGTCTTTGGTATTCTGTCCTCAGAAGTATACGAAATATTGAAATAGTATACGTTACATTCGATCGTTTTGACAGGAAGATTGACACTTTGCATTTTATCGCAAAGGGAGACAGTCATAAAAAGGTTTTAACTTTTTCTATGCGGATCTGAATATTGGCAATAAATTTTATGTTGGTATTACTAGGACGTACGATTAAAAAATCTATCATCTGAAGGTAAACCAGCCCTAGAATTAGTATCTGCATATAGTATATCAAATGATATATTTTTAAATAACTAAATCTATATAGTAATTAAATCTAATTTCGTATGTCAGTTGTTCATATTACAGAGATTCTTAAACCAAAACACTGTCCAACCATTGTTACCAACCAAAAAATAAATTTATGTTATTTGACTATAAAATCGTTTTAATTACATGTTACACATAAATGTTGTATGAAAAATATTTTGGATAAATCGTCTCTTGGCTTTTTAAATCAAAACCCAAAACAATTTTTTTTTATGTAAATTACTGGCTTTGCTAGACATTTCTTGGATTGAACATGACACTAATAATAAAACATACTTTTTTTTTATTACCAATATTTAATTAACCTTACATTACCTATTTAATAGTACAAAATACTTGTTTCTAGCTATCTAGATACTTGTGTGGTGACATTTTTAATATAAGGCCTGCAAATGTATCTCGGAACTCCGGTAGAGACTGTTAAAAAAATAAAGGGCAATTATTTTATAACCACGCCATCAATTTCTCGTTCCTAATATTTTTATCGATAAAATAAAGTTTAAATTTCACCCCTCTTAGTTTGTGCACTTGATCAAGACTCACACTGTTTAAACCTAAAATATTCCATTCACTTGATTTATTCAAGATTTACGATCCTATAAATACTGAATGATCAATCTACCCAGGACGGTTCTAGCATCTGACCTTCGTCATCTTTCACCAATAAATCGGAAGCTATCAGGGAAACTTTCCATCATTCAGCTCAAAACAATTACTCATCAAATTTTCTAATAACCCTTTAAGCTGGTGAGCTGAGATCGGAAGGTTTAATCTCCGGCTAACAGCTCGCTTTCTGTGTATTTGATTGGAAAATGTCACTTCAATTTAATGGCAGCTTGGTTCGCAATAAAACTGTATTTAAATTTATTGCCTCGTTCTTAACATTTAAGGTATGTCAATAGACCGGGTTAAACTTTATTCGCATGTACTATGTATAAACCTGTAAGGACATGTTTTTGGCTATGTACTATTTGTGTCTGGCTGGTTTCGTAAAATATTAAAAAGGTAACATTTTGAAAAAAGAATCTAATGAATAAATTGTATATTTTAATTGGTGTAAGATGTAATTTTACGTAAGTACCTAGTTAAGGCCGAACTATTAAAATCGTGTATGGACAATAACTTCATTATCTCGATATTACTATGCGAATAAATGAAATTACATAAACAACGGCACGGCTAAACATGCTAGGGTGGTATTTACCCCTTAGCTTTATTTTTTACACCTTCGGTTGGTTTTAATAAGAATTTCTAAAGATATCTATAGTAATCTAGTACTAAATATAGCCTATGTTACTCAGTGATAATTAGAGATCGGATAATTGGATGCATATTTACCTAAAGTTAATTTTTGGCTCACTAATTATGGAAGCGGCTTTTTAAAATACATTTTGTTAAATAAAAATCCCGGGAAAATACGGGACTGCAAATTTAACGTAGTGATATTGTTTGAAAATTAATAAATTAGCACGTGGTATTTATTTTCAAGAGACCGAGACTCCGGGTTCATTTATACAACTATGCATACGTATTTACATGAAGTTTAGTTTCAGTTCCCCGTGCGATTTATGAATGTTCGATTTATTACATGAAGAGTGTTATACGAAAGTAATGAGCTAGTTTGACTAAAACAATAATCAATTAAATAATTGAACAAAAAAACAGAAATGGTGTAAAATTTTATTTAACAAAACAATAAAAAGCCGTTTCCATACTTTGTCTTAAACTAACTTTAGGTAAATATGCATCCGATTATCCGATCTCTAGTGATAATGTAGCTTTCTAATGAAAAAGGAATTATTAAAATCGGTCCAGTACTTTTTGAGTTTATTCGTTACATACAAAAATACAAATCTTTCCTCTTTATAATATAAGTGTAGGTATATGTATGTATATCCGTTACCCTAGATACTATAACACAAGCCTTACAGAGCTTACTTTGGGTTAGGCTGATTGGCGACACGAATTAGGCCAGCTCGACGGGAGTGATACCACGGCCTCACAGAAGACCGGCGTAAAATAGCGCTTGCGCTGTGTTTCGCCGAGTGACTGAGGGTACCGGAGGCCCAACGCATCTGTGACTCCTCTGGTGTTGCGGGTGTCCATGGGCAACGGTTATCGCTTACCATCAGGTAATCAGTTTGCTCGATTGCTGCCCTATCGTATAAAAAAGACATTATTTATTATTATGTATTATAAGCGGTTACCCCACACGTTGCGTAATGTTGCCGGCCGTTGCCTATAAAAGCCGCTGCGGTTGGCTAGCGACTCACTTATCGTCGGGCATTCGGAGCGGGTAGACCGGTCGTAACGTTATTACGTGTTGCGTTGCGTAACGTTGCGTAATTCGTAAAGTAGGCGTTAGGCTGATTTTGTTCCTCTGTAAAATTATGTTGTTGCCAAATTATTTTTTTTAAGGAATTTCTCTTCTGATTCCTAAAATCAGAAGTGGGATAAGCAACTCTTAGCCCACAATTACGAGGAACAAAGTCTTCTGCGTACTTTAGTGTTCGTGTTTGTGATAATGGCTGGCGGATCCAGTCGGAGTGGCCGTGGGTCGCGAAGTCGTTCCCGTGATAAGTCGCGGCGCCGTTCGCGTGGCCGTCACGGGGTGTCCGCTAGGAGCCGCCGATCGCGACGTCGGTCATATGGTGGGACGCGTGATGAAGATTTCACACCGTCAGAAGGAACGCCTAGTCGTGATCGCCATCATCGTCGCTTGAACAGATCGCGGTCTTCAGGCGGGTCACATACCCCGATTTGGCTGTTCATTCCACATTGAATTCGATCATGGACCGTCTTGCGTCGATCTTGGCAATATAAGTGAAGGTCAGGTTAGGCCGAGTCGGGAGAAGGTTAGACCTTTGATTGACTCTGCTGAGCCTCGGAATGTTGGGCGGATGCAGGTGCGGACGGGTGTGGTGCGTCGGGGACGTCATCGGATCGCGGTGCGGCCTTGGCGTTCAGTGTGAAGACATACAGTTTTGTATGTATTGGACTTTATGTCCGGCAGACATACAGTTTTGTATGTATTGGACTTTGTGTCCGGCAGACATACAGTTTTGTATGTATTGGACTTTGTGTCCGGCAGACATACAGTTTTGTATGTATTGGACTTCGTGTCCGGCAGACATACAGTTTTGTATGTATTGGACTTTGTGTCCGGCAGACATACAGTTTTGTATGTATTGGACTTTATGTCCGGCAGACATACAGTTTTGTATGTATTGGACTTTGTGTCCGGCAGACATACAGTTTTGTATGTATTGGACTTCGTGTCCGGCAGACATACAGTTTTGTATGTATTGGACTTTGTGTCCGGCAGACATACAGTTTTGTATGTATTGGACTTTGTGTCCGGCAGACATACAGTTTTGTATGTATTGGACTTTATGTCCGGCAGACATACAGTTTTGTATGTATTGGACTTTGTGTCCGGCAGACATACAGTTTTGTATGTATTGGACTTTGTGTCCGGCAGACATACAGTTTTGTATGTTCCAAATTCCAAATTCTTTATTCACATTAACAGACACGAGACACAATATAATTAATCTTACAGGTACAGGGACACAAAAATAATGCATGCAGAAACTTAAAAATAAGAATAGAATTAAGGTTTAAGTGAAGTCTCGCGACTGTTGTGTGAAAGGGTACCTAGATCAGCATGAGGTTAGTGAAACTAACACTATCTAACCCTAGTCTATGTATTGGACTTTGTGTCCGGCAGACATACAGTTTTGTATGTATTGGACTTTGTGTCCGGCAGACATACAGTTTTGTATGTATTGGACTTTGTGTCCGGCAGACATACAGTTTTGTATGTATTGGACTTTGTGTCCGGCAGACATACAGTTTTGTATGTATTGGACTTTATGTCCGGCAGACATACAGTTTTGTATGTATTGGACTTTATGTCCGGCAGACATACAGTTTTGTATGTATTGAACGTACGAGTGGACGTAGCTTGAATATGATGATACAGGTATAAGAATGAATGAATGACTGACAGACGAGGATGGTGGAGTTGCAGCAGATGGCAGCATACAAAGTGGTGACAACCCCGAGGCTCGTGTCGAGGACGACACTATGTCAGGAGAGGCCGTATAAGCGGTTACCCCACACGTTGCGTAATGTTGCCGGCCGTTGCCTATAAAAGCCGCTGCGGTTGGCTAGCGACTCACTTATCGTCGGGCATTCGGAGCGGGTAGACCGGTCGTAACGTTATTACGTGTTGCGTTGCGTAACGTTGCGTAATTCGTAAAGTAGGCGTTAGGCTGATTTTGTTCCTCTGTAAAATTATGTTGTTGCCAAATTATTTTTTTTAAGGAATTTCTCTTCTGATTCCTAAAAGTATATTTAATTGATATTCATAAAGGACATTGTTCCGGCTCCATACATGTTCTGCCTAAGAACCGTTCGAATCGAAAGTGACTTATATAAACTCTTAAAATTATATGGAATCCTATGAAATAAGTTTTCACGAACGGACACTTCAGGAAACTAAAATAATTACGAAAAAATTAATATTTTGAGGTTATAAATAAAAAATAACCAACCTTACGTGAAATATCAGAGTAGTAATATCAAAGTAATATTAACAATACTATGTACAGCTATATATAAATTAAACATAAATACTATAACTTAAACCTATAAACTTAAACCTAGTATCCCGGGATGGACCACGCCCCTTCCGTGGCCGCCTTCCGCGTCGTCGGTGGAGGAGACCGGGGAGGTAGTAAGCCTCCCCCAAGGAGGGCTCCCCTGTGTCGACGGGGGAGCGGAGGCTGGGGGTTCCCGGAAAAAGCTTGATGTTCCCGGGGGCTCCCTACATGCCTGAGTAGTAGGCCTAACCCTTCTGGGGAGGAGAGCCCCACATAACCGCCGGCTCGCCACAGCCGGGGTATGCAATTTAATGCATTTTTCTCAGGGGAACAAAAAAAAAAAACCTAGTATGCCGCCGGCAGCGAGGCAAGGCCCAAACAAACCGGCAGTTAGGGCTGCAGACAGAGAAATCTCTGGGCAATACGTGCCGTGTCAAGAATCACTGCTTTTTGTATCTGGCCCTTGATCCACCCGTCAAGCGAGAGCCTTTCAAGATGTTGATCGAGACTCTTCGCTATCAAGCCATTCGCACACAACTATCGGAACAATGATTGTCGAATCAACATCCCACATGGCGGTTACCTCGTATGCCAAGTCAAGGTACTTACTGGCTTTGTCCTTCTCGGCTTTTACGAGATTCTCATCATGAGGGATGGTAATATCGTTGGGATCGGTCGACCGCCACGATATAAGGTTATAAGGATATAAGGTTATTGCACACAAAAGTCCTGTCCGTGATGATAGAGCGATCCCAATAGAGCAACGCACGGCCATTTTCAAGAACTGGCGTTGGTGCGTACTTATATTATTATCATTGTGGCCATTAATATAACATATGAATTGTGACAAATTTGAATGACGTTATAAGTTAACAGTAAAAGTTTGAGAGTAAAAGATTTTTTTTTTGTTTTTAGTGTATTTAAATAAAAGCTTGTTTTCAAATATTCTTTTTACCTTAATTTTGTTTATACTTTTTAGTTTTCACCTGATAAGTTCCTATAGCTGTCCATGTAATCATTCTTGGTAAGCCCTTTCATTTGACACCCATATTGTAAGAACGAATAAATGAAAATTATACACCATTTTAGGTGTTCCGCCATATTGGATTAAGAGTGACGTCTACGTATGTCCATCCGTTACTCTAGAGCTCATAACACAAGCCTTACAGAGCTTACTTTGGGCTCGGCTAATTGGTGTGAGTGTAAGAAATATATATTTTTTATTATAATGTCCTCTCTCTCTTCCCTCAAGGAGAATTGCACCGTAAATATTATTAATAATAAAGTCCAGAATTAGTTCACCTATAACCCACAACAAACACCGACCGCAAAACCTACAATAGTCTAATATATATATTATTATAAAATAAATTCGATCCAGCGCGAGCCGATCTCGGGCATCAAGTTCCGTGCATACTTTAATATGTAACAAATAAGTTTATAGTCGCATAAAAGTAAGAACGAGGTTTTTATATTTTTGGATTTCATATGTACTGACGCTATTACGGTGAAGAAAATCGTGTAATACACTGACTGCCCTGGAAATCAAGTAATATACACAAACAATGAAACACAAAAAGATTTGAAATTATGTAAATTTAATTACATATGTAATATAATATACTTAAATTGTTTTCATGTTTTGGAGGTAGGTTTTTTTTTATAGGATAGGGCAGCAAACGAGCAAACAGATCACCTGATGGTATGCGATAACCGTTGCCCATGGACACCCGCAACACCAGAGGAGTCACAGATGCGTTGCCGGCCTTTTAAAAGGGAAGGGGGGGTTGGGCCTCCGGTACCCTCACTCACTCGGCGAAACACAGCGCAAGCGCTATTTTACGCCGGTTTTCTGTGAGGCCGTGGTATCACTCCGGTCGAGCCGGCCCAATTCGTGTCGAAGCGTGGCTCTCCCACGGTAAAATCCCAAGGTATGCTGAAGCAACAAATGTTTTTTTCCCTCAGGAGAGGAAGGCTGAGAATCCATCACAAGGAGCACAAAACGTGCCCAGGATACCCCCCAACGGCAAGTGTCACGGAGGTTATGTCGGACTGCACGCGACCAGAGCGCTCTGATCACATGACCTGCCGACTAAACTCAGCCTGTGCCTAAGTTCTAAGAACCATATATGCAAATCGTGAGGGCGATTCAGCTTTACCTTGAGTATTTGTGGAAGACGCACGAACGGAAGGTTGCTGAACCTTCCTGCTAGCAACTCCGGCGCTGTTCCGGGGTTAGGGTAGAGTTCAAAAGAGTACTGGCTAGGATGCTCAAGATCCCGGCATTGATTGCGGCAATGCTGGCGGACGAGGGAGGTTGGAGGGCTGTGGCCTCCGAGCGGGGTCGGGAGATGGCCGATCCCGCTCGAAGGAGGCGGCGCCGGGCTCGGTAGCACAGCTGCGGCGCCGCCGCGGGTCGCCGGCGGGCGCGAGGAAGTCACGACTGCTGCGGCGACCCGGGATGGACCACACCCCTTCCGTGGCCGGGAGGCGTCGTCGGTGGAGGAGACCGGGGTAGGTAGTAGCCTCCCCCGAGGAGGGCTCCCCTCTAGGCAGGTGACCGGAGGCTGGGGGTTCCCGGAGGTGGCTTGGTGTTCCCGGGGGCTCCCTACATGCCTGAGGAAGGCCATCCCTGAGGTTTTTAGTGGGTAGGCGCCGGCTCGCCACAGCCGGGGTATGCAATTTAATGCATTTTCTTCAGGGGAAAAAAAAAAAATGGATGCTCAAGATCGCCGTGTAATTGAGAGTGAGGATCGACCTGGTACGTGACGGAGGCATCTAAATTGTACGCACTGCAGAAGTGTAAGAGGGTCGTAACTGAAATGTGAAAGATGTGAGCAAAGCACTAGTATTCTACTACGACGAAGACAGCGAAGCGATAAGGGGTCCCATTTTTCTATATGCAATACTGAACCCTAACAACGTAATAACATCTACAAAATCTCATAATAGTTGACGAGAATTGTTCCAGTACAAGCTATAAGCGGCGAGCGGAAAACAAGTGACGCTGAATCCACACACGTAGCGGATAAAGTTTACTGTTATTTACGCGTCAATAAAACCGCACAAATAACTATATCGGGATTGGGAAACACTCCGAATACGCCAGAAAACCGTAAAACCCGACGTTAAAACGATTAGGCGGTTTATCTCAAGTTACGGGGCCACGAAACGAGCAATCAAAACGTTGTTACATTTATAGGTTACTAGCTAGTGCCCGCGACTTCTACAGGACACTTTTCGTCATATTTTGGACAATTCACACAATCACTATAAAACAAAGCTGCTATCCGCCGTCTGTCTGTCCCTATGTATGCTTAGATCTTTGAAACTACGCAACGGATTTTGATGAGGTTTTTTTTAATAGATAGAGTGTATCATATCTCTGGACAATCAAATAATAATGAATTTCCAGGAACACTGTCAAAGCGTGACATGTCAGTTTTTGAATTTTGGTTTGAGTCATGGAGTAATAAAGAAACAGGCCGAAAATCTTAAGGTTGGACAGCGTTCCTGTTACAGTTTCTAATGTGATGTCGTAAATAAGCACGTTTTTTTGCGCTTATATTGCTAAAACGCTGGCTGAACCCTACGAGATAGACCAAAATAATGTACTAATATCGCGTTGTCAAGAGTAACCTCTAATCTACAAAAAACTAGAAGCTCGTTTATGGGCAAATGTATAATTTTTTATAACAAGATTCCACATAGTGTAGCTGAATTGCCTTTTCGTAAGTTCGAGGTACACGTTAAAAAGACGGTAATGAGTAAGAGCTATTACAAAGTCAATGATTATTTAAATGATGCCAATGCTTGGTGCTGATTCGAAGATACATTTTAACATATAAATATTTGTCTTCCCTTATAAATTGTAAACACATATTTACATTGTATGATAACGACATAATTTATTGTAAATGTTGTTATTACTTTTAATAAAGCTGATAAGTTTCTTGCGCCCATTCTTCTTATCAGCTAAAAAATACGTCCTGAATGGGTGGTAGGAAAAATAAATTGGACGATTCAAAAGAGCTTTCTATAAAGTCATATTTGAATAAAATTACTTTTGATTTTAAACAAAACATGTTTGTATTGTCTAATATATAATGAGAAAAAAGCTGTGGATGTTGTCTATAAGGACATTTTGTAGTAGGTATATTTACACATAAACATTGCACCCGTGCCAAGCCGGGGCGGGTCACTAGTATCTTTATAAATTATAGCCTATGTGTTATTCTGATATATAAGCTATATTAATGTAAAGTTTCATTAAAATCCATTCAGTAGTTTTTACGTGAAAGAGTAACAAACATACATTCACACAAACTTTTGCGTTTATATTATTACCAGTGGTGGGAATGTAATTGGGATATATTTTTTTTGCCAGTTCATTCGTCGACACGGCTAAGTTGAAACAAGTTGGGAAATTGATTCCTTAAAAATATAAAGATACCAGCTGATGCCCGCGTCTTTACCTGCGCAGGATTACTATTTTGAGTAGCTTATAGTAGCGTGGTCTTTATAAATTACAGCCATCCGTACTTACAAAATATCGCGTTTATAATATTCGTAGGAATAGTTTTGTGGTAATACATACAAAGGGTATACGAATACAACTGATCATGGCCGTTTTTATACTATAACTAGCGACCCGCCCCGGCTTCGCACGGGTGCAGTGAAAAAATGGCTATGGTGGGTTATCCCTAAGAGATAGACATATACCATCGCGGACTTTTTTGTGGATTTTTGTAAGTTGTACAATACTGTAGTACATTATTTTGGTCTATCTCGTAGGGTTCAGCCAGCGTTTGCAATATAAGCGCAAAAAAACGTGCTTATTTACGACATCACATTAGAAACCTTTCCTTGAGCTTCCTTAAGAATCACTTTATCTATTAAAAAAAACCGCGTCAAAATCCGTTGCGTAGTTTTAAAGATCTAAGCATACATACGGACATACAGCGAAAGCAACTTTGTTTTATACTATGTATTGATTATCTGATTTGAGCAATTTATATCGCATGAAAGTATGTCAATATAGAAATTTCAGGTTAATTATTAATTTATATTGTTTTTAGATTTCTAAAAAATTAGCAATTATTATTTACGTAATTTTAATGAAACGAACACATTTCTAGCATTCTCACAATAAATGTAATATTTTTTTTTTATATAGAAAGTATACCTATAAACGTACAAATAACAAAGTTATTATAAAATTTGTTTATACGCTCATACAAATTTGACGAGTTTCCTGAGTTATGACGTTACGATTGCAGTGTTTTTAGTATGGAGCGTTTTTGAGCGACCCGCGACAGCGCCGCAAACATGGCGATGTATCTTCAAAAGTAATGGGTGCAGGTGTACTGTTGCTTCTACAATATTTCTCACTTAAAAGAGTACTCTTATTATATACAGAATTTCTACTTCTACCCAATAATGGACGGCACTTGTTTATAATATGGTGATTCAGAAAGTGATTCCATCTCGTAATAAAAAGCTAAAACGACTATACTGCAGTAAGTTTAGGTATATGCATAAATCGGTCCGGGAAGGCCGGCCCTACATTACACCAGTTACTGTCAATCGGCAATCCCCCAGATGCCCGGTGGATCGTCGGCCAACGGGGAGGCGAGTGAGCGGCTCGCCTCCCCGGTGAGCGGTGAGCCGACGCCGACGGGGTCGTGGTAGTGTCCTTACGGGTTCCTTCGACCCTATCACACCGTGGGCAGTTCTCCTCGGTGTGTCTGAAAGCGATGTCGGACGCGCCGTCGATCGAGCACTCGCGGCAGGCGTCTGTGGAGAGGCATCGCTGAGGTTTTTAGTGGGTAAATCTACCCCCTTCTAGGGAGGAGAGCCCCACATAACGCTCCTTTACCGGGGTGCGGGGTATGCAATTTCCTCAGCTTTATAAAACAAAAAAAAGGTGCATAAATAAGTAAAGATACATATATTGCAAACTCCTTTTATTAACTATTATATTAAAAAAAAAACAGATTGCGTTGTTTTTATTAAAAATTGTTAATCTTGGATCCTGTGAATGAAAACATTGTGAAGCAACCTGCATACACCTGTGAAGAAATTCAAAGATGTACGAAGTCAACCAAACGGCATTGGGCCAACGTCGCTGACTAAGGCCTATGGCGCTAACATTTATAGGCCCGTCAGTGGGGACGCATATTGGCTGTGAAAAAAGTGGGTCTTTCGCATCATTAAGACACGTCCTTTAGAACCTGTCCGCGGTATAGATCCAATGAATTTATGCCATTTAAACGTTTTGAATGAAAGTGTGTATCCATACAGGCCCGAGCCACTTTGGTGTACCGTACCTTCTTTAAGCACATATGTCCTCCCCATAGGGCAGCGCTGACCATGCCTTCTCCTGAGGATGCGAGTGCGTCACCCAAATGGTTCCGGCCTAAAAACAGCGTGGCCGATACACCTTTAGTTTCAGCACCTACGATTTTATGCACGGCAATGTTGTATAAATGCAACAGTTAATATTCGAATGTCCAATTAACACGCCAGGCATAGTGCGTTGATTTTATAGACATAGATCTCATTTAACAACGTACCTCATTACATCCAAACTAATATAAATGCGAAAGTAACTCTCTCTGTCTGTCTGTTACGCTTTCCCGCTTAAACCTCGCAACCGATATTGATGAAATTTGGTACAGACAATCTTTAGACCCTGAGACAGAACATAGGCTACTTTTTATTTCGAAAAAAAGGGATGATGGGGTTGAAATAGAGGTTGAAAGTTTGTATGAGATTTCTTAATTTTAAAAGATAAAACCATGAAACTTTATATTTAAGCACTTGATAAGAAATCTTTAAACATTTGTTCTAGCATTTTTGAAATTTCGGCCAGCTAGGGGGTGAAACAAGGGTTGAACGTTAGTAATCAAGTTCGTCAAATATCACGTCATAAGAAACAAAAAATCGTTTGTTCTAGCATTTTGAAATTTTTGCTAGTGTGGGGTGAAATAGGGGTTGAATTGAAGATAAGACCATGAACCTTGGCACCTTAGACATAAAGGACCAGGATTGACAAAAACTAATTTCAAGCGGGCGAAGCCGCGGGCGGAAGCTAGTAACATATATTTTTATATAATTGATAAAAAGTGATATTTGTGTCTTGTATTATTTTGACAGGTAAGCCTGCTGGAATCATAAACTTTTGTTGCGTTTTACAAGTGGACTTGACCCTCACGATTTGCCTAGTTCTTAGAACTTAGAGAAAAAAAGTATGTATGGATTGTAGCAACTGAGTTTAATATCTATCTGCATAATAAGAAATAATGTTATAAATAGTTTTTATTATTATTCGGTTGTAAGTGCCATTGTTGCTTAACTGACAATATCTTAGAAATAAAACTCGCCTATTTCGTAGCCCACCAATAATCTGCGCAAAATATCCCCTGTGCTATAGTTATGGGGGGCGCGTTTATGTTGACACAAATAGATACTAACAGTAATCTTCGGTATTACAGGTAATTCATCCCGCGGGTTCAGCCTCCCTGCGCATCAATTTTATAGGGATTATTTATATGCCTATCTTCTGTAGATCGCTATTACAAGTAGGTGGAAACGGAACACACTTATATACCTATCTCTGTCATCTACTCATATACTGTCGTCAATATATTTTGTGGATCGATTTGCTGGTAATCATATAATGTGTGTGTAGGACACGAAGAAATGTTACGAGTATTATAGTACAAGATGGATAAGAGCTTTTTACCTCCCGCTTTATAGGTTGGTTGTCAGACCAATGAGTAATCAATGTTCCTTATTCATACTATACTATACTCACACCATTTTCCCATGGGGGTAGGCAGAGATCACAGTTTTTCGCTTACTACGATCCAAAAATACTTCCTTAGTTTCCTTCGATTTCAATAATACTTTCATGCACGCTTGTCAATTACAGATCCTATTTTTTGTTAGGCTGAGGAGTCAGTGATTATGTGGGGCTCTCTACCAAAACCTTTTTTTTTTTTTTTTTTAATCGCTAAAGTTGACAAACAAGCAGGCTGCCCACCTGATGGTAAGTGGTAACAGTCGCCTATAGTACATGTGGTTCCCACGAGATTCGCAGCAAATCTGCAAACCTCAAAAGAACCACAGTGTACGTTGCCAACTTGTGACATAAGATGTAAAGTCACAGTACCCAGTAATTTCACTGCCTATCTTACCCTTCACGCCGGAACACAGCAAAGCGAACCCTGCTGTTTGGCGGCGGAAATAGGTAAGACGGAGGTACCCATGCAGACGACCCTGGTACAGAGTCTACCTCCTAGAAAACCTCTGCGATCTCCCCCACTACGCCTGGATGCAAGCGCGTCGTCCCGAAGGGCCGCGGTCACGGAAACCCTCGCGGGCAACTACCACGATCCCGACGGCGTATGGCGATAAGTCGCCCACACTGAACCAACAGAAGGTGGCCGTCGGATATATCCAGTCATCCTCCAACCCAAAATGGGTCCTTTGAGAGACAGTCCCTCACTCTCAAAGGAGTAGGGTAATGACTTCCCCTGTTACTGCCCGGCCCGCCAGCTTGGACCCGGCCATCCCACGCCTGTCTTGAAAGAGCCCTCTGTCAGACTATTAGCCGTCAAATACATTGCCCAGGCTGCCCCACGAGGAGGTGGTCTGACGTCGCAACGGGTACTCAGAAATAAATTGTGCTTACTTATAATGATTAATTTTTGTTTGTAGATTAAACTTAAAAATTTTTTTATCTTATAGATGTTAATATAGGACACAATTCTACTCCCGCTATTTTACTGTTCGTGCTGCTAGCCAGTGTCTTAGACTACTTATAGATAGGGCAGCAAACGAGCAAACTAATCACCTGATGGTAAGCGATAACCGTTGCCCATGGACACCCGCAACACCAGAGGAGTCACAGATGCGTTGGCGACCTTTTAAAAGGGAATAAAGAGGGAAGGGGGGTTGGGCCTCCGGTACCCTCACTCAGTCGGCGAAACACAGCGCAAGCGCTATTTTACGCTGGTTTTCTGTAAGGCCGTTGTATCACTCCGGTCGAGCCGGCCCAATTCGTACCGAAGCATGGCTCTCCTAGGGAAGATATATGTATTGTATATGTGTATGTATGTATATGTATATATATGTCTAGGTATCTGTACATTTATTTGTTCTATTAATTAGTAATTAAGTTGTAAAAACAAACTCAATATAAATTGTTAAGATTAATTCTAGATATTTAAAATAACTACATATATATTATATATATATATATATATATATTATATTATATATATAATATATATATATATATATATATATATTTTTTTTATGAGTAAGAATGTATATATGTGTGTGTATGAAATCAATTAATCATATCTATTTTAATGATGTATGTATTGCATGTAGTATAAATATGACGCTTCTATTATTTATATTTTAAAAATAATTATATATAAATACTGTTTCCCCGCAAATTTTTCTTTTAAAGTTCCACAAAACCATCTTTTTCTCAGGTTCCATCCAACCCTAGCCTTTGGACCAATTAACTTGGTACCTGCAAATATTTTTTATTTTTATTGTAACTTTTGTGTACAATAAAGAGTTTATATATAATTATATTATATTGTATGTAATGTGTGTATGTTGGTATATGAGTATGTATGTATGTGTTGTCTATGTATATGATGTATGTGTTGTGTATGTATATATATGTCTAGGTATCTGTCCTTTTATTTGTTGTACTCGTATTAATTAATAATTAAGTTGTAAAACAGAGTCAATATAAAATGTTAAGATTATTCCTACATATTTAAGATAACTAGAAATAGCACACTGTCGCATGCGGTATAATAAACCTGTATGGACAGTGTAATGGAATAAATAAACTACTAAGTATTCTAACACTAGCTGGAGCCCGCGGCTTCGTCTGCGCAGGATTAGTATTTTGAGTAGCGCTTATATTAGCCTGGAGTGTACCTTTATAAATGTGTGTTATTCTGTTGTACAGGCTAATTACTTTAAAAAAATTTATTGAAATCCATTCAGTAGTTTTACGTTAAAGACTAACAAATATCCACCCCTATTTACAAACTATCGCGTTCATAAATTAGTAGGGATTTTAAACTTAAAGTTTGTTTGTTTGAACGTGTTAATCTCAGGAACTACTGTTTCGAATTATATATTTTTTTGTATGGATAGCCAATTTATCGAAGAATCAGTGGTAAAAACTGTGGAAGAAACTGAATATCAATCTATATTACCTAATCTAATATGTATTTAATATTTTATCCTGAACAGTGGGTAAAGCTTCAACAACATAATTTTCATACAAATTTTCATCCCCTATTTTAACCCTTCCCTGCCGGTTTTGCGTAACAAAAAGTAACCCATGGCTTCTAGGTCTTCAGCAAAGTTTGGTTGCGCTCCGTTCGTTCGTGATCGACATGATATCGAATTTTATATCGAACAGACCCGAGAATACAATTTTCTCTGTGAATAGAGATATTTGTGATATTTACGTTGATATTTAAGTTCGAAAAAAGATGCTTGATATATATATCAAATTCGAAACCAAATCACATGAACTGAGAATTGGCTCCTTGGACTAAAGCAAAAACGTTATGATCCATAGACACGAATATAGAGTTATATGTTTGTTTTCTTTGATTTGATCCCAAAAATACTTATTTTATTACATTGAAAAAAATACATCTGCAAACGGTTTGTACCTTTAATAATGAACTTTTATTAAAACATTATTTTGATGGTGCTTTTGGTTATCGAAGAATCAGTGGAAAAAACTGAACAAAAAACTGTGGAAGAAATTGAATATCAATCTATATTACCTTATTCTAATATGTATTTAATATTTTATCCTGAACAGTGGGTAAAGCTTCAACAACATAATTTTCATACAAATTTTCATCCCCTATTTTAACCCTTCCCGGCCGTTTTTGCGTAACAAAAAGTAACCCTTGTCCTTTCTGAGACACTAGACTATCTTTATATCAAATTTAATTAAATCGGTCTAGTAGTTATGACGTAATTTCGTAACGTGGAAACAGATTTATAATATGTAACTAGCGACCCGCCGCGGCTTTTCACGGGTGCAATGATACTAAATACACGACAGATTTTTTTTTATCCTCAGGAGAGGAGGCTGAGAATCCATCTTGGATACCAATGCAACAGGCAAGCAGGGATGCGGTGATTATGTCGGACTCCTGGTGCTGTCGAGGCGGCTCGACCCAGCAGACCTACTGACTAAACTCAGCCTAGCCTTTGGTCCTAGTGACCCTACTGGCTTTTATTGACGTGAACGTTGTACCTATATAATAAATTAGGACGGCCGGTACCGCCGCAAACGCTGCTGTAATAACTCTGTAATAACTAGAGATCGGATAATCGGATGCATATTTACCTAAAGTTAGTTTAAGACAAAGTATGGAAACGGCTTTTTATTGTTTTGTTAAATAAAATCCCGGGATTGCGGAATTGGATAGCCGGATGTTTATTTATTATATTATTGTATTTACCTAATTTAGTTTTTGCCAAAGTATGGAACTGTCTTTTTATTTTATTTCCATAAATAAAATCCCGGAGATACTAGACCATACTTACGCCCGGGTACCATTTCTGTTTTTTTTATTCAATTATTAATTGATTATTGTTTTAGTCAAACTAGCTCACTACTTTCGTATAACACTCTTCATGTAATAAATCGTACATTCATAAATCGCACGGGGAACTGAAATAAACTTCATGTAAATACGTATGCATAGTTGTATAAATGAACCCGGAGTCTCGGTCTTCTGAAAATAAATACCACGTGCTAATTTAGTAATTTTCAAACAATATCACTACGTTAAATTTGCAGTCCGTATTTTCCCGGGATTTTTATTTAACAAAATGTATTTTAAAAAGCTGCTTCCATAATTTGTGAGTCAAAAATTAACTTTAGGTAAATATGCATCCGATTATCCGATCTCTAGTAATAACTCCGAAAATATTCATTTAAATCACATGCTATAAAGGGCCACATAGATCTATATTAAATCAACAATGTATTTAAGGTATTTAATTGGATAAGGATTAACGCTGTATTAATTAAAATCGCATCGAAATTTAGCCATTATTTATCGTAAAAAAATATCAAAAAATGTTATTGTGGGATATCCATAAGAGATAGAGATATACCGTCGCGAAGTTTTTTGTAGAGCTTTTCAATGTGTACAATACTAATGTAATTATTTACGACATCACATTAGAAACCTCAAAAATAACAGTATTTCTCCACTATTTAATGGATGTTATTATACAAAAAAACCTTCCTCTTCAATCACTCTATCTATTTAAAAAAGACCGCAACAAAATCCGTTGCGTAGTTTTAAAGATTTAAGCACACAATAGGGATATAGGGACAGAGAGAGAGACTTTGTTTTATACTATGTAGTGATTAGTATTTAAAATTGTTGAAACCGGTTGAATAAGTTTGGTGTTGGTATCGTTTCCTATTCGTTTCAATTGTAATTTGGTTGACACAAATTTCAATGTTTACTTTTACCCGAACCGAAATCAAACCTGTGACTGTACCACGAGCTTGCTATCGGTTTCAATAGTCATTTGACGTTATAACTACAAAGTCAGTTTAATAGGGTACTTCCCTCTATATTAGAAAAGATCTAAAAGATATAACTATGATAGATTATGCATTAAATAGTCGGAACCATCATGTTTAAATACATAAAATTACAAAAATAATATAAAAATTTGTTTCAAATTATTCACTTTTTTAATCTATACGTAAAACAAGAGCGACACATGCCGCCATGTCGTGACGTCATAAGGTACTGTAAACTTAAGCGTGTCAATGTCATTATGAATCATAGTACGTATAAAGCCGCAAAACAAAAAAAGGAGGTTGTAGGTTGCTTTTTAATGTAAGAGAACGTTATAATACGTAAGTTAAATTGAAATCGCATCGTGAAACTATGGAAAGCAGTTTTGTAAAAGGAGATAGTACGAATTTACTAAAAAGAAATGCATTAATGGTCGGAAAATTCTTTGCTGCAAATACGACTTTTGTTCTGCGAGTTACGGAGTATTGAAACATCGATGTCAGTATTACTATTTTATTATTGTTCCTTTATTAGTTGTTTATATATAAAAGATAATAACTTATTTTTAATAATACATAGCATCAAACATAGAGCTTTGTTTATTATTTACATGCCGTATTGACGTCATCGCTACAGAGTAACAACTCGTGCGGCGCCTTCGCCTAATTACGCGCGAAATTTGAAAATATTAAATTTTAATGCAATTTTTATAGTACTTAACAAGTGTATAAAATTTTTATATTTTTAGTATATGGTTTACTGACATACAAGGATCAAATTAAGATTCTTTTCAAAAAAGAGATAAATTCCCTATTCAAAAGAGTAGTACAATTACATGCCGCTAGGGGCGCTGTACCAAGTTTTCATACACATATGTACGCTGTAGATATCGCTTGCATAATATGTTTGATATATATCGTTTGATGTGTAAAGTTATGGTAGCTACACTGGGAGCCAATTCTCACTCCTTTGATATAATGTCGAACTCGATATTTATCGAAAAAACATGGCGGATATCAACTAATCGCGACTTTTGGAATTATCATGATATCAAACGTGATATTTTATCCAGTGTTAGCACTCGATATGCGTGTGCTCTACCGTAGCCGATACAAAAATATCGTCTGTGATATTGCTAACTGTCAAAGCTATTGTATAAGTCTACTTACTCCATACTTAGATTAAAATAAGATTCTCTCTCTTGTATTCCTTTTGTATCCTCTTATTGTAATAATTAATTTTAATAATGAATTATAAATTAATTGTGCTTTTGTATGTTAAAGATGTTGCGTTAATGGTTAATGGTTTAAGTTTATGGTGTTTTGTAAATGCTTTATATTGTTTCTAAAATAAAAAAAGAAACTACCTAATTCAAAAGCGAATGATTTTCAATGTAATGAGAAACGATAAAAAGTAGTGTATTAAAATGAATCACCATAAACTTAGAATTCATTATTAGAAAAAAAATTATAATTAACTTAGAATTCATTATTAGTGATTAATTAATTAATTTTTCGACAATATTTTTTCTTCTATTCCTAATTAATATTCTTTAAACTAACTAAAAATGAGCATCCAAGCATTACAAAAATTTACGATGTCATTATTTCATTCAATAAATTTTCTTATAAATAATTAACAGCCATGGCTTCTAGGCCTTCAGCAAAGTTTGGTTGCGCTCCGTTCGTTCGTGATCGACATGATATCGAATTTACATCGAATAGACCCGAGAATACAATTTTCTCTGTGAATAGAGATTTTTGTGATATTTACGTTCGAAAAAAGATGCTTGATATAATATCAAATTCGAAACCAAATCACATGAACTGAGAATTGGTTCCTTGGACTAAAGCAAAAACGTTACGATCCATAGACACGAATGTAGAGTTATATGTTTGTTTTCTTTGATTTGATCCCAAAAATACTTATTTTATTACATTGAAAAAATACATCTGCAAACGGTTTGTACCTTTAATAATGAACTTTTATTAAAACATTATTTTGATGGTGCTTTTGGTTCAGTTTCGGTTTAAAGCGCTGTCAAAATACGATACAGTAATGGACAACAAGCGTCTCAACCTAATTTTTTTCCCCTCAGAGAGGAGAGGTTGAGACCATCATGGTTACCAACGCAACCTTGTGCCACGGCGTTATGTCAGACTTCAGCCAGACTGATCGAGGCGGTTAGACTGATGTGCTATCAAACTCAGCCTAAGCCTTGTTGCAGCGCACGGTGCAGTCTCAACCTTTCACGAACGTTCGGCCGAAGTTGAAACGCATCGAATGTGAAACTCTGCCTTAGTGCAAGACGGTATTTATGAAATGAAATGATTTATTTTCCAATAACAATGCCTAGGCTGTTACAAGTACGTACTTACTTAATTATAATATATTTATAAGTTGTGGGTACATTGCAACGTTCGTACTAATACCGATAACAGCAAAAGTGACAACTACCTCCGCACTAGTAAAAACTGTATTGCGGCAGCATAGTATCACCGTCCCCTGTCTCCAGTAAAGCTTGACATTTAACAACCTAAGTAAAATATGTTAACGTAGGTCAACAATATTTGGTTATTACTCAAGTTAGCACAGTACAAGCAAAAATAGTACGCAGCAAAATGGCCTTCAAATTGGCGGGGCTCCCCCTCCACCGCGCGCGATGTGTTACAGTCTTTACTGGGCGTAATAAATTCTTTGATCCTTTAGCTATCCAGTGGTGTAATTGGAATTTGGATGGGGATGATAGATATGTAGCTACAACACTAAACTGTATCCCCCGATTTTGTTATCATTCGATTTTTTGATTTGCGTCCCTATGGAAGCAATTTTAAAGACGTATTCACGTCAAAAATTTATATATAATGATTTGACAGGGTTATTATCGGGGAACGGATTTGGTTTGGTTGATATTTATCAGTGCGATTGGTACGCATCGCACCGCGCTCTCTTTTGAAGAGCTGCACTCTCACTTCAAACCACGTGGATATTACGACGGTAGCATCGGTCAGCCGGCTCCATCGATCGAAAGTCCGATAATTGGGTAGACGACAATTTTTTAAATTTAATATATAATCAGAGTACTCTTTTAAGTGAGAAATATTGTAGAACCAACAGTACACCTGCACCTATTACTTTTGAAGATACATCGCCATGTTTGCGGCGTTGTCGCGGGTCGCTCAAAAACGCTCCATACTAAAAGCACTGCAATCGTGACGTCATAACTCAGTAAACTCGTCAAATTTGTATGAGCGTATAAACAAATTTTAAAATAACTTTGTTATTTGTACGTTTATAGGTATACCTTCTATATAAAAAAAGTTACATTTAATGTGAGAATGTTAGAAATGTGTTCGTTTCATTAGAACTACGTAAATAATAATTGCTCATTTTTTAGAAATCTAAAAACAATATAAATTAATAATTAAACTGAAATTACTATATTGACATACTTTCACGAGATATAAATTGCTCAAATCAGATAATTATAGTATAAAAACGGCCATAATCAGTTGTAGTCGTCTACCCTATTACCGTGACACTGGGTTGCGGTGCCTCTCGTCTTCTGATGGAAAAAAATCATTTCATCATTTCAGCCAATAGACGCCCACGGTTGGACATAGGCTTCCCCCAAGGATCTCCACGCAGATCGGTCCTGCGCTGCAAGCGTCCAGCGCCTTCCCGCGATCTTCATCAAATCGTCGGTCCATCTTGTGCGAGGCCTACCAACGTTGCGGTGTCCAGCATATGCCTGCCACTCCAGGACCTTTCCGCCCCAACAGCTGTCAGTCCTGCGAGCAATGTGCCCCGCCCATTGCCACTCAAGGTTCGCAATTCATCGGGCTATGTCGGTGACCCTGGTTCTTCTGCGGATTTCTCAATAAAAAAATAAAATACTGTTTTTTTTTAAGACCTATACTGAAGCCGCAGATGGAAGTCCGGAGTCGTTAGGGTAGGGTCAAAAAGAGTCGCAAGTTGAGCGCGCCGTCTAGTGGCTCGGACGCTCAAGATCGCCGTGTACAGGAAGGTGAGAATCTGTTATGAATCTGAATATGTTTGACGAGGGAAGTGTGGAAGTGGAAGTGGTCGTTGCGCTCGCCGACGAGAAGCGTGGGTGTGTGGCTTGAGGGGCGACGCGATTCAAAATCAAAAATCAAAATAATCTTTATTCAACATAGACCTTTACAGGCACTTATTGACGTCAACAGACAAAACAAAAAAAAAAGCTTAAAAAAACAAAAACCTTGTCCGTACGTACGATAAAGGAAAAAAAATATTGACTCGACACCTGTTCGGAAATTGGGAGAGCCTTCTCGAGAAGAACAGGCAAGAAACTCTGAAGGTCTATTTTTTTATCTCCGCTTTGCAATGTTAATAATTATAATAATATAATATAAAAATACAATATAGTATAAGATACAATCATACCTAATACGATTACAGTCGTATGTATGTTTACATACACATATAAAAATAATACAATATTATAAATAATGTTGTTACCAAACATAGCTCTATGAATAGTGTATGATTCTATGATTGGTAGCTAGAGGGGTAAAAAATTGTTACGCATAGACAACCTCAAAGAATGATATACTTTTCCAATAACAACAATATACATATAAACTTTCTCTTTATTCGATCGCCTTCTGCTATCAGGAGGCGATCGAATAATCGCAGCTTTCCGAAAGTTTTGAAAAGCTGCAGCTAACAGCTTTCATTACGAAGTAAGTACTTCAAAGAAAACACAAAAGCTGAAAGAAATAGCATTTCGCTACAAACAGCGCGACTCATAGTTTCGTCCACTTTGACAGGCCTTGATTAATTATTATGAATTATCAATTTAACTTTGCTAACGAGTTTTTGAGGCAAATTGATTCCGGCGGGAATGCGAAACGCCCGGACGAGGCAAGGAGCGACTCGTTTCGCAGCGGCGTTTCGCATTTGCGTAAACTGCGCGATTCGTGTAAACACTTTGGAATACAATACTAACTTCGAGAGCTTTCGTGTGCTTAAATAGAATCCGCACTTTAATTATATTTTGATACAATACATTTTCGTTTTAAGTAATAATTTTTTTGTACTGACTCTCTCAATAGAGGCTCAAGGATTAATCGTCATCCCAGTTCATATTGAATTAAGTAATACTTCAGTTTCACTTTTATTACTCTTTTTACAGAAATATACACACAATTCGCAACAGGAATTACTGTATCATACTTTATACTTAAATATAATAAACAACGGTATTTTACTCGACTATAACCAAATGACGACTGACTCTAATATCGAGCACTGGTTAGTAAGCCAAATATTTCTACAACTACCGTCTTTTTTAAATTGATACATACATATATACCACTATATACTTACTGCAATACTAGTACTACAATACTACAACTAATACACTACAATACTAGTTATATACTGATTAAATAACTTGCAAACGTATAAAGCGTGTTTGAACCGCAGAAGGCAGTTTATGACAGTACATTGCAGTTCAATCTGAACGTGTGATTAACATTTACATCATGGCGAGGGGCAAAGAAGAAGTAACCCTAACTATGTTAGGACGATTAGGCCTTTTTTGCGTTATGATGTTTTCCTTCATCATGGAAGCATCATAATATAAGGCAGGATTGACCTAGACTTGGTCTTGTCACTTGGTCAATGAAGTCACAGAGTCTCTGTCACTTCCTCTGATTCTGTGCAATTATATACATTTTAAATATTAACTTTTCGCCTGCGACTTCGCCCGCGTTATATCGGATTTTCTGAGAGGAAATAAATACACTTTTTCTAGCGGTAGAAAACTGTGTTATGTTCTCACCCATGTCTTCAGCCAACCTTGTAACAAACTGCATTGAAACCAGACCAGCTGTTTTTATTAGATTTTCACGCAGGAATCATATATTTTCCCTTGAGAATTGCTATATCTTTCTCCAAGTCTCAGACTATACGTTTCATCAAAATCGGTTCAGTAGCTTATAAGGCTACTCATACCAAAACTTCCTCTAATTTAATTCCTTTAGGTTAATTCTTACAAATTTTAAATGTCGTATTTTTATATATAATACTTTATTGTACAATAAAAAAAAATAAACATTGTAGTTATTCATAGTGTACAAGGGCGGACTTATCTCTAAAAGCGATCTCTTCCAGCCAACCCAAATAGTGGTGCAAGACGTTAAAATTGCAGGGGTAATTAAGTGTTTAACCTGGTATTCAAATGTACACATCATTAAGCATATATATATACAAATACATACTTACACATAAATAAATATATACACATATATATATACATAAATACATACATACATATAATATAATAATTATATAATTTAATACAATTAATTAGACAGATAGTACTCTTTCAGAAGACATTTGAAAGATGTAAGGGATGGTCTCTCACGAATGGAAGCGGGCAAACTATTCCACAGCTTGGCAGCACGAACGGAAAAGGATTTTTGAAAAAATACGGAATTGGACTTAGGAATTTCAAGGACATTTTTAGTAACACAGGATCGCTTGGGGCGGGAGCTTTCGGCACAAAATTTAAAACGGGTTCGAAGGTAAGTTGGAAACTGGGGATAGTGGAGAATTTTGTACACAAGGGAAAGCATGTGTAGATTTCTACGCAAGCGAATAGGTAGCCACCCTAACTGCTTACGATAATCAGACACGTGGTCAAATTTACGCAGACTGAATATAAAGCGAATGGCTAAATTTTGAAGGCGCTCTAGCTTATTAAGTAGCTCTTCGGTTGCGTCTAAGTAACAGACATCAGCGTAGTCGAGAATAGGAAGTAAAAGGGACTGAGCCAGCATAACTTTAGTTTTGAACGGTAGGAAATATTGTAAGCGCTTGAGCAAGTGATATGAAAAATGCAAACGTTGACTCACATTATTAATATGAGCCGACCAAGACAAATTACCCTCATATACTTTATACTAATCAAAAACCTAAAATACAAGTTTGAAACTTAAATATGACTTTAAGAATAACGTATTTTTTGTACAAACTTTAAGCCCCTATTTAAACCCCTTACTGTACTTTTTTAGTGTTAAAACAGCCTAGTCCTTTCACATGCGCTAGACTATATTGATATCAAATTTCATATAAATCTTTTCAGTAGTTTTAACGTAAAAGTATGACAGACATACTGACAGAATTACTTCCGCATTTATGATAAGGTCTTCTTTGGCTGAAATATCTTCAAAAAACCACCTTATACTGTAAAGTCATAAAGTCATTAGGACCAACGGCTCAGGCTGAGTTTAATCGGAAGGTCAGTCCGGTCGAGCCGCCTCGATCGATCTGGCGTCTGACATAATCACCGTGGCATTTGGTTGCGGTATCCATAGAGATTGAAAAAGAAAAATTCAAGAATCCAATAGAAACATTTTGTTGCACTACTACTGCGTGAACCGAATAAATTCGTCATGAGCGTTTTCCATGCAAATATATAATCGACATTTATTACAAAAATTACAAAGAAACGCAGTCGAGCTTATTAGTTACCCTTCAAATAACCCTTATTATTTAAAACGGGTTATGTTAGGAAAAGGGCGATCTTCGGTTTCACTGCGTTAGACACCCGAAAAAGGTCTAACATTCGTCGACACCAATCCATAATTTCAACGGGATATATATTCCAGTTTCCTCCTGTTTTTAGTGTAATCAACGCTTCAAAGGGGCCGTTGCGGTTTTTGCCGCCGCTGCTTATTATCACCATGGAAATACAGGGCCCTTCGTTAATTTTAATAATGTTACTACCAAATTATTACATTACTCGTTTTTGCTTCGCTGGCTATTCCTTTATTGCAGTTCCGAGAAAAATAGCAGATATTATGAGCTTTTGCAACAAAAGAAATTGTCGCGTGCTTCTAGCTGGCTCAGCCGACTACAGTGACGCCCAACGTGGGACCATTGTAGCCTTGATAAATAATATATTTTAAAGTTACATAAAGCTCTTGCTAAATTATCCATGGCATTAAGAAACTCATTTAATATGTGTATATATTGTTTAAATATATGTAATTTAATCAATAAATTACCTGATTCTGTTAAGAACGAAAATAATTATTTGAACGAATAATTAAAGCATAGCTTTTAAAGTGTTGCTTTTACAACTTAATAGAGTGCTTACAATCGGAAATATTTGGTATTTGATTATAATTTTACGAGACCGTCATCTCACAGAAGGAGGCAGCGGAGAGGCGGGAGGAGGACGTCGAGGCCGCTCCTCTCCGCCGCAGACGGATAGGTAGGAGAAGGCGGGCACAGGCGGTGTCTTGGCGTTGGCTCGACCAGACCTAGGTCGAGCCGGCCCTGGAGCACATGGCGGTAGAATCGCGAAAGCGCACTCCGCCAAATACCCCACATGGGCCTAGAGAACTCAGGGGGGTTTTAGTGGGTAGGCCGGTCCTGTCAGACCGGAGAGCCCCACACACGGCCGCACCTCGCCAGCGCGGTGTCAAGGTGCATAATGCATTTCTCCTCTAAAAAAATCTGCAATTGCTGGGCGCAGTCCCAGCTACTCACTTCGTTACGGATACAAAAAAGTTAACACAATGACTGATATAGAAGAGGCCTCTCTTGTCAAGTGTAAGAAGGTTGTTATAGGCTGGCTACTTGTGATACTACTCACTCACTTGTGATGAAATAGAAAACTATTGCTTCAATATAAATCTTGGATACCTCACACAACTGTATGCACTCCTGATTCATTTATGTATTATATATGTACACACCACACACTCTCGGTTACTCATACTGTTTCATATATTCACATAATCGACACACACATACATACGCATTTTGCGTAGAGATACAAGTGATAGTCAAAATTGAAAAATTGTTAATTAATTAAGTTTGATAACCTATATCATATTGTCGTCAAACTAGGAAAGTTTTGGAAGTCTTATATAAGAAGTATTGTAAGCACCCGCGGGACTCAAGATACAGGCTTTTGTCTAGTTTCAGTCCCGCTGGTACCTGATTTAAAAGCCCATTCTTTTGCAATATTGACATAACAATATTGCTTATAACTAGAGATCGGATAATCGGATGCATATTTACCTAAAGTTAGCTTAAGACAAAGTATGGAAACGGCTTTATATTGTTTTGTTAAATTTAATTGATTATTTATTGTTTTAGTCAAACTAGCTCACTACTTTCGTATAACACTCTTCATGTAATAAATCGTACATTCATAAATCGCACGGGGAACTGAACCTAAACTTCATGTAAATACGTATGCATAGTTGTATAAATGAACCCGGAGTCTCGGTCTTTTGAAAATAAATACCACGTGCTAATTTAGTAATTTTCAAACAATATCACTACGTTAAATTTGCAGTCCCGTATTTTCCCGGGATTTTTATTTAACAAAATGTATTTTAAAAAGCCGCTTCCATAATTCGTGAGCCATTAAATATGTATCCGATTATCCGATCTCTACTTATAATATTAATTTCAAAAAAACAATAACTTAAATTATTTCTTTTGGGAAAGCAACATGATTTTATTGTCTAATTCTCGACCGCTTTTTCATTGTATTTTTTTCATTGGGTTCTCTATATTATACTATTCATTGTATTTATTTGGTACACAGGCATCACTTGTTCACTTGTTTACTCAACAATTCTGTTATTCATGGTTTATTCCACGGTTAATATTGATGTGGTTGATATAGTATTATATATTATCTTTTTATTTTACATTTTCATTTAGTTTTCTTCCTGTTCTCATCCTCTGGGAAGCAGAATACCAGTGCTTTGCTTTTGAAGCATAATCAGTCGCTGAGCTATCGCTTTTTTGTATCTCTGCAGCACGCATGTATTGAATCATTATTTAGTTATAAGTATGTAGTAACATGGACTGAGGTGAGTTGGTTGCTGGTTCTATACGTATTTAACTCATCAGAAGTTAGCAATCCATCATTTCCTCGTTAGTTATACAATACTTTCCATCATAAGTTTTGCACTTTGCACATTCATCATTTATTATTACAAAATAATTCCATATTACACTAATAAACTTCTTTGTAGTCATTTTTTTAAATTATGTACCAATACCAAACAAGCGTTATCTATGCTGCCCCGTGTCACATTAGAGTAAAACAAAACAAAAAAAAGACTCGTCGCGCAATGCAAGTCGAAATATGTTTCAACTCAACGCACTGACACCGATTGTGTTAGAAAGTAAGATCCCTGTTCGTATCCATATCTGCGGATCTTGACACCAAATATCCGTATTCAAATCTGTATCCGCGGATCTAGATTTTTGACGATCCAGCACAACACTAGTAAAGATACAATTTGGTAAACCAAACGATATGATATGGTTTTATGCTCGCTATAAAACCAAATTTCTGTTCACAATGAAAATGAAATCTCAAGCTGCTCACAGCCACGTTCGCTAACTGACGTCCATATACAATCCTTGGCACGCTTCCTGGACACCTCGGATCGAACAGGACACAATTGCTCTATCAATATTTACTTTCCTCTGCTAATAACGTGCGAGGTACAGTTAGTGGAAACAACGATATTTTTTAGACTAATTTTTTCCCCCGACCCCACCCAACCAAATCCGTTTACAATCAAATCTACATATGTATATTTGGAACAAATTATTAATGTTGTTGAAATTAAATATATTTTCACCCCCATTAGGATACATTTTTACAAACTTCGAATTTCGTATTTAATTATAACTAATCCAAAGTATTCATACTTCAACCTCTTACATTCCTTTTTCGCATTAAAATGTCTAAATCCTTTCTTACCCTCTAGACCAGTGAATCCCAAAGTGAATCTATATCGACCCAAAAAAATTGGGGGTCCATGAAATGATAATGGCAGTCCACGATATTGGATTTCAATAAACACTGATAGTACCTACATATTAGCATTATACTATCTTGTAATATAAAGACATACATTATTAAAAAAATACCTATGAAGTAAAAAAGTTAGAGAGGTGGTCTCTGCCTACCCCATTGGGAACAAGGCGTGACATATATGTATGTATGTATGTAAAAAAAATATTATATTTATTTAGCAGGTAAGTAGCTCAATATTGATTATTGGGTATATTATATTTAATTCTAAACTTTATTTAACGTTATATTATTATTAAAATGGATAAAATATAAACACAAACATAACATAAAAAATAACTTTTGACTAAGCACTTGCGAGCGCGACAGTCCGCGGTGTGGATTTCTCTGGTTCATTTCCGCGCGAACTACTAACTCCAATACAAAAGTGTTGGCGATATTGTCCACGCTGAACTAAGCAACGGAATGACAGTTCACACCAGGCGGAAAACAAGAAATAGTTATTGTCGGACCACTGCTTGTAACATTAATTTATACTCATTACTTTTACGTCAGAATGAAATATATAGGAATATATAAGAAAATTGCATATAAGGACGCGAGATATCGAAACCGCTTCTGCCCGCGGCTTCGCCCGCGTGGAATTCGGGGTTGGGTCTATAGAGGGTTAATGGTTTTGCCACGACTACATATGCGCGGAAGTCGGTTTATGGCGCGAAGATTTTATCGCGCTTCCCGTGGGACTATCCGTTTTTCCGAGATAAAAAATACCGCAAAACCTTGCTCAAGAATCACTCTATCTATTGATGAAAACCGCATGAAAATCTGTGCAGTAGTTTTTGAGCGAAGCCTTTATTACGCATCCCGTGGGATCTGACAATTTTTCCGGGATAAAAAGTATACTATGTTACTCTCCATCCCTTCAAATATCTCCATGTAAAAAATCACGTCAATTCGTTGCTCCGTTTTGCCGTGAAAGACGGACAAACAGACATACACACTTTCCTATTTATAATATTAGTATGGATTTATAGCGACGGGCGATAGGGTTATCGCCCGCTGGTGGGACATTTAATGCATTAAATTACCCATCAATGCTGCTCATGTCTGCTTGTGGTGAGTTGCGACACCGTTGGTTCTGATATGCTTCAGGGAGCGTATGCCACCCACCTCATTCTTGTTTTAGCCGGCCTGACAGCGTGAAGTCGCAAGAGCAACTCCTCGAGGGTGAAAGTGTAATAATATCATAACGCCGACGGCGCCGGCGTCTCGATCGCTGTCGCAGACACACCTCTCTACACCCTTAGCCATTCACACCAATGTTACTTCCATCTTACCAATATTGGTCTGCTTTTTGGGGGCCCATTTAGTGAGTGGCGCGTCACCATCTGCTATATTTAAAACTTTTGAAAGTCTTTGACAAGGCACGTGACTGGAGTCTCTTCGGGACAAGTGATATAAGCGACAATAATAGTTTGTTTTTTTTCGATTTTGATGGCAATGAGAACCGGGCTATGGCAGAGACTCTAGTCATATGCGTTCTCAAACCCCCCTAATTGATTTAAATATAACAGATGGTGACTCGCCGCTCACTAAATGGGCCCCTCAAAAAAGCAGAATATTGGTGCGAAAGGAGCAAAATTGGTGTAAATGGCTGAAAAAATAAATATAATAATAATAATGTACACCCACATTATTATTATTATTATTCAAAACTTTTGTGTTTCTCCCATCTTGGTGGGGTGTTAAGAAGCACGGGCCGAAGCCAAGTGCGTTAAATTAAACTTAAGAACTAACTATTTAAAAAATTGCGGGTAAGGCGGCATGTATTTAAAATAACTGCTTTTTGTAGAAGAAGGTATGTTGACGGGCTGATCTTTAATGTGTTGAGACCATTATGAAGGGTTTTTGGAATAATTTCTCGGTGAATTTTGCATATAAAAGATCTAGGTAACCACGAATTTTAGTATACAAATGTGTTATATATAGATATGTGCGCCAGATGAACTCGTTCATCTCTCTTGTCCATCTCATTTGTGCGCGAACTTGGCCAGTGGTGGGTGCAGGGTTGTCGGCTGCTGTCTCCTGCACAGCATTCACGGCTGCAGAACTGATAGAATTAGGTGAGGTAACGGAAGTGGAGTCGTTGTTATAGTTGAGACAGGAGAGGGGGGAAGAAGGAAGTGAAGGAAATAGAGAAATAGAGGAGGATGGTCTGCTGTAGTATTGTTCGGGTGACCCGGTAGGAGCCCGCTGACTCAACTCACTACCACCGATGGTTCGTATGCTGGAACGTCCAGCATCGGCTCCAGGCGTGCCCCGGCGATCGCCCCCGAGTAGCGATCCTATACGTAATCTTTTCTTGGCTCTCGTCTCCATGTCGTCGGTGGGTTACTATGGCCACGTTAACCGCCCAGTAATATGATTTGTGCGTTGCCCGCCCCCCACGTGATCTGGTGTTCGATCGGGACGTGTGGATAGATTTTAGGGGGCTTATTATTATTATTATTTCTAAACTTTATCTCCCAAGTGAATGGTGCATTTACCATTTCTGCGGGCAGTGTGCCAAGCAAGAAATAGGAGGAGTTTATTGGGGTTATTGTAAGAAAACATCTGTCTAGAAAGACAGGAATTTTCTCACAATTCTACAGGTGTTCAATGTCGCTGCTTTCTTCAAGAGGATGTATGTTGATTTCTGTATGCATAATGATTCCAAGTATCTATGACAAATGCAATGAGAGTGTTTTATTGAGCAATAATCCCAGTATAACTTAATCTAATCCGATTCGTTTATTTAGTATTATTATAAATACCATTTAAATGACACAATAAATAATGTTCGACTAAGCAATTATGAGCACGACTGCCCTCAGTGTAGATTATTTCAGTTCGTTACCGCGCAAACTGTAAACTCCGATACAAATGAAAAGTGTCCGTGACAATATCCAGCCTCCCAGCTAGACTTTAATAGGATACTCCGGGAGCGAAACCGGAACTCGTTAATTAATGGAGTCAGACATTTTTCGAAGCTCCATTGCTAAGTGGAGGCTAATAATGGCGGAGTGTGACGCCATGTTGCGTGCTCAAATATTAGTTACCTACCCTCAGTTTTTAGATTCGACTTTTTTGTTTTGTACAATGTGTGGGTATAATCGTATAATTTCTAGTGTGATTTTCTTTTTCTCACATAATTGTATATTTTTAGTTCCGTAGCCGAATGGCATAAAACGGAACCCTTATGGATTCGTCATGTCTGTCCGTCCGTATGTCACAACCACTTTTTTCCGTAACTATAAGAGCTATACTATAGAAACTTGGTAAGTAGATGAACCGCATTAATATTTTCATACAAATATAGAAAAAAAAAACAATAAATTTTTGGGGTTCCCCATATTTAGACCTGAACCTCTATTTTTTTTCATCTAACCCATACGTGTGGGATATCTATGGATAGGTCTTCAAAAATGATATTGAGGTTTCTAATATATATTTTTTCTAAACTGAATAGTTTGCGCGAGAGACGCTTCCAAAGTGAAAAAATGTGTATGCCGTCCCCCCCGCTATTAACATCATTTTTAAAACATTTGTAAAACATTTTTTTAATCATTTGTTTTAACATTGTTTCGGCAATAGGATTCACGCATACCGAGCTTAATTTATTCCTATACTTATGTACTATTTATTTAAATAAACATTTTTTCATTCGCTATAACGGGACATTCACTGTTAACGGCTCCCCGCCTATTACTATATTATACAGAAGTAAACTTTGTGTGTTTGTTTATTTGTTAAATTATAAGGGGTAGTCTCGGGATCTACAGAACCGATTTTCAAAATTATTGCTGAGTGGCATAGGTCATATAAACCGAAAAGTAAAAAGGCTTTTACAAAGTAAATCGGAGAAAAAACAGGCGGCAGACGGCACGCGATGGCTTCGGATTTAATTCGGTTCGCGTTCGTGATCGCTTCGCGGATTATTAATATTATGTCCAACGAAGTGGGCACCAGTCAGCTAGTGTATATATATATAGGTATTGTTCTAAGTTTATATTAGCATATGTTTTTAATGTCTTTTATACTATCTACCTCTTTATATCTCCGCTTCGCCTGAAGGTCGATTGGTAGAAAATGCCTAAGGCATTTAGTCCGCCATTGTACACTTGTACATAAAGTTGAAATAAATAAATAGCGAATAGTGTGTAAATATACAAGTCTTCAAGCAAATCATTTAATTGTTTTCTTAAAAAAATCTTGTAGTGCTCACCATTTAAGTTGTCGGGGAGAAAGTGTGGTCCAATCAAATGGTTTGATATTATGCCCATCCACACATTTACGCTGAATCTTCTTTGAGATCCTCTTGGTCGCTTCTTATTGGGATTTCCCTGTTGTTTCGGGGCCCAATAATGAGCGTTATGGTAATTAGTGATCCCATCTTTGTCAAATTTAGACTCGTCTGTCCACAAGATGTTTTTTGTAACATAATTGATAAATTTTACATTAATTTCACTACTCCTTTTAGGACTTTTACCAAAGATTATTCCAAGAAATCTAATAGCAGCCTACCTTGTTATACCTTGTTGAATAGCTAATGAAACGTAGATATTTTTAAAGGTGCCTGCAGCTTACGTGTCATAGATTTTTTTTTTACTATTGCTGGTTGAAGTTTGATTTGCACTGATTTTTGTTTGATGCTATACTTATCAATCTTCTATCTACAACCTATTTAGTTGAGGTAACTCTATTTTTATTTTGCATTATGATGAACAAACTAATCTGCTACACAAAAATAGTATAAAACTAAATATTTGAACTATAATAAACAAAAAAATGGGCCAATAGACAAAAATCGGACATTTTTTCAAAAAAGTCTTTAAAGCCTTATAACTTGAAAAGGGTTAAGTTGAGGGGCGGGGTTCCAAGGGGAAATCTGTCAGAAATGGTGGGAATCACGACCCCCTAACGGGGTTCGCACGACTTACCAGGTAACCCTGTATAACATGACGAAAAGTGTCCTGCGCAGACGAAATCGCAGACGCCAGCGAGTTTTAATACCTACTTGAAGTTTGAGAGGAAGGCTGGAGTGATAATGAAGGAATTAAGAAGTACTGATAAAAACCATAAAAATCAATTAAGAGAAGGGATTCCCAAAGTGGTCTCTATTGACCTCCAGGGGTCTATGACAACCAGAAAGGAGTCTACGTCAGCGAAAAAACAATTTGGGGTCCATCAAACAAAAATGGGGGTCCACGATAATGGATTTCAACATACACTGCTAGTACCTATTTACATACATTAGACTATCTTCTAATAGAAGACTAATACATTAGGAAGATCCACGCTATTATTAAGAGAATGACGTAACTTTTTACAAAACTAATATTTAATACTACCTCTGTTGACAAATGATTGTCTCATTTGAAACATTTTGCCAACTTAACAATATAAGCTGTCAATTTGACATTTGTGTATGAACCGTACGCAGAGTAGAATCATAGAATAATTTTGGATAAGTAAAAATTCATTTTATAATAATTTCACCAATAACCATCAGTGTCTGAAATTTGGTAATTTTTGACGCTATACAAAAATAAGCCGCTGCTATTTTCTACGCGGTGCAAATAGCCTTAAATTATGAAAATCCAACAATCTGAAGTAAAGTCAAAAAATTTAAGAAACGAGAAGAGAAATGCCATTTTGCAAACACTTCTAGTGCGATCTAACGATAACTACCAACTAGCACATATTGAGAAAGAAGCATGCGCAGAAAGAATCAACTTCCAGAAACATTAACATGTAATTTGGAAGCAATAAAAATTGCTCGCAATATATTATGAGATATTTAAAATAATATAAGAACACAGTTTGTAATAAAATATTTGTTTCATAAATAAAAAAGTTGTCTAAGCGAAATTGAAACTAACGAGACAATCATTTTTGAACAAAAATTTTCACCAAAACGGACAATCTTTTTTGAACGGAGGTAGTAGAAAACTATGGAGGGTAATTTGAAAAACATGTGTTCACTCGTCGACTAAGTAAATAAGAAGTGAAGTCGCCACGAAGCCGCCGAGCTCGCTCGGATAAATTCGGCTGCTGTCGAACGCACGAACGCTACATAGCACACGCAGCGCCATCTGTTTTTCGTCAGCGATAACACGCGAAAATGACGGACAGCAATGCCCGGGTCAATAGTTTGCACTCGCTTTTATACCCTCCGTAGATATTTTTTTTTTCATATCTTCTACATTTCATATCTAATACATTATTTATAAAACTACCTATGAAATAAAAAAATATTATATTCCTCCTCCTCCTTGCGTTGATACCCCAGTTACTGAGGGTCGTGATCTCTCTTGTTGAGCACCTTGCTCATGATTATTGACCGCCACTGGTGGCGATCTGCGGCAGTGTGGAACGCGTTGTGGACAGTGGATTCCAGTGTGGTGCGTATCTGGTCTGTCCAACGTATAGGGCTTCTTCCTCTCGGTCTATTTCCTTCGACTTTGCCTGTGACTACAAGTTTCTCGAGGTTGTCATTTCCCTTCCTAGCAATGTGCCGAAATACTCGAGTACCTTTCGCAGGCATGAGGTGGATAGCCTGGTTTGCACTTTGAGTTCCCTTAAGATGGATACGTTGGTACGGTGAGCTGTCCAAGGAATGCTTAACATTTTCTCCAGCACCACATCTCGAAGGTGTCAATACGCTCTCGGTCAGCTTTTTTAATAGTCCACGTTTCAGCGCCGTATGCAAATATGGAGAATACGAGAGCACGTACAAGTTTGGTCTTGATGTTGCGGGAAATGCTTCTGTCCTTCCATATTCTTTGCAGCTGCGTCATAGCGGTTTTAGCCACACCGATCCTTCTCCGGATTTCGTATTCACAGGACCCCTTGTTAGAGATGCTAGAGCCCAGGTAGATGAAATTGTCAACGATTTCTAAATCAATAGTTCCGGTGAGCTCTAATTTACCCGATCTATCAATCAATCATCAAATATTATATTATGTTTATAAAATTTTGTAGGTTGTAGAATTGAAACTCTGTGCAAGACGAAAAACCTACAGTTCTCGCCTCTAAAATAATTTTCAAGGCTGTATTTGCCATTTGTGGTAACAACATAAGAACATCATGTTTTTGTCAGAATGTACATGGAATTCTACTGTGTACATATGTGTATTCAGGTGAATCATTTAAATGTTATCAACTCACGTTTATTACAATGTCATTAATATATTTATTTACATGAATGTATATTTTTTTAGTTCATATGTCTAACTATAACTATTTAATTTAAGTATAAGGATAAACTGTTTATTATTATTGTAGCTTATATCACGCGTCTTTATAAGACCATGGTTTTTTATAAGGATGATGCAGATCCAACGCGTAGAGGCCATTTAAGCGAAATTTGGGTCTAATCTCTATCTGCACCATGAAAAATGCAGCTAGAGACTATACCCAGTTAGATGCACAGAAAATATTGTCATTAATGGTCAAAACGTTTGTGAACTATTGCATTTCGATTTTGATGGTAATGAAAACCAGATCACGGAAGAGACTTCAGTCCTTACCAAAGCCTTCTAATTAAATATGGCAGGTGATGACTCGCCGCCCACTAAAGGGCCCCCCAAAAAAGCAGACCAATATTGGTGTGAAGAGAGCAACATTACAGTATTATGACATTAATACACTTCCACCCTTCGAGCTAAGTGCCCTGAAGCACATCGGTACCCTCGGTGACGCAACTCACCGACAGCTCACCACAAGGTGTCCTGAAGGAGACTGACTGCACTGAAGGGGCATTTATGGTTAAGGGGCATTAAATGCCCCTCCAGCGGCCGATGCAGCATGATCAAAGTATATTATGACCAGCTCAGGAGTATGAAAAATAATTGTACAAAGTTTCGTTAAAAGTTTCGAGTAGTTTTTGTTTCTATAACGGTTATACAGACAGGCAGACAGACAGACAAACATTTTACTGATTGCATTTTTGGCATCAGTATCGATCCCTAATCAACCCCTGATAGTTATTTTGGAAATATATTTAATGTACAGAAGATGTGGAAGATGTGTCCAATCTCAGTGTCACCCAAAGGGCAATGGAGAGGGCTATGCTCGGAGCGTCTCAGCATGATAGTATCAGAAATGATGAAATTCGCTTAGCCCTTAGCGAACGCTATGTGGCATTGTTGAGGGCACATAAGACGGCACTGGGGTGGAAAGGTTCTCTAGTAGCAAACATATGCCGGAAATCGCATCTTTGTAGGCATCCCACTAGATGGGCAGACGATTTGATGAGGAACGCAGGAAGGTGTTGGATGCTAGCAGCGCTGGATCGGCTGATATAGAGATCCTTGGGGAGATTTGGGAGATTGAGGATGTTGATGATGATGATTATGATGAAAAAAATAATGATAATAATTATGATTAGGATTACGATGATGATGATGATGATAAAGGTGATGTTGGTGGTGGTGATAATGACGATTATGATAACGATTGTAATGTAATTACCAGTGATAATTATTGTAATGGTCATTGCGATAATTATGAAGATAATAATAATGATGATGATTATGACGATGATGATAATTATTAGAGATGCACCGAATATTCGATCACCGGTATCCGGCTTATTCGGCCCTTTTTTACTGTTCGACCGGATACCGGATAGTAAAATTGGTAGATTTTATAAATGGAATCTAAATAAAGACACAGTTGTAATTGAAGCTTTTTATTATTTTAAACAACTTTAACTTAATTATTTAAAGTAACTTGGTGATAATACTGATAGTTAAAAAATTAACTTATTTGTAACTAGCGATAATAATATTAATTAATTTTATATTGAAAATCCACCAAAGGTAAATTATGATGTATAAAAACAAAATTTTCAGCATTTTTAAGAAGCAAACGATTCCTCTTGTTTTCATATATAAACCCAGCCTCTGAAAACAGTCTCTCGCTGTACACACTGCTACATGGAGAAGAGAGATGAATTTGGCCAAATTTAACCAAAATCCGGAATTGTTTGGCGTTTGCTGCCCCCCATGCGTAAGGGTTACTTTGTCGATCAAGACGAACCATTTTTAAGTAAATGTCAAGTTCATTGGCACTATTATCAGAGTCTTCAGTTTGATTGTTATCTTTGGCAACTTCATTAAAACAGTCCCAAAATGAATCATGAACGCTCATGCCACTGCCTACTCTTTTCTTCAATGGACGTGATTTGCCTCTACTGCTCCTCTACTAATGCCTCTACTAATGCATCCTCATCACTGCAACTCAGTTTTAGACCCTCCAATAAGAGGCTTTGGCGAGACTCTCTATTGCCAAGAAGTGCTGTGACCGCGCGAACGTTCACTACGAAACATGTCAAAACCTGCACAGCGAGCGACGCGCAGGCGGCGTGGCGGTACACGACACGCACCTACGAAACTCAAAATGTAGGTATCACACCGCTGGCCGAATATTCGGCGGCCGGATACCGAATACGGATTTTTACCGTGGGAGAGCCAAGCTTCGGCACGAGTCGGGCCGGCTCGACCGGAGTAATACCACGGCCTCACAGAAAACCGGCGTAAAATAGTGCTTGCGCTGTGTTTCGCCGAGTGAGTGAGGGTACCGGAGGCCCACCCCCCCTTCCCCCCTTATTCCCTTTTAAAAGGCCGGCAATGCATCTGTGATCCTCTGGTGTTGCGTGTGTCCATGGGCAACGGTTATCGCTTACCATCAGGTGATCCGTTTACTCGTTTACTGCCCTATCCTATAAATAATAAAGAATATTCGGCTAGTCAGGCCGAATATCTGGTATCCGGCCAAACAACTATTCGTTGCATCTCTAATAATTATGATATCATTAGTAATGATCATAATTGATGCTCTGTCAAGCAGACTTAGCTCAGCTGCGTATGCTGTTAAAAAAATAAGGCTTCTAGCTGATGTTGAAACAGCAAGGTTAGTTTACTTTAGTTATTTTCATAGTGTAATGTCTTATGGCATTTTGTTATGGGGATCAGCTGCCACCATTGAAAGTATTTTTATACTACAGAAAAGAGCAATTAGAGCTATATATAATTTAAGACCAAGGGATTCCCTTAGGGATGAGTTTAAAGAAATTAACATTTTAACATTGGCGGGGCAGTACATCTATGAAAATATAATCTATGTACACAAATATTACAAAAATTTCATTAAGAATAGCGATGTTCATAAATTAAATACAAGAAATAAAAATAAGCTTGCTGTTCCAAATTTTAGATTACATAAAACACAAAACTCATTCTTGGGGAAATGTATAACTTTTTATAACAAGTTACCACACAATATTGTTAATCTACCTTTTAATAAACTAAAAACTCGAGTAAAAAAAACTATAATGGGCAAAGGATATTATCGAGTCCAGGATTACTTGGATGATCGAAGTGTCTGGGACTAAAAAACCCTCGCTCGTTGAAATAAACAAATTGTTAATAAATTCTTAGGTAACTGTGTAACATAATAATATGTATATTTAACTATATAATTACACTTTTGTTACTTGTATCATAATAAATGATTTCTAGTTCTTAAATGATTGTATGCGCGTGTCCTGCGGTTGTTTTGTTTTTCTTTTAGTTGTGATAATTTACACGGGTACCTGCTTTTGGTAATTTGTATCCTTTTGTGGCTTAAGGGTATTCATACTCTCATTAAAATCTCTTCGGCAGTGTCGTGTGAGGCGGGTCGTTACGCTCCCTAAAACATGGTTGAGCGAAGCGATGGCTGGTTCATGCGTCATGCTCGTGAACGGGTGCTGCCAGCGGAGATGAGTCTGCTCTTTGCTATACTGGGTACTACTCGTATTTATTATAATTTTAATTTAACATTATATTCTTTTAAAACTGTATGACACGGCATTCCTAATATAGGCATGTTTTCAAATTATATTTTTATTAATTATATTATGTAATGGAAAGTGACTTCATGAATTATCAATATTGAAGTCATTTTCCAAATTGACGACTCTGTATCTATTTAATACAGGGAAAAAAACAGCCTTTGCTGACATTCTTGCCGGTTCTTCTCAGTACAAGGTCTCCCGCCGTAGATTTGCGAACCGATGGCGTAGCTTTTCGACTTTCACAAGTGCTTGTAACAGCCCAAACTGAATAAATGATTTTGAATTTTGAATAATGATATGATGATGATGATAATTATTATAACGCCGATAATAATGAGCAAGCGAGTAAGTAGTCATTTATCGTGTTTATAGAACAATGAATAATAACGTACGTTCGTAAAATCCACAATATTATGAATAAATTATAAACTGGAATGTTTCTGTTTGAACAAGTGCAATGCAAACACTAAAATAGTTTCATTCGAGAAACTTCGACCACCCATTTCGATGGCTGCATCTATACTTATTATTTATTTCACAGACTACCTATTCTAGATACTTCGTGCCTTGTACAATAGCGTAGATGACTACAACTAAATATGCCAATTTTTATTATATAATTTTCAAAGTTGAGCAATTTTTATCTCATGAACATGAGTCAATATAGAAATTTCACTTTAATTTTGTATTAATATTGCTTTTAGATTTCTAAAAAATGTACAATTATTTTTTACATAATTCTAATGAAACGAATACCGAATACAATACATTCTCTCGATCAAAATATATTATAGAGTACTAGCTTTCTACCCGCGGCTTCGCCCGCGTGGATATCGGGATTGGGTCTATAGAGGGTTAAGGGTCATAGCTTTTGCCCACGGCCACATATGCGCGGAAGTCGGTTTATGGCGCGAAGGTTTTATCGCGCTTCCTGTGGGACTATCCGTTTTTCCGAGATAAAAAATACCGCAAAACCTGGCTCAAGAATTTTCACTCTATCTATTGACGAAAACCGCATGAAAATCTGTGCAGTAGTTTTTGAGCGAAGCCTTTATTGCGCATCCCGTGGGATCTGTCGATTGTTCCGGGATAAAAAGTAGCCTATGTTACTCTCCATCCCTTCAACTATCTCCACGTAAAATCACGTTATTTTGTACCTTGTTTTAAACGACACACTGCGCCATCTACAATCCATCCATCAAGCAAACAATATTTTTGTTTTTCCTCGGGAAAATCAATTTTTTCCAGGATAAAAAGTACCCTATTATTTAATCAGGACTTTTGTCTTTACGTCTGCAAAATTTCAAAGCAATCGGTTCAGTAGTTACGGCGTGAAAGCGGAACAAACAAACTGACTTTCCTATTTATAATATTAGTAAGAATTATCAAAGTTGACCAATTTTTATCTCATGAACGTAAGCCAATATAGAAATATCACTTTAATTTTGTGTTAATATTGCTTTTAGATTTCTAAAAAATGCACAATGATTATTTACGTAATTCTAATGAAACGAATACCGAGTACATTACATTCTCTCGATCAAAATATATTATGGAGTATTCCTACTGGGGAAACCACGCTAAAATATTTGATACCCATATTGTAGAAGTGCATTAAAAATAATTGGTCCGCCATATTGGATACGCCGCCATGTTGGATTTAGAATGACGTCACACAGTTAATCATGCATTGTCATCCGAACTAAACGTGTATACCAAATTTCAGTTCGATCGGAAACCGGGAAGTGGATCAAATTTAAGTTGCAAGATTTGATTACAGAACGACAGACAACGGGACAGGTGAAAGTAAATAAAAGCTTGTAAAAAGCGCCGTGTACACTAATCTCAGAGGTGGTGCGGAAATGTGTGCATATAGTCGAAAATACGACTTTCCTGCGGTCTAAAGTCACGATAACTCGAAAGCGATGCTTTGTAGAAGAAAAGTGATCAAATCTTTTTTGTAGAAAATTTTACGATCTACAAACTTTGTCTAAATTATTTTTCGATAGCTCTCGTTGTTTCAGAGATATATGCAAAAAACGCAAATTTGACCTCAAATGAAAAACAACACACAAGCGGGATCGATGGGGACTTTTGCCATATCATTTGTAATGACGTATCCAAGGCCTGCACAAACATCCAGCTTGTTGGGAAATAATACAAACTGGAATCATAATTTAGTGTATTTTGACTGGACTATAAATAATAATATATCAAAATTAAATAATATTTGTATGTACAATTAAAATACAAGTCAATACATATTAAAATAATAAATAATTTACACTGTTTTTGAAAAGAGCGGGGTTCTTTATATAAGACATTTCGATACTCAATCTTTTTACAAGCTTTTACATTAGCTTCACTTGTAACTATGTAAGAAAATCTTGGAATCTTAATTTGACCCACTTTCCGGTCTCCGATTGAGCTAAATTTTGCATGCACGTTAAAGTCGGATGACAATGCATGGTTATGTGTGTGACGTCATTCTAAATCCAACATGGCGGCATTACCAAGATGGCGGACCAATTATTTTTAATGCACCCCTACAATATGGGTATCAAATGAAAGGGTTTGCTGAGCTTGGTTTTTTAGTCCGAATATCATCAAATACATAGTATAAAACAAAGTCGCTTTCGCTGTATGGCCGTATGTATGCTTAGATCTTTAAAACTACGCAACGGATTTTGACGCGGTTTTTTTTAATAGATAGAGTGATTCTTAAGGAAGGTTTGTATGTATAATAAATGCATAATATAGTAGCTTTCGCTGTATGTCCGTATGTATGCTTAGATCTTTAAAACTACGCAACGGATTTTGACGCGGTTTTTTTTAATAGATAGAGTGATTCTTAAGGAAGGTTTGTATGTATAATAAATGCATAATATAGTAGAGAAACACTGATAAATTTAAAGGTTTCTAATGTGATGTCGTAAATAAGCACGTTTTTTTGCGCTTATATTGCAAACGCTGGCTGAACCCTACGAGATAGACCAAAATAATGTACTACAGTATTGTACAACTTACAAAAATCCACAAAAAAGTCCGCGATGGTATATGTCTATCTCTTAGGGATAACCCACCATAACCATTTTTTCACTGCACTCGTGCGAAGCCGGGGCGGGTCGCTAGTAAATTATAAGTAAAAAAAAATTCTTAAATACAAGTTTTTATTAAATGCCCTAAAAAGAACAAAATAAACTTTTACATATTAAAGCTTGTCGTTAAAAGTATTCTATAAGTAAGTAAATCTCGCGACTAGCTTTTAATAAAAGCTTGTATTAAAATTTCTTTCTTACTTTCAATTTTAGACTCTGCAGTCGCAGTAGACGATTTTGTGAATCTAATAGGTGGAGGAATATTATTGCAACATTTTGTCGCGTGGTATCAAATGCTGCCAGTAAATGCGGGCTTATACTAAGAGGTGGTCGTAAAAATCTGGATTTGAAACAATCCTCTTTGTTAAATATTATTAATAAATTCACCATAATATACGAGTACGCTACAAATATGTAATCAATATTATGTAACAGATACTATATATAGACTATGTAATACTATATATGTAGACAAAATGAACGTATATATCTCACCTATATTATAAACGCAATTTTTGTATGGGTTTTAATTAGAGATGGGCCGAATATTCGGTAAATATTCGGTATTCGGCATATTCGGCAACTTTTTCAGTATTCGTATTCGGCCGAATAGTTCGGTTACATTGCCGAATAATTACCGAATAAACAAAGTAAATAACGAGTGTAGGTTGTTTCGTAATTTGTCGGTTTGACATCCTATACCAGCATTCTCAGTAAGCAACTAACAAAAAGATATAAATATGCGTCAAAATAATGCGTACATATAATAAATATTTTGTAATAAACCGTATAGCTTAAGTCAGAAAACCAAAATTGTATTATTAATTAGCTTTAGCATTTGCATGCTCTAAATGATAAGAAAATTAGGATTAGGAACGATAGGTAACGTAAGTAACTATTAAATTAATAATCAGTCTAAAGTTTTAAACTAAACATCGGTTTTAAACATATAATCTAAATTACGAGTAACAGTCTTCTTTCAATAAAGAAATAAATTAAATAAAAATTAGTGTTTCTTCTTTCACTAAAATAAAACATAATCTCTTTTTAAACGATCGAAAAGAATTTAAAATATTTAAATTGAAAAAGCTACCAAAAGTTTAGTCCTATTTAGTTAGTTTGGCTGGGCTCCACCGCACTTAGCCTCACGATTGGGCCATTGTGCGTAGTCCTATTTATTTATAATTATAATTTAATCAGGCATAAGACGGTTACCTACGCTTTTTTTTTCATAAACATTCCCAGCTTCCGAGAAAAGTCGTTCACTATACACTGAAGACCCAGGCGCTGCCAAGTATATTTTAGCTATGTTTGCCATTAAGGGATATTTTATTTTATTTTTTGTCCACCATTCAAAAGGACTTTTATCTCGCTGTAGAAGGTTCTCCTGTAAATATTTGTCCAGTTCAGTTGCAACAGGACTTTTTAAATTATCGGTCGATATCGCTGGTAGCTTTGTTGAGATGTTGAAGCAACTTCTTCAAAACATCTCCAAACATCTGCATGAGTAGAATTTGAAACAGTCTGAGCCACCCGATTATTGTCATCGTCTTCGTCAGTACTCTCATCATCACCGTTTCTCAATGCCTCGGCTTAAAATGGCTGAGTACCTGTATAACCGAACCGAATTCGGCCGAATATTCGGTTCGGTAAGAGCTGAACCGAATGTTCGGCCGAATATTCGTATTCGGCCCGTTTCTAGTTTTAATGAAACATTACCATAATTTCTTTTTTCTTTCTTGCTTTCACCTGCTTTCTTTAGTCAAAAGACGGGAAGTAGCAGATGTAATATACCTTTTGAAAATTCTACAAGGAAAAATTGACTCTCCTGAATTGTTATCAAAATTGAAATTCAACGTACCATCTAGGTCTACCAGGCACTATACCCCCCTTTACATCTCAGTGGCCGCGTCGAACTATCGGCAAAACTCTTTCTTGTTGCGAGCTAGTAAGACTTTAAATGATTTGTGTAAATGTAAAAACATTGATATATATAATTGTAGCTTGGCGACAGTGAGGCGTGTACTTAGTGAGGATTTTTAAGATGATTAGTTCGGATCTTAAATATTTATTAGTAATTGTTCACACCTAATCTTATTTCAATGTATGTTTCCATACGTGAAGACCCATTATTGGCCAACTGTTATATAAAAAAAAAAAAAAAATATCTTATGTTTTATGTGCTGTCGGTCTTCCAAAACAATAATAAATAAATAAATAAATAATATAGCTGATACATCAGAACAACACATAGATTTTTAAGCTAAAGATATATGTATCCTGCTCCTTCTCTTTTTTCCAATAATTCAGATAGTTTTGCTATACCCGACAGGGTTCATGGTGTGAATGATCGAATTGGCATTGCAAAAAATAAAATTGTGGAAAACAAAATAAATTAATAATCGAGCTTTATTGTATCGCCCCCCCCCCCACTTGTCACACTTCGTCGACCACATCCCTCCCCCTTATCCTCCTTAGTAGTATCCGTGAGACATAAGCAGATTGCCAATGAATGACTATGTCACTAATCGTTTCTCCCGGTCTGCCCGTTTGTCGAGGATGCTGTCATACAATTGCTGATCACCCTATGTGGGGAGAATGGGGACAAAAGAGCAATATTTATTGATTAATATAAAATATTAATCAGAATAATCATTTTTACAAAGAGCTCATGTTTAACTAACGTCCCGCCCGTGCCTTCACCCGCGTTATATTCGTTATTTTCCACAAGCAAAAGATATGTTATATTCTTCTAGTGTCTATCCCCATACGAGTACCAAATTGCAACAAAACTGGGACAGTTGTTTTTATACAAATTTTCCCGCAGGAAATCCTTTCTCAGGCTCTAGATTATCTACATGCCAAATTTTATTCAAATAATCTTAGTAGTTCTGGCATGAACACGAGACAGACAGAATGAGAGATAGACAATCAGGAAGAGTTACTTTCAAATTCATTATATTGGTAAAGATTAAGGAAATTCAACCAAAAGAAATGATTCCTAACTATTAATATTTTCTACTGTGACTAAAAGCTTGATTCTTAAGCGAACAAAGTTTTTAAGCTACTTAAATAAGCTCAGAAACTGTATATTGACTAATATAAGTATAGCACTTAAACTTATTTATCCATTAACGTTACACACAAATTTTTATAGATAATACTATTTAATAACTTAAATCTGAAATTGCATATGAATTACTAAAAGAGACGACTCGAGATTTCAATAATATATAAAAAAAATTGTATGATATGTTGTCAAACAAACAGACAATAATATAACCTAATAGTAAGTGGTAACAGTCGCCTATAGGCCAAGAACTTTCTGCAAGAATCGCAACATATCTGTAACCTTTTTTTTTTTGTTCCCCCTGAGGAAAATGCATTAACGAGCCGGCGGTTATGTGGGGCTCTCCTCCCCAGAAGGGTGACTCCTACCCAACTAAAAACCTCAGGGATGGCCTTCCTCAGGCATGTAGGGAGCCCCCGGGAACGCCAAGCTACTTCCGGGAACCCCCAGCCTCCGCTCCCCCGCCGATACAAGGAAACCCTCCTCGGAGGAGGCTACAATACCTCCCCCGATCTCCACCACCGACAACGCCCCCGGCCACTGTAGGGGCGTAGTCCCTCCCCGGTCGCCGGCGACCCGCGGCGGCGCCGCAGCTGTTTCATATCTGTAACCCTAGAAAATTACAGTGCGCGTTGCTCAGAATTGACATATGATATAAGGTCATAGTACCCAGTAATTTCACTAAAATCATAATCAAAATTAACTTTATTCAAATATGACTTTATAGAAAGCTTTTTGAATCGTCCCATCTCTTTTTCCTACCACCCATTCAGGACGTATTTTTTAGCTCATAGGAAGAATGGACGCAAGAAACTTATCAGCTTTATCAAAAGTAATAACAACATTTACAATAAATTATGTAGTTACCATACAACGTACATATGTGGTTACAATTTATACGGGAAAACAAATATTTACAGTTTAGAATGTAATGTCTTCAAATCAACACCAAGCATTGGCATCTTTTAAATAATCATTGACTTTGTAGTGGCCCTTACTAATTCGCGTTTTTTTTAAATTGCTATCTCTTTAATACTTCACAAGCGAACTTTGCAATGCGAACACTGCTATTTAACAACAGAAATAAGTAAAACTGAAGAACTCAAGCAACGAGCCTAGTATTGTGTAGGCTTCCAAGCGAAAATCGTTGCTTCTTATATAGGAGAATCCGATGTCATACGAGCGACGGCTGTAAAACTAGTTTAATATATAAAATGATAGGATATAAAATAGCGTAAGCTGCTATTCACTACCACCAATCCGTAGCAATGTCGGAAAGCAGAACATTACTCTGAATCGTAAAAGTCAATAAAATATTTATTATTTCTAAAAATGTTTAAGTGTTTAATTTTCCCCCATATCCCATAGAGAATGTACTCGAAACTACTTACCGCCTGCATTTGTTTATAAGAGTGACTTCGACATAATATGATCTAGAAAATTGTAACAATTACCTTATATGCAACTATCGATATCCAGCTCTACTACCCAGGAGTTAAGTGCGAAAATGTAACGTATGTGACTCAACGAATGCGTCGTAAGCGCTTCTAGTATGTTCGTACGTGTTACCGATTTGTTAATATGTGTTCGACTGGCGAGCAGAGTAAATTAAGCGTTATTTTCAGATACTTAGAGTTAAATTTTAACTGTACGTTCACATCCTGTGTGATCTTGATGAAACATTATTTGTAATTGGCAATACAATTTGTAGCGTTAGCAAAAAAAGAGGTATTTAAATAGTAAAAGATCATTAAATGACCAATTTTATTTATCATAATTTCAATCATAATACATCTACAAGTGGTAATATAACTAACCATTGGGTTGTATTATATTGTTGGGTTTATATCCCATTACATTAGCACTATGACAAGCGTCCACACCAGGCCACCACAAGGGTGGTCGCCGGATACCTCCGGCCATCCATCGACCCAAAATGGGTCCCTGGACGACAACCACCCCCTCTTAAAGAAAGGGGGCTTCGTCCGTTCACCATTGGCTTGGTAGGCAGGTTGGACCGGCCATCTCACGCCATCCTTGGGGGACAGAGGGTCTGTCAGACTATTAGCCGTCAAAAGTCGTTGCCCAGGGTGCACCACGAGGAGGTTATCTGACATCGCATCCCATAATTATACGAAACCTAAAAATTGAATAAATGAATGATGAAAGATACAACAAGATTTTATTCAGCATTCGGATAATGAGAGATGTGAAACAGACTAAAAAGAGATTATATATATTATAAATAAATATTTGTTACACTTACACCAATTAGCCTATCTAATTGGTGCTAAGTGTAAGTCTAAGCTGTGTAAACTTGGTTATGGACTAGATAACGGATAGACATACATACATATACATATATAAATATTTTTATATGACTAAGGTACAAATGCTCGCATTCATCACACAAACATCTGCCCCATCGGGACTCGACTCGGGACCTCAGAGATGGCGACATTTGAAACCGGTGTGCTATCACTCGACATGGAGGAGTCAGCGACTGATCAACAGTTCTCACCGCCCTAGGCTAATGTAAGAACGCACCCCCGCCAGGTGTGTTACGGTCGGCTAAAAACCGATTCGAGTCAAGCCAGTATGTATGTTTTGGACAATACCTATAACAAATAATCATGACAGCAAGTAGAATTGTTATAATAAGGTTTCTAGGTACTATTTATTTTCTTGCGAAATAATTTGCATAATTTCCTTGTAAAATGTTCCAACTTAGACTTCGAATTCATTTCAAATCTTCAGTGAACTAGATAAACACAAAAATAAAAGTACCTACAGTACAGAAAAATAAAATACGTTCAAAGGCGGACTTATCTCTCAGACAGATATCTTCCAGCCTACCCTAGATGTCACCTTTTTTTTTAGAGGGAAAATGCATTATGCTACTTGACACCGCGCTGGCTAGGCGCGGCCGTGTGTGGAGCTCTCCGGTCTGACAGGATCGGCCTACCCACTAAAACCCCCCTGAGTTCTCTAGGCCCATGCGGGGCACATGGCGGGGTGCGCTTTCGCGATTCTACCGCCATGTGCTCCGGGGCCGGCTCGACCTAGGTCAGGTCGAGCCAACGCCAAGGGAGGGACTGTCCGAGAACCCCTGGACAGTCCCAGACGGAGAGACATCGCCACTGCGTGCGCGGTAGCCAGACGCGCACGCAGCCTCGCGGTAGGGTCATTAGGTCAGCACCGCTCTTGCGTGTGCCCGCCTTCTCTACTCTCTAGTCTACGGCGGAGAGGAGCGGCCTCGACGTCCTCCTCCCGCACCCTCTCCGCTGCCACCTCCTGCGAGATGACGTTCTCGCAAAAGGAGACGACAGCCACCCTAGATGTTACCTGAAAAATAAGAATAGCGGGGACACTAGACTAAAATAATATGTATATGCCTATAGCATATTATAATAAATATAATATATAACTCATATAAACACATTTTTTTAATAATGTTTGTCTCATTTATTACGGTCTCTGTGGTCCAGTCTCTTTTTTGGTTGTGTTAGTCTCTTTTTTATGTCCTTATTTATTATCTATTTACAAGTAACATATCAATTCTCGGTTGGGAGAAGGTGTCTTTTCTCCGTTTTGCGGGAACAGATGGTCCCGTCCCTCACAGTCATTGCCCCATCTATATTTCACGACTTATGATTTTTTTCCGCGGAGCGATATGTTACTTGAACGGTGCTTTGATCATTACCAAGTATATATAAACACATTTAAAAGAGTGGATAAAAACTAGACCTTCAGAGTTTCTTGGCTGTCATTCTCGAGAATTTCCGAAAATTTATTTCCTTGTTCTTCTACACGTCCATGGTTTTTATTCTCTGAAGCTATTCTCTTATGTTGGATAAACATTATTTTGATATGACACAAAATTAACAACATATATATATATAATCTGAAAAGTAATGTGTAAAAGGTAGTCTACGAAAAATTAATTAGGCAGTGTTTAAAAGAAGCAATGGATTGAGAGCCCCGAATATTGGCTGGCAGTTTATTTCTCATTCTAGCAGCACGAACGTCAAAAGGGACGGAAGTAGAATTTGGAATTGAAAACGGACACTTTATGACACTTAATACACAAACTAAAGAAACGTGTTTCACAATGTGTTTGAGAAACAATTCTAATATTCATTTATATGCTTTAACAATAAATTTATATATTAATTTTACCAAAATGTTAAATAATAAAAATTACTGTATGTTTACATGCACATTATTTTCTGTAAACTCAACCTCTTATCAACTGTAACATCACTACATAGTATAAAACAAATTCGCTTTCTCTGTCCCTATATCCCTACGTATAGCCTAAGTCGCCTAAGTCTTTAAAACTACGCAACGGATTTTGATTCGGTTATTTATAATAGACTGACCCGTGCCCACTTTCGTTGGGCATAATATTAATAATCCCCGAAGCGAGCACGAACGCGATCCGAATTAAACCCGAAGCCATCGCGCGCGGTCCGCTGCCTGTTTTTTTTCCGATTCACTTTGCAAAACGGACTGCCACGTAAAAACCTTTTTATTTTTCGGTTTTTTATATAACCTATGACACTCAGCAATAACGTGGCTTTCTATTGCTGAAAGAATTTTTAAAATCGGTTCAGTAGATCCTGAGATTACCCCTTACAATTTAACAAATATACAAACACACAAACTTTACTTCTTTATAATATTAGTATAGATAGAGTAATTGAAGTGGAAGGTTTATATGTATAATAGCACTGCACCCGTGCGAAGCCGGGGCATGTCGTTGGTAATCTATATTTAATGTCTATAAATTATTTTCTGTCTTTTTTTTTGTATTTGGTAATTGCGTTGTATCCCTAAATCACTAGTCATCTCGTCATCCCTATTTTCTTTTTTTTACAAAAATCAAAATCAAAATAATCTTTATTCAACATAGACCTTTACAGGCATTTATTGACGTCAACAAACAAAACAAAAAAAAAGCTTAAAAAAAACATAAACCTTGTCCGTACGTACGAATAAGGAAAGAAAAATATTGACTCGACACCTGTTCGGAAATTGGGAGAGCCTTCTCGAGAAGAACAGGCAAGAAACTGAAGGTCAATTTTTTATCTCCTCTTTTCAATGTTAATAATTATAATAATATAATATAAAAATACAATATAATATAAGATACAATCATACCTAATACGATTACAGTCGTATGTATGTTTACTTACACATAAAAATAATACAATATTATAAATAATGTTGTTACCAAACATGGCTCTATGAATAGTAATCTGAATACATCTAATGTCTTTGGGTAAGATTCTTTCTATCCCACACTAACCATTAATTTTTAATTCATTAACACACATTAAAAAAGTACTTACACTGACTTTTGTCTTATATCTGTAAAATATTTCTATATTATTATTTTCATCACTGTTAAGAAATATACACACAGGTATATCTTTCAAGACGTTATATAACGAAAGGTCATTGAACTCCTCTGTCTGAATACTCTATTAACATCAAAGTCGAAGAAAGTTAGTGTCCAAAAAAAGGTTTGATTTCTCTGCAGTTGTCCAAAGAAAAGGAAAAGTCCGCGAATGGAAGTGACCTAGAGCAGTGCTGCTAACGGTACTCGCACACAGATGCGGTCGTTGACCTCGCGTGTGCGCTGCGCAGGAGTTGGCAACACGTGACTTTAGTCGGCTAAATGTTACATGATTACATCGTTATGAAATCTAAATCATAGATGTCCTAATGCAAAGTTATACACTAGTTAATTTGACGTATATTTTTACAATCAAATTTAAAATTTGATAGAAAATATTTCTAGATTATAATCTGCGTTATAAAGGAATATTTTCAGTTCCATCATCTTTATTCCAGCCAGTAGACGCCCACTGCTGGACTTCGCCCAAGGATCTCCACACTGGTCCGTCGTGGAAGGAAATATAGACGCTGAGTTATGGCCTTTACGGCATACAGGATTGAGTGTTTAATAATTTTTTGTTTAATTGTTGTTATTGATAAGTTATATCTTTGATTTTTTCTGTCTGTCTGTTCTGTTTTTTACTTATTGTGTGTGTGTATCTGTAGACTAAATAAAGATTCTATCTATCTATTTATCGTGCGATGCTAGGGTCATCAGTTCCATTACATTTATATATAAGAATCGATGAATTCCTTGCCGACCCCCGCAGTATGACACGGCATTCCTAATATAGGCATCAAATTATATTTTTATTAGTTGTATTTCCTATATTATGTAATGAAAAGTGACTTCATGAATTATCCATATTGAAGTCATTTTCCAAATTGACGACTCTGTATCTATGTCATACAGGGAAAAAAACAGCCCTTGCTGAGTTTCTTGCCGGTTCTTCTCAGTACAAGGTCTCCCGCCGTAGATTTGCGATTTGCTTTCACAAGTGCTTGTAACAGCCTAGACTGAATAAATGATTTTGAATATTGAATTATTTTGAATTTTGAGTCGAGTGGTTGGTCTCTGAGGCCACGGGTTCGAGTCCCGATGGGGGCAGATGTTTGCGTGATGAATGCGATAATATTACTGAATGAGCTTAAACTACGCACAAAGAATTAAAATCCTAGTAATACGAGTATTATAAACGCCAAAGTTTGTATGGATGGATGTTTGTTACTCTGTCACGTGAAAACTACTGAATGGATTTTAATGAAACTTCACAATAATATAGCTTATACATCACAATAACATATAAGCTACAATTTACAAAGATATACGCCATTATATAGCGTAAGGCACGGTAAGGCATCTGTGACTCCTCTGGTGTTGCGGGTGTCCATGAGCAACGGTTATCGCTTACCATCAGGTGGTTCGTTTGCTCGTTTGCTGCCCTATCCTATAAAAAAAAAGCTTTGCGCAATACTAATCCTGTGCAGACGCAGTCACGAGCACAATTGTGTAATAAAAACAAATAGTCCACAAATTACAAACACCCATTTCAAAAATTCTATTATAAAAAATGTAAACACAAGTAATTTTATTAAAACGTAAATTGTTTTCACTATCTTTACAACTTTTACTTGGCTTGAAAGTTTCGAACTCGCAACGGCATTACCAAAACAAACACGCCAACACATAAACAAATGACTCATGTTTACCAAACAACCGGCAAACTTTCCTCCAAACAGTTATGCGCACCTGGCCGTCGTCGGATCGTATAATCGTTTGAACATAGTACATTCTCGAACGGTCTCCCCTCGCCGGCCGACAGTATAAAAGGCCCGGGGCCTCGCCGCGACCAGACGTATTACGAAAGCGACACAGCGATAACAGTGAATCAAAGCAAGATGCTGAACTACTTATTCCTTTTCGGGGTCGTGGCAACCGCGAGTTGTCAGGAAGCACGTGGACGCAGAGTTGAAGATCCCTTCGCACTTTTCGACAAGCACATCACCCACACCCTAACCCACCTATGGCCGTGGAGTCAGCTCATGACAGCCGCTGCAGCGCTAGAAGCCGAAAACAGTTGGGACACCCCAAAAATATACTCAGACGACAAGAAATTCGAAATAAGCATGAATGTTAAAAGATTTAAGCCGGAAGAACTGAGGGTTAGAGTGAAAGATCGGTACATTAAAGTCGAAGGGAAACACAACATGGCTAACGACGAGGTGCAGTTCTTGGCAAATCATTTCCTCCAGAGGTTCTTGCTGCCGCGGGGAACTAAGCAGGAAGAGGTAACCGCTGTTTTGAGGGAGAACGGCGTGCTGACGATTTCGGCTCCAAGGCACGAGGTGCCACCGCCTCCTCAGGAGATAGAAGTACCTATAGAAGTATTGCCGCAACCAACAACGACTGAGGAACCTGTGAAAAACGATACTACCACAGAGAAAAAAGAGGAACCGGCTGTGACATCTAGCAGTTCGCCGTTGGAGCAACTAGAGCTTACTGAGGCGACGACTCATATTGGGAAAATCAGGAAGAAGGAATTGAAGACGATTGTTAAAACTGCTAAAGATAATGAAGTGACTAAGGGAGGCGATGGGAATGGCTTAGACTACGCCCTGATGGAAACTGAGGAGTGAACGTCGTGCAAAATCAAGTGAATAAAGACTGATAGATAATTATTTTTAAGTTCCGGTCGATGTGACTCTGAATGCAAATGGACGTTCTCTGTGAGTTTTCGATCCAATTGCCGTATTGTTGATTTAGCTGTTAAATGTTTTATTAATAAACAAAATATTTATTAAATATAATATGTTTTATTCACTTTTAATAATGTGCTCGTAAATAACATATTTCACTTCTTCTCGTTTCTGAATTGTGTGTTTGACATTTTTATTCTATATTAGCGACCCGCCATTTTAAATTTGTAATATCTTCGGAAATATTCACTTAAATTACATGCTGTAAAAAGCATATTGATCTATAATAAATGCACAATTTATTTAAGATACTTAATTGGATAAGGATTAATGCTGTATTGTTTAAAATCACTCGTAAATAACAATTGTTTAGTAAAGGACAAAAATGGTTATGCTGGGTTTTCCCTAAGAGATAGACATATACCATCGCGGACATTTTTGTGGACTTTTGTGAGTTGTACAATACTGTAGTACATCATTTTGACCAATCTCGTAGGGTTTGGCCAGCGTTTGCAATATAAGCGCAAAAAAGTGAGTTGATTTACAACACCACATTAGAAATCTCAAAAATTGACAGTGTTCCACTACTACATTGTGCATGTTTTATACATATAAACCTTCCTCTTGAATATACCTATTTATTAAATAAAACCGCATAAAAATCCGTTGCGTAGTTTTAAAGATTTAAGCATACATAGCTACATACAGACACCGGGAAACGACTTTGTTTTGTACTACCTATGTAATGATTAGCTGATACCCACAACTTCGTCTACGCAGGATACTGAACGTCATATTTAAGTCAATTCAGACAATGTCTTTACAAATTGTAGCCTATGTGTTATTCTTATGTATAAGCTATGTTATTGTAAAGTTTTATTAAAATCCATTCAGTAGTTTTTACGTGAAACAGTAACAAACATGCATCCACACTTACAAACTTTCGCACTTAGGGGTCATCCATAAATTACGTCACACGAATTTCGTGATTTTTTGCCCCTCCCCCGACCTTGTCACAGCTAGTCACATTTCGCACTAATAATACAATAGTGTATCAACTCAAAACGTCGTACTTGACATAATACTATAAACACACGCAAAATTTGATTCCTCACGCGTGATCAAGACCGTCGTTCGATTAGTGCAAAAACAGAATAAGGATAAAATAAAAAACTTATGTGACAGTTATTCAATTTGCAACTATTACATGAAGTGAGTAATAAGTTTTTTGTTGATTCTGACAAATGTTCGATTTTGAGTTCATACACTATTGTATTATTAGTGCGATTTGTGAGACTCCCTACCCCTAGTGTGACGTCACAAATTTTGAAATTATAGAAATTATTGAATGAGAAAAGCGGTTTCGAAATCAGTTTTATTTTCATTTTAATAAAATTAACATCAAATCAATTAACAAAACAAAAAAACGATTACTTATATTAAATAAGTATATGGTTATTTCATGATTTTCTTATTGCTCATAATTGTCTTTGTTTGTTTACTTTATTTCTTGTATTTATTTTGTGTGCAATAAAGAGTTTATTATTATTATTCATATATTTAATTAATAATCTTAAATTTAAGTTTTTTACAATATAGATATATAAAATAAATATAAATACTATAAAAAACTTAAACCTAGTATGCCGCCGGTAGCGAGGCAAGGCCCAAACAAACCGGTGGTTAGGGCTGCAGACAGAGAAATCTCCGGACAATACGTGCCGTGTCGAGAATCACTGCTTTTTGTATCCGACCCTTGATCCATCCGTCAAGCGAGAGCCTCTTAAGATGTTGATCGAGACTCTTTGCTATCAAGCCATTCGCAGACACAACTATCGGAACAATGATTGTCGAATTTTATTATTATTATTATTAAATTACTGTTGTAAACCAAAAAATGCCTGTGCCATTAACCCCCATCCCCGTTGTACCATTATTTATGTATGTATTATAAAAATTCACTAATTCCATTTGGAATAACTCCACAACCAGCGATGCTCTCTTGAAATTTCTGCAAGCTCCAAGTCATAAAGTTATAATCAGCTTATCTCAACAATGTATGTAATTCGTGACATCATACGATCAGGTGCAGATGCCAGACCTAACATTGTATTTTATTGGGGGTATAAATAGGGGGTATAAATAAACATTGTACGTTTAAACTACGTCTTCAAATAACCGAATCGAACTTATCTGGGATTTGCGAAGTGATCGGTTCTTTACGGCGTTTCGTGATCCTCATTTTAACCAGGTTGGCTGGAAGTTTCACAACATTATAGAAGCTTCTGGTTAGTTAGTAATTATTGATAACTAGCATTCGGGCCGCGGGTTCGATCACGTTTATTGGATTAAGCAATCCGAAAGAAAACATTCCTAAGGTAAAAATTATATTATATTTTCCCCTTGGTTTCGTTAATAGTTGTTTTCACCAGATTTTTGGTGAAAAAATATGTAATTTTTTGTGTAATAATTTCCCTAAGTCCGTCCCCGGGTTCCAGACTATCCCTATATTAACTTTCATTAAAATCAGTTTAGTAGTTTATGAGACTGTTCAAACCAAAATTTTTATTCTCTATTTTCACCCCCTTCAAGATTTTACAGAGTTAGAATATCACTTTAATTTATATCTAATCAAAAGCTGAAAAAATAAGCTTTAATTTTTAGGTTTTAAAATGACGTACATTCCCTTAATATTCCCTCCGACATTTTACAACTCTTATCCACATTCAAAAGTAGCTTATAGGTATTGCTCAGGCTCTGCACTATCTGTGTACCCAATTTCATTTAAATTGTTGCATTTTTGGTATGAAAGCGAAACTGATAAAGAGAGATACTTTCGCATTTATATTAATGAGAATTTAAGATTTACTTTGTGAATTTAAGTGATATACAAACTGAAAAAGGTTTACCAAAAAAAAAATATTAGTAATTTATATAAATTGCTGATCATAAAAAAAATATAATTGTAACTTATAAAATAAAAATTCATGAATATTTCATGAAATGCAACACTATTGTTTTGTACAATCATTGAAATAGATGAATTTGATACATTACTAATCAATGAAACTTGTGAGTCATAAGCAAATAACTTGTATTAGTTTCTAATATTATTAGTTAGCTGTTATTAATACAAACTTTTATTAATAGCGCTAAAAAAAAAATAACAGAAGTGGCATTTGTAAACTCATGTACGGTGAGATAGACGTGACACGGAGCATCTGAGACTTAAGACTAAAACAATAATAATAGAGAAAAAATAAAAAAAAATAACTTATGATAGAAAATATTGTACATAGGTATTCTTTTTTGTGTTTCTGTGTTGTGTGTGTGTGTGTGTAAGCCTATAAGTTAAGTTAGTACTCCTTATTACTCGTACATCAGTTGCCTGCCAATAAAAGTCCTGTCAAATTCGATCCAGCCATTTCTGAGATTAGCCGATACAAACAGACAGACAGACGACACTCCAATTTTATTAATATGTATAAATCAAAGCACAGGATGCCTTATTGTCATATATGTCTAGGTACATTCAGTATTCGTTTATATACCTTCTAGAATCCTGGTAATTTTCCGTTGACAACCCCAGGCAGGATCTGCTCATCAACCAACACTTCGCCCGGCTATCATTTGATCGGAAACAATTGTAGCACAAGGTCGTGTTAATATATTGATGCGTCTAACAATCTGCTAATGGCTTCTATGTGGAGGGGAGGTGGGCTTCCAATGTCACTGTCGCAAGGCTATTTAATGGATAGGTATTGAGACAAACTCATTGGAAGTTCGCCTCTTTCGTTATCCACGGCGAGTCAGATTTTAAAAAAGAACCCGTTGCCTTTGACGTAGCATATTCTAGACAGTTGATAGAGAGACCTCTAGTACGGACGACCTAGCGACTAAACTCAGCCTTAGCCTTGGTCATAAGGACCCTACGACTTGAGTGATTTACTTCTTAGAAAAATATGATGTCGACTTTCTCCAGTCTTCTGTACATGAGAAACTATTAAAATCGGATAGTACCATATGGCAACAAACCCAGGTTTTGTTATTTGCTTAACTGTTAAATTATTTATTTATCAAAACCTCTTAATTAAGTACGGTGGTTTTATACAAAAGATTTTATGATTAAATGTTACTACTTACAACTAAAGGCTTGTATTGTTCTTTAAATATTTTTTTTTATATTTCGCACGGGGGAAAATCTATACAGAACTTTCCATAGAAATCATGAAAATTGATAACAACCAATTTTCATGATTGACAGAAGATTACAGCATAAACAAAGGAAAAAACCAAAAATCGTTTATTTGTCATTCCATCACAAAAAAAAAACAATTTACATTAGACTCACACACACTTAACCGGCTTTTTTCTGCAACTATTCAAGTTCTTTTTGTTATTCTACTTCTTGATAACTGCGGGCAATGTTTGCATATTTACGAATATTCCCACGTGAATTATAGTTAATCAATTAAATGATAAAAAATTCGAAAACTTAATCATCACACATACACTGGATTAAAGAAAACAATGTATTAATTGACAAAAAAATACTACAATTTAGAATCTTTCTTGTCACTCGGCCTGTAATTTTCTAAATACTCAATTTTTCCGTATCCGTAAACGTGATACGGATTTTCGTGTTTGTGATACCCAGTATAGAATCCGTGATCATCGAAACCAAGATAGTGGTCATTGCAATGACAGCAATAGTAGTGTAGTGTGTAGTAATGTAAATTTTCATATATATGATATGTCTTTCTAATGAGGTTAGATTATATATTACATATGTATGATATGTCTTTCTAATGAGGTTAGATTATAATTTTCCTTCCTACTATCTAAATATAATTAGATATATATTAACTAAATACTAACTAATTGTATAGTTTTTTTTAAATATTTACCCAAAATTTCTAAGAAGCTCATTAGTTACAGGTATTCTTATCACATGTCTGCATGATGTAGTAACTGCTGTTCTGCGTATAGTATCGGGTTTCCTGCTTCAGTCATTTTGTTATGAAACGACGCGACGGTTCGAATTTACACCTATTACAAAAGTTCAAACATTGACGTACTTCTGTGAACTAAGATATCGGGAATTTGTCAATAAAACAAAAAATACAAATTATTCATCAAAATTTATTTTTACCCACCCATTCAACCCTTGCGCCCTCTTGCTCAATTGGATCTACACACATTGGATTAAAGAAAACAACGTATAAATTGACAAAAAATACTATAATTGAGAATCTTTGACAGAATAAGAGCCGTCGCTATCGTAAAAAAAATTCTTGTTACCCGCTCCGTAATTGTCTATATACTCAGATTTCCCGTAACTATAACCGTAATACGGTTCTTCGTAACCATGATACGGACTTTCTTGTCTGTGATACCCAGTAACGAATCCGTGATCATCGAAACCGAGATGGCGGTAATCGTGATGACCTTGCTCGTGATATCCGTGATAGGTGGGCTCGTGTTCAATGTACTCCACGTAGTTTTTCTTGTGTTTGATGTATTGTGTGAACCATAATAGGAAATGCCACGCCTTACTTATAAGTACGAAAAAAATGATGCTGTAGACAATTTTTAGAACAACCAGTTTTGTTGCTGCCACGTAGAAAAAGTGCACTGTGGACAAATGAAAGGAAGGAATTAATTAAGTTAATTTCAGTTGTGTCAATTATACGCGAATATTATAGGCACCGAATTAAATAGAGATCTCGGAATATTCTAGAACGTTCGAGTCATGCCACGTTACACATTAACGTTCGCTCTCAATAACTTATCTATTCATGGTTTTGTTTACTTTGTTTACTATGGATTACTAAGAGAAAATGTCGTATATATATATATATATATATATATTATATATATATATATATATATATAATATATATATATATATATTATATATATATATATATATATATATATATATCTTATAAGTACTAGCTTTCTGCCCGCGGCTTCGCCTGCGTGGATTTCGGGATTGGGTCTATAGAGGGTTAAGGGTCATAGCTTTTGCCCACGGTACATATGCGCAGAAGTCGGTTTATGGCGCGAAGGTTTTATCGCGCTTCCCGTGGGACTATCCGTATTTCCGAGATAAAAATACCGCAAAACCTTGCTCAAGAATCACTCTATCTATTGATGAAAACCGCATGAAAATCTGTACAGTAGTTTTTGAGCGAAGCCTTTATTGCGCATCCCGTGGGATCTGTCGATTTTTCCGGGATAAAAAGTAGTCTATGTTACTCGGGGATAATGTAGCTTTCCAAAGGTGAAAGAATTTTTGAAATCGGTCCAGTAGTTTCGGAGCCTATTCATTACAAACAAACAAACAAACAAATCTTTCCTCTTTATAATATTAGTATAGATATAAAAATGAATCGCATAATGTGTTGGTAAGCGCATAATTCAACAACGCCTGGACCAATTTGGCCAATTCTTTTTTAAAATGTTCGTTGAAGTTCAAGGATGGTTTTTAAGGGAAAAATTCGAATAATTATCGGAAAACTCTAAAAACAGCCCTTTTATTTTCCCATGCAAACGTTTTCTAACTAAAACGTACAGTCGAATTGAGCTTTATTGTTATCGTATAAAGTTTATATTGCAAGCACTCACTGTTGACTAAGCAATGAAGGTGTGTTCCTAACATCAAAGAGTCGATTTGCGCTTTATTAACGCTACATAGAGTTGAAATTCAATCATATCTATCAAAACAGTGTGTGTGCGTGCGTTGGAGCACAGAATACATCGTTGGAGGATTTAATGTCACGTTCCAAAATTGAATAGCCACAAAATGTAATAGGTCATTTAGACTTTTTTTGCGATTTGGTTGGCTATGCGACATTATCTATAAAATAATTAGGAACAAAAAACTGGCACTGTACAAATATATATATATATATAATATATATATATAATATAATGTATATATACTGTATATAACTAATAAATTCACTAACTACTGAACCTAACTAACTCCGGTGATGGTGAGTGTCCATGGGCAACGGTTATCGCTTATCAGGTGATCCGTTTGCTCGTTTGCTGCCCTATCCTATAAAAAAGTAAAAAAATTGTTTGCGAGATTTACTTACTTATAGAATACTTTTAACGACAAGCTTTTATATGTAGAAGTTTATTTTGTTCTTTTTAGCGCATAAAAAAGCTTGTATTTATTATTTACTTTTAATTTATTTTCCGACTTAAAAACCAAGCTTAGCAAACCCTTTCATTTAATACCCATATTGTAGGGGTGCATTAAAAATAATTGATCCGCCATCTTGGTAATGCCGCCATGTTGGATTTAGAATGACGTCACACACATAACCATGCATTGTCATCCGACTTACACGTGCATGCAAAATTTCAGCTCAATCGGAGATCCGGAAGTGGGTCAAATTAAAATTGCAAGATTTTCTTACATATTTACAAGTGAAGCTAATATAAAAGCTTGTAAAAAAATCTATTTACCATTAGAATTAATTATTCCCGATAAGCATACGCTGTAATACTACTTTTACCGCGGGAAAAATTCGTTAACTACTGGACTGATTTCAAAAATTCTTACACTTTTAGAAGGCTTCATTATTCACGATTAGCAAACGCTACAATACAACTTTTACCGCGGGAATATTTCGATAACTTCTAGGCCTATCTCAAAAAATCTTTCAACATTAGAAGGCTTCATTATTTCCGATTAGTATGCGCTGCAACTTTAATAGGCTATTTGACAATGCGAAAAATAAAGTGTCAATTACTGTTAACAGTATAAATTAAGAGTTAAAAAATGATTATTTCTTAACGTAAGTTGAAAATAATGATTAATTTATTTTAAAATCCGAAAATAAAAATTGCATTTTTTAAACGTTTGTCATGTGACACAAAACGCTTCTGATTGGTCGAGTTTATCATGACGTCACTTGCTTGTAAACTTCGTTTGCCTACTTGTGTTGCGCCTAGTTGTGGTAGATTATCTCCGTTATATTAAGATTTTCTTTACTATTCATTGTTTTTTTTTGTTTATTTGCACTATTTTACAAGTACTTTCAACCATGGACAACGATTTTGTAAAAGCAGACAGCAGAAACCTGCCGCAAGTCGACGCAATCATGGTCGGATTATTTTTCAAAAATAATTCTGACATTTATGTTTCGGAGCTAAACAAATGTAAAAACAGCAAAGTAAGTATAATTACACTTTACTGGTAACTTAAATTATATCATAAGAAAGTGTAATAATGATCAACTTCCACAAGAACTTATATAGGTTATAAATAATGTTGTCGGGGATGAAATTTACATACACATTTTGTTCTTCATTATATCTCTATTTAAATACAAGATAAAAACAATTTAAAACATTACAAAAACCCTTGCACTACAATTTCCAATACAACAATCAAAATCTTAATGCCAAACACATTTTCTTTTTCACAACCTACCAAAGACAAAATTTCAACCTCTTTAACAAATAATTAAGTTTGTTTGGCACAATTCCGTGAACATAAACGATAATTTGTTCACGTTACGTCGTCATTCTTTGCCGTTTGATAAATGCAGATCGGGAAGTACCAGCATCACACATTTTTTTAATACGATCTGGCTGGCAATGAAATTTAGAAGGCAGAACTTTATTATTTAAAATTATTTTCTGACTGAAACCCATTTTGTACTGATAATAATTTGCCATGTCATTTTCCATCTGTAACGAACAAACAAGTTTTAGTCGGGATCTTTCAGTGTACTGCTTATTGAAATCATAGGACTCTGTAGCTACAAATTTTAACAAATATTATGGTAAACAGCGGAAATATTCGAAGTGAGTTGCAAGAGACATTCTGTTAAAAACATTAGAAGTATTATAACCTCAAATTAATAACGAAAATATTAACATTCTGAATGTAATTAATTATTACAAAATATAAATATTATGTTTACTTACATCGAAATGGTCTTCACAAAAGAAAATATTTGTACTATTCGCTATGTCATTATGATCCCTCTGAGAAAGTTGCAACCACTTTCGGCGCACTTCGATATTCTTTGGAACACTTACAAATAGTTTTTCCGGAGTTTTTAACGACGTATTTGTACATTTTGGAACTACACACCATTTGTAACTCATTTTGTTACATAAATCACTGATAAAAAGTAAATCCAATCGCACTTTCGTTTCTTGTTTACAACAAACAAATATATATGCCAGCTGTCTCAGATCAGAATACAGGCAAGTGACGTCACCGACCTCATTGCAGCGCCATATTGTCAAAGTAGCGTTTTGGCGGACTATTCAAATATTGAATTTTTAATTCGATGTTTTTCAGCTAATATATACCAGAATTAAAAATAACAACTTTTACTGGGTTCCTTAGACTCTACTAAATAATATAAAATGGATTTTAAAAACTTGTCAAATAGCCTATTGCAGGAAAATTTCGATAACTACTGTGCCGATTTCAAAAATTCTTTCAATTTTAGAAGGCTTTATTATTATTCAAATTCAAATTCAAAATCATTTATTCAGTCTGGGCTGTTACAAGCACTTGTTAATGTCGAAAAGCTACGCCATCGGTTCGCAAATCTACGGCGGGAGACCTTGTACTGAGAAGAACCGGCAAGAAACTCAGCAAGGGCTGTTTTTTTTCCCTGTATTAAATAGAGACAGAGTCGTCAATTTGGAAAATGACATCAATATTCCCGATTAGTATGCGCTGCAACACAACTTTTACCGCGGGAAGATTTTCGATAACTACTGGGCCGATTTCCAAAATTGTTTCAAAATTCAGCTTCATTATTCCCAATTAACTACGCTATAATACAATTCTAACAGCGGTAAAATATATTTTTCACACATGTTCTTCCGGCTCGAAGGACCACTGTTACGGACTGTAATTGTCACCTTTGGTTCAGGTAATTTTGGTTAATTTTAGAAATAAAATATTAGGCTGCTGCTTGGTATTGATGTTTAATGACAACTAATTTTTTTGACATAACAAAACAAAATCAAAGAAAAAGGTGACAAAATTGATAGAAAAGTATAAACAAATAAAATATTTATATAAAAAAGTTACTAATAGTAGCTGTTGGTAACAACACACATTCAAAACCGGGGCGAGCCACTCACTCAATAGCTGTAACCACACTAGCCCGGTGTACATTGGTTGGCTGTGAACTTGATCTGAAATTCAAAGATGTATGATCTGCAATCTGCACGGGGAATCATCGGATTCATAAACCTATGACGAGACCCCAACGAAATCGACACTAAAAATTAGTCGATCGACGCTTTAAAATATTGTCTCTATTTATTTTGAATTTGTAATCTATACTTATAATAAATCTGTAGAGAGGTCAATTCTGTACATGAAATATATTTCCAAAATAACTATCAGGGGGTGATTAGGGATCGATACTGATGCCAAAAATGCAATCAGTAAATTTTTATCTGTCTGCATAAACGTTATAGAAATAAAAACTACTAGACGGATTTTAACAAAACTTTCATACTCCTGAGTTGGTTATAGTATACTTTTCATCACGCTACAATCAATAGGAGCAGAGCAGTGAAGGGAAATGTTAGGAAAACTGGAGAAGTTACTCCATTTTTAAGCTTCCGTCGCGTGTGCAACCTTAATGGTTAAAGCTACACAGAAATCATGTATGACGGAAATGTTCCCTATAAAACTGTATAAAAAATATCCCACGACAGCATTTGTCTATATTTTTTGGTTGACTAACAATAACACGTGTAACTCCCGATAGCTTAGCAGTTCTGATTCTGATTATATTTGTCTACTCTTACGATCAATACTGTCAGTCATCAAAAATGCAACCTAAATCTAGTCTATAATGAGAACGAGCAAACCTATTTTCCGTGGTACTTCATGGCGTCAATTAACCATTCAAACGATCCTTCAAAAGGATTTGTCGGATGCAAGCTACTGAAAGGTTGGTCCAATGCCGGCTTATAATGAGGCCAGGATGGAGTATGCTTGGAGAGGGCCAAAGTCCAGGCCATGACCATAATAGCCTTCATCCCGGCTAAAACTAGCCCGATGCCGATAAATAGTTTGTACAGACCAATTTTCGCCGCTAGCATTATTGCTAAGTTCGCTGTAACAAACAGATATACTTAGAAACATTTATAACATTAAGTGATAAATTAAGTTGCAGTACTTAAATTACAGTACACATATTTCACATACATACAAACATACATATATGTCACGCCTTGTTCCCAATGGGGTAGGCAGAGACCACCTCTCACATCCTATCCTACTACTATTATAAAGGCGAAAGTTTGTAAGTATGGATGTATGGATGTTTGTTACTCTTTCACGTAAAAACTACTGAATGGATTTGAATGAAACTTTACTACAATATAGCTTATACATCAGAATAACACATAGGCTACAATTTTTGAGGTTTCTGTGAGGTCGTAAAAAAACACATTTGTTGCGCTTACATTGCAAACGCTGACTGAATCCTACAAGATAGATCAAAACAATTTACTACAGTATTGTACAACTTAAAAAGGTCTACAAAAAATTTCGTGATGGTATATGTTTATCTCTTAGGAATAACCCACAAAAGGAAAAAGATCGTTAAGTGTAGTTTATAGGAGCATACTGCAGTAGCTACCTATAGGCCTATATGATTAGGGCTCTGCAGTGCTTAGTTACCGTATTTCTTACTTATTACTAGACTAGACGGGACGAACCTGAAGTCCACGCGAACGAAGTCGCGGGCAAAAGCTAGTATTTCATAAAGTTCAATTTTCAATAAATCTATATTATTTCACACTATATCTGTTATACCATTGGAACATATAACTTTTGATAGTAATGTATATTTTAACAACAATGACTAAGGTACAAATGCATCACACGTACATTTGCCCCCACCGGGATTCAAACCCGGGACCTCGGAGATGGTGAAACTTTGATTTTTATTGCGTTATTATTCTCCAACATATGTTGTCAACAATATCAAACACCTTCTGAAATAACGGTTTATTTATTTAAAGCAATGGAATACTAGCGTGACTTTTAGGACTTGCACTCGTCCGACTGACTGAATACTATCGCTAACCAAGTCAGATCAATTTTTTTTTTATAGTTTAGGATAGTAAACGACACCCCCGGATGGCCAGGGGGTGACGTCGTAGGAGGTTGGAGGGGAGGAGGCGGCAAGATCACTCCTCCCCGAGAAGGGCTCCCCTAACGCACCCAGGGGTACAAAGGCCGGCGGTCCTCAGATGCGACACTCGATCCTGAGGGCCCCCATCCTACAACGCCTGAGGATGGCCATCGCTGAGGTTTTTAGTGGGTACGCCTCCCCCTTCTGGGGAGGAGAGCCCCACATAACCAGCGGCTCTCCGCAGCCGGGGTATGCAATTCAATGCATTTTCCTCAGCGGAACAAAAAAAAAATAAAGGATCGTAAACGAGCAAACGGATCACCTGACGGTAACCGATAACCGTTGCCCATGGACACCCGCAACACCAGAGGAGTCACAGATGTGTTGCCGGCCTTTTAAAAGGGAATAAGGGGGGAAGGGGGGATTGGGCCTCCGGTACCCTCACTCACTCGACGAAACAAAGCGCAAGCGCTATTTTACGCCGGTTTTCTGTGAGGCCGTGGTATCACTCCGGTCGAGCCGGCCCAATTCGTGCCGAAGCATGGCTCTCCCACGGTAAACTCCCACCTTTTAAAATCAAATGTGCAACTGTGTTCCGCCACGTGGCTCACTGTGCTGCCATCTATTGGATAACGTTACAAACAGAAAAAAGACAGTAGTCAAATCCGCAATCTATCATCATGGTTTAACCTCAAGCATAAGAAGTAGAATTACATATTTACATTACAATTACTGCATATAATAATTAAGGTTTTAACACATGTTTAATGATTTTAAATAAAACGTAGCTCGTTTACATTTACCTAAAAATAAACTCGTTCAATTCACAGATATTCTTCTAACACGGAAACCATAGTTGGAATTAACACGAGAAATAGATCCCCGGATAAGTACATAGCAAATGCAATTTTTCAATTCACTCCCATTCCATTCAATTCCAATCTGAGATTCCTTGAGGATTTTCTATTCTGCACCAGTATGTCCGAGATAGCTAATAGCTTGGGAGGGGCCTTATAACGAAGTGATCAACTATTTCAGCGTATTCTAAAATAACTCTGACCGGATTTCTGTTAATGTTCGTAAATTCAACAACTACATATTACTGTTTAAGTGCAACCTAGTAGATATTACCCTGAAGTTCTTGTAAATTACTTTCTGTATTGTCTGAAAGCGAACTAACACGACTGTATTAGAAGGCCGTCCGTACTCGAAATGAATACCGCGAATTGTTTCGAACACGCAACGTCATCAGCGGCGCGTTCTTTTTTCAAATTCTGGTATACGTGTAATGGATAAGCAAGGAGGCGAATTTCCAAAGAGTTCGTCACTATACATTACAGACTATATATACAGAGTCAAATTTTTTTTCCGAACTGTGAATCTCAGGATAAAAATGCTAGTGTGGGCACCGCCCTATTAAACTAAGCTGGAGCGTTTGGGCACACAAAAATTGGAGGCCTTTTTGGAAAATGAAAAACACGAATTATTCTTACATTTTTAAAATAAATATGTTATATTCGTTAAATAATTTATGCTCGCACCATCGCGTGGTTGGAATACTGCACTAAAATAACGTTACGTAATTTCGACGCTTGCGCTTCAGTTATTAGAATACCGAACTACAAATTGTTCGGAACGGAACACAAAATAAAACCTATTTTTAGATAGATTAAGTGCAGGCAGGTTAGTTTTTAGTTTATGATAAGTAAAAAAAGAATGACATAAAAAACAAAAGAATAAAATAGGGAGTTTTTTGTGAGACAAGAAAGAAAAGTGAATTTTATTTACATAAGATGTAGAAAATGAAGTTTTTTTATTTAAAATAAATATTATACAGTCCACTATTAAAAAGCATTTTTAATGTCCGGGCACGGGAATCAAACCAGCACCCGAAATATTGTCTGGCACATTAAATTGGTCTATTCGATCCTAAGAAAAATGAAGTTGTGATTTGAAGTTATGAGTTGAAGAAGTTGCCTATAGTGAGTTGGAGAAATTGAAAGTTTAGAGTTGAAGAAGTTGGAGAAATTTAAATTTTTGAGTTGAAGAAGTTAAAAATTTGCAAGTTTTAGAAGTTTATAAAGTTTCAAATTAAAAGTTGAGTTGAAGTAAAATCGCCAGAGCATCAAACAGAAAAATAGGAAGATTTTAATATCAAAGTTGTTCGAGAGTTCGAGTCAATACGCGGATGACACAAACAAAGCGCATTCGTGTCGCCGTCGCTGCAGGACATCTTGTTGCTGCGCTACGGGCCTTGATGTGCTCTATCGTAAAGAAAAAACGAAACGCGACGGGTCAATGACTGTGAGCTGTCAAAACAGACTGTTTTTTGATTTTTGCCGGGTGTATTATATATGTTTATTTTAGTTTATTAATGTGTTTATTGAAGTTAGTATTTAAGGTTTTTATATAGTATTTGGTGAGTTGTGTTTTTATGTGTAATCTCAAGGCTTAAGGCTTTAATACAAGTACGAAAAGTTAGTTCAGGCCAAGATGGCTCAATTAAAAGATTTAAAGTTAAGTAGGGGCTATGTAAAAGGGACGATCACACGTTTAGAGGCCTTCTGCACCTCTGCTGATTTTATTTCGTCCTCGGTGGAGTTGCTTTTGCAAAAAAAGTTGCGACTCATTAAAGCCTTTGATGATTATGAGAAGTACAATCGAACTATCTTAGCATTAGATCCCGAGGATGACGAGGACTATAGTTGTTATGAAGATAAGTACGACGTGTGTCTTGGTATTATAGACAGTCGCATTAAGCCTGAGGCGCCCCTCGTCAACGAGTTGTACCAGATCGCTGAATCGCAAGGAGAAGCGCGTTAGTTCAAAAAACTTCCTTGCATAAATATTAAAGCCTTTGATGGTAAAAATTTAATGGATTATCATCCGTTTATAAACATGTTCAAGGCGGTTATTGATACCGATTCTAAGCTTAGCTCATGCGAAAAGTTATATTATTTACGTTCTTTTTTAATAGGAGAGGCCTTAGATTTAATAAAACATTTGATGCTTGATGATGATAGTTATGAGGTTGCCTTAAGACTTTTGGATAATAGGTATAATAATAAACCGAAAATAGTAAATTTTCATGTTAATAGCATTCTTGACATGCCGGCTTGCACAAAATGTTCTGCTAGTGTTTTGCGGTCAATAATGTCATGTCGGTGTGAGTCATGGGACACAATTTTAATTAATATTTTGTCTAGAAAAATAGATTCCTATACAATTCGTGGTTTTCATCTTGAGCGTGAATTAAAAGAAGTTCCTAAATTGTCTGAATTCCTTACATTTCTAGAAAAAAGGGCTATTGCTCTGGAGGCTACATCAAGTGAGGAGTCCATTAAGAAACCAGTGAGATATCAAGTGAGTGCGGTAACTGCTACTGCATCATGTAAGTTTTGTCAAGATTCTCATAAAATTTATGAATGTTCCAAATTTAAAGTACTTCCTTATAAGGAGCGATGTGAGTTTGTTGAAACCAATAATTTGTGCAAGTTGTGCCTTAATTATCACCGAGGTAGGTGTATGTTAAAGTTAAAATGTGGTAAATGTCAGCAGTTGCATAATACACTGTTACATGTGCCAGTTGTAAATAAGGTAGTCAATGCTACAATGGTTGAAGAACCATGTCAAAATGTAAATAAAGAGTCTAGGTCAATTTTGTCATCTTTGTATGTAAGTTTGCCTGCTAATTCACAGGGTAAGGATGTTTTATTACCAACTGCAATAGTGAAGCTAATAAATAAAAATGGTAAGTTTACCTATGCTAGGGCACTCTTAGATCCTTGCTCGCAAGTAAATTTCATTTGTGAAAAAATGATGAAATATTTGGACAGTTGTGTTTATAATACAGATGAGGTTGTGTCAGGCGTGTGTGATAAAGGTAACAATATTTCACAAAAGATTAATATAGTTGTTCAATCTGCTGTAAGTGATTTCAAAGTAAATGTTTCTTGTTGTGTATCTAAGAAAATAACTTGCCCTCTTCCACAGCAATCATTTGACAGAAGGCAATTCAATATTCCTCTTAATATCAAATTGGCAGATGAGAGTTTCAATGAAACCAGTGAATGTACACTGTTACTTGGGGGTGCAATATTTTTCCAGGCATTACAGTATGAAGGTTATCCACTGGCACGCTCGGGTCCATATTTAGTGAAGACAAGATTTGGGTATATTATTGCCGGAGCATTGCCATTTCCAGCTGGAACGAGTTCTGCAAGTAATTGTTTCTTCACAGCTAAAGGTAATGCTTTAAATTGTAAATCAATGGCAGATGACCTGCAGGTACCTTTACCATGCTTGGAGGGAGAAGTGTGTTTGTTATCTAATAACTCTTCACCTTCTGTTAATATTGCTAAAATAATGACGAGGTTTTGGGAATGTGAAAAGATGCCTGATCTTGTTGATGAAGTTAGTACAGAACATCAATTAGCTGAGCAGATATTTCAGGAGTCTGTCAAATTGGAAAACAAAAGGTTCACAGTAGCTTTGCCTATGAAGGTTAAGTTAGACGATTTGGATTTAGGTGATTCTTTTAGTAGTGCATTACAACGCTTTTATAATTTGGAAAGAAGGTTTGCGAAAGATGAAGAGTTGTGTAAGAAATATAAAAAGTTTATTTATGACTATATTGAACAAGGTCATGCCAAATATTTTGATATGTCCAATTATGACCTAAGTTCGGGAAAAGTCATGTTTTTGCCCCACCATCCTGTATTCAGCAATAGTAAAACCACGCCAGTTCGGGCAGTTTTTGACGCTGGTGCTGTCACTAAGAATGGTTTATGCTTAAATGATGTTTTATTGAATGGTCCAGTAGTTCAAAAGGATCTTTTTGAAATTTTGATTTTATTTAGAACTTTTAGGTATGTGTTATTATGCGACATAAAGGCTATGTATCGACAAATTTTGGTTGAAGATAATTTTCGCAGTTTGCTTAATATATTGTGGCGTGATTCCCCGGACGAGCCTGTTAAATGCGTGCAATTGCAGACTGTGACATATGGGGTGAAGAATTCTGCTTTCTTAGCTTGTAGGTGTTTGTTGGAGCTAGCTCAGAGGTATAAAGGTCAGTATCCCTTGGCTTCATTTACACTAAAAAATATGTGTTATGTTGATGATATTCAAGGCGGGTCTAATAGTTTGAATGAGATTATTAAAATGAAAAAAGAGTTGGTTGAGTTAATGAGTTTGGCTAGTTTGTCACTTCACAAATGGTGTTCTAATTATCCTGAAATTTTAAATGATGTGCCTGTTGAATTGCATCAACTTCATAGTAGGAGTTTTGATAAGAATAATGAGTATGTGAAAAGTCTCGGATTAACATATGATGTAGTCGCGGATACACTGAACATGAAGTGTCCTGTCCAGGATATTCAAGAAAATTTCACAAAGCGGGAAATGCTTAGTTTTATAAGTAAGTTTTTTGATCCCTTAGGATTGTGCGGTCCTGTATTAGTTCAGGCAAAAATATTGATGCAACAAGTTTGGCTTGGGTCTTTAAAATGGGATGAGTATTTACCTACATCTCTCAATAAAAAATGGGTTGATTTCGCTAACGGTTTAGCTCAGATGTCGTGCATTTCGGTTCCTAGGAATATCAATGTTCAGAAACCGCAAGCTATGGAGTTAATAGGATTTTGTGATGCTTCCACTGCCGCTCATGTATGTTGTTTATACTTACGTGTTACTGATGTAGATAATAAGGTTTCGGTGAACCTTTTATGCTCTAAGTCGCGCATTAATCCTAAAAATAAACCTTTAACGATTCCTAAATTAGAATTAAATGGTGCTCTTCTTCTTGCGATTTTAGCTAGGAAGGTTTACAATACTTTATCGTTAAAATATACAGTGCGCACTCATCTATATAGTGACTCAATGATCGTCTTGGCTTGGTTAAAAACTGTCCCAGTAAAGCTTGATGTGTATGTAGGTAACCGAGTTGAAAAAATTCACAAATTGTCCTCTGAATTTGAGTGGCATTATGTAAGTACTCATGACAATGCTGCAGATATTTTGTCGCGTGGTATAGAGCCTCAAGTCTTAGAAAAATGTAGCTTGTGGTGGAACGGACCTCAATTTTTGTCAGACCCTACTTACGATCATAAGACTGTTGAAGATGATTTTATAAAGGCTGATTTACAACAGCAAAACACCAAAATAAAAGCGTGTATTACCTGTACAGATTTCCACGCTAGTCAAATTTATAATTTATTATTAAAATGTTCAAATATTGATAAACTAACACGGGTTATAGCTTATACTCTTGGATTTATATATAACTGTAGAAATGTAAATAGTAACAAAAAGCAAGGCCATTTGTCTCTCAAAGAATTGAATTCTGCTTTATATTGTATAATTAAATGTGAACAGAGGAGGTTATTTAATGATGATATCAAGAACATTAATAACAAGGTTCCGCTAAGGTCTAGTCTAAGCTGTTTGCATCCTTTCATAGATTCTGAAGGGTTGTTACGCGTTGGTGGTAGATTACAGAATATTGACTTACCTTTTAGTAAAAAACACCCAATTATATTACCCAAAATTCTCATATAACAAAAATAATAATTTATAAGGAACATTTAAGATTAAAACATGCTGGTGTTACCTTGATGTTAAGTAGCTTAAATGAAAGGTATTGGATTCTGAATGCTCACAGAGAAATAAAATCAGTTTTATATAAATGCCTAAAATGTTTTAGACTTAAAGCAAAAAAATGCTTCCCAGGTAATGGGGTCATTACCACTTGATCGAGTGTTATGAAGGTGTATCCTTTACCAATTGAATATGATTAATAATTGAATATGTTTAACTTACTATTAATGTTTTTGTGGCTGTGAAGTGTATTTTTTTTATTTATTTAAGGTGAGATTTAGTTATAATTTTTTTAATGATCTTATTAGTATGTATTGATTTTTATTTTGGTCTTTTGTTATTCTTGGCCTAGGCCCCAACATATTCGGAACGGAACACAAAATAAAACCTATTTTTAGATAGATTAAGTGCAGGCAGGTTAGTTTTTAGTTTATGATAAGTAAAAAAAGAATGACATAAAAAACAAAAGAATAAAATAGGGAGTTTTTTGTGAGACAAGAAAGAAAAGTGAATTTTATTTACATAAGATGTAGAAAATGAAGTTTTTTTATTTAAAATAAATATTATACAGTCCACTATTAAAAAGCATTTTTAATGTCCGGGCACGGGAATCAAACCAGCACCCGAAATATTGTCTGGCACACAAATCCATAGGCGTCTATCGGTCTCAGCTTCCAGATAGAAACGAGCCTTCTTGGACCGTCTTTCTTCAATGATATAATGGCACAGTATACGCCATGGAAATACCGTCTTATAAAGTAACTAATTTGCTAAAAACAGTATTATCTAATGTGTCTAAATGTGTGAGAGAAATTGTAGGTCCTTCGGGGTCCCCTGAGAATGGGGCCCTGGAGACGGGCACCGTGTGCCCTTATGGTAAAGACGGTATAGAGTGTGGGGCAATTTGTATAAATAAAAATATAAGGAATTTTTTTTGTTCAGTTCATTGTATTATGGAATACGCTAAATCAAAAAGTGAGAAATTTACCAAGCAGGTTTAGTTTTTAAAATAAATTACGCAAATCTTCGAGGAAAGTCTTAGGCTATATAATGTTACACTATTTTGTATCTCTTTGCATCACATGAAGGGTGACGGGTAGAAAATGCCTTTGTATACGAATATTTGTACGTAAATATTAAATCATCACTATATAGTACAAAACAAAGTCGCTTTCTCTGTTCCTATATCCCTATGTATGCTTAAATCTTTAAAACTACGCAACGGATTTTACTGCCTACTTCTTACCTACCTAATTAATACTATCTATCAGCAGACAAGGATGGTTAGAAAAACATGAACAAATTACGGCTCGTCTTGGCGTTATTCAGTAACACCGCACGTTGAAGCCTAGTTTAGTCTTACATGTATATTTAATTGATATTCTTAAATTTATGTTTTTTTGCAATATAGATATATAAAATAAACATAAATAGGTACTCCAAAAAACTTTAATATTATAAATATTAACTTACTATTATTATTATACTTCCTATTATATTAAAAATATTTTTCAGTCACCTAAAATCTTGTATGATTTGACTACAAGCAGATAAGAACCTTTATTATTCATGGAAAGATCTTTTTACGAGAGTTATGGATAGATAGTTTTCAGAAATAATTGATATCAGAAACATTTTCTTCTTTAGTTTATTCACGCTTTTTCTGGACGCATTTTATTTTATTATATAATAACAATATTATATTATTTGCCGAAAACCATTTTATGGATTTCGTATATAATTCTACTATCTTATATTCTACGCTTGTGAGTATGTTCCTTGTCAGCTCTTCGACTGTTAATAGAAAATTAAAAAGGTGTGAATAGAAAACCAGCATCGGGTATTTATTTTTATTGACATTGGCACACATATATTATTATTGACATTGGCACACATATATTATTATTGACATTGGCACACATATATTATTATTGACATTGGCACACATATATTATTACTGACATTGGCACACATATATTATTATTGACATTGGCACACATATATTATTATTGACATTGGCACACATATATTATTATTGACATTGGCACACATATATTATTATTGACATTGGCACACATATATTATTATTGACATTGGCTCACATATATTATTATTGACATTGGCACACATATATTATTATTGACATTGGCACACATATATTATTATTGACATTGGCACACATATATTATTATTGACATTGGCACACATATATTATTATTGACATTGGGACAAAACAGTTTATGTTTTTTTTTTGTTATTATTCGATCCTATTTTTTATAATATGTCTCGTCTCTGTGTTCAAATAAATGTATCTTTCTTTTAAAATTCTATAAACCCTAACAAATTACTGACGTAACTTTGATGCTTATTTCTAAGTAATAGATTATATATTTCCGATAACCAAGTAAGATTTGTGTATGATGCCGTAAGAATCGAATAAAGAGGAAATGCCCAGATAACAACATTAGCACCTCTGGTGTAATTTACACACTACTAAAACCTACTCGTAACACGCAAGCTAGCAAAACTAAGCAAAACTAATGTATCTAATTAAATGTAATTTCAAAAAACTTAAGAATCCCTCTTATAAATAGGTTCAATATAAATTATTACAAAATTCTATTGCAACTGTTTTTACCCATCATTTATGAGTAGAGATCGGATAATCGGATGCATATTTACCTAAAGTTAATTTTTTGCTCACAAATTACGGAAGCGGCGTTTTAAAATACATTTTGTTAAATAAAAATCCCGGGAAAATACGGGACTGCAAATTTAACGTAGTGATATTGTTTGAAAATTACTAAATTAGCACGTGGTATTTATTTTCAAAAGACCGAGACTCCGGTTTCATTTATACAATTATACTATGCATACGTAGTATAGCTTATATTACCGACTAGTTTTGCATTACCAAAATGTTCTACAGTACCGGAATTCCGGGATTTTTATTTATGGAAATAAAATAAAAAGACAGTTCCATACTTTGTCAAAAACTAATTTAGGTAAATAAATAAACATCCGGCTATCCAATTCCACAATCCCGGGATTTTTATTTAACAAAACAATAAAAAGCCGTTTCCGTACTTTGTCTTAAACTAACTTTAGGTAAATATGCATCCGATTATCCGATCTCTATTTATGAGATTCGCGTTGGTTAAATTACAATCAAATTACTTTTTTAGACAGGTAAGTGTATAACATTTAGGACCACACAATGTCGCAGAAAATAGTCCAAAATAAAGCCGGTAGCAACTAACATCAGTTGATTAGTCCTTTCAAAACTCAACATTTCCCAACGCACCTAATACAAGAGAAAAGCGACTACGTTGTAGATGAAAAGGAAACAGCTATATGAAATATCACGCAGAATAAAAAGGAAATACTTACTGAGCAGCGCGTATTTCGCTTTGCCTCTCCCTTCGATATTTCTAACTTCGGAAGCTTTCACAATACACACTGATAATACCAGCACGAGATACAGAGGCTTCATTTTATTTTTCTCCTTTGCCTTTTATAAAAAAGTTGGGACGCGCTCCGAAAAGAATTCGGGCGGCGACGAAACTTATTTTGGATGTATTCTTAATTCGAATTGTTTCACGCTGGTTTCGGTGGCGCGGCTGTCAAAGATGAGCTGTCGAATGACGCTTAGACGTAGATAGGATCTTGTGATGGTAAAAAGGTGCTAAGTGAGCCTACGTATGTGTTAATATGTGAGAAAGTGTTAGATGATAATTCGTGAAATGCAATGCACGTGGAAACTGGAAAGTTGCTTACGTTTTTTTTTCTTCTAGCCTAGAGTATATCTGTCGCAGCCAACTGGTTAAAATAGCCGTTCAGTCAAACAGCTAGTCCTTTGACTGAACAACGCCATTCAACCATACATATAGTTTATTAATTGAATATTTGAGTCGCTCAAATCGTTCAAAACTACAACTGATTCAAAAGCCGCCGTCTAATTTAATTAGTTCAGCGGTCACCACCGCGGCGCTAGGTGCGTTTTGTTTTCAATATGGCGTCAACTAGCCGTGGTTTGTGATTGTTTCAAGATATTTTTCGGAAAGTAAGTAGTAAATATACGTTACACGTGTTATTAAAGACACAGAAATTATGAGGTCACTTACGAGTGAATCAAAATTTAAGCAAATATTCGAGGGAAAATTACGGGAGTATGAAATGATTCTTGCTTCGTACATTTTTGTGTTTGTAATTTTTTGCTTGGTGCAATAAACAATATCCCTCCCTCCCCTCCCAAAAATTACAAAAAGTCTTCCTATTCTCTCAAATTAAGTTGTACGAGCCTATGCTAAGGACGTACACTGATGTCAGGATGTCATTTATATATTGTATATTGTCATGATGTCAATTTGTTGTGGAGAAAGCAGGAGTTTAATTAGAGGCACGTGGTTGTCATTAGCGTTTAATTTGCAGACTGATGTCACAATACGAGCAACTGAGGTAAATGCATACATTAACATTTTGTGCAGCACACGTACGCTTACAGTATACATGCATAGTTATAAATGTGCGAGTTAGCCCGTACATAAGTACTAAACTAATGGTTACCTTAGTTAACTTGCCATTTAACCAGTTGGCTAAGCGTCGTCTAGCTGTAATGTTGAACGTTCCAATCAACAAGTTGGCTAAACGACGAATAGCTGTTTGATTGAATGGCTGTTTTAACCAGTTGGCTGCGATATATCTATAGCTATGCAAAGGCATTCTGGCTGTTCATCCACAGTTCCTTATTCAGGCAAATATTTTGCTAATTATTTTATTTCGTCTTTCCATGTCTTCTTCAAATACTTAGAATTTTTACAATCAATGTTGTGCGTCAAATATGCTACGCCATTGGTTCACAAGTCTACAGCCGGAGACCTTATACTGAAAAGAAGCAGCAAGAAAATCAGCAACGAGTATTTTTTTTTTCTCTAACTAAGTCTGTACTATTATTAATCAAGTAATACGACTTTGTATTGTTTACACGAGATATTTTACCTTTCTGGCAAAAGATAAAAGAAGGAACTAAATGTTCTTAATTATACCATGAAAATGTATAAAGTTATTTATAAATGTATAAAGAAAGCAACAATATATATTTCCATAAAATTTTTCTTCTCCTTATTGTTCATTGTCGTAATGCAATAACAAATCATGATGGAATATATTATGGTTATTACATGTATTTTCATTGTTATTGTATGATACCATTGCAATGGAATGTATCACTAATGGCGGTAATAATATTTCAAGATTGGTCCTTGAAATGTCAAGTCGTTTTTTCTTTTGTTCGTCGGTTAACATTCTCGGGACCCAACGCGCGGAGACCTTTCTCATGTTCATCTCGGTAGTTAAGATCCTTTGAATGCTACCAAATGAGATGCCTGTGTTCTCAGCTAAATGTCGAATGGTCACTCTTCGGTCTGCCAAACCAGATCTTCAACTTTTTTGACGTTTTCCTCAGTGAGGGAGCAGGAAGGGCGGCCTTCGCGGTGTTCGTCTTCCGTGGATGTTCTTCCCATCTTAAACTCCTTACACCAGCGTGCAGTTGTAGAATATGGAAGCGCAGAGTCCCCTAATGTTTCCACCAAGTCTGTATGAATGTCTTTGGTGGACATTTTTTTCAAGCAGAAGTATTTGATGACGCTTCGTATACTTCTTGTTTCTCCATTTTGATGTTATCACTCCGACTGCTCGTATTCAAATGAATGTAACTTTTAAAAATGACGTCCTATTTATACCATTTTTTGTCCGGGACCTTGTGCAGGACCAGGGAGTTGAACAAATATTTCTTCAGAATTTTATTATATTTAGAAATATCCGTTTATCATTACTTTTTGATCACCCCTCGTATACTCCCTTGCTTTTTATTATTAACGTAAATTAAAATTTTACCTTTCCGCAATTATTATGATATTTGATATTAGATAAGCTTAAACATTGTTAAACGCCAAATACTTTCCATATTATAGAACTTTTCGTGGTTTATAAAAGTTGTACAGCGCCATGTTAAGTGCGAAACATTTTGCAGGGTTGTTATAAATTTTATCTTTTCTTATTTTCTAAACATTTGTGGAAAGTTCCAGATAATCCAAACCCTATTGCAACGTGGTCACTTTTCATCTCGTATATCTTGAAAATGCGATATTTATTATGTTGCACGAAAATCAATTGAAATCGAGTGCTCGACAACAGGCAGATAATTCAATAATAGTTATCTTCATATATAAACTGTCAGGGATATTTGCAGATGTTGCGGTGAGTTAAAACATAGATAACACAACAATGTTTTATCTATGTCCATAAAAAACACAACAACAGTCCCTTTATTTATTTTTAAAATGTCCCAAACTTTCCAGAAAGTTTCGACCGCTTCATAATGAAAAGAATTCCCGTTGTGATATTGTCGCTCCCGCCGCCATTGAGCGGGTTCGGCCGTATATCCTGAAAGTTTTCAGGAATTAACTCGGCCGACAATGGTCGGGGAAAACTCTTCTCGTTTTCAGCCATTTAACTTGGCGTTTGGTCATTTAGGCTAAGCTGAGGTGTTGAGTTGAGGCAAATTGTTCGGAAAAAATGTCCTTTGGAAGGTTTTAATTTTGTTAATTTACTGTATATGAGGTCTTATCTAAATAAACCTGTAGAGAGGTCAATTCTGTACATGAAGTACATTTCCAAAATAACTATCAGGGGGTGATTAGGGATCGATTATGATGCCAAAAATGCAATCAGTAGTCAAAAATTTTTGTCTGTCTGTATAACCGTTATAGGAACAAAAACTACTCGGCCGATTTTAACGAAACTTGGTACAATTATTTTTCATACACCTGAACTGGTTATAGTATACTTTTCATCACGCTAAAATAAATAGGAGCAGAGCAGTGAACGGAAATGTTGGGAAAACGGGAGAAGTTACTCCATTTTTTAAGCTTCCGTCGCGTGTGCCACCTTAATGGTTAAAGCTACACATAAATCATGTATGATGTTCTTCTTAAAATTATATAAAAAATATCCCACGACAGCATATGTCTATCTTTTATGGTTGACTCACAATAACACGTGTAACTCCCGATAGCTTAGCAGTTCGAAGCTTTTTATATTTGTCTAAATATCTATAATAAACTCATCGGTACATGGCAGGATCGACACCGGACCTCGCGATTCGTACACCAGTGACAAGACCACAGCGCCAGCGACGCTTAGAAATGTATCTCAGGGTGTAAATATTACATTTCATATTGAACAGCCACTCTTATATCTTAAATTTCCATTTTATTCTACTTTAGAAATTCTAGCTTCGGATAAATTCACTAATTAATTAATTTAAAAATTACTCTCAATTACAAAAATCACTCAATGTAACAACACAAAATGGCTAAGAAAAGAGACTATTTGAAATCAAAGCGATTGGAACGTTATGGTAGAGTGGCGAGCAAAATTAATCAATCACTTGTTCATATATGAATGAGTCATTTATTTTTGTTAAAATTAAAGTCTCGTTAAATTGTTATTAGACTTAACTTGCTTAGGGATTGCATGGTGGTAGAAAATTTATATGCGTACAAATATCAACCCCCCTTTTTACCGTGTAACGCAATCCGTATGTACACAAGTGATGTCGTACTTTACTAAGAGTACTCTCTTAAGTCCGTTCAAGCCATAGGGCCCTTATGGCCAAGGCTCTGGCTGAGTTTAGTTGTTAGGTCACGTGATCGCACCGCTCCGGTCGTGTGGAGTCCAACATAACCTCCGTGACACTTGCCGTTGCGGGGGTATCCTGGGCACGTTTCGTGCTCCTTATGAGGCTTCTCAGCCTTTCTCTTCTGAGGAAAAAAAAGGGGGTGTGGCTGTGTTATGGACACGGCCGTTTGTTGTACGTGAATACGTCTCGTAACGGAGATGTACTGGCACCTTCGTTGATCCGCTCGGCCGCATTCATTACTTTACGTTGCCGGCACTGCTTGACTCGATCATATGCTGTTTTTTTGGTACCATTCGATTGCTGTTGAGATGCCCTTTCCAACTGTATACGATCTCTGTATTTCAATTTGGCTTTTCGACGTGTATAGGCCGACATTATTTATTTTTGTTACTTTTTTTTTTTATTTTAACACCTTATTATATTCACATTCACAATTTTACAGTAATGTTTTATATACAATCGATAGATTTTGACGAGAGCTAGCGATTAGAACTTGAACGAACGTCGTAGCGTCACCGAGTCGAAAGTTATACTAAATGGAAATCTCGATACGCAGCAAAATGGCCTTCAAATTGGCGGGGCTCCCCCTCCACCGCGCGCGATGTGTTACAGTCTTTACTGGGCGTAATAAATTCTTTGATCCTTTAGCTATCCAGTGGTGTAATTGGAATTAGGATGGGGATGATAGATATGTAGCTACAACACTAAACTGTATCCCCCGATTTTGTTATCATTCGATTTTTTGATTTAAGTCCCTATGGAAGCAATTTTAAAGACGTATTCACGTCAAAAACTCTCTTAATAATTCAATAATTGTACCGTTCGAACTTGTCATATAACCAACGTGTATTTTGATTTTCATTTAAGGAATTTATAAAAATTCTTTCTTACATGTAGTAAGAAAGAATCGATCCATCGATCTTCCCGCCATTGTTTGTATATCGGCATGCCCGTGTATAAAACTTCACGGTTTTAGTTTCAGTAGTATTCAATTGTTAAGGCTTACTTAAATGATAATAATGCTCGGGTTTAATTTTAATGATTCAATAGTTACGTTACCTAATATTTTGACTTCACGCGTAGTGCACTGTAAGCTCGGCGCGTATAGCTTACCCACAGGCCGCCCGAGTACATTGTAAGCTCGGCGCGTATAGCTTACCCACAGGCCGCCCGAGTAAAATGTTTGACAAAATGCCCTAAATAGGGTAATCTTAACCTCTGCCGTACATCGAGCGAAGCTTCGTGCAAGCATATTGCTTCTTACCAGCGCTCTACGCTCTCTTTCAATGTCTTCATTGTCATTCAGATCAGAAGTGACAATATGGCCCAGATTTTCAAATTTAGTCCCCCGTTATGAAATATTAATATTGTTTTCCATTTCTTAAATAATGTCTATAACATATATGAGATTAGTTTGATTTCACATAGGAGAATCTTCTAAATTAATAAACAGATCGAAGTAGAGACCTATATTTATTTAATTTATCCAGTGACCCACAATTTCTGCTCGTCATTGTTCAACTATTCAAACGTTGAGAATTCATTGGCGTTTCAATTAATTTATTGAATATATTAAATCAAACTTCGAATTTAATTAGTTGATCCGAATTGATCGAATCAAAGCATACGTATTAAGTTTTTGACGATAGCAGCTACGTATTCAATTAGGAATTAATTGAGAAAGCATTTGAATCTTAATTTTGGGAGACTTAATATGATTTCGATACGCGAGGGCTCCTCGACAACGTTTCTTTTATACAAGCAGTTAAAGGGTTGGCGCAGTTTCAGACAGAATTCGTGTTTATGACTTAGTTCAATGGCCCTTTGCATTGCATTCAATAAAAAATCCAATAAATTTGCAATTTTTTTTTATATTTGAATCGAAGTTAAGCAAAGGGATCTTAACTTATACACACTTGTTTTTATTTTTCACGCGTATCTTGTTTGATTATAAATTTCTTTAGTGCTTCATGTCTTTGAAAAGGCTTATACAGACTCAAGTCTCTTTCCTATGGGAATATCCAAACATACTTCACGCTCCTCGATTACAGATACTTGTGACCTGACCTTCCTTCAGTATACCACCTATACTTTGATCCAAGTATGTTCGTCTGGGTCGTTCCCTACCAACTGGCCAATTCATATTTGCCTTAAAATTAAAAATCGGGTGGGGCTGTGCCGGGGCACACGGCCGTTTGTTTTAACGTGAAACGTCTATGTTAGGGAATCGCTTTTATAGTAAAAGATTGAAATAAAAACAAGATTGACGGTGTTTTAAGTATTTTAATAAAAAAACTCAATGTCACAACAGCAAGTTGACTATATAAGTGAAATACTCACACCACATTTTTGTTCCTAAGACTAATAGTTTTTTAATTATGAAGGTACGATGATATAGACCTTTTCGTTACGGTCCACTTTTTAAACCTGGTACCCGTATGTTTCGGCGCGATTTTAAAGACGTTTCACGTCAAAAAAAATATTCTTTCGTCAGTCGTCTTTCGACCATCCTTTCTACGTCTCCAAACCATCTAAACATTTCCTTCACGATTTTTCTCACTACAATTTCCACGTCGCACATTTCCCTATTTCGTAAATTATCCTTCATCGTCACTCCAGCCATTCCCCTGAAAGCTATCATTTCCACATCATTAATCTTAGACCTTAGATAGATTTTATTTTGTCTTGATGCGGTGCCCAGTTGTTGAGTGAAGTAAAAACAGCAACGAATTATTGAAATTAACTTTTATTGCAAGCACGTATACTAATACAATGTAATCGCCGCCATAGACGCGGTAGAAACGCGAGAAATAAAAAAATGTGTTGCCACATAAAATAAATTTTGAATATTTGTTGGTGATACCAATAGAGCTTAGCGCTAATAATAACGTAAATAAATTGCCAATCGTTATTTCTTTATTAGCTGACCTTTCGAGTAGGATATTAAAATTAAAAAAATAGGTATTACAATAAAATATATAAAAATATATAAATTTAGTTAGAAGGATAAATAGTGTTACTATCATTTTATCTAAAACATTTTTTTCCTTTTTGTTATTTAAAGATATAAATAAATGTAAATATGGTTTTTAATTAGCTGTACGTAAATATGTACAGCCGAATCAATATTAGTACATATCGATAGTACAGTTCGATCATAGGTACAGTTCGATTATCCGAAAATACCGGTTTCCGAACACTCTTGTCCCCCAATTAGTTCGGATAATCGACGCTCTACTGATAAATGAAAGTATATTTTTTTTAATACAAGCTTTTATTAAATGCTCTATTAAGAACAAAATAAACTTTTACATATAAAAGCTTGTCGCGAGATTTACTTACTTAAAGAATACTTTTAACGACAAGCTTTTATATGTAAAAGTTTATTTTGTTCTTTTTAGCGCATTTAATAAAAGCTTGTATAATTTTTTTTTTTACTTTTAATTGATTTTCCGACATGTATTAATTTTTTTTTTTACTTTTAATTTATTTTCCGACTAATAAACCAAGCTTAGCAAACCCTTTCATTTGATACCCATATTGTAGGGGTGCATTAAAAATGATTGATCCGCCATCTTGGTAATGCCGCCATGTTGATTTAGAATGACGTCACACACATAACCAAGCATTGTCATCCGACTTTAGCTCAATCGGAGACCGGGAAGTGGGTCAAATCAAGATTCCCAGATTTTCTTACATAGTTACAAGTGAAGCTAATATAAAAACTTGTAAAAATACATACGAGTATGTAATGATGTTCAAACTGACTTCTGCAATGTCCATAATTCAATAATTAGACAGCACCGAGGCGTAGTAGCATTGCTGCAATAAATCTTATAGGCGTAAACATACTCCCCCCATTGATGGCTATCAGTTCTTTAACCATCTAGCATTCTTCATTGCTCAAATGTGGATAGAGTCGAACTAGTCGTCATCGCCATCGGCTCCTATATATAATTTGGTAATCCGACCAATGCGTCAACATAGAGGTGGCAGAAAATCTTTTTCTGAGTATATCCAAGTCGCCAACTTTTAGTTGTGTTACATTTTGTCAAACCTGGTCAATCTATATCACATCAAAGTCATTAGGACTCAAGCTGAAGTTCGTAGGTTATTCCAGTCGAGCCGCCTTGATCGGTTTGTAATCCGATATTATTATTGATATTAAATGACATCCCTCTAGAATTTGTAAAGAAATACATTTATCTGGGTAAGCAAATTTCTTTTAGTAAAGATAGAAATATAGAAGAAGTAGATAGAAGAATAGCAATCACCTGGAAAAAATACTGGGGCCACAAAGAAATTTTCAAATCTCAACTCCCACTATCAACAAAAAAAAATAGTAATGGATTCGGAAATATTGCCTTGTCTAACTTACGGCTGCCAAACTTGGATATTTGATAACAAAGCTAGCAACAAAATACAGACCACTCAAAGAAGAATGGAGCGAAGTTGCTTGGGTATTAAACTAAAAAATAGAGTTAGAAACATAGACATGAGAAATAAAACCAAGGTAGTTGATGCGTTAACTTATTCGCTAGCTAGAAAATGGAAGTGGGCAGGGCATGTAGCCAGGTACAGAGAGGACAGGTGGACTGCACGAGTGGTTAAATGGTCAGGCCCAGGAGATACAAGAGGCAGAGGCCGACCTTGTGCCCGCTGGGTAGATGAAATAGTAAGGAAAGCCGGTAGAAATTGGATATCTAAGGCCAAAAATAAGGATATCTGGCACGCCGTGGAGGAGGCTTTTACTCGAAGGGGGTCCACACAGTAAACTGTAAATATAGATTAAATAACAATTTTTATTATTTTTTAGTATTTTGTATAATAATAATAATAATAAGTAGACACTAAGTAAAAACTGTTAAGTATATAAATAGGTTCAACCATAATTCTTGTGTGGAATGAAATAAAGCTTTATTTATTTTATTTATTTATTATTATTGTAGCGATTGCGGTGGTATCCATAAGTATTGTCAGCCTCTCCACGCCAGAAGCGAATAAACCTTTGGTGTTACCATCCTTATCAGGTGATGTAAACGCCAACATATTCTGTATCGCAAGTAAAAAATAAAATTATTACAATTCTTCATTCTCATTTCCACAATATAATTTATCTGGCCATTTTATTCCACCTCATATGGATATTAATGATCCAGCTCTATATACAGATTTTTCTGGAGGATTCCATAAAGCCGTACGTGTGTTAGCGCCATTGCCTTTGCGAAATGAAAGGGGGGAACGAGATAAGGCATACATAAGTAATTGGGTTCGTTTTAAGAAAAATCGCAGGCGTATCTAAAACTCAACGTAATGTGGCAACTTTAGTATATATATACATATATATATATATAAAGTGGTTACAATTCAACCGTTTTTTGTGTAATGATTTCTTTTCCGCTGGTGGCCGGGGGGTGTCGAATGGGGGGTTGCAAATACTCCCCCAAGGTTTCAGTTGTTGTAATCATGATAGCTATGGTCCTCAGTTGCGACACTCGATCCTAAGGCTCCTTACAATGCCTGATGACGACCATCGCTCAGGTTTTAGTGGGTAGGACTCTTTCTGGGGAGGAGAACTCTACATTACCACCAGTCACGGTCACCGCCGTCTTAAACTAAGCTGTAGCCCTTGGCATACAAGAATTGGAGACGCAAAAAACGCGAATTAGTTTGTTATACTCGCTAAATAATTTATACTCGCGCCATCCCGCGGTCGGAATACTGCACTAAAATAACCTTACTGATTAAGTAATTTCGACACTAGCGTAGCATTCATGCGTGCGCAGCTCGAATTACGGATCTGCGCGCGCCAGCGGGCCGTCGGTGCCGTACTCCCGCACCTCGAAGCTTGGCTCCACGGGGAGGAGGAGGTCACCTACCGATTGACTCAGATATTCACCGGGCACGGCTGCTTCGGTGAGTGTCTGTGTCGAATAGGACGGGAGGGATCGACACATTGCCACCACTGCGCATCCGACCTTGACTCGGCCCAGCTCACGCTGGCGGAGTGCCCCGCGTGGGCCTCTGAGTGCCGAGTCTTGGTCGCAGAGATCGGGCGAGATCTGTCCGCCAGCATTGCCGCAATCAATGCCGGCGGACGAGGGAGGTTGGAGGGCTGTAGCCTCCTTCTGTGAAGCAGTGATGCTCCAGAAGGAGGCCGCCGAGCGGGGTCGGGAGATGGCCGATCCCGCTCGAAGAAGGCGACGCCGGGCTCGGTAGCACAGCTGCGGCGCCGCCGCGGGTCGCCGGCGGGCGCGAGGAAGTCGCGACTGCTACGGCGACCCGGGATGGACCACGCCCCTTCCGATGGAGAGCCCCACATAACCGCCGGCTCGCCACAGCCGGGGTATGCAATTTAATGCATTTTCCTCAGGGAAACAAAAAAAAAAGCGTAGCATTCATAGGCGTCTCTCGGTCTCAGCTTGCAGATAGAAATGGCGTAGTATATGCCACGTTTAAAAATAACGTCTAATGTGTCCGACAAAAATGTTTTGAGAATAAATCTGTGAAACAAATTGTAGGTCCTTCGGGGCCCCCTGAGACTGGGGGTCCTGCCCCCCTAGACAAGATGCCTTTCTATTATTGAAATCGCAATCGCAAACATAAAAAATGTATGCGATTGACGTAACCGATGGCTTGACTTTTCTATCGGTTATGTCAATCCCATACATTTTTTATGTTAGCGATTGCGATGATGATTATGGAAAGGCATCTTGTCTAGGGGGGCTGGGCACGGGCCTCGTGTGCCCTTATGGTAAGGACGGTATGGGTCACGGTGGTTTGTACTACAATGCATTTCCTCAGCGCAAAAAGAAGGTATGTCAATATTTATAGATTTACATATCGTCATCTGTGCGTCGCAGATGTGTCAAATTGCAATATTTATTTTTTTATTTTTTTTTAAACTTTATTGCACAACATACATATGATAAGATTTGAATAGTAAATCCTTTTATACATAGTTTTATTATTGGAAGATTAATCACACTTAGTACTATAATAACTACACATAACCTTCGCCATAGCAGAGTGAGAGCTTACTATAGATAATACTATTAACAGGCAACTAGACCACAGACATAATCGTTGTGTTGCTACTCAACAACATAAATAACGTACAATACGTGGACTTAATGCAACAGTGCATTCTCTACCAATCAACCGAGTGGCTAGTTACAAAGGACGGTGTCTGGCGGAAACAAAGATCAAAACGATTACAAACTTACTATTTAGCACACACACAGATTTATAAAATTGTATGTTTAATATAGAATTTGTTCTTGTGCAAATATTGGCGCTGAGCTATGGACTGCAGCACACATGAACCTCAATTATTCTGTATGGAGGACAGGTCTGCTTCTCCGTTCGTAACCTAAATTTGCTTTTTTATACTTCTTTTAAATGAATAATAATTACTTATCTGTGTCTGTCTGTAGAATAAATAAAAGATTTATCTATTTATACTTATAATAAATCCGTAGAGAGGTAAATTGAAATGTATATCCCGTACATGAAATATATATCCAAAATAACTGTCAGTAGGTGATTAGGGTCCCCTCTAGGCAGGGGAGCGGAGGCTGGGGAGGGCCTTCTGGGCCTTCTGGGGAGGAGAGCCCCACATAACCGCCGGCTCGCCACAGCCGGGGTATGCAATTTAATGCATTTTCCTCAGGGGAACAAAAAAAAAAACAAAAAAAAAAACAAAACAAAAAAAAGGACGTGATTAGGGATCGACACTGTTGCCAAAAATGGAATCAGTAAAATTTTTGTATGCCTGTCTGTATAACCGTTATAAAAACAAAAACTATTACACGGATTTTAACGAAACTTGGTACAACTATTTTTCATACCCCTGAACTGGTTATGGTATACTTCATCACGCTACAACCAATAGGAGCAGAGCAAAGAAGGGAAATGTTGGAAAAACGGGAGAAGTTACTCCATTTTTAAGCTTCCGTCGCGTGTGCAACCTTTATGGTTAAAACTACACAGAAATCATGTATAACGGAAATGTTCTTCTTAAAATTATATAAAAAATATCCTACGACAGCATATGTCTATCTTTTATGGTTGACTCACAATAACACGTGTAACTCCCGATAGCTTAGCAGTTCGAAGCTTTCTGATTATATTAGACAAGTATAATCTCTTACGTTTATAACATTTTCAGTCATTAAAATTCCTACCTAAAATTACGATTCCACGCGGACGAAGTCGTGGGTACAACTAGTCTAATATAAATATTTAAATAGTAATTGAGAATAAGATGTTTAACTAATTCAGATAGTGCTGACGAACCTGTCTCTTAAATATGCATTTAATTTTAGACGCCCGGATGCAGTAAGGTAAATTCGGGCAATTGGTATCAATTCATTTAATTCTATAGCGAAAGAATGCAGACATTCCTTGCTCCAATTCTACGTTTACCTTTCTTTTTTATTTAATAAATTTATATAATTTATTTAAATTGCATGTTGTTTCTCTCTCTCTCTCTCTATCGGTATCTCTTTCCGTCCGGAACTTTCTGTATGATACGTTTCATCCACTAATAATATCGCCAAACATTACATCCCCAATCCAACACGTGAGTCAGGAGATTGCACCCGAACCCCTTCTCACTTTCATATAGCTTAATTGATTCCAACAACTTAATCCTCAGCGTGCACAGCTTACTACGTTCTTCGTGAAAAATTTAACAAGTTTTCTTTGTAGATGGCTAACTTTTATTACTGAACTCTCGCCCTGCTTCTTACTAAAAGTTTCTTGTGGTTTATGCACGAACTAACTGATTTTATAAAGGAAACTTAAAAATTAAAATTTACTGTTCTATTTTTCAACAGATTCACTAAAATAGGTACTTATATGATTATAGCATATCATGCTACATATGAATATTCAACCTTTTTCGACAACCATATTTCTGCATTTTATATAACACTAGCTTTTGCCCGCGACTTCGTTCGCGTGGACTTCAGGTTCGTCCCGTCTAGTCTAGTAATAAGTAAGAAATACGGTAACTAAGCACTGCAGAGCCCTAATCATAGGCCTATAGGTAGCTACTGCAGTATGCTCCTATAAACAGACGCAACAGACAATTTGCAATGTAAGCGCAAAAAATGTGTTTTTTTACGACCTCACATTAGAAACCTCAAAAATTGTAACCTATGTGTTATTCTGATGTATAAGCTATATTGTGGTAAAGTTTCATTCAAATCCATTCAGTAGTTTTTACGTGAAAGAGTAACAAACATCCATACATCCATACTTACAAACTTTCGCCTTTATAATAGTAGTAGGATATTTTTAACAGACTTCAAAAAAAAAAGGAGGTTATCAGTTCGACCCGTATCTATGTACTCGTATGTATGTTTTTATGTTTGTGTTCGTATATCTCCGGAACTACAATTGCGATGTAAGTAATTATTTTTTTGTTTTACTAGATATTGTTCAACTTAGGGATACTGCAAGTTTCTTCCAAATCGGTTGCGGGCTTTTTGAGATAGGGAATTATTTATTAAACGTCTTCAAAAAAAAAAAAAATAAAACCGACTTCAAAATAGTACGCAACTAACTTACTTACGTATGTTTAGAAAGAATATAAAAGAACTAAAAATCGGGTTGTTTTTGACGTGAAACGTTTATGTTAGGGAATCGTTTTTAAAGTAAAAGATTGAAATAAAATGAAAAAAACAAGATTGACGGTATTTTTAGTATTTTAATAAAAAACTCAATGTCAGAACAGCGAGCTGACTATATTATTATAAGTGAAATATTTACACCACATTTTTGTTTCTAAGACTAATAGTTTTTTTTAATTATTAAGGTACACAGAAAAAAAGGTTATCTTATTTGAAGATAATTTACTCTTGGTCAAGACAATCTCTGTTTCCTATATAGGGAAAACAATATTGTCTTGAAATCAGAAAAATATTGTTTCAGACTGTAAGTCTTGATTTGAGAAGTTTTTCTTCCCTGAATACTAATGTAACTTTGTTTAAAGAATATTTTAATGACTTGAGTGAAAAATGTATTGTCTTGAACAGTCATAGTCTTATTTCAAAAATGTAAAATTTTCTTAGTTAAAGAAATTATAAAGTCTCAAAATAAGACAGATCTAATAGCAAAGAAACTATGTTAAGAATTTTCTAGTCTTAGTAAAAGAGTAGATTGTTTTAAAGCGAAACTTAATCACCTTGGGTGAAAAACTAACTTTTCTTAGTGTGAGATAACTAGTTTTGATTAGAAACAAGATATTATTACCTTAAATATTAGCTGTTCTTGGTAGAAGTGCAAATTGTTTATAGGCAAGATTTAATCTTTTTGGATGAAGAACTTATTTATGTTCATATAAGTCAACAAAGATCTTCACGTGAGACTCGTTAGTTTTAAATGTAGAAAAGATACTGTTAAATTAAGCATTGGCTGTTTCTAACAGAAATGTAAATTGTTTTAAAGCAAGACAATATGTTCTTTTGTGTAGACCTGAACTTTCTTAGCATGAGTTGAATAAGATCATGAAGTAAGAATCGTCTGTTTTGTATAGAGATAAGATATTATTAGGATAAGCATAAGCTATTCTTCTTAGGAGTGTAAATTGTTTTAAGGCAAGACTAAATCTTTTTCGGTCTATAATTGACCTTTCTTACCATAAGATAACTATGATCTTGAAGTAAGTATCGTCTGTTTCATGTAGAAACAAGATACTACTTAAGCTAAGTATAAGGGGTACTTATTGGGAGTGTGAGTTGTTTTGAGGCAAGACTAAATGTTGTTGGTTTTAGATCTAACCTTTCTTAGTTTGAGATAACTAAGATCTTGATGTAAGTATATTCTCTTTTATATAGAGACAAAATATTATTAGGTCAAGAATTAATTGCTCTAAGTTGAAGGGTAATTTGTTTTGAGGCAAGACTATGTATTTTCAATGTAAACAACATTTTTTTTTGCAAAATATGTACTATTCCTTGCTATTGAAAATTTGACCTTCAGCAAAACTACGAATTCGCGTCTCGACCTCCCGTCGAGAACCCCTCCTGTAGTTTTGAAGTAGGTCAAATTTTCAATAGCAAAGAATAAGTACATATTTTGCAAAAAAATGTGTCTTACATTAAAAATAACTAGTCTTTCCTCACCCTTCACAACAAATTACCTTTCAAATTAGAGCAATTAATGCTTGATCTAATAATATTTTGTCTATATAAAAGAGAAGAAAACAAATACTAGTTAAAGCTCGTCTTAACAGTCTTGTATCAAACTAGCAACTCAAAACTAATATTTAAGTAAACAAAACAAACGTAAGTGATCATTACCAACATTTATTAAAAAAGGAAAATGTCACATTTAACGAAATATATGTTAATTTACAAAAAATACAAACTACTGGTTTTATTAAAGATTATTTAAACTAAATAAAACTTATGTTATGGATTGGAAAAAGTTTAAGAAGTTATGGTGTTTTATTGCTAATTACAAATAGTATCAAAACAATAGTACTTAAACCTCTTTCAATTTTGAAATTAAAAAATACTTAGATACTTTCAAGTTTTTGTGTTATAATTTAACAACTTTATTATACTAATCTATAACAGAAAATATTTTCATATTAATAAACATGCCAATTTATTTTCAGAAATCAAATTTTACTTCATGTGAAATATTTCAATCGGTACCTATTAACTTCGTCAACATACATTATGTGAAATAAGACAAGAAAATATTTAACATTAAGCAAAATGTTACGTAAATACTGTTGAGTTACATTGTTGTTTGCTATTATGTACTTAAAAATAATTGAGATTTTACAGAAGCTTTAGAAGCAAGCTAGCTAGAGGTAATTGGCATTATACTCAAATTATAGTACAAAATATGAGTGACTATGACATTTTAGATATTCATATATAATTACCTACTATCATTCTGTAAATACTTATAGCAGTTAAATGAAATTAAACTATAGTATAAGTAAAAAAAAGTAGCACACATAATTTCAGAGAATATAATTAGATTAACAAATCCTCTGGGAAGTTCGAGCCTATAGTAATAATTACGGCTACGTAAATGTGCATATTAATAATTAAAATATTTACAAATTAATGTAAGCTTACTCGACGACATAATAGATTTTACAACAATCCACAATAAAATTTAAGCTTGCCTTGATCTGTGCTCTTAAAGATTTTTTATTGTAAAATATACGGTCGACACAGTTATCACTATTTGTATATTTAATAGTCTGTCAGTTCAGTCATTTAGACCGTATAAGCCGACCGTACTATACCATATTTAGAAAATGTCATATTAGTAATGTAGGTATTGAAAACTACTTAATAATAAAACATTACAAAAAAGATACAGTTAAAATAACAAAAGTCAGTATAAAGTTGAAAAATATTAAAAATGCAATACTTTTAAATAGCAAATAGGCCTGACTGGATCATTGCTAAATAATCCAAATTTATATCAATAAGAAACACTTAAATCATACAAATATATATAATAAAACTGTACAAAAATTTGATAGAGTTGGCCCCAATTCTGCCATACACTTATACATTACATTAATTTATACAATTATAAATTACATTAAGTTTGTTAACATCATGGCAAGTAGATATATGTTGTTTTAGAGAAGATTTTGTGTGATAAACACTCGCACACAGTTTTGAAAGGGACATTTAAAATAGTCAGTAATATTATGAACATAGTGTAAGTGTGCAAAATAAGTTTTGAAATGTAAGTGTTCTACCTTACATATGGAACAAAGCATTTTTATTTTTGACCCAGTGTCAAACAGATTGGGTTATGACCTGCAATATCATTTTAAGACGGTATTTTTAAAAATAAAAGTGTGACGTAAAACAGCAGAAAGGTAGAAGCAACAGCAGCACCAAACTACAATAAATCTGTAATATAAGGTGGCACCACGTCGTATTTAGTTTTTATTTTGTATACACACCTTTGAATTAGTAGGTAAAGGTGGTAGGCCGCCTTTGGGTATTCAATGTGCAAAGTGTGGTAGCACTTAAATAATGTATCAAATGCTTTGTATGCCGATTTTAAAACAAAACGAATTTTGTCGATTACAAGGTAAAATAATCCGTTGTCGTGATCAGTGCAGTGCACTATATAGGGTTGCACAGTTCTTTTTTTACTTTCAGCAATCTTGGTTATTTCTGCAATTTTGTTTTGGATATCGCCTGGTGTCTGAAATTAATTTTTTTTATTAAAATTACCTTTTTGCTACATATCGTTTAAAAATCGGATCCACCATTTCCATTAATATTGAAATATTAAGCAACTAGCTTTTGCTTGCAGCTTCGCATAGATTACTACCCGGCTATACTACACACATCAACAATGGATATTACATGAAAGACTTCTTAATTTAAAAACCATTTACAGTTTACTAATATTTACCTTCACAGTGACAAATATGCTATCAATGCATTCGCTTATTGAAAATTTTTCCTGCCTGTTAAATCGTCCCTTGGGCGGCACCAACCGACCCAATAACTGTATTTGAGCTGGGAGTTTGTAATCTGCAATGACAACAAACATCGCAATAAAAATAAAACATTGTTGATTTTAAGTTTCTTACGTGTTGGAATTACAGAGATGTATCTGTTGTCTAATCAAATCACATACCTTCATCCATCAATCCTTCTATGTAATCCACTAAATTCTTTATCTCCTCCTTGGGCTGCAGAACAGTTTTTGTGTCTATAATTTTTGTTATGAAATCAGTCCAATTTGAGTGAAAATTATTTGTTTTCTCAGGATATAATAAATTAAAATCCAAATGTATCTATAACAAAAATAAGTTAAATAAATTTTTATTGATTACATTCTCACACTCATGAGGATTGACAGACACCTTACCAAGACATCACTTCTAGTGTCATTTAGAATAGGCCACTCTCCAATGTAGTCTTTAACAGTCTTGTAATCAATATGTTGTCTCAGTTCAAATGTAGCTGACCATTTTTTTATAACTTCCTCCCAAGGATCAGTTTGATTTTTTAGCCACAGAACATCATTTCTGTGGGTATCTATAAATTTAACACATGACATAATTAACCACCTATTTATTTATCTTAAAGCCACCAAGTAAAAATACATGTAAATACGCTTTACACTACTACAATCTACCACTAGCTACCGCTAACTACCCTAATAACTGCTTGTAACAATTTTAAGAATTGAACCTTGTAAGTTTTGCAAATTCTTAGATTTTTTTTTAGAAACATCCTCATTTTCTTTGTCTGAAAAACTTCTTTTTCTTTCCCCTGATTTGTACAGAGTGTTTTTGACTTTATCAACCAGCTTGCCTTTTGCAAAGCCTGGTTTGCCAGTAATAGAATCTCTCTTTTTTATTGGAGGAACAAAATAGGTTCCTGCATTTTCAGTAGGAAAAAGAGAAATGATTTTGGAGGTTAGTATATTGTATTCCTCATGGGTGATACGGCTGTGAATTACAAAAATGTGTCAATAATCTAACATTAAAATGAATTGCCTTTCATTTTAAATAAATTACTGTTCAATCACTCTCACCCTATCACAAACACACAAAATCAAAAAAGTATAAATCAAACAAATGCCATCTTCACACAATAGTCTTCACTACAGGGAGACTACACCAGGGTCGTCTGCATGGGTACCACCATCTGACCTATTTCTACTGCAAAATAACAGTGTTCGCATTGATGTGTTCCAGTGTGAAGGGTAAGATAGGCAGTGAAATTACTGGGTAGGTACTTTACATCTTATGTCACATATTGGCAACATACACTGTATTTTTGTGGGGGTTGCAGATTTGCTGCGAATCTCACAGGAACCACATGTACTATAACCACTGAAACACCAACACAGAATAACTGTAACCACTTACCATCAGTAGGGTTATTCTCGAACAAAACTGACCGATCGATATTGGGAATTGTGAATTTACTTAACATCATTAGCGGCAAACTAGACCTGTTTTTTGAGAACTTTATTATCTCCAAAATAAGGTGATACCAAAGATAAGGTGATAATGAAAATTTTTAATAATATGAGTCTAGTTTGTCACTAATGATGCTAAGAAAATTCACAATTCCCAATGTCGATCAATCGGATTTGTTCAAGAGTAAACCTACAGGTGGGCAGTCTGCTTGTTTTCCAACATAATGCCATAAAAAGAAATGTATTTTGATGGGAATCGAACCCAATAACCGGCAACTTCACTGGTAGCATTTTCTGTACCATCGAAATGACAGTCCATAATGAGGCTTCAGGGACTAGTGCGCAGGACAATGGTATCTCTATACCTGCTGGCAATTGTAATATGGTCTAAGAATAAGAATCTATGTAGTTACTATACTTACTAATTAACAAGATGTGTAAAAATGCGAGTAATTATAATATCAGTAACAATATTTCTGTGTTTTGGAGATAGGCTTTTATGAGCTTTGTAATAGGCAAGAATGCTATTTCCACTTGGGGATGTAGTTAGAAGTGTGTGCAAATCGAAGTCAGGAAAGGGTGGTCTGCTCCTTAACATCTGAATCACAAAATCATCATCAAGTTCTGGTTCCAGTTCTCCGATAGAATCTTCGTCATTGTTTTGTTTGGAGCAACTGGGCATAGAGCTTACTGATGATGTATTACTCTGAAACAATGAAAACAAAAAGATAAATATAAAATAAATCATTAGAGCACTATCATATTGGGCATTGCCACACTTACCCCAGCATTTATAGGCATTTTCTCGGAACAGAACAGTTAGTTGTTCACAGCTATTTACACTCAAAATTAACTTCATATCTCATCACTCTATTATGCTTAAATTTATTTTAAAGGTGATAGAAATCATTTATTCGATAGTTGCAGTGTCTGGAAATCTACCAGCTTTTAGTAAGGTGCAGATCTATTCACAATGCTTTCCTAGTTCCTACGCTGCTGAACAACAGCAGTACCCAATAACTGATAAACCTATGATAACCATGACCAAACATGAAAAAGAACTGACCTATGCTATCGTATTGTAAGCTATGTGTCTTGCTTTAACGGTGGTACAAAAAAATACGGAGTCTCAGAAATGTGAGAGCATACCTACCTCAGCCGTTAGATATTCTTGAATTTTCTCTTTTAAATGTAGTCTAAAACTTATTTTAGGGCACAGCTCTCGAAGAAGGTCATCACTCAGTTGTTTAAAATGGTTTACTTCGATTCCATTTTCTGAAATCAAACAAAATGGATTTCAGTAAACAGCTCATTAATAGATTATTCGTTAAGCATGCCGTCGGTTTTCGAAGAAGACGCGGTCTAACACACAGAGTACTTTTGTATATACTGGAAGTCTAACATTTTATGCACTTACTTACAATAATGTAATATACACAAAGAGGCTTACCTATAAATTTTTCGATTGTTTCTTTATCGACATTCCATGTTTCCAGAAGATTAGAAATCGACGTCATCGCTGCCAATGCCAACACGAAGCAAGGTAAAACAAACAATCCGACAAGTATTATATTTATAATTCGTTCAACGTTTAGTTGTTTTATTAATACCCACAATAAATGCAAACACAGATCAGTAATAAAATTAATAACTAAATCCTCAAGAACAAACATGTACGCAACACAGTCCACAATCCACAATTCAACCGGCCTGCGTCAGTTAAATTTCCACAATGAGTATTGCCAAAAGTGAACAAAGATTACCCCATAAATTGGTAATGCTGGGGCCACACTACGGCTAACGTCAATGTACTGTAATTTTATTTTACGAGTTTAATTGCCTTAAAAATTTTTAACATCAATTATTTTTCTGTTTTTGAAATTATTATTCATCATCATCATCACAGCTCATATATGTCTCCACCGAGGGGCTCGAGCCTACCCTAAATACGTAAGGACGGTTAGGCGTAGTCAACCACGCTGGCCCAGTGCGGATTGGTTGACTACGCATCTACACCTTTGAATTACTTCGCAGGTGTACGCAGGTTTCCTCACGCTATTTTCCTTTACCGTAGGAGTGTCGGATAAATGTAGGTACATATGAAAGTCGAAACGGAGAATAATCAGCGGTAATCGGTTACCATCAGGTGAACCGTTTCCTCGTTTATGACTCTATAAAAAGAAATACTTGGAACAACAATAGTTGGTTAGACAAAAAGATTTGAAGGTGATTGCAAAAGTAAACTATTGAAATTTACGCTATTCTATGTAGTACACTAAATATGTCATTATAAATAAAACGTCTTCAAAACCTACTTAACTAACTATAATTAATATTATTATTATTGTTTCTAGTGGAAGGTAAATGACTTTAAATACTATATGTCTATCTTTCATTACATCATACTATTTGAAGTATGTTTTATTTATATATGTTCTCGGTATTGTTAGTTTTGTTAAGTATTGTTTATTATAGTTACTATTAAGAATTTATTTGATATTATACCAAGTTTCAAAGTCTGTTAAACTTCAGGTTCAAAGTACACCCTATTTTTGTGCCAAGTTTTATCGAATTCGATTTGCGTCTGTCGTATACCTGACCAGCTGCAACAAGCATGTTTCTCCGAACTCCTTCAGTGAAATAAAATGAAACATCGCACACAAAAATCTGGTCATTTCACAGTAGTCTCAATAGCAAAAACGCAATCTTCATAGAGTCCAGATTAATAATAACCCCTGACCAATATCACTTTAGATACGGCTTTCATTGACCAAACACCTGAGCAAAGTTCCGATATTTCGAGGTTTTAGCAGGTCTAAAAACGAATCGCCAATCAGCATGCACTTTATTATCATCAGATGTTCACCAATATCGTTCCAAAGGGCCTTGACAAGATGCCTTTCGATAATCGTGATCGAATCGTTAAAATAAAAAATGTATGGGATAGACATAATCGCTCAAAAAGTCAAGTTATCACTTTACTGATTTTTTTAGCGATTCACCTTTTCTAGGCCCTCAGCCCCCGTATTCACGAATGTCATAGTACATTTCTCCCCCCCCCCCCCTAGAGACTAAAAACGTTGGACTACTCGATACTTTCTCATATTTCATTTTTGACATAACTTAGAGAAAAAATTAATCTAATATCTATTAGGTCAATTATAATTTTTTATTAATATGCTGCCAGAAAATTCCTCATATTAATTTACATAAAAATCGACAGTATCTCATAGAGAGTTGAATCATACAAAACTCCCTAAATTATATAGTAGCATTTTGTTCCTGGCAACATTATTTTTTACTGGCATTCTATTGGCTTTTCAAGTGAAAAAGTTCGTTAGAAGCAAGAATGGAATTCTTAGATCAAGAATGTAATTCTCGAGTGAATAATTCTATTGGCTGATCAGGTGGAAACGTTCGTTATAAACAAGAATAGAATTCTCAGATGTAGTTTACTATTCTTAGATCAAGAATGTAATTCTTAGTTGAATAATTAACTGGCATTCCATCTAAGAATTCAAGTCTTGTTAAGGTCTTGTTTTAAAAACAAGAATTGAATTCTTATATGAGTTTACTTTTTGATCTAAGAGTTTACTATTCTTAGATTTAGAATGTAATTCTTGGTTGTCGATTAAGAAACCTTGTGTAATAATAATTAATATTATAAAGAGGAAAGATTTGTTTGTTTATTTGTATTGAATAGGCTCCGAAACTACTGAACCGATTTTGATGAAAGTTGGTATAGGGATAGTTCGAGACCAGGGGAAGGTTATAGGCTACTTATTAATGCAAAAAAAGGGTTGTAAGGGGTTGAAAACGGGAATGAAAGGTTATATAGAACTATGATTTTTAAAGCTAGAAGCTTGAAATTTACTTTTTACGCTGTTGATTAGGTAAAGATTGTAAAAAATTTTCCCTAAACGGGGTAAAAATAGGGGATGAAAAAACTACTGAACCGAATTAAATGAAATTTGGTACACAGATAGTCTAGAGCCTGAGAAGGAACATAGGCTACCTTTTTGCGAAAAAAGGGTTGTAAGGGGTTAAAAAGGAGGATGAAATGTTGTATGGACATGTCGTCATTTTTTAAGCTAAAAACTTGAAAATTATTTTTTAGGCTGTTGATTAGATTTAAATATTATGACATTCAATGTTTAAAAATGTAACCCTAAAGGGGGTAAAAATAGGGGGTGAAAAAAACTACTGATCCTATTTGAATGAAATTTGGTACACATTATAATAGTCTAGAGCCTGAGAAAGGCATGATATTCGAAGTTTGTAGGTACAATAGGAGATAAAATTTTTGTTTGAAAGGCCCCGAAACTACTGAACCGTTTTGATGGAGGTTGGTATACATTGATATGGGTTTTTGTATATCAATGTTGGTATAGGGATAGTTTAAGACCTGGGGAAGGATAAGTATAGGGAAATACCACGGGAAGATATATTTTTCATGCGGTAAAATCTGATAAAAACTGCTCAACGGGTTCTGATGCAATGTGGTATGGGGATGGTTGGAGATCCAACGGGAAAACATAATATTAAAATCCGGGGGATACAACGCGGGCGAAGCCGCGGGCGGAAAGCTATTTATTATATTTAATAATTGTCGCCCTACACTAGTATTTCACATGCACATACCTATACGTTCAAACCGAAATAAATTTCGGAAGGTCTAACAAAAAATTTGTTCCATGAGGGAATCAAACCCGCGACCCGTTGCGCTGCAGTAGCTGATTACTGTTGTGCCAGCCGTGTCAAAATTGAAATCGAACTCAAATAAGGTTACATCTATACTACTTAATATTATAAAGAGGATACGTTGTATGTATGTATGTAACGATAACGAATAAACTCAAAAACTACTGAACCGATTTCCAAAATTCCTTTACTACCATTGGAATACTGTATTATTCCTGAATAAAATAGGCTATGTTATAATTTTTACCGCGGGAAAATATTTCTTTCCTATGGAAAAATTTGATATCTACTGGACCGATTTCAAAAATTCTTTTACCATTAGAAGGCCCCGTTATCTCGATTAACATACGCTATAATTTTTACCGCGGGAAAATTCGTTAACTACTGGATCGACTTCTAAAATTCCTTCACCATTGGAATGCAATATTTTTCCTGATTGCCATAGGCTATTATTATAATTTTTACCGCGGGAAAATATGTCTTTCCTATGGGAAAATTTGAATGTTTCCTATGGGAAAATTTGAATGTTCACCCGTGGGGGCGCTAGTAATATATTGCGGGAATGCAGAACTTTTTTTTTACAAATAAAATGCATATCGTCGTCTTACATCTTTGCTAATAAATATTCGCAGGCGCTCATTTTATTTGTCTAATATATTTTTCAAATTATATCTGCTTCTTTATAAAGCTATACTTATTACGCACACATAAAAAAAGAAATTAGTGGGCATGCAAAGGAGTGACTGGGGCACAGCACAGCTCCTTATAATTTGGTAAAGGTAAATATTTTATTGGCAAGAAAGAAAACTCTCGGTCAGAAATACTTTAATATTCTTCACTCAAAATTATAACGTTATACCTAAATATGTTATTCGGACAAAACAGCGTATTCTTGTATTCAATGTCTTAAGGTTAAGACAACCAGATGAGAGAAGAATAATATATTTTTGGTTAAAGAATGATCAAGATATTTTGAACCAAAAATAATATTATAACGACTGGAGACAAAAGTGTCTTAATACAAAATAATAATTTTATAAAATCAAGAATCAGTGATAGTCTTCTGCTGATAATTTTCTTTTCTTGAATGAACAATATTTTCTTCAATCAAGAATAAAAAAGAAATATAATATTTTTAAAAGAAGTAATTAAGGTTTTTTGGTTCAATAATATATGCTTAAGTTAAAATATTATTCTCTTGATTTAAAACAAAATGTTTAAGAATATGCAAATTCTTGTTAATAGAATTCTTTTTTTTCCGTGTACGGTCCTTATTATTACCGCTTAACCTTTTCGTTACGGTCCACTTTATAAACCTGGTACCAGTATGTTTCAGCGTGATTTTAAAGACGTTTGACGTCAAAAGTAAGAAATAAATACGATAACTTATGTCTTAAATAAACTAACTTTGATATACCAACTAGGTATTTTTTGAAGTTGTATACTACTTTTTTAAATAACGAAGACTTGTCCTTCAAGGGTTCTATTAGGGGTTAGAAACAACTGACAGCAGTCACTCGGGTCTATTACACATCAAAGCGCTATAACCTCGAAAGAATATAAGGTTTGGTTTAGCCGGAAAATATTTAGACAAGTGCCTTCGTGAACAGCGATCCGCGTAATATAAAGTGTCCAATTACTGGCAAAGCGTGAAACAAACGCAGCTACCTTGCCTTGCCTTTCCGCTGATATATTAAAATAAAAATATTTATACCGTCAGCAAAAAAATCATTACACATTACTATATTTTAAAATTCCTACTAATATTTTTAGCGAGAAAGGAGATAAATTTTTTCTTGTATGGAGAATAGGCCCACTACAAAATGTAACGTTTATTAATGAGACATACGTTAAATAATTTCTTATTAACCCTAGATATTATAAGGAACATTAGCTTGTTTTTATCTAACGGGAATATTGAGAAATCAATTAAAACATGAAGATTAAATAACCTAATAATTCTTAGTAGTTAGTAGCTTTATTTTGATTTGTATTCAAATTGCTTTTTACGTAAATGCTATTTAACACTTTTTTATTCTTGAAAAATACAATCTTCTTTGGCCACTACCAAACGCCCGAAATCGTATTATTTTGTTGCATTCTAAATACTGGATACGGGAATCAAGAAAACGAAATCAAGCCGTTGGAAACGTAAACACAGAATTCGGTTGAAAACAAACCGACGTCAATTGGATGTTAGTGTCGCTATCGCTGTCAAAAATGATGACGCGTTCCGTTTCACGACGATACTGGACTGACGAACTAATAGTTAAAATAATCTAAAATAGTATTAAAATAATTATGGACAGGTCAATACTTTTAAATAAAATAAAAAAGAAATAATACACTATCCTTTATCTATTATTATATTTATATTTTATTTGTATAAATATTAAATCATCTTTCATGTTGATTTAAAAAACGTTAGTTCCTTTACCTCAAATGTCAAAAGTCATTACTAAGTTTAATTAATTGATTTTATTATTCCCGTTTCATTTTTACACATAATATCGTGCAATTGCTGTTAATAATAAATTGATATTTTAGAGTTCAGTAATATCAATAAACGTTGCCGTTTTTTAGTAGGCCTAAAAAAATTATATCCTTTTGTATAAATAAATAAATATTTCTTACACTCACACCAACTAGCCTAGCCCAAGGCTAGTTGGTGTGAGTGTAAGTAAGCTCTGTAAGGCTTGTGTTATGGGATCTAGGGTAACGGATAGACATACATATATAAATATTTTTTATAGAAATATATAATAACAACTATGACTAAGGTACAAATGATTGCATTCATCACGCAAACATCTGGCCCAGTCGAGATTTAAACCCGGGAATTCGTGAAAACGGTATACTTACCACTCGACGACCGGAGGTATGGATGTATGCTTGGGGAGCGTTCAAGTATTACGTAACGCAATTGTTGAAGATGTTTGACCCCCCCCCCCCCCCCCTTGTAACGCACCGTAACGTTAAACAACTTGCGTGAAAAAATTAAAAATGACGACCATACTAATACAATCGAGGGATTCCCCGTAAAACGTAAACGAAAAGGGTTGCCAATTTGTTATAAAAAAGAAACAATGTTACATACGGTGTTGTAAGAAAGACCCGCTCCTGTCCCTATAGCGCATCGTAACATTTTACCGAGACCCCCCCCCCCCCCAAATTGCGTTACGTAATACTTGAACGCCCCCTGTTACTCTGTCACGTAAAAGCTACTGAATGGATTTTAATTAAACTTTACAATAATATAGCTTATACATCAGAAAACAAAGGCTACAATATATAAACATACATCTTGCTAATATAAGCTGCTCGAAATACAAATCTGAATAAAAACAGTGAAATGTGCTGCATTATAAGTTGATTATGATTTTTTAATAACTATATTTCAGGCACGCACATTTGATTTAATTAATTTTTTGCCCTGTTATGTTCGTCCCTGCAAGGTTTAGCCGTAATGTTCAATCCTATTATATTCTTATGTTCACGACACAGCAGATTTTTTATACATTTACTAGCTGACCCGGCGAACTTCGTACCGCCTTAGCGTAGTTTGATGCACTACTTTATTTTGTATAGTTGACCTAATGCTCTTTTAATATAGTCTATGGCTGTGAATGACGTTGACATTCGTATAAAAAAAAATTGACATTCGTAACGCGCGTTTTTTAAAATATGCAAAATTAAATGTATACTTTTCAATATTTCTGAGAGATTTTCTTAATATTTTTTTCCGTAAGAACCATCCTTGGACTTCCACAAACATTTAAAAAAAAGAATTATCGAAATCGGTTCAGCCGTTCACACGTGATGCCGTGACAACGCGAAACGGGTTTCATTTTTATATATATAGATAATTGGTGCCCTTGGTGGTAGATTTTCATAAAGGACAATTTAGTTCACAATTAAATACTTATTTTATTTCATTTATTTTAGAAAAGCAACAAGACATACACTCATACAATGTAGATATATGGACACCATAATACTTAAAGCAATGCTAAGTGGGTTGCCACGGCATATGACCAAATGGAATTAATAAAAAAGAAAACGAGAAGGAACACAAAACAAATACTTATGGTTATTAACGTATTTATTTAGATAAAGATTAATGTCATGTTGAAAAAAAAAACCCATTGCATATTGCGTTAATTTCGAAATAATTGTTATACCATAAAAAAGGTTATAGATTCAATCTTAAAAAATAAACGTAGGCTTCGATGTTTATTCGCCGCATCGCAATCTAATACCGTCCCTGTTGACTTTTTTTTCCCTTCAGGAGGAAGCAGTGAATCCTCGTAAGGGATGCGTTACTTTTGTAGTCGTCTTAATAACCCCTTGGTGCTCCAATGACCTTACAACGGATACCACCCGCACATGGTCTACAGCGGGTGGTTATGCTGTGGTGATGTATGACTGATGTATGACTCTAGCAGAAGGCTAGCCTACCAACTAAACACTTTCTAATACACTTTGGCCCGATAGAACGCCAGAAGCCCTGTCGGCTCTAACTTATCGCGATCGCCCTCACAGGAGAGGGGGTGGGTGCATACGCCCTAGGGTGCGATCTGGTTCCCCACACGCTCCGCTTATAGTTATCCGCTACTCGATACTAGAGGGCGCTACCAACACGATGCTACCTTTCGCGAATATTCTACAATTTTCTTAAACTTTCTACAGACTTCCAGAAAGTTAATATGCTCGAATCGCTTCTGCGATATACTGTAAGGCGCCCGATTGTTTCCGAATGATCGAGAATAAGTTTATTGATACGTTCACGCAACAGTATTAATATAGATCGCATTTTCTTGCTATCCGTACCTCTAAATAGCAGTTTCATTGTAACGTTTTCTAATATTTTATTCATGTTGAAACAAAATTTCTTATTTTCCCAAACGAGCGGCGACGCTGGCAAGTTTATTTGACAATGGTACAAAAGGCGTTTTCTTCGGCATTTGCATATTAATGCCGCACAATATTTACCTTAGTGGGTATTTTGACTCATTCACGCGGAGACAGAGGTACTGCGCGAAGGAAGTAGGAATAATGCCGCGACAAATGGCAACGAGCAACAAGACATAAGCTACGTATGGGTATAATTCTTTCTTTCATATAAAGTACTAGCTTTCTGCCCGCGGCTTCGCCTGCGTGGATTTCGGGATTGGATCTATAGGCCCACGGCTACATATGCGCGGAAGTCGGTTTATGGCGCGAAGGTTTTATCGCGCTTCCCGTGGGACTATCCGTTTTTCCGAGATAAAAAATACCGCAGAACCTTGCTCAACAATCACTCTATCTATTGATGAAAACCGCATGAAAATCTGTGCAGTAGTTTTTGAGCGAAGCCTTTATTGCGCATCCCGTGGGACCTGTCAATTTTTCCGGGATAAAAAGTAGCCTATGTTACTCGGGGATAATGTAGCTTTCCAAAGGTGAAAGAATTTTTGAAATCGGTCCAGTAGTTTCGGAGCCTATTCATTACAAACAAACAAACAAACAAATCTTTCCTCTTTATAATATTAGGATAGACTAGCAGCCCACCCTAGCTTCACACGGGCATTAAACAAACATTTGAGAAGTTATAATTGTTTACAGACACTAACTCTAACTTTATGATTATTAAATAAAGCCTATGTTTATTGGAGATAGTGTTGCTTCCCAACGTTGAAAGAATTTTTCAAATCGGATTAGTAGTTTCGGAGCCTATGGAATGCAAACAAACAAACAAAAAATAATCAAATCTTTCCTCTTTATATAGTGTAGTGTAGACTATTATAGCTTATGTGCCCGCGTTATATGGCCTGCTGTTTTTATCAGATTTTTCCCGCCCGAAAATATATTTTTCCGTGGTTTAATATGTTCCTATGTCCTTCTTAGGGTCTTAAACTATCCCTATTTCAAGTTTCATTAAAATCACGTCAGCAGTTTCTGAGGCAATTCTAACATAAAAAAATATTCCCTATTTTTCTTCCATGGTCAGTTTTATGTGTAAAAATGTTGACATTTTGACAGATGACATCTGACAAAATGGACTTCTTAGATTGTGAAAGTCACCAGCTAAACTCAAGATCGAAAAACATGTCGCGATTTAGACGTTAGTCAACCACACTGACCGTCTACAGATTGATCGATTTATAATATTTTGGTCAATTGGTGTAAATCAACTTAGTTTTATAGCAATAGCAAGAGGGAGGACATCGTTCCCAACTCGTTGTGATGTTTAGCTAACTCACCTCTTTCCACCCAGTGCTTTCTGTATGTTCTGTTTCATTCACAAGAATTTCAACATGAATATGTTATTAATTGTCACGCGTGTTTCCCATGGGGGTAGGCAGAGTCACAGTTTCCCAGTTGCTACGATCGAAACATACTTTCCTCGATTTCCATGTTGCGCCATCGAATCAATAAACTTATTCTCGAACATTCGGAAGCAATCGGGAGCCTACCAGAATACCGTAGGAGAGATTCGAGCACTTTCTGGAACTTATAACTGGAACTGGAAAGCTATAAGAAGCGCATAGAATATTGTAGAATATTTGAGAAAAGTACCGAGCCTTTGTCGATAGCGCCCTCTAGCGTCGCGTAGCGGAGTTAAAGATAAATAGATCTTTATAGAATCGCCTAGATTGATTCATAAAGTAGAGCGTGTCGACAATATAAGGCCGGAGCCACTTCCGCGGGTCGCCGGCAGGCGCAAGTAAGTCGCGCCCGCGGATACGGCGACCCGGGATGGACCACGCCCCTTCCGTGGTCGGGGGGCGTCATCGGTGGAAGAGATCGGGGGAGGTATTGTAGCCTCCCCCGAGGAGGGCTCCCCTGTATCGGCAGGGGAGCGGAGGCTGGGGGTTCCCGGAAGTCGCTTGGCGTTCCCGGGGGCTCCTTACATGCCTGAGGAAGACCATCCCTGAGGTTTTTAGTGGGTGAGCCTCCTATGCAATTTAATGCATTTTCCTCAGCGAAGAAAAAAAAGGCCGGAGCCATTTGAGTGCACCGTGCCCCTTCTAGCGCATATACTCTCTTTATAGGGTAGCGCTGACTGCGCCTCTCTTGAGGTGCGGTCTTCCTCGTCACGTCAAGCAATAGAGTCATTATTAGCAACGGCTCAGGCTGAGCCGCCTCGATTCGTCATGAGTCCAACATAATCACCGTGGCACTTGATTCCGGAGATCCATAAGGATTCTCAGCCTCTATTCTCAGGATTCTCAGCCTCTATCCATATTCGATTACGATACAGCGAATAAACATCGAAGCTGCAAGAGCGAACTGAGTGATTAATTAGTGTTGGTTATTGGTAAACTAATTTTATTTATTGTCAAGAACCACAGCTCGTTATATCTTTTTCCAACAATAATTACGTGATACATTAAAAGATAAGTTTTTTGCTTTTATTTAACTTGCAATGTATGTATGTTTGTATGGTCGGGTGGAATCTTACAACTCAATTTTAAGGCACTTGCCCTTAATCTGTTGAGCTGAAATTTTGTATACACGTTTAGTTTGGATGACAGTGTATGACTAACTGTGACGTCATTCTGGGGAAGCAATTATACGGCCGTGATCTAACCCCCCCGTGTACCAATGTGTTTTTCGTTCCGAATTTAATATGTACATTTATCCGACGCTCCTACTGTGAAGGAAAACATCGTGAGGAAACCTGCGTACATCTGCGAAGCGATTCAAAGGTGTACGTAGTCAACCAACCCGCACTGGGCCAGCGTGGTTGACTAAGGCCTAATCGCCCTAACGTAGGTAGGGTAGGCTCGAGCCCCTCGGTGGGGATGTATATGAGCTGTAATGATGAATTATACGGCCTTATGTACCGTGACACCGCGCTGGATAGGCGCGGCCGTGTGTAGGGCTCTCCGGTCTGAGAGGACCGGCCCACCCACTAACACGTCCCTGAGTTCTCTGGGCCCATATTCGGTGCGCTTTCGCGATTCTACCGCCACAGCGCCCACGGGCCGGCTCGACCTTTAGGTGGTAGAGCCACCGCCAAGAGCCACACATACCCTGTCAAACATATGCCCGGTGCCATCACTAGCCGGGCTAGGCTAATTGGTGTAAGTGTAACAAATATTTATTTATTTATTATTTATTTATTTATTTATCACGTACCGGGTTGGTCCTCACCTCCCATGATCCCAACTGCCTGGAACCGAGCAGACAAGACCTTTAGTGGACCTTTAGTGCTCGTGCCTTCCACGCTCAAAGTAAAGCTGAATATAGCCTGTGACTTCAGCTCAGCATAGGCTAGTCCAAAAACAATCTCTTGGTACCAGACCTCAACGTTTAAAACACTGTATTGCAGATAATTTCGGATAAGCATCGTATATTTTCAAAAATAATTTAATCTAACTAACACACATTAAAATAATAAGGGCGCCCGTACACGGGCTGCTCGAGCAGTTAGCGGCTGAGCGAAATACACGGACCGTTCGAGCAGTCGACGTCGACAGCTTGAGCTGTCGGTTGTTGACTGCTCGAGCTACGCTACTCTACTGCTCGAGCAGATGATTTTCTACCACAGTAGAGTCATGGATTTTGACGAGGAAGCACTGCTTTTGCTGCTTCTGCTCAGGCGGAGACGACGGCGGCGACGTCAAAAGAGAAAATTTTGGGTTCATCCAATTTTGCAATTAAGAGAACAACATGGACAATTCCATCATTTGTTTATAGAACTTAGAAGTGATCTGCTCTAGCGCAGTCAACGGCTCGAGCAGTCGGTGTATGCCTCACAACCGCTCGCGAGCGGTCGACGGCACGATGGAATTTCATCATGCAGTTGACGGCTTGAAGCGGTCGCGACTGCTCGAGCAGTCGTGTGTACGGCAGCTAATGAATGACTAGTTCACCGCGCTGCTGCAGCTGCTTGAAGCAGTGCGTGTACTACTGGCCTAAATGGTGCAGTAGAAAAAATAAATACTTGACAACAAAAAAATGTAAAGCTGTATAAAGTGTTCAAATAATTTTAATAATAACAGCGTGCATCGAGCGCCGTTAAATCAAAATTGTTTATCGGCGACGGGGTGAGTTTACCAATTCAGATATAAAATTACTGTTTGTTATTAACGTTTGACCAAATATTACATGTTGATTTAGCGATGGCTGAAACCACGAGGCGATTGCATCGCGTCTGAAATCGCAGTATCATTGCTAAGCGATACGAGGGCCGGTTCCACTAACAATCGACTATCTCTCAATCAGAGATATCGCTTACTAAGGCACCCTACATTTCATCTAAATAAATTGGACTTTCAGTGCCTAATCGCTCTAATTGAAGACAAACTGATAAATAGGTAAGATAATGAGTTTTGTTACAACATATACATTCATACATATTACATGCAGTACATATTACACAGAAGAGTCAAAACTGACAGTGCTAAAGGACGTATGTCGGTGTGTGATTGTCTGACGACAAGATCACCGATTGTTAGCTGTCACATAGGGATAAATGAAACAAGGGCACAGCTAACTGTTCTATTCAAACAAGTAACTACACTTGTGTGTGTGTGGAATGTTCCAGACAAACATGTGTATATATACATATAGTATGTACATGTTATTTTGTTATAGTGACGAATTGATAACCTTAAATTTGTATTATATATTCTGTGTCCTTAGATCATATATAAATAAAAATATAAGGAATTAAATGTATAAATAATCTAACTGACGACCGCCGTAGTCGACTGCACAGCACACCGGTTTCAAGGTGTCGCCATCTCTGAGGTCCCGGGTTCAAATCCCAGTGGGGACAGATGTTTGTGTGATGAATGCGAGCATTTTTACCTTAATCATGGTTGTTAATATATATTTCTATCAATATATATATATGTAATTATTATTAAAGGAAAAACAGTTGTTGCTATCTGATAATACCAAAACTAAATACCTAATCTAATAAAACCAAAACTAACTAAAATTCTCACTTGTAAAGAAGAAACAACATTTTATTACTCTTTATATAGTTTAAAATTATGGTAATTAACAATTATAATTTCTTAATAAGTATCCTTTACACCTACATGTCTCAGTGTAAAATATTATCAAACAATTGTCAAAAATTAATAGAGTATGACTAATGGTGACGCAATCTATTTTCGAATTTGTTATTATGGCAACAATGCTTTGTAATTCGCTTAAGCGACCTAGAAGACCCCGGCTTCAGTAAGCAACGCACCTAAGAGAGGCTTACACTAAACCTAACAGCATAAGCGCACTAAACAGAAGCCTGCGTATTGGAACGATTCTATTTTCAAAAGTTTTATTGTGGCAACAATTTTAAACTGTCAACCGACTGTCAAAAGTTCATAGTCAGACCAATCGCAACGTAGTCTATTTTCGAAAGTTTTATTATGGCAACAATTTATGTCTTGTAAGTCGCTTAAGTAACTTAGGCGCTAAGGGCCTACACTAAACCTAGCTTACGTTGCTTATGAGTAAAGATCGGATAATCGGATGCATATTTCCCTAAAGTTAGTTTAAGACAAAATATGGAAACGGCTTTTTATTGTTTTGTTGAATAAAAATCCTGTGATTGCGGGATTGGATAGCCGGATGTTTATTTATTTACCTAATTTAGTTTTTGACAAAGTATGGAACTGTCTTTTTATTTTATTACCATAAATAAAAATCCCGGAATTCCGGTACCTACTGTAGAACATTTTGGTAACTCAGAGTGAGATACTAGACCATACTTACGCCCGGGCACCATTTCTGTTTTTTTATTCAATTATTTAATTGATTATTGTTTTAGTCCAACTAGCTCACTACTTTCGTATAACACTCTTCATGTAATAAATCGTACATTCATAAATCGCACGGGGAACTGAAACTAAACTTCATGTAAATACGTATGCATAGTTGTATAAATGAACCCGGACTCTCGGTCTTTTGAAAATAAATACCACGTGCTAATTTAGTAATTTTCAAACAATATCACCACGTTAAATTTGCAGTCCCGTATTTTCCCGGGATTTTTATTTAATAAAATGTATTTTAAAAAGCCGCTTCCATAATTTGTGAGCCAAAAATTAACTTTAGGTAAATATGCGTCCGATTATCCGATCTCTACTTATGAGCCTCTCTATTATACAAATTTAGATATTTATAGAATATAGTAACTATATATAGACCATGCTGACTTGTGGAACCGGCCCTCTATATTCAGCCTCTATGACACTCGACCATTTTCATTTTGATGATCAGCAATTTCCGCTACATTGTGTACAGCATATAGCTTACAGCGCTGATTAATCATTCATGCTATCTGTTAATACCAATAAACCCCTAATGGGTTACAGTATGAAATTGCTGTTTTGTATGGGGTTTCAAAGAATTTGGCTTATTCCATACTAACGCTTTCCTAATTGGGTAGATGACAATTTTTTTATTCCATATTAAATTATAGTGCTCTTTCAGATGAGAAATATTGTAGAAGTAACGATGTATCTGCGATTATTACTTATGAAGATACAGCGCCATGTTTGCGGCGCTGTCGCGGATTGCTCAAAACGGTACATAATAAAAATCACTATATAATAAGAGAACTCTTTTAACTGAGAAATATTATAGAACCAACGGTATACCTGCGCTTATTACTTTTGAAGATATATCAACATGTTTGCGACGCTGTCGCGGATTGCTCAATGCTCCATGCTAAAAACACTTTTTTTTTTTTTTGTTCCCCTGAGGAAAATGTATTAAATTGCATACCCCGGCTGTGGCGAGCCGGCGGTTATGTGGGGCTCTCCTCCCCAGAAGGGGGAGGCCTACCCACTAAAAACCTCAGGGATGGCCTTCTTCAGGCATGTAGGGAGCCCCTGGGAACATCAAGCCACTTCCGGGGACATGCTAAAAACACTGCAATCGTGACGTCATAATCGAGTAAACTCGCCTAATTAGTATGAGCGTATAAACAAAATTGTCAATAACTTTGTTGTTTGTACGTTTATAGATATACTTTTATGTTAAATAATATAACATTTAATGTGAGAAAGCTATAAATGTATTCGTTTCATTAGAATTATGTAAAAAACAATTGTACATTTTTTTAGAAATCAAAAAACAATTTGAATAAAAAATTGAAATGAAATTTCTATATTAACTTACGTTCATGAGATAGAAATCGCTCAACTTTGATAAATATACAGCCATATTCAATTGTAGTCATCTACTGTAAATTTTTACACAAACGTCAATAGGTACCTCGTCAGCTCGTCACGCCCTCGTCGACCCTGACAACCAACTTACGCAGGACCTTCTGTTTCTGCAGGCAGCATCTGCGCTGCCAGCGGCATCTGCGTCAAACCTTCCATAATCCCTTAGTTCGGCAGCCTTCAGCATCGCTATGACCCTTTTATGGGCTTGCACTGCATCGCCCCTCTCCCGAGGAGCGGTCGCCCTCACGATTTGCCTATATGGTTCTTAGAACTTAGGCACAGGATGAGTTTAGTCGGTAGGTCACGTGGATGCAAACTCAAATCTGCGGCGGAGCATAGCTAGAAAGAGATGGCGCTATTGACCGCAGATAGCGCCGCGCCGCACATAGCTCCCTTTCCAAATGCACTCAACTCAATCTGTAACACAGATCTGTGACTATAGGAATTTATTTATTTATTATTGTTTTGGAAGACCGACAGCACATAAAACATAAGATATTTTTTTTTTATATAACAGTTGGCCAATAATGGGTCTTCACGTATGGAAACATACATTGAAATAAGATTAGGTGTGAACAATTACTATTAAATATTTAAGATCCGAACTAATCATCTTAAAAATCCTCACTAAGTACACGCCTTACTGTCACCAAGCTACAATTATACATATATATCAATGTTTTTTCATTTACACAAATCATTTAAAGTCTTACTAGCTCGCAACAAGAAAGAGTTTTGCCGATAGTTCGACGCGGCCACTGAGATGTAAAGGGGGGTATAGTGCCTGGTAGACTAGTTGGTACATTGAATTTCAATTTTGATAACAATTCAGGAGAGTCAATATTTCCTTGTAGAATTTTCAAAAGATATATTACATCTGCTACTTCCCGTCTTTTGACTAAAGAAAGCAGGTGAAAGCGAGAGCACAAAGGACATTGTTCAATTTGGCCTAAGAACCGATGTGAATATAAATTATACTATAATTTTTATTTATTTTTATATTATTTGAAACATATTTTAGTATTCCACGGACACTTCAAATAAATAAATTCCAAATAAAAAGTTGGGTCACAATTATTGATGCCATATAAAATGTTTTCCGTCAGCCAGTGCTGCCAGTTTCGGAAGTTTTCGCGATTTCGGTAAATACGGATCGAATTGAAAACCCTCCTTTTTGAAGTCGGTTATTAAAATTAGTTGATAACACTTTATTCATTTAAATACCTAAATTGACTAACTAGAAAAAAACTAGTATTATATATTTTTTAAGCGAAATCGCGAATTTCTAGCTTGGCATTCAAGTATTATAGTTTTCGTAATTGGCAACACTGGTGTACTTCATACCTTATCTGTGTCCGTTTCATTTGATTTTTGATTGCTTTGCGACTATCGTTTCTTTTGTGATTTTCTATGCGTTTCATGGTTTTATTCTAACAACTTTGGCTTGATTACGGACTCAGATTACATTGCGTACTTGGTAGACTCAGCTGTGTGTAAAGGACTGGATTTTATAAAATGATAATTCTTAAATTATCTTAAACTTGACTAGGTACTATCTCTTTTCCTAGTATCTAGTAGAGTAGTCCTTTCCTAGTTCTAGAAGAGAACATATATAGCTGTACATAGTATTGTTAATATTACTACTCTGATATTTCACGCAAGGTTGGTAATTTTTTGTTTATAACCTCAAAATATTAGCTTTTTTCGTAATTATTTTAGTTTCCTGAAGTGTCCGTTCGTGAAAACTTATTTCATTGGATTCCATATAATTTTAAGAGTTTATATAAATCACTTTCGATTCGAACGGTTCTTAGGCAGAACATGTATGGAGCCGGAACAATGTCCTTTAGGTAATTTTCGGAGTCATAGCCGATTCCAAGACGATAACATAAAAACTTTACAAATTTAACTTTACAATTAAAACAGCAGAACGACAATAAATAAATAATTTAATCACTTAACATCTACGCATTCTTATGGAATAGCCAGTTCAAAGAGCTCCCTACTTCGGCTATTCCTGGGAGGTTGTCATGGTCCTTGAACGCTTCATGCTCGGTAGGTCCGTAGCTGTACCCCACCGTGTTGTACTCCTGAGGAGGTCCGTACACAGGCGGGGGGGTCTTCGAGGACTTGTTGAGGAAATGCTTGAGCAGGATGCCCCCGATGTAGAACAGCTTTTGGAAGAAGCCCATAAAAAGGAAAAATGTGACAGCTTTAAAGATGGCCACTTTCGAAAACGCCAGCAGGAGGAGTAGGGCTGTAACAAAAATATTTTTCAGCTTAAATACAATGTTGTTTAGAAATAAAACTTTTGAAAAACAATTTTGGCTCAACGTAGATCGCTTGTATATTGTGTATAACTTTGTTATTTATAAATATACCAACGGTCCGGTATGTGTTTCGCTACTTATTAAGTGAAATAATAGAAAAATGTTTTTTTTTTTTTTTTATACTACAACGGTAGCAAAAAGGCTTACGGCCTGCCTGATGGTAAGCAGTCACCGTCGCCTATGGACGCTTGCAACACTAGAGGCATCACAAACGCTTTGCCGACCTTTTTAAAAACCTATTTACTCCCTTTTTGAAGAATCCCATACTGTAATCCCCCGGGAAAGCCTCAGCAGGGAGCTCGTTCCACAGTCGGAGCGTGCGCGGAAGGAAATTTCGTTGAAACCGCACTGTGCGTGACCATTCAGGCTCCAGCATGTGAGGATGAACACCCTGCCGATGGCGAGCGGTGCGATGGTAGAATGTGGCCGTGGGCATCACGTCGAACAATTCTTTGGAACACAACCCGTTGTATAAGCGATAGAACACACACAAAGAGGCACAGTCTCTTCTCAGACTTAAGGGCTCAATACCGCATGCGAGTATGGGATCGTTAACGATACGCTCAGCGCGTCTTTGGACCGAATCAAAAGGATCAATTTGGTATCGAGGTACTCCCGCCCACAGGTGACAGCAGTACTCCATATGGGGCCTGACTTGCGATTTGTATAATAGCAGTCGTTGCCTCGGAAGGAAGTACCGCTTAGCTCTGTTAAGCACACCTAGTTTTTTAGAAGCCAACTTGACCTTGTCATCTAAGTGACTTCGGAATTGAACGTCACTGGAGATGTTGACACCGAGTATCCCAATACTCTTCGAGATGTTCAAGGTTGTGTTCTGGAATTGTGGGGCTACAGTGAATGGTGCTTTTTTAGCGGTGAACGCACAAACTTGTGTCTTAGAGGGGTTAAATCGGACTAAATTGTCTCGCCCCCAATCGGAGACTCTGGTTAGTGTACTCTCGATTTCAGACACAAGTTGTTCACGACTTTCCTCTACAATGGAACGAGGGGTATTTGCACGGCCCGTGTAAACAGCATCTCCAGTGCTGTCGTCCGCATAGCAATGTAATTTTAACATCAAATTGAATCTATATAATTAAACTTAACCCAAAACATTTGGATATACAAATTATCACTGACAATTTCCTTTAATCGAAGCACGTCCAAAATGAAATGACCGCCTGAATGACATAACAACATGCTTATACTGTGAACAATGAAAAAGTTTCAATTTGACACAATTTAAAGTTTCAATTTGAATTCATTTGGACCGAATTTGTGCAAACTCCACATAAACTACCGACTTAATAGTCCAAACAAAACCTAAACATTTGGTTTGGATAGTTTAGCCCATTCTTGAGTTTATACAATTACAACGAAAAGTGGCATTAATTTTTATATATTTTGTAGTTCAATCAACTGTATTAATTTTACAGAAGTGAGTGACGCCTCTTAATTTTTAGTACCCATTCGCTCGCTTGCATTTATTGTGTAGTGCGTTTTTATTTCTAATTCTTACGAACTCTGATGTTATGCAATACCACACCCTGGCTCTTTTTTTCTGACTTTATTGACTTTATAATCTGGGTGGGAAATGAGCAGATTCTTCGCTGTATACAAATCTACGTGATATCAACATTTTGATCTGAGCCCATCCATCCCCAGATCCCATTTATGTTTGTAACTATCTGAGCTCAAATAAAGATACGAATTTCTTATTACTTGTTATATTAAATTTTATGATAATTTCATTCATATTACATAAATACGTTTGCAAAATAAATCAAATCTATTTAAAATATAGGTGCACGTTGCTTACGATTATAACCTCAAAATCTAATATATTTTGTATGATAATTAGAGATCGGATAATCGGATGCATATTTACCTAAAGTTAATTTTTGGCTCACAAATTATGGAAGCGGCTTTTTGAAATACATTTTGTTAAATAAAAATCCCGGGAAAATACGGGACTGCAAATTTAACGTAGTGATATTGTTTGAAAATTACTAAATTAGCACGTGGTATTTATTTTCAAAAGACCGAGACTCCGGGTTCATTTATACAACTATGCATACGTATTTACATGAAGTTTATGCTATAAAGAAATCTTGAAATTATATGCTATAAAGTTTTGTATGTACTTATTGTTTTATTTAATACTCGACTTTCTTCCTCCAAAACTCTATATACCTACTCACAAATCACACGGGGAACTGAAACTAACCTTCATGTAACGTCGTTTTTAAGCTCATATTACTCTCATATTTTGCATTACCAAAGTGTTCTACAGTACCGGAATTCCGGGATTTTTATTTATGGAAGTAAAATAAAAAGACAGTTCCATACTTTGTCAAAAACTAAATTAGGTAAATAAATAAACATTCGGCTATCCAATTCAGCAATCCTGGGATTTTTATTTAACAAAACAATAAAAAGCCGTTTCCATACTTTGTCTTAAACTAACTTTAGGTAAATATGCATCCGATTGTCCGATCTCTAATGATAATAAATTACATACGCTTGTCCGTGCTTCAATAAATGTATGATGAAATAATATAAATGTATATGAATGATTCCCTGCAAAACTAGCATTTTACCGTTATGATCTGTTTTGGGGCGTACAATGCAATTTAGATGTAATTTATTTTTCAATTGTCGCTTTATTTGCTCCCTTTTTATATGTAACTAGCTTTTGCCCGCGACTTCGTCCGCGTGGAATAGTGACTTCCGGCAGATTTTTGGTTAACCAACAACATATTTATATTTATATTTGAATAAAGATTAATATTATTATGTTGATACAACTTAAACAAATTATTTCGACCAAATTTGGTACCATAAAAACGGTCATTGTGACTAAACCTTAAAAGATAGACATATGCCGTCGCGGACTTTTTTTTAGATCATGTATAGAGGAATAATTCTTTCATACATATTTTTTTGTGTATCTTGAACCGTTTTCGCAGCGCACGCAAAGAAAGCCTTCAAAAATGAATAATTTTCCCCGTTTTTTACACATTTACCGCTCTGTCTTTGCTCCTATTAGTCATAGCGTAATGTTATTTAGCCTATAGCCTTCCTCGATAAATGGACTATCCAACAAAAAAAGAATTATTCAAATCGCACCAGTAGTTTCGGAGATTAGCGCGTTCAAACAAACAAACAAACAAACTCTTCAGCTTTATAATATTAGTATATAGATTCAATAGCTACGACAAGTTCCATATATTTTATATGTTAATGTCACGCTTTACTGTTAAAATACAAAAGATAGAGATTTTCTTTTTCCCCACACACTTCCACAAAGTGTCACTGCTTTCAGAATCTATCTTTTCATAAAATTAAAACACTCTAAAACTAAAACGATTCAAAAAGCAGCCCTCGTAGTAATAAATATACACACACATATATGTCTTCCTGTTTCTACATTTTTGCCACAAGGCATCACCGAAATTCGTCGCCCGCCAATCAAAGATATTTTTGAGCACCTTAAGTGTCGAAATTTGAGGCCTTACAGCTCTAACTTATGCCCTAACGATTTTTTACGTTCTTCAAAATTAAGCAGTCTTCGTGGTCAACATTTCAGCTCACCCGAAGCAACTGTTAAAGCATGCAAATCGGTCATTTTCACTATTTCACTCACTTCTTCCCTATTTCATTCACTTCGGATTCCACTCCAAAGTGGGTATAGTCAAAATGTTCTAATAACTGGTTTGAACGCATGCAAATTTGTTTTAAATATCGCGGAGAATTCTTTGATAAACAATAATAGTAATAACCTATTAGATTGTGTATACTTATGTATTTCAAACGACACAACTTAAATGGCAGGCCTCGTAATATCACGAATTTCTTTACAGAGATTGATAGTATTGCGTTTAAATTCTGCAAATCAGCTATTAATAGTCGTCTTGCGTGGTACTCCTTCGCCAAAAGTAGATTGAAGACGAACGAGGCTCTGTTAGGCTGTCAAATTACACTTATGGCCGTTTTCACCAACCTTGTCTTAGCTTAGGTGACTCCTAAGAGACATGTTGTCTCACTCTTTTCAGTTAATATAAAAAGTGACAGCATGTCACTTAGGAGTCACCTAAGCTAAGACAAGGTTGGTGAAAACGGCCATTAAACTCCTAAAATTTATGTAAGTCCGTAACTGTAACAAAATGGCGCCACAATGTGAAAACAATTGACAGTCAGATGCAGTAAATTGTAGTCTACGGCTAAAGAGTTCCATTTTCAAATGTAGGAATAACATTTTAAATACTCGTAGTGTCTATGTAAGTGGCCAGTTCTTCTTTTAATGTGTATCGCTCGATAGACACTTTATTATACGTTATTTCGACACTCATGTTATGGGGTCGAGTCAAAGGTCAGTAGAAAGACCATAGAAGTCATCGACTCATTCCACAGACCTATAAAACCTGTACCAAAAAATTAGAGTTTTTGGTACAGGCTTTATAGTACGAATAGATTACGAGACCCTAAAAAATATTAAGTGAAATATCAATTAAGGAAACGAAAAAACATAAACAAACCAGATTTAGGGTTATCACAATTCAATTCAAAAAAACATCAATTATCTTGTCGTTATCTTGTATTTCTAAAATGTTTTTCATGATTGATCCATTATAATTTTTTTCTACCACATACATTTAAAGAAACTTCCATATAAATTAATTTATAAAACAAAAACAATTAATTTTACTTGATAACCCTATAATCTTGATGACATGAAATTCAGATGTAAGAAACATAATGTTTTCAAAAATATTACTAACTAGCGGACCCGACAGACTTCGTCCTGTCAAAAAGATTTGTACAGTGGCAGTTTTTTGTTCCTAATTATTTTATAGATAATGTCGCATAGCCAACCAAATCGCAAAAAAAGTCTAAATGACCTATTACATTTTGTGGCTATTCAATTTTGGAACGTGACATTTAATCCTCCAACGATGTATTCTGTGCTCCAACGCACGCACGCACACTGTTTTGATAGATATGATTGAATTTCAACTATATGTAGCGTTAATAAAGCGCAAATTGACTCTTTGATGTTAGGAACACACCTTCATTGCTTAGACAACAGTGAGTGCTTGCAATATGAACGTTATACAATAACAATAAAGCTCAATTCGACTGTATGTTTTAGTTAGAAAACGTTTGCATGGGAAAATAAAAGGGCTATTTTTAGGGTATTTCCGATAATTATTCGAATTTTCCTCATTGTAAAAACCCTCCTTGAACTTCAACGTACATTAACAGAAAAGAATTGGCCAAATTGGTCCAGGCGTTGTTGAGTTATGAGCTTACCAACACATTTTGCGATTCATTTTTATATATAAGATAATCAAACTCACCCCACAATCTGGCTGGACTTTTTTTCTTCTTCGCACGACTTTCATCCACTATCTCCTTTACCTCCTCCAAGCAAAAGCAACATGTCGACAGGATCAAAATTACAAGAAATGTTTTGATCATTGTCCTATTCTCAAATCAGTAAATTATCTTTTTGAATTTTGAACGCGTTATTTCACGTATGACATTCGCCGTACAAGAAGAACATGGAATTCTATTTTCAAATTAAGAAAACAAAATATTGAAACCGACGTATATATTTTTTTTCGTTTCTTTTTTTAGTTTACACGAAGCAGACCGAACCACACGCCCTGCAAGCGACGTAATAAATAAGATTTTCTTACCGAGAACCACATGTAAATTTGTTCTGTCGAAGAAAGTCCCTTTGTTTTCAGGTGCTTAGTAAATTGGTGTCGCTTTTTCCATTTCCGTGACTAATGTACGTGTTAGGAAACGATTATTGTCCTCCTTTGTCGCGTTTGCTTCCAATGTTTCTCTTAATTTTTACTGTCCTAAATTTTCACCAAGAAAGTTATTTGCATTACAAACGGAACTTCATGTATTCTTGAGAATAATTTGACAATGAGCGAACAGTCATGGATCACATGACTGACATTATCATCACTGACATCATTATCACTGACATCATTATGTAATGAACATGTGTAATTTAACTACTTTTTTTATTATTATATTTTCCTCCACGGACTTGCAGTCTCGTGCTCTTGTCCTCACTAACATCATTTTCTAGTTTTTGTACAAATACGTAGTAAGCTTCGCCACTGCTGGGGCTTCCCGGAAGTCATCCCTGAGTTTTGAAGAAGGACATCCCTGAGGTTTTTGGTGGGTAGGCCTCCCTCTTCTGTAGAGGAGAGCCCCACATAACCGCCGACTCGCCACAGCCGGAATATGCAATTTAATGCATTTTCCTCAGGGGAACAAAAAAAAAGATTCGCCACAATCCCTCACCAATTAAACTTAATACTATAACGAGTCGCACTGCACTTTATTGACATAAAAACATTATGAGTTAAATTGCAAGTCTCTGGCTTTGGAATCGTGATTTTCTACGGATATTGTTTTTTCCATAAATAGTCTACATAATAATGAATGAATACTTTATTTGCATCATTTTACAACACACAAAAACAGACATAAAATAAAATAAAACTAACTTAATAACTAACAAATTGAACGAGGAAAGGATGGATTGCTAACTTCTGACGAGTTAAATACGTATACGTAGAACCAACTCTTCTCAGTCCATGTTACTACATACTTATAACTAAATAATGATTCAATACATGCGTGCTGCAGAGATACAAAAAGGCTCAGCAACAGATTTTGCTTCTAGAGCAAAGCACTGATATTCTGCTACAGCCCAGAGGATGAGGACAGGAAGAAAACTAAATGAAAATGTAAATTAATATGATAATATATAATACTATATCAACCACATCTATATTAACCGTGGATTAAACCATGAAAAACAGCTGAATTGTTGAGTAAACAAGTGAACAAGTGATGTCTGTGTACCAAATAAATACATATATATAATAATGAATAATATAATATAGAGAACCCCAGTCACCAGATCAACACGCCCCACACACGGTTGAAAAAAAAAACGGTCGAGAATTAGATAATAAAATCCGCCACCGGGTATTTGGTATACCCACACGTTGCTTTTCCAAAAGAAATAATTTAAATTGTTTTTTAAATGTAGATTTAGAGGTAATTAGTCTCATTGGAGGGGGTATATTGTTCCAACACTTGGAAGCTAGATAGCGAAAACTACCCTTGAAAGACGTGGACCTGTGTGCGTGAACTTCTAGTAGACATTTTCTGGTAGATCTGGTTCCATACCTGTTATGAAATGGTGTTATTTTTATTTTTGAAAAGAGGTATGTTGGGGTTTTTGAATTAATTATATCAAATAAAAGACTCGCCAGGTGTAAATGTCTTCTAGAAGTCATATTGAGCATCAAGGTTTTGTTAAGGTACGGTGAGATATGAGTCCTGGGAGGTATTTTATAGCAAAAACGGCAGCAGGCGTTTTGAACACGTTGAATAAGACGACGACTCCTTGATTATAACGCAGTTCGCATAACATAACGCAGTTCCACAGCCCACAATTAAAACAATAAAATTACAATGAATAAGTTCCTTAATTCTACAATACAGATCGCGATGGTCGTTCGGTTTCAGTGTCGCGTTTCAGGTCTTTAATCGCCGTGACGTCGTAGGAGGTCGGAGGGGAGGAGGCGGCAAGATCACTCCTCCCCGAGAAGGGCTCCCCTAATGCACCCAGGAGTGCAAAGGCCAGGGGTCGTCAGATGCGATACTTGATCCTGAGGGCCCCCTACAACGCCAGAGGATGGCCATCGCTGAGGTTTTTAGTGGGTAGGCCTCCCCCTTCTGGGGAGGAGAGCCCCACATAACCACCGGCTCTCCGCAGCCGGGGTATGCAATTCAATGCATTTTCCTCAGCGTAACAAAAAAAAAAAGTCTTTAATCGCCATTATTATGCAATGATCCACTACCTCCTGATCTGCTGTTATGCCGGTAACTACTATGAGGCGAATTTAAGTATCTTTATAAGTATAAAATCGCGAATACCAGCAATCGCAGAGGTCTTTTTATCTATGGTAGAGAAAAACAGACGGAGCTTGCTTCCATCTTGCCCCTTATAAGCCCCTTATCGTCGCATTCAAGGTTAGATGAATGTCGACAAAGCCCCCGCTGTGAAAGAACTCTTATTGAAAATAGCTCGAATCAGCTTTTATCATTTGTAGGATCTCAGAAGCACACGCACTTTCTATACTATCGAATGGAAACATTCTGAGGAGTTATGTGAATGGGAGCCCATCCTAATGGATTAAAAATATGTTAAAATAAAATTGAAAGCGAGAATGTTTCAGCGTCGGCTCTCTCCAAATAAATCTTTATCAGCAATGATTTATTGGGGAAAAGCCGGCTTTATCCCTCCTACTAATATTATGAATGCTACAGTTTGTATGGATGGGTGTTTGTTACGTAAAAACTACAGAATCGATTTTAATGAAACTTTTTAATAATGTAGCTTGTACATCAGAACAGAATAACATATAGACTACAATTTATAAACATACTAGCGACCCGCCCCGGCTTCGCACGGGTACAATGAAAAAATGCTTATGGTGGGTTATCCCTAAGAGATACTCTTATACCATCGCGGACGTTTTTGTGGACTTTTGTAAGTTGTACAATACTGTAGTACATCATTTTGACCAATCTCGTAGGGTTTGGCCAGCGTTTGCAATATAAGCGCAAAAAAACGTGCTTATTTACGACATCACATTAGAAACCTTTAAATTTATCAGTGTTTCTCTACTATATTATGCATTTATTATACATACAAACCTTCCTTAAGAATCACTCTATCTATTAAAAAAACCGCGTCAAAATCCGTTGCGTAGTTTTAAAGATCTAAGCATACATACGGACATACAGCGAAAGCGACTTTGTTTTATACTATGTATTGATTGATTGATACGCCACGCTAATATAAGCTACTTGAAATATTCACAATTTAACACAGTCGCGAGCAAAATGCAAATTCCATAAAACTAAGAGCCAATCTGTTTATCAGACTTTCAGACTTATTCAGCAAAATAAAAGAACGCTCAAATAACTAAACTTCGCGAAACAACCTGGCAAAAAGTGCTGAAATATATATAACTAAGCCCTTCATCCTTCTTGGTTATATATGTAGTTCAACACCGCCTTCAGCGAACTTATTCAATGAAAATCGGCAAAGGATTCGTAGCCCGCGACACGTCCTTAGCGATCCCCCTAATCAATTAACGCAGGACCTTCAAGACCTGCAAGTAGCGGCGTCTGAGCCGTCGCGCCCCTTGCCATCGCCTTCTCGGCAGCCTTTTTTTTTTTTTTTTTTTTTATAGGATAGGGCAGCAAACGAGCAAACGGATCACCTGGTGGTAAGCAATAACCGTTGCCCATGGACACCCGCAATACGAGTGGAGTCACAGATGCGTCGCCGGCCTTTTAAAAGGGAATAAGAGGAATAAGGGGAATAAACGGGAATAAGGGGGGTTGGGCCTCCGATACCCTCACTCACTCAGCGAAACACAGCGCAAGCGCTATTTTACGCCGGTTTTCTGTGAGGCCGTGGTATCACTCCGGTCGAGCCGGCCCAATTCGTGCCGAAGCATGGCTCTCCCACGGTAAAAAGCCTTCTGCTTAGCCACGATTAGGTTCCCTTCAATATAAGCCGGAGCCATTTGGGTATACCGTGCCTCTTCTAGCGCATATGCCCTCTTTATAGGGCAGCCCTGACTGCGCCTCTCCTGAGGTGCGGTCTTCCTCGTTACGTCAAGCCATAGGATCATTAGGAACAACGGCTGAGTTTAGTCGGTTGGGCTGTCGGATCGAGCCGCTTCCTTCGTCAAGAGTCCAACATAACCACCGTGGCACTTGTTTGCGGTGGTATCCATGAGGATTCACAGCTTCTCCTCTCCATAAGGAAATGAAGCTCATATATGTTCCCACTGAGGGGTCAACCACCCTTTTTTTTTCTTTTTTTGTTATGGAAGGAGGAAAATGCATTGAATTGCATACCCTGCACCCCGGGAAAAGCGCAGAATTATACGGGGCTCTCCTCCCCAGAAGGGGGTAGGCCTACCCACTAAAAACCTCAGCGATGCCCCTCCACTGACGCCTGCCGCGAGCGCTCGATCGACGGCGCATCCGACATCGCCGCCAGACGCGCCGAGGAGAACTGCCCGCGGCGTGACAGGGCCATGGGAACCCGTAAGGACACTACCACGACCGGGGTCAACCACCCTAGGACCAGTGCGAATTGGTTGATTACATACACCTCTGAATTTCTTCGCAGGTGTATGTAGGTTCGGCGACGAGCGGGGCCGGCCACCGGGAAGGCCGACCCTGCATTGCACAGGTCGCTGTCAGTCGGCGATCTCCCGGATGCGCCGTCGATCGAGCGCTCGCAGCAGGTGTCTGTGGAGGGGCATCATTTTTAGTGGGTAGGCCTACCCCCTTCTGGGGAGGAGAGCCCCGTATAATTCTGCGCTTTTCCTGGGGTGCAGGGTATGTATCAGATTCGTAGACCAATGCCGAGACCACCAGCTATTTTCCCTTTAGGAGAAAGATGCTGAGATTCCGTCACTAAGGAGCACGAAGCGTGCCCAGGATACCCGCGTGAATGCTCTCTTAATAATTACTAGGAACATTATGGACAATATGTCTAAACTAATCATCAGGAAACCGACTCAATCCATTGCTGCGAGACCACATGAGCAAATCTGGATGGAGCTGAGTTAAACAGATCTAGATCTTGTATATTTCCTAACTCATTCACCGAGTTAGCGGCTCTCACGAAAAATGAACCCTTCCGATAGTTGGTGTCGCTGTATGGTACAAAGAGCGGGCATTGTAATTCTAGCAGACCTACTGGGGACCTTAAGTTGTAATTTATCAAGGAGATAGGAGGAGTCTATTCTGGACTGTGCTATTTTTACTAAGGATGTAATGTCGCCTATTTTTCTGCGTACACAAAGAGGGAGCAACTGCTGTCTTTTACATGTAGCCTCGTAACTGTCATCGTATTTTTTACATTTAAATTGTAAATATCTTGTGAATTTATGTTGTATTGTTTCCAATCTACTTATATAAGTTGACGCAATATTTCCTAAAATTAATTAATAATAGCATGAAACTTTTAAATATTTGGAGGTACGTAAACTGCAATTACAATTAGGACTAACCTTTTCTTCTGAACTCCAATTTTTACCCCTTTTTATCTTTTGTTGTTCCATTTTTTTTGTAATTTATTATATTAATTTATTTTGCTGAAATTATTACAATGAAGTTAAGGCTCACAACAATTGAATTGTAATCACATCGACTAAAACGACGATACAATATCTTTTCTGCAATTTGAAATATTGCGCGCCACATTCCATTTTTTTATACATACCTAACCTAACCTAACCTTTACTTTTATACCAAACATTTCTATTTTGAACTCTGTACTTAAATATAAAAATAAATATTATTATTTAAACAAATATTTTGTGAAATGGAACGTTACGTCAAATAAGAATGAATGATTGAATTGTGTAATACATTTGGCTGTTTCTATCTATGGCTACGATTAAACCAGGGACGATCCTAAATAGTTCTTGATTGGTTCGAGATTTGTAATAAGAATGCAATTTAGTCCGAGGTTTAACTTTAATACCGATTAAACCTAGACTTAGTAGTTCTGGTTTAAACCTGGTTTTTTTTCTTTCATGCATGTAAGAATGGGATAATAAGAATATGAATGGGATAATAAGAATATATATGTGTATGTAAGTATCTATTTTAGTAATGTATGTAAATATAAAAAATGTAAATATAAATATTATTTATATTTTAATAACAACTGTCTCCGCACATTTTTATTTTAAAATTTCACAAAACCATGTAGGGTTGGCTGGAAGAAATCTCTCTGAGGGATAAGTCCGCCTTTGGATCAATTAACTTGGTACCTGTTAATATATTTTTTTATTTTAAAAAAGTGCTATATTTAATAAATATTAGACAAATATTATTTTTTAAATATCGAATCATCTCTTACGATATTTTAAAGTACAAACATCCATTGTTAATTTATCTGCGGTTTGGTTCATCAATTATAAACTACCCTACTTCCGTAAACAAATTATAAGTTGAAGCGTAATATTCAGCACAAAATCAAGCCGCAATATTTAACTACCCTCAGAGCACGCAATATCAATTCTCCGACCTAACTTAAGTCAACAGAGTCGATTTAATGGCCGCTGTTAAGCAGTTCCCGGACGCGGTCCGGCCGGGACGCCAGTTAAATGGAATTAAGTTTTAGTTGCGAATTCTTCTCAACTTCCTCGAATTAATATGGTACGCTTGTCTTCATGATCTCGCGCTATTGACATTACGGGCAGGATATTTTGATACTTATTTACTTACTGACTGGTGCCCGCGACTTCGTCTGCTTAGGACACGATATATTTTGGGCAAATCACAGTGTCTTTATAAATTGTAGCTTATATGTTATTCTGATGTTCTGATGCTATTGTAGAAGATATGAAAAAAAAAATATGTCTACGGAGGGTATAAAAGCGAGTGCAAACTATTGACCCGGGCATTACTGTCCGACAATTTTGTGTGTTATCGCTGACGAAAAACAGATGGCGCTACGTGTGCTATGTAGCGTTCGAGCGTTCGACAGCAGCCGAATTTAACCGAGCGCTCTCGAGCTCAGAGGCTTCGTGGTTAGAGGCGCGCTAAATAGTTCACTGAAGTGTGAAGAATGATATACTTCAACTGGACTAGATGAAGTATATCACTCATTTAGTTCACTTAGTTCTTCTAGTTCACATGGCTCAGTATTTCAGTAGTCCATTTGAGTCACCTTATCGCTTAGTTCATTCACGTCACTTCATTCGTATAGTCCAATTAGTCCATCTGTATCGTAGTTCTTTTAAGTAGGTATGAGACGTTATGTCTATTTGACTGCATAACTAAACACATGAATGATACATAATGCAGGAGTAATTAAAAGTTACTAAAAACAATTGAAATATTTACACTATTTTTCAGATATTACCTACGAATTTAGATTAGTATACGCCACACTCGTATATATTATGCACATGCAGACTAGAACTTAGGCAAAGAATATGAAATTATTCATAAACAAATTATTCCTTCAACTAATTATTCAAGTAAAACTAATCATAATGTTTGCGCCATAAGACATGAAATTGTGTGCGGGCAGACTGCGACCGGCCGGTGATTCTAGTTCCTGTATTCCACAAACAAATCACAGCCGAACCGTTACTTTTAACCAATAGAATCGCACAGATTGTTAGATGGCGTGATATTCTAGCGTTCGGATTGGATAAGCGGCATGGTTCGCTTCATTTTGTTAGTAGAATTGACCCACAGGATGCCAAGCCAATCAACTGTCTCGCTCTCGCACGCTATGTTTGTAATCTATCCGTTCGCTTTACTCTCCTTTAGTGAAAGAAGTGTTTTGGGAACTAAATGAAGTACTGAGCTAGTTGAGACCAGAATGAATGAGTGAAGGAGATATAATTGCGAAGTGGACTAGTCCAATTGAAGCATTCATTGACGAACGACTCAACTCTATTCGTGGCGACTTCACTTCTCATTTACTAGTCGACGAGTGGACACATGTTTTTCAAATTACCCTCTATAGCTTTCTATTAAATATTAGTTGAGTTGCTTTTGCATAAATTAATTCAGAGCCTTAAGTTATAATAGGGTGGATTTTCTTATACTATATTAATTTTAAATTTCATTAGAATACATACAGTAGTTGCAACGTATAAGAGTAACAAATATATTACTGACAAACATTCGCGCTTATAAAATTTAATTAAGGGATTTTACCACGTTAGTGGAAAAGAAAGACGCGAGCAGTAGTGTCGTCGAGCCGGAACGCTCCGGAACAGCGTTCCGGCACTTCCTTTTTGAACCGGAACGCGTTCCGGAACTAAAGACGATTTCTGATAACGAGAATTGGCTGACGTTTAGAAAAAAAAAAGAATTGCTGAACTTTAATTTACATAAAATCTTATATATAAAATGAATCGCAAAATGTGTTGGTAAGCTCATATCTCAACAACGCCTGGACCAATTTGGCCAATTCTTTTTTGTTAATGTTCGTTGAAGAGGAAAATTCGAATAATTATCGGAAATACCCTAAAAACAGCCCTTTTATTTCCCCGTGCAAACGTTTTCTAACTAAAACGTACAGTCGAATTGAGCTTTATTGTTATTGTATAAAGTTCATATTGCAAGCACTCACTGTTGTCTAAGCAATGAAGGCGTGTTCCTAACATCAAAGAGTCAATTTGCGCTTTATTAACGCTACATATAGTTGAAATTCAATCATATCTATCAAAACAGTGTGCGTGCGTGCGTTTGAGCACAGAATACATCGTTGGAGGATTTAATGTCACGTTCCAAAATTGAATAGCCACAAAATGTAATAGGTCATTTAGACTTTTTCTACGATTTGGTTGGCTATGCAACATTATCTAATATAAAATAATTAGGAACAAAATACTGCCACTGTACAAATCTTTTTGACAGGACGAAGTCTGTCGGGTCCGCTAGTTATTTATAAAACTACATATGAAGTAAAAAATAGACTATAAATGTTTATAAAATTTTGTAAGTTGTAGGATGTAGGCATTAAATATCAGGTAAGTCCCCTACTTACCTTTTTTTTTTTTGTTCCCCTGAGGAAAATGCATTAAATTGCATACCCCGGCTGTGGCGAGCCGGGGTTATGTGGGGCTCTCCTCCCCAGAAGGGGGAGGCCTACCCACTAAAAACCTCAGGGATGGCCTTCCTCAGGCATGTAGGGAGCCCCTGGGAACACAAAGGCCACTTCCGGGAACCCCCAGCCTCCGCTCCCCTCTCTAGAGAGGAGCCCTCCTCGGGGGAAGCTACCACCTCCCCCGGTCCCCTCCACCGACGACGCCCCCCGGCCACGGAAGGGGCGTGGTCCATCCCGGGTCGCCGTAGCGGTCGCGACTTCCTCGCGCCCGCCGGCGACCCGCGGCGGCGCCGCAGCTGTGCTACCGAGCCCGGCGCCGCCTCCTTCGAGCGGGATCGGCCATCTCCCGACCCCGCTCGGTGGCCTCCTTCTGGAGCATTACTGCTTCACAGAAGGAGGCCACAGCCCTCCAACCTCCCTCGTCCGCCAGCATTGCCGCAATCAATGCCGGCGGAGACAGATCTCGCCCGATCTCTGCGACCAAGACTCGGCGCTCGGAGGCCCACGCGGAAGTCCCCTACTTACCTGATGCTTCCAAACTCGAAAAACATGGCAACACAAAAAAGTTTGGAAACCTCTGGTCTAAAATAAGACGAGAAGTGAGTAAGGGCGCAGACGAAGCCACGGGCACCACCTGGTTGTTAAAATATCTAATCGAGACTAGAAACCGTAAAGGACATGGACAAAAAGTGGGCCTCAATCATGTACAGAGACGTAAGATATATCAATCGATATATCTTATGTCTCTCGTCATCAATCGATATATCGTCTGTCTCTATTAAATCTCCTGTTTTTCTGTAGATGATGTTTGAAAGTACCTAGATATTCAAGTAAACACATCCCAAAACGTATTAAAATGCTTTAATTAAGTATATAAAATGATAATTTATTTAAATCTTATTGAAAAATGGTTATATAGTTAACAAAAGAAATGTAATTTAGTAATTATAAATTCATGAAGTTCTTGACATGTTGCATTACTGACCACCCTGAATGTACATAGTCTGTGACCAATGATGACACTCGTCCGCTGTCAATGCGACTTTGACAGCATGTCTTGCGGAAATTAATAAAAAGAAAAAAACAAAGAAAAAAAAAGATTCCATCAACTTGCTAGTATTAAATAATTTTAATTATTTATTACAAAAAAACGGGAGATATTTAAAATCTAATCTTTATCCAAATGATGTACAATAATTTATACTCTTCTCTGGTAAAGTTTCGTCGCTGCACATTACTCAGGCCCACCTTCCATACAAATTTTGACCATCACCTTTCTTATATTCAGCACTGCTCAGTCCTTGCCTATCGGTGGTTAATAAACCCTGAGACCGCTAGTTTTTCTATACATCATCGTGTTTGGTTCAACGCTAGCAACACCAGCGCCGCGCCTAAGTTTGTTCGGATCGACTCGCCGGACGCAAGAACAAACGTTTTGTCGTGCCTCTTCGTGGTGGTAAACTAAGGCTCCTGGACGTTCCTATGGACCTAATTGGAGTGTCGATCATCTTAGTGCCGTGCACTAAAGAAATTCTGCCCAAAACTGAACATTTTAACCATCGTACCAGCCTGTACGCTGTGCGTGCTCAGAGGTCAAGGTTCGAAGCTTGATCCATCTCGAGAGTGCTGGACAGGTTAGTGGTTTCTCTTATTGGTCACCTGGGGCAGGATTGAACTCATAAAATATACAGTCCACAAACTTAGTTATAAATTGTTACTACACAACAAGCACCAAAAAAGTATTTTAGAGAGGGTAAGTGCGAATTCAAAATCAAAATCAAAATCAAAATAATCTTTATTCAACATAGACCTTTACAGGCACTTATTGACGTCAACAAACAAATCAAAAAAAAAGCTTAAAAAAAACAAAAACCTTGTCCGTACGTACGAATAAGGAAAAAAAAATATTGACTCGACACCTGTTCGGAAATTGGGAGAGCCTTCTCGAGAAGAACAGGCAAGAAACTCTGAAGGTCTATTTTTTATCTCCTCTTTTCAATGTTAATAATTATAATAATATAATATAAAAATACAATATAGTATAAGATACAATCATACCTAATACGATTACAGTCGTATGTATGTTTACATACACAAATAAAAATAATACAATATTATAAATAATGTTGTTACCAAACATGGCTTTATGAATAGTGTCCCTATTCCCAAATAGTGTGATCATTTAGATAGTCACTTACTTTATAATAACCTTTACTCGTGAGTGTCTTTTTGATATGGATTTTAATTTATATAAAGGCAAATCAATGACACTTTGCGGAAGTTTGTTAAACATAGATATACATTTCCCCAAGAACGAACAGCTAGTTTTGTGGAGTCTGAACATTGGAACGGCAAGTTTATTTTTGTTTCTAGATTAAAGTCCAGCCGAAACGGCATCCCAATAATTTATGCCCAGACAAATTAATGTCGCGGAGAACGTGTAAAACTTTACTGAACAACCTACAAAAAAACCTAGCAATTCCAGTTAAAGATGAACTACATACTTTTAAAGGAAAATGAGGGAGCGGCATAGTTGGAATGCACGCTGCATTCTCCAGTCCCGTACCACGGGAATGAAAAATGACAATCTTTAGGCGCATCTATTTTATGTTGAAGCTAGTTTATGTCAATAAAATATCAACCTCCGAGTAATTGGTACAGCGGTTTCAAAGTCTTGCCAACTCTAAGGTCCCGTGTTCGAGTCCAGGGCGGGGCACGTTTGTGTGATTAATACGATCATTTGTACCTTATGGTTGTTAGTAGTCCAGTCAAAAAAGTTATTCCAGTTTGCATTAATTTCCAACAAGCTTACCTTCTGCTGAAAACCATCAAATAATAACAACACACGATTTTACTGTTTGAAATCCGCCGGAATCAACTCGACATTTAGACATTTCTTTTTTATAATTTCTTTGTTTTTAATGTTCATTTCTCAAAGTCGAATGTTACTAGGTCTATTCAGCCATTTTTTCAATAATTCATCATGTTAGAAATGTAGAATAGCGTTATTATATAACCTATATTATTTTATCTGTGAAAAGAATGTGACAGCCCGCCTTACTAGCTGTCAGCAAAAAAGAAGAAAAATTCTGTTTCTAATGGTAAAATGTGATTTTGTGGAAATTATAGCTGCATGCAAATATATCCTATCATTTAAAACATCCGCGTTAAATTTGAATCTTGCACATTTTAATGCATTTGTGGAGAACTTGGCGAGAAAAATATGACATTAGGAACATTTTTATTGATAGTGATTTAAGATATTTTATAAAATATTGAGCGTTATATAAACAATACAACTAAATTCAATGATTATGTCAATGATCAGCACAGATGCCGAAACAAAAAGTAACACTTCTACTGCACAAAATTGACACGGACACAATTTTGAATCACTGAAATTAAAAGTGGAATGAATGGGTACCACAACATTTTCGCCAAAGCTGCGCAACAGAACTTCTGCCAGTCCAGTCTCCCACCGCTGCGAGCAGCCGATAACAGTCTTACCCAAAGCGCAAGAGAGCAGCTGGGTGATTTTGAAACGTCGGAAACTTTTCGAATCCGAATGACATTCAATCCGAATCCGTTCGACTCGAAAAAATGCTATTTTGAAACACCGTCGGAAAGGCCACGGAAACTTTCCGTTCGGAAAGTCAACCATAGAGTAACATGCATTTACCTTTACGTTTACAAAGTATGATTGAAAATGGTAGGTTTAGTAGAAAATGACACGCACCATATTTTAGTCATTATATATATTTTATAAGCATATTATAATAAACTAAATTTTTTGGGGTTCTCATAAGTGTCTTTTTTTCATAAGACCATATTATTCACGACTTCCTAGTAAAACTATTGTGATTTTAACATTAAATAATCAGTTAATATTTACATAAGATTTACATGAACAAAATAAACAAACTTATTACATTCTATTTTACATTCACATTTCCATCATTCCTTAATCAAATCTTTTTTTATCTGATGCAAGTTATTAACTTACCTCTAAATATGTTACAAAAGGCTGAAAAGCGTTGAAAATACACTCTTTTGGCCAAAACTCGAGATTCGACAAAAGTTTCCGACAGCAAAAACCTCACGGAATAGTTTCGTAAGCTAATGTTATTCGTTTCGAATCCTAATGTCGATCCGACATTTCAAAATAACTCGCCTTCGGAAAGTTTTCGAATCCGAACGGAAAGTGGGTTTCCGACGTTTCAAAATAACCCTACAGGCCAATATCTTGGTCGAACTCTTTGCCTCTAACTCGACTATGGACGATGAAGGAGCCACACCACGTACCAATATTCTGAATCAGCTCGTCAAGGAGAACAACATATCCAAAAATCAGCTGATTCTGCCGAAAACCACGATTTTCTAATACAGACTTCAGAGCCCCCTAGCGGGAAAATGAGTCGTTAACTTTTTTGCGACCATTACATTTTTTGCTCAGCTCGACCAGGAGAACAACATATCCAAAATTTAGACCTGGGTCCCGAAAACCACTTGGCCATATAAACAGTATCATATACTTTGAATGAAAAATTAAAAAATCCCAATTATTAATATTAATTAGACTTACATTTGTACAATTGCTAGTTGTAATTATTTAGTTTTCCTAAAACAACTATTGCATTTATCGTTTTATGTACAATTGTCACTTTGTAACGTAACGTTACACGATTTAAATAGATGTATATATTAATCATATATGAATACATTTTCTTCTATAATTTTGTTTATTACTAAAACATCGTAAGCCATCTATTATTTTGCGCGTGCCAACACTGACTCTGTACCTGAGCGACTTCACTGTGCTACCGAACCGCTATTAACTTCACTCTGGCTGGCGTTCTCGCGGCCGTATTGCTCTTTCATTGCGATCCTTTATTATCTTTTAAATTAATTAAGTCTGAATACTTGTGTTATAAATCCCGTACTGGGTAAGTTGTGCAAATAATTTATTATTATGCTTTATTGTATTTCTATGGTAGTGTTTTTTATTTAATTACTAGCTGACCCGTGCTCACTTCGTTGAGCACCCGAAGCCAACGCGCGCCGTCCGCTGCCCGTTTTTTCTCCGATTCACTTTGCGAAACGGACTACCACGTAAAAGCATTTTTATTTTTCGATTTCTTATATAACCTATGTCACTCAGCAATAATGTGGCTTTCTATTGGTGAAAGAATTTTTAAAATCGGTTCAGTAGATCCCGAGATTACCCCTTACAATTTAACAAATATACAAACACACAAACTTTACTTCTTTATAATATTAGTATAGATGTAGGTAGTAAGTTTGTAGTAGTGATAACCGTTACTAATTATTGTAATGTTATTTTTTTTATTTTATTGTCGTTGTTGCTATAATCCAAGTACATTTCATTGTTTACGCTGCAAATCATCAATTTAATGTAGTCATCTGCCAAGCCGTACTGAACTCTTCTACACTGCCACTTTTGCTATCTTTTCACCTTGTACTAGCTATATTATTGTAGAACTGGAATGCCTCATAATCCATAGATCTCAAAAGCTTGTCCCAATAATAAAATAACCATTATATTTATGGCGAATTGAACGGTGCGATTTCAGGAACACCCTTGGGGGCAAGAAACTTTCCGGTTGGTGGTTCCTTATGATTGACGGCCCTCCTCCCAACCTGAACTGTTGATAGACCTTCGGCCTACTAGACCTGATGCTGAGAATGGTTCATCAATCTACTGGACCTGACGCTGACGATCACTAGGAGAGTGCGGTATTACAGAAGCCGAGACAGTGTACAACTTATGACCTAGGCAACTTACCCACTTAATTACAATTTTACTTGAAACTTAAAATTTCTTTTATTTGAAACTAGCGACCCGCCCCGGCTTCGCACGGGTGCAGTGAAAAAATGGTTATGGTGGGTTATCCCTAAGAGATAGAAATATACCATCGCGGACTTTTTTGTGGATTTTTGTAAGTTGTACAATACTGTAGTACATTATTTTGGTCTATCTCGTAGGGTTCAGCCAGCGTTTGCAATATAAGCGCAAAAAAACGTGCTTATTTACGACATCACATTAGAAACCTTTAAATTTATCAGTGTTTCTCTACTATATTATGCATTTATTATACATATAAACCTTCCTTAAGAATCACTCTATCTATTAAAAAAAAGATCTAAGCATACATACGGACATACAGCGAAAGCGACTTTGTTTTATACTATGTACCTATTGATTAAAATTGTTGAACTCAATTTGTGTACATTAATTATTATCAATTAATGTGACAACTTGTTTTAGTTCCTTTCTACTTAATATTCAAATCGACATTATTGTCTTCCAAACCCACGAACAACGAGCGAGTTACCGTGGTAGTGCCTCGAGACCTAACTTATTTTAGCGCACAAAGTTAAAATGTTGCCGGCACTTGGAAGCACGTGTAAAGAGAGCCACTCAGCTAAATGCCCAGATGCCGGTGGAATGTGTATTTACACTTTATTCGCAACATCTTTATTCTACTGAGGAAATTCCACGTGCCGTTTACCTTGTAAACCTTTGAACTATATGCTGATCTTACTTCGATAGGGAGCTTCAGTGGAGCGAAAAGCCTATTCGTGCTTTGAATCTTGACGAAATATTTTTTATTTATTACTCTAAGCTTTTACATTACCATGTATTATTATAACTAGAGATCGGATAATCGGATGCATATTTACCTAAAGTTAGTTTAAGACAAAGTATGGAAATGGCTTTTTATTGTTTTGTTAAAATTGTTAAATTATTTAATTGATTATTGATTTAGTCAAACTAGCTCACTACTTTCGCATAACACTCTTCATGTAATAAATCGTACATTCATAAATCGCACGGGGAACTGAAACTAAGCTTCATGTAAATACGTATGCATAGTTGTATAAATGAACCCGGAGTCTCGGTCTTTTGAAAATAAATACCACGTGCTAATTTAGTAATTTTCAAACAATATCACTACGTTAAATTTGCAGTCCCGTATTTTCCCGGGATTTTTATTTAACAAAATGTATTTTAAAAAGCCGCTTCCATAATTTGTGAGCCAAAATTAACTTTAGGTAAATATGCATCCGATTATCCGATCTTTAATTATAACACTAGGTACTACCCGCGTCTTCGTCTGCACAGTTGGTAGATTTTTTCGCTACACTACCTATTACTCGTAACTCGAAAACGCGAGTTTGTATGGATGGATGTTTGTTACTGAATGGATTTTAATGAAACTATACAATAATATAGCCTAAGCATCAAAATAGGCTACAATTTATAAAGAAATTGTGTGAATTGACCAAAATATGATGATAAGTGTCAAGTAAGTAGCAAAAAATCTAGCATCTGTAGAAATGGAGTATCAGAGTATTGATTACTTTGATAACAAATAGATAAATAATTATTTTAAAATTACACTTATGAATGTAAAAAACCATTTCCAATGATACGAGGAAGGAGACAACATTATAATTTTCAAAACCTTCCGAAGAGTTCGCAACCGAAATTCAATACAATAATATAATGAAACATATGTAATAACCAATTTTTATAATGTTTATGAATCGAGAATATAAAACATTTATATAGAAGTAAAATGATAATAATTAATCTATTTATATATAACGTTACATACGCGAACATTGCATGGAACGGGTATGACAGAGATTAGGTATGTATTCAGTATGGGTACTGGATTTTAGATAACTACCACTTTTTATGCTACTTTTGTTTTTCTTGACAGAGTCCATGATATGCAAGATCGATTGGTAATACCTAAAAATATAATTGTAGAAAGCATAAAAAAACTATCCTTTCTTTATTTACCTATGCCACAGATCAAAAAGATTGAATCAACCTTCCATTAAAAGATTATTTAAGCGTCTGTTCAGAATAAACATTTTCCCTCCAGAAACAACTGAACTTTGAAATGAATGCTAAATATCATGAAATTAAAATTAATTTCTACTAAATTCAAACCCCAATTTTGTCGAGGCATAAACCTACTTATTACTTGGTCCATAAACTCTAAGTTCGCGGATACCATCAAAGCTATAAGCCCAAACGTTCAACCTTGAATATCGTATGCTCAAGATAAGCTAATGTGTGCCTTAAATATAACGAGTCCCTATGGAACACAGCAATTATTCTATAACAGCCAACTAGAGATGCGATATTGTTATTGTTAAATGTTCTAGACTATGTTGGAAGCTGATAATTTTGGACTTGGTGCTTAGAGTTGGGGAAAGCAATTGTTATTGGCCGTCAGGGGTCGCCTTAGGAGAACACGTACGATTCGATACTAGCCTGATATATTCAATACGATTATGTTCCAAATAAATAAGTTTGGATTAGGTATGTGGCGTTCCTGGTATGGTCACGTATACGTACATACGTTACGAACAGAGAACGATCATGTTACTTAGAAAGTTATGGTCTTCGCTTTGATTATATACACGTCTCAAAGGGTCTTCGATCTGGATGGGAGTTTGAGGAGAGGATGACCAAAGAAACGCGCACGCAATAATGTTTTGTAGAAATTCTTTGCAACATTTTACACTCAATTCTTCTATTTATAGTAGCGTGCGGTTCTTAAATGGACTATCCAACACAAAACAAAATGTTTCAATTCGATCTAATTTCTAAGATTACCACATTCAAACGAATAAACTTCTACTTTATAATATTAGTATATATTACTAATGCAGAGCGTTTTCCTCTACTGATTTAAATCGTAAAGCAATATGTCAAACAAAATTGTCATTTGTCAATGGCGGCCGAATAAGCCGCCATCTTGCGGCTGTAATTTTTCGATGGTCACGCTATGGGGTTTGGAATATACTTCCATTTACACTGAATTCTAATTAATTGAAGGCATTCGCTGATTACATTATACAGCGAAAGGAGCCTACAAGTAAAGACGATTTGTGTGGATAAGCCGTGTTGATTTAATTAGATTAAGGTATAGCGCGGCAACACGGCTGAGCACTTACGTTTAGTGAGGTAACCATCAGTATTGGATTAGCGAACTCAATGAGCGCCGAAGATGGTAATCGAATAAGGAGCGAATAATATAATCATAATGTGTGGGTTTACGCTACAGGCTTGCTAGAAGCCTTACAAGAATCATTAGAGAGAGATTGATGTGATTCCTCTAAAGATTCCAAAAGCCTCGAGGCTAACTAATTAGCTTTAATTAAACCCATTGATCGCTAAAAGCATCCACCTGCAAAAGACCAATTTCGAATTCAATTTCTTAAATTCGCTTTCGTCTCAAATAAATTCTTGAGTTCAAATCTTGCTTTAATGTAATGACATTGAAGTTAAACTCTGAAATGCTAAATCTAATTTTACACGAGATTCTAAACGAATGAAGCATAGTATCTTATACAGTGACGCTGCACATATGTGGCAGAACGATGCCTACCCAGTAATAAAAGCAATATAAGTTTAAGCTGACATACGTAAAGATATGAAGAGAGTATGCTTAACAGAACGCTTTGATGTTAATGAGCTAACTACTCGTATCAGGAGACCTATTTTTGAATTACGAATGCGATTTAGAAATCACCGATGTGACTAATAATCACCGATTTTCAATAATTCTCATTTTTGAATATCACTGATGTGACTACCTTAGTCACAGGTGTGATTTCATTACGAGTGTAAAATTTAATTAAATTATATTGATAAATAGTAAAAGATTTTTGTAAATAGTCGTTAAAAAATTGGTGAAAACAAAATAAAATAAATCAGCTATCTTTTGCTACTAACTTCACACCGATCACAGCAATCTATTGCTCGCCCATTGCGTTTACAACTGGCTAGCATTTGTTATACATAAACAGCTGACTAAAATTGTTAACAAGATTCTACTTAGTGTAGCTGAATTGCTTTTTCGTGATTTTATTGAGAAAGTTTTTCAAATTTATAAAAACCTTGACAATTCTTGAGCAATTCGTCACTTTGCCTATAACATTCCTGCCTTCGCCGCAATCCTACTTGCAATGTAGGCCGACTTTGGCGAACAACGTTTTTAGCTGATACAGAAAATACATTTTGACAAAAAGAGATCGCGTAAGTTCCCAAGCCAATCTTTTTTTTTTTTATTAATGTCTGGAAAATGCGTTACGCATACCCCTCGGCTCTCGGAACACCGCGGGGTTATGTCGGACTCTCGCGCGCTTGGGGGCGAGTGCCAGCCAAACGCGTGGGCTACCGACTAAAAACCAGACAATGCCCCTCAGGGACGCCTTGGCCGGAGCGAATCAATCGTCGACGCATCCTCCCCCTCATCAGACGAGGAGGAAGGAGGAGGAGGACACACCGAGAGAAGAGCAGCATCACTGCCTGACAAGGTCATAGGAACACTTACGTACACTCCACGACCTCGACGGCGCCCTCTCACCCCCCCCCCCCCCCCCCGTCGTGATAGCTTGAGGAAAATGTTGTGTTGTATTAAATATAACACGCTTTTATTTATAAATGGGAATAGGCTATTTGACAAGTTTTTAAAATCCACTTTATATTATTTAGTAGAGTCTAAGGAACCCAGTAAAAGTTGTTATTTTTAATTCTGGTATATATTAGCTGAAAAACATCGAATTAAAAATTCAATATTTGAATAGTCCGCCAAAACGCTACTTTGACAATATGGCGCTGCAATGAGGTCGGTGACGTCACTTGCCTGTATTCTGATCTGAGACAATAGTAACTAATCTGTGTCTGAGACAGCTGGCATATATATTTGTTTGTTGTAAACAAAAAACGAAAGTGCGATTGGATTTACTTTTTATCAGTGATTTATGTAACAAAATGAGTTACAAATGGTGTGTAGTTTCAAAATGTACAAATACGTTGTTAAAAACTCCGGAAAAAAACTATTTGTAAGTGTTCCAAAGAATATCGAAGTGCGCCGAAAGTGGTTGCAACTTTCTCGGAGGGATCATAATGACATAGCGAATAGTACAAATATTTTCTTTTGTGAAGACCATTTCGATGTAAGTAAACATAATATTTATATTTTGTAATAATTAATTACATTCAGAATGTTAATATTTTCGTTATTGATTTGAGGTTATACTACTTCTAATGTTTTTAACAGAATGTCTCTTGCAACTCACTTCGAATATTTCCGCTGTTTTCCATAATATTTGTTAAAATTGTAGCTACAGAGTCCTATGATTTCAATAAGGAGTACACTAAAAGATCCCGACTAAAACTTGTTTGTTCGTTACAGATGGAAAATGAAATGGCAAATTATTATCACCACAAAATGGGTTTCAGTCAGAAAATAATTTTTAAATAATAAAGTTGTGCCTTCTAAATTTCATTGCCAGCCAGATCGTATTAAAAAATGTGTGATGCTGGTACTTCCCGATCTGCATTTGTCAAACGGCAAAGAATGACGACGTAACGTGAACAAATTATCGTTTATGTTCACGGAATTGTGCCAAACAAACTTAATTTTGTTAAAGACGTTGAAATTTTGTCTTTGGTAGGTTGTGAAAAAGAAAATGTGTTTGGCATTAAGATTTTGATTGTTGTATTGGAAATTGTAGTGCAAGGGTTTTTCTAATGTTTTGAATTGTTTTTATCTTGTATTTAAATAGAGATATAATGAAGAACAAAATGTGTATGTAAATTTCATCCCCGACAACATTATTTATAACCTATATAAGTTCTTGTGGAAGTTCATCATTATTTCACTTTCTTATGATATAATTTAAGTTACCAGTAAAGTGTAATTATACTTACTTTGCTGTTTTACATTTTTATAGCTCCGAAACATAAATGTCAGAATTATTTTTGAAAAATAATCCGACCATGATTGCGCCGACTTGCGGCAGGTTTCTGCTGTCTGCTTTTACAAAATCGTTGTCCATGGTTGAAAGTACTTGTAAAATAGTGCAAATAAACAAAAAAAAAACAATGAATAGTAAAGAAAATCTTAATATAACGGAGATAATCTATCACAACTAGGCGCAACACAAGTAGGCAAACGATGTTTACAAGCAAGTGACGTCATGATAAACGCGACCAATCAGAAGCGTTTTGTGTCACATGACAAACGTTTAAAAAATGCAATTTTTATTTACGGATTTTAAAATAAATTAATCATTATTTTCAACTTACGTTAATAAATAATCATTTTTTAACTCTTAATTTATACTGTTAACAGTAATTGACACTTTATTTTTCGCATTGTCAAATAGCCTATTGAGATTGAATAATTATGTATGGTGAAAAGTTTTAGTGTTAATAATTTATTTTTAACTTTTTAGTTCATTTTATAAACAAAAATAAAAGCTTGTTTTTAAAAAGGTATTTTTTTCTTTAATTTTATTTTTCCTACTTATTTTATAGATAATATCGCATAGCCAACCAAATTGCAAAAAAAGTACAAATGAACTGTTACATTTTGTGACTACTCAATTTTGGACCGTGACATTGAATCCTCCAACGATGTATTCTGTGCTCCAACGCACACACGCACACTGTTTTGATATGATTGAATTTCAACTTTATATAGCGTTAATAAAGCGCAATTTTACTCTTTGATGTTAGGAACACACCTACATTGCTTAATCAACAGTGCGTGCTTGCAATATAAACTTTATACAATAACAATAAATCAAATTGACTGTACGTTTTAGTTTGAAAACGTTTCTATGGGAAAAAAGGGCTGGTTTTAGGGTTTTTTCGATAATTATTCGCATTTTTCTCGTCCAACCATCGTCAAAACTATCATGGGTCTTCAACGAACATTTTAAAAAAAGAATTGGCGAGATTGATCCAGGCGTTGTTGAGTTATGCGCTTACCAACACATTTTGCGATTCATTTTTATATACAAGATAATGTATCTACAGAACCTTCAATTCTAATGGATTTATAACCAAAAAATCATACGGTACCCCTAACACTGACCGATTGGGACTTACCAATTTCTTTTCTAGTGTTATCTCAATCACGTTCACTGTAAGAACGTCGCCTGTAAGTACATTTGGGCACTTACCATGGACTATGTGATCACCATGTGACAATATTGTTGTACGTAGCACCTTGTACATTGACTACCTGCTGTTTCCGCGTTTCGTAATAGCAACTACTTCTGCACCATTGTAAAATGAACAGTGTCGAAAGGTGTATTACAAGTTTGCAGAATAGTCCCTAAATAGTAAGGAGTTGCGACCTTCGTTGTTTGTTGCTAAGCGATATTTTATTGGAAAAAGTTTTTCCGATATTACTTAGACAGGGCGGTATTAACATCGATGAAGTGGAATGAAAACAAATTGCTTTTTAGCAATAAGTTTGTAACGTTGTTAATTATGTTTAATAGTTGAAAAGATTAAAAAAAAATAGTAGGCTAATGGCCGTTTTCACCAACCCTGTCTTAGCTTAGGTGACTCCTAAGTGACATGCTGTCACTTTTTATATTAACTGAAAAGAGTGAGACAGCATGTCTCTTAGGAGTCACCTAAGCTAAGACAAGGTTGGTGAAAACGGCCATAAATGAATTTATTTTTCAACGCGGTAGGTATAGCAGAAATTCTGTGGTAGTGATTGGGCGTTGTGTGTACGTTGTCTGATCCCTTACGACACACACTTCCCTGCAATGACAATTCCTCTGTGCTCCAAGGAGTGTCCGGTCTAGAGGATGCTGGGTCAGGTAGGATCGGCAGATATCTACTAAGTTTTTTTCTCCTTTGCACGTGCCTGCGACTCCGGCACTTGATCCCCGAATCGGGAAATAGCACCACACACTTAATTTTATTATTGATTTTTATTTATACTATAGTTTAATAAAATGAATGGTTAATATATAATGAATAAAAATGAGAAGTTTTTTTACGCGGCAGTTGCCTTCGGTTCGGTAGCAAAAAGTGAAAGTCATCGCAGATTTGGACGATTCCTAAACGTCATCCAGTAGCCGCGTTCACTTCCACGAATGTTAAAAGTTATAGATAATTAATACTATTTAATAGTTTTTATTGCTAATATAATTATTTTCCGTAAAAGGAAAATACATAGATTAACTTGACACAAAACATTCATATTAGATGAATATGAGGATTTGCTGGCCTAAGGACGCTAGGCGTTACAAGTTTGCTTATTGTTACATTCCGCGCTGTGGTCGCGGCTTTGGAGACCTATTTTTGAATTACGAATGCGACTTCGAAATAACCGATGTGTGTACTTTATCTATGTTGGCAGCTCTGCGATCGACTTGCAAAAATTGGATGTTTAGGAATCCGTGACCTCAAAGGACCTGGAGACCTATTTTTGAATTACGAAATCGCATTCGTAATTCAAAAATAGGTCTCCAGGTCATCGTATCGGATGATTCGGGTGCCCGGGATCAATTCTGTCGGGTACCAATGTGTTTTTCGTTTTTCGAATTTCATATGTATGTCGAAGCAAACACTCCAATATTTCTGTGCGACTCCGACATGGCGGAACCAAGATTTAATTGAAAGATTCAACCGCAGGCAAAAATCCGTAGGAGAATCGTGCATACGCACCGAACACGTGCCGAAACCAGACTGCCTGTGTTCTATATATGTGTCAATCTTTACAGAAACGACTCAGTGAGTCGTTTCTTCCAAGTGATTCACTGATTCAAATCTATAACAGCGCTTCAAATGAATCATTCGCTCAATTGCATCTCGGTTTCCTACGATACGTGACGCTTACACGATTGACTCAGAGTCACTGATACAAATGAATCTATATCAATATTTACATCAGGTGTATTTGTATCATATATCAGGAGACCTATTTTTGAATTACGAATGCGACTTCGAAATCACCGATGTGACTAAAAATCACCGATTTTCAATAATTCTTATTTTTCAATATCACTGATGTGACTACCTTAGTCACAGGTGTGATTCATTACGAGTGCCCTCACCCACTCGTAATCAAGTCATACTTGTGGAAATGTTATCTGTGTTTTGTTTGGAGAACATATTGACAAATCTGAAGTGTTGTGTTGATTTTCAGTCTAGTCTAGTCTCATATGTGCATATATATACATATATCTATATATATATATATATATTATATGCCGGTTATTGTCGGCTTATCTATTATGGTTATTATATATATATATATATTATATATATATATATATATATTATATATATATATATATATATATATATATGTATATGAATGTAGCATATATGTTTATAATAACCATAATAGATAAGCCGACAATAACCGGCAGCGGCTACATTCTGCGTGGAACCGAACTCTTACATTTATGTGTGTACTTTATCTATGTTGGCACTCTGCGATCGACTTTCGAAAATTGGATGTTTAGGAATCCGTGATCTCAAAGTCACCGCTGACTATTTAGTCATCGGTGATTTCGAAATCGCATTCGTAATTCAAAATAGGTCTCCAGATATCTTAATATTTGTATCAGTGACACTGAACCGATTTAATCGGTTCAGTGTCACTGATACAAATGAAGCACTTTACTGATTCGAATCTTTGTAATGATCCGGATGCAAATGATACAATTTCAACAAAGATACGTTTTTTCCTTCATTACTGTGTTCGGTCCAACATTTCTTTAGCGCGTTCCGTCGACATGCCGCCGCCGTCACGCCGACCCACCGCCTACAACTTTACAAGGCACAGGTCAGGCCACATATGGAATACTGCTCTCACCTCTGGGCCGGAGCTCCTCAGTACCAGCTCCTTCCATTTGACCGTGTCCAGCGTAGAGCGGTTCGAATTGTCGACGACCCGGTGCTCTGTGGTCGTATGGACTCATTGGCGCTGCGGAGAGATGTCGCGTCTCTTTGTGTTCTCTACCGCATATACCATGGGGAGTGCTCTGACGAGTTGTTTGGGATACTGCCGCCGACCGATTTCCTGTATCGTGTGTCACGGAGGGGACTTACTTTCCATCCCCACCATCTTAATGGTTGGCTGTCCTCCACAGTGCGGTTTTCGCGTAGGTTTTTCCCGCGAACGACAAAGTTATGGAACCAACTTTCGGCCGCGGTATTTCCGAACAGTTACGACATGGGAAGCTTCAAAAAAAGAGCGTATACATTTTTGAAAGGCCGGCAACGCGCTGATGATACCTCTGGTGTTGTTTGTGCTATGGGCGGCGGTGATCACTTACCATCAGGTGACCCGTTGGCTCGTTTGCCTGCTATTATATAAAAAAAAAAAATAATGCCGACCGGAAAGCGAAACCAGCGCCCCCAGTTGACATGATAAAGTCGCGCTGTGCCTCAGTAGTCAAATCAGCTTCAGTTTTGCCGACAAGCGCGTTCCGTCGACATACCGACCGGATGGCGATATAGCGCCAGAGTTGACATGGTAAAGTCACGCTGTGCCTCGGCAGTCAATACAGTTTCAATTTTGCCGACATGTACATTTATCAGAAGTTCCTTCAGTAAAGGAAAACTTCGTGAGGCAACCTGCATACGCCTATGAGGAAATTCAAAAGATGTTGCAGTCAACCAATCCGCACTGGGCAGTGAGGAGCTGCGCTGATGATTATTTAAGCTCGTAAAGATAGAGTTGTTACCGGATCCACTCAGAAAGGTGTGCATAATGTCATTTTTAATTTTTAACATAAAACAGCAATAAACATGTTATAAAAATATCTTGTATACACGACAATAACTACATGTTCAAAATCAGAATCAGAGTCAGAATTACAATCAGAATCAGAACCAGAATCAGAATAAATATAAAGTTATATTCAAATATGACTTTATAGAAAGCTCTTTTGAATCGTCCTAATTCATTTCGGACGTATTTTTTCTTAAGAATGGGCGCAAGAAACTTATCAGGTTTATCAAAAGTAATAACAAAATTTACAATAATTTATGTCATTGAAATACAATGTACATATGTATTTACAATTTATAAGGGAAACAAATATTCCACTTTAGAATGTAATATCTTCAAATCAACACCAAGCATTGGCATCATTTAAATAATCATTGACTTTGTAATAGCCCTTACTCATTAGCGTCTTTTTAAGATGTACTCTTGAACTTATGAATCGGCAATAGGCTTGTTGCCTAAATTTCAGTAGTTAGATACTAATATACCTTGATGCCTATTCTATACAAAATAATTATTATTTTTGAAAAAAATGCTTATTTATAAGAATAATTTTGCATTTAATTAAATATTTGACATTAGTCATCAAAAACGCTCATGACTGTCATGGCGTCTTGAATGACGTCACGCCGTGCAAAACACAGCTGTTTTAGTATCGGAATATTCGGTATTGTGAAGTTATTTTAATAAAAAATGGATTCATCGTATTACAAGTACTGCATAGTGCCCCAGTGTACAAGCACAAGTATAAAAACACAAAAAAAAATATTTATATACGTGCCAAACAATCAGCAGATACCTAAAAAGTGGCTAGCACTCGCGAGAAGGAATGATGCCCATTCTTTTTCGCACTTCCACAAGACACTTGGGAATGACATTTTGACTTTGACGTTTCGCACGGCGTGACGTAACACTTTTTAATTGGTGTTTGCTGTCACGTGACTAATGGCTTATTTTGTGCAATTTTATTTTATAAAAATATAAATAATCAAAAGTTATTATTTTATAAAACTTTGTTTTTTCATAATTAAATGATCATCTTAATAGTTATGCAACCTAATGCATCAGATTTGTTCATAGTGGATACAAGCCTATTCAGCTACACTATGTGGAATCTTAAAATTAAAATTTATACATTTGCCCATAAACGAACCTGCAGTTTTTTGTAGCCTGTACGTTGAAATTGAAACTTGTTCTCGTGGTGCAAATGTAAGGTTTGACGTGTTACTGACCGCACATTAGGCAGAGGTAGTAAAACACCCATACTTCACCAGTTCATATTAATCATAACTCCTAGTGTAATAGATAACGGATGTTTCAACTGTCCGACTATTTCGCCGAGAAATTATTGCGGCAAATTTCCTTAGTTGATTACATCCACTGAAGACAGAGTGCTGACATGTGTTTTCTAGAAAAAAACCCATTATATACGAGTATATATCTCTCCGTGATGACGGATAAAGTCATAACTAGAGATCGGATAATCGGATGCATATTTACCTAAAGTTAATTTTTGGCTCACAAATTATGGAAGCGGCTTTTTAAAATACATTTTAATTAAAATACAATTACAATAAATAAATAAATAAATAAAAATTTTGTTAAATAAAAATACGCGACTGCAAATTTAACGTAGTGATATTGTTTGAAAATTACTAAATTAGCACGTATTATTTTTAGCTAGTATTTATTTTCAAAAGACCGAGACTCCGGGTTCATTTATACAACTATGCATACGTATTTACTTGAAGTTTAGTTTCAGTTCCCCGTGCGATTTATGAATGTTCGATTTATTACATGAAGAGTGTTATACGAAAGTAGTGAGCTAGTTTGACTAAAACAATAATCAATTAAATAATTGAATAAAAAAAAACAGAAATGGTGCCCGGGCGTAAGATGGACTAGTATCTCACTCTGAGTTAACTTCCGATTTAATGAGTGTGAATTCCGGGATTTTTATTTATGGAAATAAAATAAAAAGACAGTTCCATACTTTGTCAAAAACTAAATTAGGTAAATAAATAAACATCCGGCTATCCAATTCCGCAATCCCGGGATTTTTATTTAACAAAACAATAAAAAGCCGTTTCCATACTTTGTCTTAAACTAACTTTAGGTAAATATGCATCCGATTATCCGATCTCTAGTCATAACATAATTATACTGGTAATATTTTCTGTTGTGTAGAATATTATTAATCGTTTCTCCGTCTATCAAAATCAAAATAAAAAAATTATCAAATAGGATTTTGACAATCACTTTTTAATGTCAAAGATGCTACGCCATTGGTTCACAAGTCTACGGTGGGAGACCTTGTACTGGAAAGAACCAGCAAGAAAACCACAGCAAGGACTATTTTTTACCTCCCTATCATTTTTTGACCCCGGCTGTGGCGAGCCGGCGGTTATGTGGGGCTCTCCTCCCCAGAAGGGGGAGGCCTACCCACTAAAAACCTCAGGGATGGCCTTCCTCAAGCATGTAGGGAGCCCCCGGGAACAGCAAGCCACCTCCGGGAACCCCCAGCCTCTGCTCCCCTGCCTAGAGGGGAGCCCTCCTCAGGGGAGGCTACACTACCTCCCCCGGTCTCCTCCACCGACGACGCCCCCCGGCCACGGAAGGGGCGTGGTCCATCCCGGGTCGCCGTAGCAGTCGCGACTTCCTCGCGCCCGCCGGCGACCCGCGGCGGCGCCTTTTATAGTCGTCATTTAGAAGCTGGCCTCAGATAAATAGTCTGAACCCAACTTCCTTTACAAGTTAGATCAAATTCACATACTCCAATTTATTTTTTCCTCAGGAGAGAAGGCTGAGAATCAATCATGGATACCAACGCAACAGGCAAGCAGGGATGCATTGATTATGTCAGACTGCTGGTGCTGTCGAGGCGGCTCGACCACACAGACCTATATATATATACTTTATTGCCATAATTAATTACAACAAAAGTAAAAAAAATGAGGTTCACAAAGGTGGACTTATCTCTATTAGAGATTTCTTCCAGCCAACCTGTGAGTGTCTACGGAATGCTACTTATAATGAGTAACGTCAAAGCAACCAAAACTGTTATCTATACTATAATATTATAAAGAGGAAAGATTTGTTTGTTTGTTTGTTTGTAATGAATAGGCTCCAAAACTACTGGACCGATTTCAAAAATTCTTTCACCTTTGGAAAGCTACATTATCCCCGAGTAACATAGGCTACTTTTTATCCCGAAAAAATCGACAGATCCCACTAGATGCGCAACAAAACCTTCGCGCCATAAACCGACTTCCGCGCATATGTAGCCGTGGGCAAAAGCTATGACCCTTAACCCTCTATAGACCCAATCCCGAAATCCACGCAGGCGAAGCCGCGGGCAGAAATTCATAATACAAACATATATATACCATGAATATACATACAATACAATAAATAAAATATATATATATATATACATGTAATGCTATAAATAAATATATACGTAAGATGATGATGACAATGTGACATTTATGACGAGTTGCCAACTAGCGCCTGAAAATGTTGCTTCAGGCTACGTTTAAATGCATGAACGGACTGGCTCTGTTGAACTATAGAAGGCAGATGGTTCCACATTTGGGCAGCACGAAAGCTAAATGAGTTGAGCAGGAAGTTTGTGTTGCACTTAGGCAATTCAAGTGTGTCCGAATAGCATGGACGTGAAAACTAGGACCTATCGACTAAACTCAGCCTAGCCTTGTCCTAAGGCCCTACGGCTTGAATGGAGTAATCCAAATTCACGTCTAATGATTCAAAAATACATCTCCAGTTCGTGGCGGCGCGGGCAGGTACACGTGGACGCGGTCCAAATGGCACTCTCAATAGTCGTTGTAATATTACGAACATATGTCAACGTTACAAAAAAATTGTTTGTCGACGCACTAATCTGCGCCAGGACGCCGCCGTGTCGCACGCACTTTTATTATAATCCCGTCGTTCATTTGTCACTGTCACAAAAATCATAATGCGGCTTGCTTGAGGAATGGATTAACTAACGTCGGGGGCGCAGACAGCGCTGATTGTAGTTTTATTTACATTTCCCTTTTCCAGGTGTTGCCAAGGACAAAAAATTGGATCAATAAATAATGCCAAAAGGTGAGGAGATAATTTTGACTCTCAGTCAGATATTGATCCTTAAAACCTGCGAGCAAAAGCTAGACTTCTAAGAAAAACAGTTTAATGGAGTAAACAAGTACATGGAGCAACGTAAGCATAGGAAACAATCGTTTTAGGGTTCCGTGTAGTAGAGGCTGTACCAAGTCTGCCCGGTCAGCTAGTGTATAATGAGAAGGAAATTCTCACAAAGAGCACGAAACGTACACAGGATAAACGTGCCGGCCCGTATAACATACCGACTAAACAGCCGAATATCTAAGTTCCAAGAACTGTCTAAGCAAATCTAATGAAAGATCAAAGATGGCAACCGCCCCCTCACGACAAGAGCGATGCATTGCATGCCCATAGACGGGTCTGGCGCTCGAAAAAGCTAAGAGGCGGCAACCGTTTTCAAAAAATGGGGAGAATGTAATTTTGTAATAGCATAAATGTTATTTTGTATTAATATATATATATAATATATATATATATATATATATATATATATATATATACGAGGGGAGGTCAAAAAGTTCGCGGAATGACTGGGAAAAAAGATGAAATGATACATTATGTTATTTTTCCTTTTCAATATATTCCCCCTTAACACGAATACATTTTTCGGATCTGGCATATAACTTATTAATACCGTCGAAAAAATAGGTTTTGTCTTGGGCGTCAAAATACGCCGAAATCGCCGACTTGACTTCATAATCGTCTCTAAATTTTTTTCCACGCAGCTCTTTCTTCATCTTTGGGAATAAATAAAAATCGCTAGGGGCCAGGTCTGGACTGTAGGGTGGATGGCGTAGTTGTTCAAAACCGCATCGATGAATGGCAGCCGTCGCAACATGACTCGTGTGAACGGGCGCGTTGTCGTGCAAAAGGAGTACACCTTTTGTCAGTTTTCCTCTTCTTTTTTCTTTAATAGCTTCTTTTAATCGGTCCAATAGGGAAGCGTAGTACTCTCCCGTTATAGAAACACCACGTTCTTTATAATCGATCAAAAGAATACCTTCAGTATCCCAAAAAATAGTCGCCATGATCTTTCCGGCCGATTGCGACACTTTAAATTTTTTAGGGGGTGGTGTGCCTTTTTTGTGCCACTGCATCGACTCCTGCTTTGACTCAGGCTCATAGTGGTGAACCCAAGTTTCATCACCGGTTACAATTCGGGCCAAAATTTCTTCCCTATCTTCTCCACAGCGGTCCAAAAACTCGCGGGAACAGTTGACGCGCTCACGTTTTTGCAGCGGCGTGAGCATTCTCGGGACCCACCTTGAACACACTTTACTCATGCCAAGATGTTGATGAAGAATATTTAAAATTGTGGTTTCTGATACTCCAACTGATGCTGCAAGTTGTTTCTTCTTCAACCTTCCGTCTTCCAATACAAGTTTTTCAACTTTTTCAATGATTTCCAGCGTAGTGGCCTCAATGGGCCGTCCAGGTCGAGGATCATCTTCAATTGACTCCCTTCCTTGCTTGAAAAGGCCGTGCCATTTGTAAATCATGGTTTTACCAGGAGCAGAGTCTCCGTAAACAGCTAACATCTCTTGCAAAATAGTTTGAGGCGTTTTTCCTTGTTTGGTGAGGAACTTTACGACGGCGCGATGTTCAATTTTCTCCATAGTGGCTAGTTTGTTCCCGATTTACTTGTTTACTCGTTTGTAACTCGAAAGCTAATGACCCAATTAGGCTAGAAATTGGCATACCTATATAGTAATTATGAGTTACTCAAGTAGCGGCTACCTGGAGGAGCGACCTCACCCCCGCCAACCCCGCCATTCCGCGAACTTTTTGACCGCCCCTCGTATATATATATATATATATAATATATATATATATATATATATATATATATATATATATATATATTAATACAAAATTACATTTATGCTATAAATATATATATATATATATATATATATATATATATATATATATATATATATCGCCTTGGCGCAGTCTATCGTATTCGATGTCACAATAATTTAACAGAGATTATATTTAATGTACACAAGAATAATTAATGAAAGAAATAATATTATATTAAGAGGGTAGTTTCCCAGGTCACAACTGCGTTTTTGTTTTTTTTTAATAGGATAGGGCAGCAAACAAGCAAGCGGATCACCTGATGGTAAGTGATAACCGTTGCCCATGGACACCCGCAACACCAGAGGAGTCACAGATGCGTTGCCGGCTTTTTAAAAGGGAATTAGGGGGGAAGGGGGCTTAGGCCTCTGGTACCCTCACTCACTCGGCGAAGCACAGCGCAAGCGCTATTTTACGCCGGTTTTCTGTGAGGCCGTGGTATGACTCCGGTCGAGCCGGCCCAATTCGTGCCGAAGCATGGCTCTCCTACGGTAAAATACTGTTGCGGCGTCCGAAATACCCCACTCTCCTAGAGATTGTCGTGGAAATCGGCAGCGGTATGGTGGAGTTAGCGTCAGGATTGGTTATGGATCGTAAGCCCAGCCTGCTTGCTCCCTCAATAAAATCACTAAAATTATTTCAATTAGTTTTATAAACACTTAACAGTAAAAATATAAGCGATCAAATATCGATAAGCCGCAATCTAGTTTAAGGTCGTTTGTCCTGTTGTTTTTTTTTCCTCGGGAGAGGAAGGCTGAGAATCCTCACAAGGATAACGAACGAACGTGCCCAGGATAGGAGGTAATGTCGGACTCCACGCGACCAAAACGGTTCGGCCACGTGACCTACCGACTAAACTCAGCCTGTGCCTAAGTTCTAAAAATCATTAGGCAAATCATGAGATAAAATCAATCACGAGTCTGACCAGACTGAAGTCGTCGCCGTTCGGTATCACAGTGAAGTTCGAAAATAATGATAGGTAAGTAACGTTACAGCGGAAAGACGAAGATAATCGAAATACAATATTTATTCGCTACCACTGTACAAGCCATTGCTTTCTCTTTAAATATTGACAAACACACAATAACATTTCAACAATTCTGGAATGCTGTACATGAAATCGAATATTCTATTACACGGCTAAATGCATGTTCCACAAACAACGAGGACATATTGTAAATACGCGTTTAATATTCAGGGGCAGCTATTCTGGTCTCGATCGATCGAAGCATGTTGTCTGTCATTTGCATTACATTTCTGCCTCGGTTCATTCTCGATGTTTGATCGAATTAAAGTTGAAGGTTATTCTTATTTTTCTCCACTGGCAACACTTTCGTAGACCTGAATTGATCTCCTAGATAACGATCAGAAATCCTCAGATAAAAATATCGTCTGTTTTATAGGTTCATTACATGACTATTAGGTCAATTAGGAATTGATACTTTTTTCCTTATATATATATATATATATATATTATATATATATATATATATATATATATATATATATATATATATATAAGGAAAAAAGTGAAGCGCTAGTGTCGAAATTGCTTAATCAGTAACGTTATTTTAGTGCAGAATTCCAACCGCGGGATGGCGCAAGCATAACATACTTATTTTAAAAATGTTAGTATAAATCTCGTTTTTTACTTTCCAAAAGGGCCTCTAATTCTTGTTTCAGCTTAGTTTAAGGCGGCGTTGCCAGCAATGTATCCAAAAACGTACTATCTTCGACTTTCGATTACTATCAGAATAGTTCCGGGTATCAGCTGAGCCGCATATCAAGAGAAGCGAGAAAGCTGTCTGCGTGAAAGCTTCCAAGAGAAAAGCTCCATATAAGCCCTACGTATGAGACTTTTATGTTGTGTAGCTTTGAGAATAGTTTATGTTCAGAAATAAACGTTCGTTCTATGATTGAAATTAAACTCAATTCCTACTAATATTATAAGCGCGAAAGAAATGTTAATAACGGAAAATGACTTAAAATTTCGTACAGCACGGAATATTTGCGCAAGTGCTAAGATTAAATACTTGTTAGTTACACAATCTTCTAAGGTAAGGTTATTGCGTAATTACTCGAGCCTAGACTCAGGCAGCCGTTGCAGAAATAAATCAGTCAGTCCCTCGGGAGATGTCACCTTCGTAATAAACGACCAGATGGAGTCCTTCGGGCACTGACGAACACCTTTACCTAAACAAAACACGATGATATAGTATTCGTAGTAAATTTTGTCACAATGCAAAATAAAAAATCTAATATTAACTTCATAGAATTTGATTGGATGAAAGGAGTATGCCCATTCGTAGTATCACCTTTACTCGTCCTTGTGCCTTAACCAAACTAATACCAAAAAATAAGTAACAATTTTTAACAAAACTCTGCAATATACCAAGCCGAAACTTCGCCGGAGATAAATCCACATAATAATTAGTAATTATTTCACTTCCGTTTCATTCGCCGTGTATTTTTATTGATGATATTCTAATTTCATTGATAAATAGTCTCTTCGGTATTGCCATATATTAACGATCGGATCGATTGGTCAAAAATATATTCGATACATTCCACTGTCCTCTCGTGAAAGGGTAAAAGGAATACCAAAACAATTAATTTTCTTTAGTCTTTTTTCTGCTTTCTCTAATATTTTAGTCATTATTCTGCTTTAAGAGTTTCTTTATACAGATAGCTAATATCAATGTTGCTAAAACAATTATTTTTAAATTAATTAATTATTTTATATGAATTATTGGATAGTTGTAATATTTATTGGATAAGATAGACTTAATCATTTTATAGTTTTAATCTTCTACAATTAAATAGGTGTTATCAAAAATGATGATAGGAGAAATTCGTAACTTGAAAGTCTTTGGTGTTTAATTTCTATTTTACCCATCGAAATAGAGTCAAATAGTTTTTAATAATTGAATATATAGTTAAAAATGTACAATATATCATAAAAATCATTATGGTACAAAATCATTTTTGGCGATACTAAAGTCCATACTACAATGGGCATTCTCCTTTGCCTTCAACAAAACAATTTAATGTTGTATAAGGAATAATATAATTTTTGTTTTTTATTGAATTTCGCGTGCTTTTCTTACTGTAATAATAATTATTTCTAATCGCTGTCGCAGACACACAGCCGTTTCACATCAATGTTGCATGACATGCAACACATGTTGTCACATGACAAAGGGTCTACGACACAAAAAAGTTTGGGAACCAGTGCCTTACACCGTGTCTTGTAAAAACGCGTGATAGGAACCAATATACGAATAATTACCTCCAAGACCTGCAAGCGGCGGCGTCTGAGCCGTCGCCTCTTTTGTCATCCCCTAATCGGCAGCCTTCTGCTTAGCCACGAGTAAGCTCTCAGTCAACGTAGGCCGGTCCCACTTTGGTGCACTGTGCCTCTTCTAGTGCATATGCCCTCTCCATGGGGCAGCGCTAACCGTACCTCTCCTGAGGTGCGGCTCTCCGTCAATTCAAGCCAGTAGGGTCATTAGGACCAAAGGCTTAGGCTGAGTTTAGTCGGTAGGTCTGTTGGGTCGAGCCGCCTCGATTCACCAGGAGTCCGACATAATCACCGCATCTCTACTTGCCGTTGCGGTGGTGGTGGTGGAGAAAAATACCAATATAATTTAGACAGATTTGTCCTATCTTATGGGTCCTATCTTATACCTTTTTATGGGGAACATTTGCATAACCCAGTGTAATATGTAACAATGATCAGAAAAATAATATATGCCAAACAATGTCTTCAAATATTTTTTGACATTACATCCTTAGTAAAAATAGCACAGTCCAGAATAGACTCCTCCTATCTCCTTGATAAATAAGGTAACTTAAGGTCCCCAGTAGGTCTGCTAGATTACAATGCCCGCTCTTTGTACCATACAGCGACACCAACTATCGGAAGGGTTCATTTTTCGTGAGAGCCGCTAACTCGGTGAACGAGTTAGGAAATATACAAGATCTACATCTGTTTTGCTCATGTGGTCTCGCAGCAATGGATTGGGTCGGTTCCCTGATGATTAGTTTAGACATATTGTCCATAATGTTCCTAGTAATTATTAAAATAGCATTCAAGTTTTAAGTTAGTTATTTATATGCGAAAACTCGTAAATAGTTGTTAGTTTTCCACTGTTAGTTTTCCAAATAAAATAGAATAAATATAAGTATGTCTATCCGTTACCCTAGATCTCATAACACAAGCCTTACAGAGCTTACTTTGGGATAAGCTAATTTAAAGCTTTATCTACTAAAACAAAACTTTCAAGCTCTATCTACAAATCCATACTTCCATACTAATATTATAAATGCGAAAGTAACTCTGTCTGTCTGTCTGTTCCGCTTTCACGCCAAAACTACCGATCCGATTTAAATGAAATTTGGTACACAGATAGTCTAGAGCCTGAGAAAGGGCATAGGCTACTTTTTCATGCAAAAAAGGTTGTAAAGGGTTGAAAAAGGTTGAAAGGAGGGATAATAGGTTGTATGGAAATATTGTTAAAACTACTGACCCGATTTAAATGAAACTAGGTACACAGATAGTCTAAAGCCCGAGAAAGGACATACGCTACTTTTTTATACAAAATAGGTTGTAAAGGGTTGTAAAAGCTTGAAAGAAGGGATGCTAGGTTGTATGGAAAAATTGTTAAAACTACTGAACCGATTTAAATGAAATTTACCGACGGAAAACATATCCTTCCTGTGGGAAATTCGAATATAACGCGGGGAAGCCGCGGGCGGAAACCTAGTATCTCTATAAAATTATAAGTAATGCGTGTGCTACAAATTCGACATAAATATACATTAATGTTAAAAAAAATCTCGCGTAATCATGTGTTTTTAATTAAGGTAGCGGTGGGCTGGATTTTGTCAACATAATACATTAATCCGACGTTTTTCATCAGGGCAAAGCGGCATGCGACCCGCACGCGTGACCACAGATTATACACTCGTAATATTGCGTTATCTGTCATTATACTTTTAAAAAATCTTCTTTTTTAAATTCCGTAAGCAAAGTTATTTAATTATTAGCTTACGGTTTAATACTGTCTCGAAACTGTGTTACGTTATAAATGTTTTTTATAATAATACGTTAATTCGAAGCAATTATGGTCATATTTAATTAAGTCGTTTCGAGAAATTTTACATAATGCTTGGTTTCATCTCGTGATTGAAAGTGAATGAACCCAATACTTTATTTTTTTTTCTCTTCACTTAATTCAAGTACCGAAATGTACCATGTGTACCTAATCGATCTAACCGCAAATAGTAACATTGGCAAAAGCGACTGCCTGCAACATAGTCGCATTTGCAACCATATCTTGCGGTCAACCGTACTGCCAACCGCATTGCGGGTTGCAGGTATGAACCCTTAAATGAAGTTTAGTAAAGTGTCACTTCAGTGACAATACAATACACGAACTTAGAATATTTTGTTGGTTTAAATATTGAGATTTGGAAATACGACAAATTCACGTATTTATTATTTCACTAAATTTAATTCTTCAATATTTTTAATTTTATTAATTTTTCTATTTGAGACAAAGCGACATTATGACCAATCCATGATTTGTGCATGATATTATTGAAAAGTTCCAGGAATCTGATCTATCCGACATTGTTTTTTTTTTAATTTACTTTACACACTGTAGATTTACTTACCTATTTATACCATTATAGTGGCAAAAAGAGCAAGAAGAGGGTAAAAAATTCTGGACAAGTCTAAAAAAACAGTAAAATGCTTCAATTTATTAGATGCATCCCTCTGACTCTTAACCTTACAAACAAAATTGAAAATAATACTACAAATTACTATCTATTAATGCCTATGGTTACAGAAATGAAGATTTTTTTACATCAATAAAAAGATTTTGAATATATTTTTCTTGTCCACCAAGGGACAGATCTACTCCCTAAAAAATATCTCTCGCGACGATCTATCGCCCTTAGGGAAGATCAGTGAAGAGCTTCAAGATCTTGGTGGCGGTTTCATCCCTAGCGACTTGGGTCAGTTCCTCCAATTACCAGAAACGATAGTTCCTGTTTCACAACCTTCTGCGTCTACTGTTTTTTCGTACTGGTCTTCAACAAGTCTCTACCATCTTAACCTTCCTTTTGTGCGTTAGAATAATTTGTTTTTTGTCAGAATTTAGTACCATTTAATTATGTCGGCTGACTGATTTGTAACTTAATCAAATAATCGGTGTCGTTGTTTAATTTGAAGTTAGTTTTATAAATATTACATTTAATTTAATATTACAAATAATTATTGTAATGTCAAACATAGTAAACAGGTTCCAGTAAATATAGTATAGTCACTAGTTAATTTATATTTCTTATATGGAATAGTCACTTTACTTCGTCTCAATTACACAATTTTTACATATTTTTCCTGATATGATATAGCATATACAGCCATAAAAACATACAAATATGTTTGCCATTGTCACCGGTTTTCACTTTTTTCTGCGTGGAACGGAATATGCTCAGTTTTTCTTATGTTGGCATTACCGGCGGTGGACAATTTAAAATTCTGAAGAACATGTTAATGAATTGAAGTGTATTTTCAAACATGTACTTATATCTCTAGATCTTTCACCGGAATAATCCAAGAGCGTGCGTTTTATATGGCCAGATAATTTTGTTTTAACCTCAGTAAAGGGGTCAGCGTTTTCTATACGAGTGATCTTCAATAATGCTCGTTGGTTCCATACCCAGCTCAGTACCCAATGTTCACCATACTATAATACGTGATCAGGCACTGAAAGAGACCTGCAGAGTGAATTGAAGCGTAAAGACATATCATAGGGTTCATATTTAGTAACTTTTATTTGTTGAGGAAAGTTAATCCACGTATAAAGTTTTAGGAACCAATCATGTGTACGCTAGGAATGTACCAGTGCTAATGGCGGCAAGAAACGTATATTTTTGTAGCAATTGTTGCAATTTAAATGTTTTTTTGTTGCATTTAGATAATACCTTTTTTTAGCTAAGATGTTTATCAGGAAGCCGGATCAAGGTGTCTCTCTCTTCTCTAAACTCTGAGGTCCCGGATTCGATTTCCGGTAGGGGTATGTTTGTGTGTTGAATGCGAGCATTAGTACCTTAGTCGTGGTAGTTATTATATATTTCTATCAAATATATTTATATACTAGCGGCCCGTCCCGCTTTCGCACGGGTAGACAATTACTCTTGGCAGCGTATGCGATGAAAGACATTTTATGGCAAATTTTTATACCTTCGGTTGGTTTTAATAAGAATTTCTAAAGATTTCTATTTAATCTAGTACTAAATATAGCCTATGTTACTCAGTGATAATGTAGCTATCTAATGAAAAAAGAATTATTAAAATCAGTCCGTACTATTTGAGTTTATTCGTTACATACAAAAATACAAATCTTTCCTCTTTATAAAATTACTGTAGAAGTGTAGATTATTTTGACGTTTAAAAACATGACTTTGATTCGTGTTGACAAGATGTCGGCATTGGTTGGATTAAAGATATACACCAGATTAAGAATGAAAATTATTTTTTTATTATTATTTATTACCAAAAAAAAAAAACAATACATTTTCTTACAATGGTACTACTAAAACCTCTCGGGTTTGTCTGTAGTACCAACTATGCTTTCGCGTTAACATGAAGCGAGAACAATGTTACAAATCATATATATATCGTCATATACATAGTCGTATTCGTACAATTTTCTTAAACCTAATTCCAAAAAATCGAACAATGATGTTACACAGATCAACAATTTTTAAGTTTAATAGTATTAAGAGTAATAACAAAGAGTCGACAGTGACCAGTGTTTTGTCAGAACTTATATCTATTATATATAATTATATATGTACACATACACACACACACATATATATATACATATATAACTATATTAGGACTTTAATTCTTCCAGAAAGTAGTTTTTCAATTTGTGTTTAATGTTGTTTTTAGTAATTGCGTTACGTATGGAGGTAGGCAACAAATTAATCAAACGTGGTATTTGAAACGCACTCGTCCGCTCACCGTAGTAGTTACTGGCAGATATGATAACCAGTTTTCGCTGCGCGACACGACGTGTATATACAGAGTGCTTTATTTCGGCTTGTATCTGCTTGTTGAAAAACTGTTCTTTTAATAGGTTTAGCTTAACTTTCTCAAATACTGGTAATGTTTTGCAAAGTATGAAAAGATCGTTTTCATGTTTTATTTTAACTTCCATATTTGGTAATACTATCAACTTAAGTATTCTGACTTGCAATTTATATAGTGAATCCAAGTATGTCTTAAAAGTACGGCCATAAATGGAGATCCCATAAGATACGATTGAGTCAAAAAACGCGTTATACAGTAAGAGTCTTGTTTTAAAAGGTAGTCGATTTTTAATAATATAAAATTTTGCCAATATCGCACGTAACTTATCACAAATTCGCGCTATGTGAGGACCCCAAATGGAACATTAAACCAGCTATCGAAGAGAAAATTAATTTTTATTGTAGATTATCACTAAGCTTCTGGATTTTTTTACTATCTCGTCTTTCACAGCGCATATTTCTTTTATCACAATATTTCGCAATTTATCCTTTTCCGTCACTCCAGCCATTCCTGTCGAAAGTTCTCATTTCCACTGCCTTTATCTTTCTAAAATGTTACTTGCATTAAATGAGTACTTCTGTAAAATGCACTGAACAAAGAACTCTCCATTGCCTCATTCGAACAATATTCCGCGGAGTTCGTTCGTTTCCAACAAATATAATTAATCCCAATTGAATCTGTAAGATTAGACGCGCATCGGACTATAAAAATCCGATCAAGTGCTAGCGGGACTCGTGCACCGAGGGTTCCGCTGATAAATTGATCGTGAAAAATTATGATGCACCAAAAAAAATACAATTTTTAGGATTTTTTCCATTATTTATGCTATATATAGTCGAAGCTAAATAATTTATTCAATTTATACCTTCACAGGTAGTTACCAAACAAGAAAACTTGGCGCATTGATCGAATGATGAAATATTACAAGATAATTCAAACAATAACATTTAATCATATGTATGTAATCACTACATAGTATAAATCAAAGTCGCTATTCGTCGTCTGTCTGTCCCTATGTACGCTTAGATCTTTAAAACTACGCAACGGATTTTGATGCGGATTTTAATAGATAGAGTGATTCTTAAGGAAGGTTTATATGTATAATACATGCATAATATAGTAGACAAACACTGATAAATTTAGAGGTTTCTAATGTGATGTCGTAAATAAGCAATTTTTTTCGCTTATATTGCAAAACCGCTGGGGGAACCCTACGAGGTAGACCAAAATAATGTACTACAGTATTGTCCACCAAAAGTTCAAGAAAAAAATCCGCGATGGTATATGTCTATTTCTTAAGGATAACCCACCATAACCATTTTTTATCAATTATACAAAAAAAATGTTATTTACGTAGTGATTTTAAACAATACAGCATTAATCCTTATCCAGTATAAATTGTGCATTTATTACAGATCAATATGCTTTTTACAGCATGTAATTTAAGTGAATATTTCCGAAGATATTACAAATTTAAAATGCAGGGACGTAGTTATCGATAAAATAAGTATGAACAAAAAACTACCACTTAACACATCTTTTTGACAGGACGAAATCTGTCGGGTCCGCTAGTTAATATTAATTGGTTAATATTGTATTAGGTTAAATTAATTAATGGTATTTTTATAAATATTGTAGTCAATGTCAATTCTTTTAAATATAAAATAAAAGAAAAACGGAAGTAGATGTCGCTTTTAAAAATAGAAATGGCTGCTTGAAGACCATGCGAAACGTGGCGGGGGCATTCTGTGCGGGACAGCGTTGGCTAGCGGTTGTCAGTCTGAAAGTTAGATCTTAAGGATAATAATACATGTACTAAGTTAAAGTGTGTGTTATTGTGTTAGTAAATTGTGAGAAATAAAACAAGTGCTGTGTGAGGAGTTTTATTACAATTGTTTATTTATATGTTTATATATTAAATTTAATATATAAAAAATAAAACAAATTGGGTATGTGTGTGTGTGCGCTGTGTGGTGCCGAGGTCAAGTCTAGCGCACTATTTTTGTTTTTGTTAATCTGTGGATAACGTTGTTGGTTGCAGTATTGGCGTGCATAGATACAGTAAACTAGATTATACTTTATATATTGTAACTGTTTGTTATCTCTTAATCTTATATATAAAAATGAATCGCAAAATGTGTTGGTAAGCTCATAACTCAACAACGCCTGGACCAATTTGGCCAATTCTTTTTTGTTAATGTTCGCTGAAGTTCAAGGAGGGTTTTTACAATGAGGAAAATTCGAATAATTATGGGAAATACCCTAAAAACAGCCCTTTTATTTTCCCATGCAAACGTTTTCTAACTAAAACGTACAGTCGAATTGAGCTTTATTGTTATTGTATAAAGTTCATATTGCAAGCACTCACTGTTGTCTAAGCAATGAAGGTGTGTTCCTAACATCAAAGAGTCAATTTGCGCTTTATTAACGCTACATATAGTTGAAATTCAGTCATATCTATCAAAACAGTGTGCGTGCGTGCGTTGGAGCACAGAATACATCGTTGGAGGATTTAATGTCACGTTCCAAAATTGAATAGCCACAAAATGTAATAGGTCATTTAGACTTTTTTTGCGATTTGGTTGGCTATGCGACATTATCTATAAAATAATTAGGAACAAAAAACTGCCACTGTACAAATCTTTTTGACAGAACGAAGTCTGTCGGGTCCGCTAGTAAATAAATAAACTATGCAATGAGTGACGGGTTCAATTCCCGCACGAGACAGATATGCCGGATATCCGTATCCATCTCCGTATCCGCGGATATCCGAGGCAGAAGAAAGATTCGTATCCGTGTCTGTATCCTTTACTTTCTGGAGGATCTTTTAGCAGACTCTTCTTTAAAGAATAATTCATATTCTTGAGGATGTTTTCTTTGTAAATGATTTTTTAAGGAAGTTGAGCCCTTACCCTTACGAGAATACTTTCCGTCACAAGTTTTATACTTTACACAATCATCGTTTATTATCACAAAATGATTCTATATGACACTATTAAACTTCTTTGTAGACATTTTTATAAAACATGTACCAATAATAAACACAAGCGTTATCTATACTTCCCTGTGTCACATTAAAGTAAAACAAAACAAAAAATTCGCTTTCAAAGTAAAAGATTGAAATAAAAACAAGATTTGACGGTGTTTTAAGTATTTTAATAAAAAACTCAATGTCACAACAGCGAGCTGACTATATAAGTGAAATATTCACACCACATTTTTGTTTGTAAGACTAATAGTTTTTTTAATTATTAAGGTACGATGATATAGACCTTTTTTTCACGTCAAAAAGACCTGTCGCAATGCAAGTCGAAACATGTTCCAACTCAAGATCACGCGACACCGATTGTGTAAGAAAGTAAGATCCGTATCCGTATCTGCGGATCTTGACACCAAATATCCGCATTCAGATCTGTATCCGCGGATCTAGAATTCTGACGATTCGGCACATCACTAATTTGTACCCACGACATAGGAGAAAAATTCTAACGTAAGGCGACGTTTTTAAAATAAAATCTAGGTAGCTTCCGCGACTTCACCTGCGCAGGTCACTTTGACAACTGATTATGGCCGTTTATATACTGTAATTATCTGATTTGAGCAATTTATATCTCATGAAAATATGTCAATATAGAAATTTCAGTTTAATTATTAATTTATATTGTTTTTAGATTTCTGAAAAATGAGCAATTATTATTTACGTAATTCTAATGAAACGAACGCATTTCTAGCATTCTCACATTAAATGTAATATTTTTTATATAGAAAGTATACCTATGAACGTACAAATGATAAAGTTATTTTGAAATTTGTTTATACGCTCATACTAATTTGACGAGTTTACTGAGTTATGACGTCACGATTGCAGTGTTTTTAGTATGAAGCGTTTTTGAGCGACCCGCGACAACGCCGCAAACATGTCGATGTATCTTCAAAAGTAATAGGCGCAGGTGTACTGTTGCTTCTACAATATTTCTCATTTAAAAGAGTACTATTTAAAAAATTGTCGTCTACCCAATTGTAGCTTATATGTTATTTTGATGTGAAAGCTGTATTATTAGAAAGTTTTATTAACATCCATTCAGTAGTTATTACGTGAAACAGTAAAAAACATTTCGTATAAATTTCGATATAAATTTTACATCCTTCCTATTAAACACTTGCAGCTTAGTTTCCTTTTAACTTCTTCACAACAAAAAGTAGCCTTTTTCAGGTTTGAGAATTTTTATGTTGTAATTTTTATTCGAATCGATTTAGTTTTGGAATGAAACTGCGTAAAACAAACTTTTTTTAAATTAATTTTCCCATTCTGAGAAGGCAAAGGGTACGATGCCCATACGGCCGATTCTTTGGTAATTCTTCATCGAATTTATTATTTTATGAAAAATATAATTTCTTAAAAATATAATATAATTTCCTTTTCTTATTTATTATGTTATATAAAGGCTGTCGCCAAGCCGTATTAAAGTAATCTAGTAAAATTAAAAGTCAGTCATATGTCAAGATTAGATGAGATGAGATTAGACTAAAGAGTGTAAGTCAATCTAAGACAGACAAACAGTTTTTTTTACTTTCCCCTTAATATTATTACTCAGGATGGATGTCCTTTTTTTGGCGTCACAGTGCATAAGGAGCCATACAAACTTTCCCGTTTATAATATTAGTAGGATTGCTTCTGCCGAATTATTGCGCTCTTGCCCCGCGGAACCCTAAAAAAAAGCCGGGTAATCCTACTTTTGTCTGCGCAATTCGTGCTTTCAGCCTCTGTTCGTTAAAAATATTAAGTACGAAAAGCTAAGAGAAAGTTCGCTTTTTAGATGTCGCAATGTCTGTGATCCTTTTGAGCGGTTTTTTTATTTGCACGAGTGAGATACAATTTTATGTTAACGAATTCCCTTTACAATTTTCATGTCACGGATACCTACTTCCTATCTAGAGCCGCTCCAATTTGGTGATGAAAACGCTTGGCCATCTTCTGCGGCAGCTATGCAAAATGTCAAGTGTAAATCTAATTCTAAATGCAAATTAGCAATTTGTATTTTCATTTTTAATAACACTAGATGGTGCCCGCGACTTCGTCTGCACAAATAGTAGATACCCTCCTACATACTTGACAGTATTCGATATCGTTACGTTATTATTAACATTATCACTTATCGTTATTAATAGTAACTGTAATCTTTTTGATTTCACGAACTCCTTAGAAAAAAAATAAAAATACGATAATAATAAAAAATAGGCGCGAGGAAGTCGCACCCGCGGATACGGCGACCCGGTAGGGACCACGCCGTGTCGGTGGAGGAGATCGAGGGAGGTATTTTAGCCTCCCCCGAGGAGGGCTCCCCTGTATCGGCAGGGGACCGGAGGCTGGGGGTCCCGGAAATCGCTTGGCGTTCCCGGGGGCTCCCTACATGCTTGAGAAAAGCCATCCCTGAGGTTTTAGCGGGTAGGCAGTATGCAATTTAACGCATTTTCCTCAGGGGATGAAAAAAAATATAAAAAAAAGAAACAAAAAAGGTGACGCTAAAATGCAATACGACAGGCAACAGTAGAGGAATAACAAGCGTGTCATGTTCAGCCCAGCACATAAAAATACTCTTCTTCCCAATGTACATTCAGATACATCCTAAATATACTATATGTGTCAAGTAAGTAGGAAATAATCCACCAAATGTACAGACGAAGTCATGAGCACCAATTAGTACCTCACAAATTTTCATCACGGCTTAAGATTCCAATTTTCTGTAACAATTGTTTATTTTATATATCTTTCTTTTCGATCATTGCATAATGAAAACAACATTTTATACATTTCTTCCTTTTTAATGTCATCAAAATAGCCAGATACACATAATGCACCAAAGATATTTCATTACAAAGTTACTAGCTGGTAAGCTCGTGGTTAGTAATCGCGCACTTGGCTGGAATACACGCATATCTAATCCGTTCAATTCGAAAATTGAAACATATATTCATAATCCCAAGTGCATATGTGTGTTGTGTGGCTTTTACTTTATGTGAAAAGGACTAACAAATTCAAGTAGCTAGCCATCTCGCTGTGGAACGTCACCTACCCGGAAAATCTATCTCAAGCCTCAACGGAATTTGCGTGCTGACAGGATAGCTAGGGTAGCATCCGTGAGTACTTTTTGCATTATTGTCATCACTTACTTCAGTCCGTATTTTCATAACGGCGGGATTTTTCTTAAATAACTCGCTCCCGACCCAGATTGCTATCAAGAGCCTAGCACAAAGGCTGCGCTGATTGATACAATTGCGTACCTATATCTTTAATTGTAGCCCATGTGTTATTCTGATCAATGTTGTAAAGTTCTATAAAATTCCATTCAGTAGTTCTTACGTCAGAAAGCAACAAACATCCTTACAAACTTTTACGTTTGTAATATTATTAGGGAAAAGCAACGATACTTTTTGTCCAACCTTATTACAACTTTGATAGCGCCATCTATGCATCCATATAAGAACTAATACACATAGGAGAGTGGGCAACAAAGCAAAGTGAAACATGAATCAGCTTTGTAACTCAAACTAAGCAAGCCACTATTATCAAATTAGACCAATGAATAGTTATGCTTTTCTTATTTTTATTTCGATTTACGGTAATATATAATAAATCTATGATTTCAATTGACAAGTAAGCAGTTTGTCTCATGGTAAATGGTCACAAACTCACTAGTTCCTGTATAATCCGCAACAAATCGCAATCCCTTCAAAAACTGGTGTATGTTGCCAATTTGTGATTTATGACATTATGACTTAATTAGATTTCCGTCCTTTTTTTTTCCTCAGTAGAGGAGGCTGAGAATCCGTCATGGATACCAACGTAACAGGCAAGCAGGGATGCGTTGATTATGTCGGACTCCTGGTGAATCGAGGCGGCTCGACCCAACAGACCTACCGACTAAACTCAGCCTAAGCCTTTGGTCCTAGTGACCCTACTGGCTTATATGGAAGTGAGCCGCACCTCAGGAGAGGTACGGTTAGCGCTGCCCCATGGGGAGGGCATAAGCGCTAGAAGAGGCGCGGTTCTCCAAAGTGGGACCGGCCTGGTGTTGATTGGGAACCTACTCGTGGCTGAGCAGAAGGCTGCCGAATAGGGGGAGACATCGAACCATACTCTCGCAAACGCACTGACGAGCTATTAAAGCTTAACAGGAGTAACTTGAGCGTGATGGTTAGGGCTTTGACCGGTCACTGCAAGTTGAATAGACACCTTCAAAACATGAAACTTAAGGACACTGACACATGCAGAGTCTGCGAACAAGAGCGTGAAACACCAATACACCTCTTGTGCTACTGTGAACCGCTGATTCACAAAAGAAACAGACACCTGGGGAAACACATCCTTGACCCAGATGAAATAAAAACAATCCGAACTGGGAACATCCTATCTTTCTTGGTCAGTGCCCAGTTAAGGGAGCTACTGTATGGCCTTCATAGAACCTACATAGGAGGCTGGTCACAATAGATCTCAATAGGTCGCAGTGATGCACATCAGCCCCGACTTACATGAAATAATAAATAAATAGGGGGAAATAAAAGAGGCGACGGCTCAGACGCCGCCGCTTGCAGGTCTTGAAGTTCCTGCGTGAGTTGATTAGGGGAGTCGTTAAGGACATGTGGTCTACGTGTCCTCTGCCAATGTTAGTTATATAATACTAGACTAGACTAGACATTACTCTTGCTTCCCAAGGTATGCGATGAAAGACATTTTATGGCAAATTTTTTTACACCTTCAATTGGTTTTAATAAAAATTTGTAAAGATTTCTGTAGTAATCTTGTACTAAATATAGCCTATATTACTCAGTGATAATTAACTTTCTAATAAAAAATAATTATTAAAATCGGTCCAGTGCTTTTTGAGTTTATTCGTCTCATACAAAAATAGAAAAATACAAATCTTTCCTCTTTATAATATTAGTGTAGATTTCTCGTATAATATTTATATAAGTATATTTGACTAACTATTATTTTTCAATTTAATTTACGCGAAAACAACACTAAACTAAATTATTCTATAAAATAAATCCTTGTATACTTATAGTTTGTTGAAACTTTAGAAAAATTCAAGTAAAGAGAAAAGTAAAAAATAAATATAAATGGTTTCAGTTATGTTTATTTTAATGCTAAGTAATATTTTAAACTGTTTAAGTTTTATAGTAGGGGATTTATAAGAGGGGATTTTTGCAGTTACTCCGGCGTGTCAGATTAAGATATGGGAGATACCTCTCGTCTTGTTCAATAACCCTACAAAATTTCAGAGCGCCATCTAGTGACGAACTAGTTTAAAAAAAATTGTTATATGAATTTAATCGTGCACGTCAGATTAACACATCAGTATATGGGTTAGTTTGATGACGTGAATCTATTGATTCTTAATTTTTTCAATTACGTGCAGAGAATTTCAAAATATGGCAATTAGAAAAATAAAATTTTGAATATAAATAAAATTTTATATAAGTATAAATATTTTGGAATTAATTAAATGTGGCAAATAAGCTTGTGTCACATTTGAATAGTCTTGTTTAATTTATGCTATCAATATCTGACACGATCGCGAATTCTGTGACTTTTTTTAGACTTTAAAATGTTTGAAAACCTATAGCTGCTAAATCCACCGTTAAAAATATACACATGTCATAATCTATTTTCTTCCTAAATATAACCTTTTAAGTCTCTACGACGCTCGAGTAAATACACATTTAGCATCCTGGCGTACCCTACTTATTAGTTTTAAATGTAGTAATAGTGCTAGAATTATAAGGTTCCTCCTTTGTTCTTTCGTTTGAAATAATGTCAATACATGTAAATTATTATGTAGCCGGCTTAACCATTATCGTGCAAGGCTTAATAAGATTAAAAAATATGTATATTTTAAACTCGAAAGTTTCCAAGGAAAATAATATAGCATATAGAATAACATATAGGGTCTAATTAAAGATATAAATGATCAAAAATATGATGGTGTCCTGCGCAGATGAAGTCGCGGACACCAACTAGTTTAACAAAAACTAATTGTGTGATGTAGTTGTACTGGAAAAGTAATATAAACAAATTTATATCTGTAGCTCTAAAATTTTTATTGTTATATGTCTATTATTTCAAGACACATTAGACAAATGAGCACTTAAGTGTTAAAATACATCTTCAAGACCGCAACCCCTGCGAATAGTCCAATCGCTGCCACGCAAGCAGATCTTAACCCTGCGGTTTTCGTATTATCGCGACGACACAGGCCGCTTCTAACCGGGGACACGCCGCAAACAGACGATTTAATCGTTTTGCCCGCAGGTCTATAAGACCCCGGCTCGTAACACGTTATTATCTAACGAGCCAAGGGTTAACATAAGCTTAAATATAGCGTAACTATTATTGAGTAACTCGTTTCTTATATTACTGCATTATTAAATAATGTAATAATAATGGCTAAGTAATTAAGTATATTATTTTAAAGGGGGTCCATTTAGAGAGCAGCGAGTCACCACCTGCCATATTTAATTAAATTAGGAGGCTTTGAAAAGGCAGATGACCGCAGCCTCTTCCATAGTTCGGTTTCCATTACCACCAAAATCCAAATGCAATAGGTCCGTCCATAAACGTTTTGATCAGCAATTACCAAGCACGCTTTCATTAAATTTCGCTTAAATGGCCTTTACGCGTTGGATCAGTTTCCCCGTGCACTGTGATATTAGCGATAATAATTATCAGTCCATATTGGCAGAGGACACGTAGACCACGACATGTCCTGAGCGACCCCCCCCCCCCCCCCCCCCAATCAATTAACGCAGGACCTTCTAGACCTGCAAGCGGCGGCGTCTGAGCCGTCGCCTCTTTTGCCTCCCCCTATTCGGCAGCCTTCTGCTTAGCCACGTGTAGGTTCCCGTCAATACAGGCCGGTCCCTCTTTGGAGATTCGTGCCTTCTTCTAGCGCTTATGCCCTCACCATGGGGCAGCGCTAACCGTGCCTCTCCTGAGGTGCGGCTCCCTTCCATATAAGCCAGTAGGCTCACTAGGACCAAAGGCTTAGGCTGAGTTTAGTCGATAGGTCTGGTGGGTCGAGCCGCCTCGATTCACCAGGAGTCCGACATTATCATCGCATCCCTGCTTGCCTGTTGCGTTGGTATCCATGACGGATTCTCAGCCTCCTCTCCCGGGGAAAAAAAAACGATAATAGCTAAGTATAATACACTCCTAGTGATTAAATAGCCATTCTACATAATGACTAGCTATTATTTATATAATTCTTCTATTTTTAATTTATTATTTTTATCTTTATTTTTAATTTCTAAACAGACCTAAAAAACCACCTCATAAATATTCTACACACATTACATCCAAGGGCGGATCCAGCTTTGGCGCCACGGGACCACATGGTCGTGGGCAAGTCAAGAACTAATAATTTAATTTTGATAACAATAGATACAAATAAAAAGTAGGTATTTTATTAATGTACGTAAGTAAATTTATAAAATACCTACTAACTTAAAAATATTTATTCTTAAAATTAAAATAATTAATTAATTACTTAATTAATTTTATTCATAAAATCTGTATAATGACAAAATATTATATATAAATAAAATCATTATGTTCAATTAATGCTCCACTTAAGTCTTGAAAGCAGCTCAGGGGGGGGGGGGGAATATGACCCCATGACACCCCCCCCTGGATCTGCCACTGGTTACATCCTATTTTTACTATTTCACGTAAAACCTACCTACTGAATGTATTTTAATGAAACTTACGATGTTTAGATATACGCTACGCTAATAATTACAAAATATTCGAAAATACTAATCTTGCGCAGACGAAGTAGCGGCCACTAGCTAGTGTTTAAATCATTTTTAAAATTTCTCTTTTAGTTATCAAATTTTCACATCGGCAACAAATATTTCCCTCTGCTAAAAATTATAATATAACCTATAACTACATATTAGTGCTAATTTAGCATTCGAAATTTAAAAGAATTGTTAGAAGTTTTTGAGTTTATTTTTTTTTCCCCCACGGGGGATGGTAGTGAATCCTCATAGGGGGCGCGCCACCACAGTGGTCGCTATGACAACCCCCTGGTACTCGGACGACCTCGCACCGGATACCACCCGCAACCGGTCTACGGCGGATGGTTATGTTGGACTCTAGCAGAAGGCCAGCCTACCAACTAAACACTACCTACAGCCTTTGGTCGGGCGGAAGGCCTGGGACACCCTATCGGCTTGAACTAACGCACCCGCCCTTAAGAACGGGGGCGGTGCATTTGAGTTTATTTGTTAACACATACAGCATTTCGTCTTTGTAATATTAATGTATTAAAGCATTCGACAGATGGCGCTATACTATTTTATGTTTTACAAAATTTGAAAATATAGTACCGCCATCTAGGTATAATAATTCGAACTAAAGAGTACAAGCAACAATAATAAGTTATACAAACATGAAGTCAAATTTTTTTATTGAGTTATTAAATTATTCTACAATAAATTATCTGTGGTTACGGAACACTATAAACATATTGATACTGATAGCACAACATTGTACTGATATCTTATACGATAATTAATTAATTCCTTAATTGCAGAATTAAATAAGATTATACATTATTTCAGTATTTAACGATAATTTAAAGATAATACTCTAAAAATGATAGATTCTTCGTAGGTACTAAAAATACACGCGATGTTTGGTTGTTTTAAATCTCACCAAGAAGGGGCAGGGGGGTTTAAGACATGTTAAAAAAATATCACATGATTAATGGACGGCTCCCTAGTTGTAGAATACCTATACAGCCTTAACTCGAAACATCATAAAATACATTATTGACTACATACTGGCTGTGATCAAGACTAAATAATATGAAATAGGTGATCGCTTTTTTGGCCTAAAGGACTAGAATCCAGGCCAGTAAAGCATCTTAAAAAAACACTTTTTAATCTCTTCTTTCTGGCTTACACGGCTTGTACATTAGCCACAAACAAGGGTAAGAGGAAGGGAAACGAATGAAATATGTAATAAGGATTATAATCAAGATAAGTAGCTAAATAAGAGTGTATTTTAATCAAATATTCTTGTTACAAAATCTGTCACTACATATTCGAAATTTTATATTTTTTTAAGAGCGATCAAACGAAACATGTAGATGTTATACAGCGATATAGACAAAAACTAATAAAAAACTAAATATTAATAGATTTTAATTAGATAAACTATTTGAAAATAACAGTTGTTTGCCACGTTTATACGCAGACAAACCACATTGCTTATTTATAGTGTACGCGATAACAAATAATAGTTCAAGGAAAATTATTCGCTTAAAGCAACACGAATGAGATATCTTCAAAAGAATTTAAATTAAATATGTCCGCATAATGACTATCACTAGCAACGCATTATGAACTGAGGTCATATGTCATATTAATCTGTCTCGCTCGCACTTAGAGGTCTTATGGAGAGTTGTAGTGATGTGCGTAAAAGAATTGTAGAGATACATGTCGATAACAGGATAGGTAGGATCAATATGCTAAATTATGTCAAGTATTAATAGGTATTATAGTATTATAGGTAAGTAAGTATTATAGTATTATAGGTAGTATTAATGAAAGTGAAAGTAAGTAAGACCAAGGTATTGGTGTTTGAAAGAGACGTAAATATGACATTGTGTGACATTATGATAGAAGGAGAAAAAGTAGAACAAGTAGAAGAGTTTGTATATTTGGGATGTATGTTTACAAGGGATGGAAGGTGTGATAACGATATAGAGAAGCGAGTGAAAGCTGGTAACATAGTGAATGGGGCCTTGCATACGTTTCTGAGTAGTCAGAAAATATTAGAAAAGGCGCGACTAGCAGTGCATGAGGGCGTGCTGGTCCCAACATTAATGTACGGAAGTGAAAGTTGGGTGAAAAAAATGCAGTAGAAATGAGAGCTTTGCGGAGTATGACAGGAGTAAAACTGAGTGACAGATTGTATAATGAAGTGATTAGAAAGAAATGTGGTTTGAAAGAGGATATCGTGACAAGAATAGAGAAAGGGATGCTTGGGTGGTTTGGGCATGTGGAACGGATGGATGGAAGTAGAGTGACCAAAATGATTTATGAAGCTGGAGTGAGTGGAGATACGGGACGAGGAAGACCTAGGCGAACATATTTCGAACAAATCGAAAGTGTCCTCAAAAAAGGCCAGGTCAGAAGTACCCGCAATCATCGAGCATGTATGAGGAATGTTATGAAAGTAGATGAAGCGAAAGAGATATGTAAAGACCGTAGCAAGTGGAAAGACGTAATCTCTGCCGACAAAGGCGTGAGTGTATGTATGTATTAATAGGAAAACTTTTCGCTATCTGATAATAAAAGTTATTAATTTATAAGATAAAATGTTTCGACGTAATCATAGAGAAATTGTACAGATCGTAATGTGGCTCTGAAAAGGGCTGTTTTTATATTTCCTAGGGATATTTCTTTGTTCTTCAAAAATCCTCATCCGTATCTTCCCTATCTGTGTCATCTTCCTATGGGTTAATTAACGGAGGTGGTGTTTGACCATTTAAATATAATCTTTAACTCTTTATATTGGAGCGTGTTGCGAAACGAAGCGTAACGAATGTGTAACTGTCACATTTTTTTCCCCGCGGTACTTTTGTAGTCGTCTTAATAACCAGCTGGTGCTCGGACTACCTTACACCAAATACCAACCGCGCCCGGTCTACACAGCGAGTGGTTCTCTAGCAGAAGGCTAGCCTTAAACACTACCTACATTCTTAGGTCCTTTTGGGACCTTATCGGCTTTGAACTAAAGCACCCGCCCTGCAGAGCGGGGGACGGTGCATGGATGGTAACAACAAAAAACCTTATATTTTTGTGAATCAAGAACCCTTACTTGTAACGATCGATCAGGAGTCAGAGTGGTAATGAAGGTCACAAAGACACATCGACTCCCGTGCGGTGGTAGCTAACTATCGATACAAGTTGCAATGGGTTAACATTCCTACTGTCAGTGACATTTATTGCCCGCTCCTTTGTTTAAAACGCGTTGACTATATCAAGATGGACTCTCTTTTTCGATTTTATAGAGCTTTGCAGAGAGAGAGAGTAACAAAAGAGATGTTTACAGATTCTTTTAATCACAATTTTAATAAAATTGCTATAACTACTGTGTCGTGGAACCATAACCGAGTTAAAAGCCGTTATCGCTGCTACGAAGCCACAGTTTAACGTAAAACACGACCAGTAGAGCATGTATCGCCTTGTTTTTACCCTGTTCTTTCTTCACCTCGCCTCAGGGCACTGGGGTAATAAATACCACGGAGGCTTTTGTCATCGACATCACCAGTACCACAGACGCATACACGACAACGATAGAGAATTTGATACAATATCATGGGACGTGATCAGGATGGATATCGAAGCACAGAAGATGTGCGATAACAGTAGAAATAGTACAAAAGAGACGTTTTTCGTCGATTTGTATCAGCTTTCTGTGCCACTTCATGATTTCAGTGAAGAAAATATTGCGGTCAAAGTGAAACATCGCGTCCTCTTCATCAGAGCTGAGAAAACTGGTGAAGATACAAAGGTTTACTCCGAAATAATGGTGATACCGGAGCTCGTGAAAGGAAAGGAAGCCTCCTGGTATTATTCTGACGATGGAAACGTAATTATAAGTATGCCGTATAAAATAGCCTTTGGCGAGGAGCGGACGAAGAGTTGTGTACAGGAGATAGATGAGTCAGTTTTCGATGTGCCAAAAGTTGGGATAGATGTGAGATCCCGATTTGAAGATACAACAGAAGTAAAATTAAATGAGAAAGCTAATTGAGAATTACAATCATTTATTCATAATAAAGAACAAAAAACATGTATGTTTATACTGTATTATTAAATTGAAATACAATGTGTTACAATTTTTTTATTTCTATGTCAAAATTTTGATTTTCAATGTTGATTTTAATACAACCTCCAAAGAAACAAGATACCTGGTTCCAGTGTAGATAACTCGCTGAATTTACTTCTAATAGTGTCTCTTTGGTATTATCAAGTGGAATAAAGTCCAAAATAATGGCTGTCGTAGATATTCACCTAAAAAGGTCTCTTCTGATCTCAGTTTTTTATTCAATTTCTCTGATAAGTCGACTAAATGAAGTAAATACAATAGACAGAAAAATGAAGTTGTACATGTGGTCTACCTATATAACTTATATATAAACATGTTATATACATACCACACTTATAATATTAATTAAAACAACAATCTTATCAATTTATTTATAGCAAAAAAACGTTCTAGCTAATATCTATATAATATTTTGACATATATTATTTTATCGCTCCGCGAACCTGTTTCTGCGACTAGAACACTCGATGTTCCCGGCGACCGGTTGCCAGTACGCTTTATTTACATACAAAAGTTGTTTTATCTATCATAGGCCTTCTGTAAATAATAATACCACGGGAAATATTCATACATTCCCGCAACCAAATACATAAAATTATACATACGTTACTTGATAAATATAACGTAACTACAGATAATTTAAAATAAGACATAGTTAACAATACTATCAAAGAAGAACTGAATAAAACAATTTATTGCTCGATAATAAAATTATACATACGTTACTTGATAAATATAACGTAACTACAGATAATTTAAAATAAGACATAGTTAACAATACTATCAAAGAAGAACTGAATAAAACAATTTATTGCTCGATAATAAAATTATACATACGTTACTTGATAAATATAACGCAACTACAGATAATTTAAAATAAGACACAGTTAACAATACTATCAAAGAAGAACTGAATAAAACAATTTATTGCTCGATAATAAAATTATACATACGTTACTTGATAAATATAACGTAACTACAGATAATTTGAAATAAGACACAGTTAACAATTCAATCAAAGAAGAAATGAATAAGACAATTTATTGCTCGATAATAAAATTATACATACGTTACTTGATAAATATAACGCAACTACAGATAATTTAAAATAAGACACAGTTAACAATACTATCAAAGAAGAACTGAATAAAACAATTTATTCCCCGAAAATCTTATTTTCTTAAAGTACTCTCGTTCACTACAGGTGTATTGGAGGTATCGTCAACAAGATTGTCTTCTACCTTCTTAGTGTCCATATTCGGTATTGTGACAACAGACTCGTTAAATCGCCTTCTACACACATTTTCTGTTTCATCCTTACTAAGTTTGATTGGTACAACTACTTCCAAAACGCCATCAGCAAATTTGTAAGCAGCGTCCGCCAGTTCAAGGAATGTCGGTAGGATCTTCAGCTCGGAAAACAACTTATAATCTTCACCGGGTTTGTACGCTTGGATGTGGAGTAACCGATGTCGAATCTGGACACTGATGTGCCCGAGCTCGAAGTCAGGTAGCTTCACATATAGGATGTAGGCGTCAGGAGATATAATCTCTCTGGTGTTGTTACTATCGCACGACCTTTGAAGTTTCTTGTCTATTTTTACGATATCCTTGGAAAGGTCGTAGAACTGCTTATAGTTGTCTCGCAGAGTTTTATTGCAGTCGTTATGGTGTCTATGGGTGTGTTTGCATGAGGACGGGTGCCTGTCGCACCAGCTTCTTCTAGCTGTAGCCAGTTGAATCAGCAGCAGGCAGAAAAACAAACGATACATGTCGAACGTGTAACGACTTGAAGATAACTGCGTCAGCTTTCGATAAGCGCATTGACTTGATAATGATGCTCTATAAATTGAAGAGCAGTCAGTTGACAGAATAAAAATTTATTCAGCTACAGGATGCTTTGTTTGTAATTTTGATGTGCGTAATAATGTCTGGGGAGAGGAAGACCAAAGAAAAAATGGATGAGCTCTGTGTAAGTTGATATCTTGAAGAAGGAAGTGAGTGACGAAATTGGGAACAGCATTGAAAATTTTTCAATAGCTCTGACAAAGATCGTGATTTTCAAAATTGTTGGTTTATTAAGTGTCTTCAACTTTTAACTTTAACAGCAAAACTACTAGTGATTTAAATGAAATTTGATTATAGGAGAAAAGGCATATGCTTAAGGTATGATCATGTCTAGTAATTTTGCGATGTAGTCGTTGAGTCTAGTAAATCCTACTACTATTATAAAGGCGAAAGTTTGTAAGTATGGATGTTTGTTACTCTTTCACGTAAAAACTACTGAATGGATTTGAATGAAACTTTACCATAATATAGCTTATACATCAGAATAACACATAGGCTACAATTTTTGAGGTTTCTATGAGGTCGTAAAAAAACACATTTTTTGCGCTTACATTGCAAACGCTGGCTGAATCCTACAAGATAGATCAAAACAATTTACTACAGTATTGTACAACTTAAAAAGGTCTACAAAAAAGTCCGTGATGGTATATGTTTATCTCTTAGGAATAACCTACAAAAGGAAAAAGATCGTTAAATGTAGTTTATAAGAGCATACTGCAGTAGCTACCTATAGGCCTATGATTAGGGCTCTGCAGTGCTTAGTTACCGTATTTCTTACTTATTACTAGACTAGACGGGACGAACCTGAAGTCCACGCGAACGAAGTCGCGGGCAAAAGCTAGTCATTCATAATAGCACCACCTACTCCTGATATTACACAAGTATGAGAGAACAATAATAGTGCAATATTTGTGAGTGTGCACGCCAAAATATTAGACTTTCCTAGCTGAAAAATCATGAGGTTCAGAGATGCCCTGTGCGAATCGAAGGCTATCCGAAGCTAGCAGATGATTTCAGATCTCAAAGTCTGACAAACGTCTTGTACACCTGTCATACATACTAAGATATTTTCATCGAATTTACATAAATAACATAACAGAAATACTAGTCGCTAAAACAACTCGTTTTATTAGATTTTCCCGCAGGAATAATATATTATCTCAAACTATCTCTATATCAATTTTCATCACAATCGCTTTAATGATTTATGTTCTATTCATACATGGGTTCACTCCCTATTTTACCCCTCTTAGGGTGACAATTTTTAATTTTCATTTACATAAAATCCCAAACTTTAAATAAAATTTTAAACTTCTATCGATAAAAATTACGTTTTTCCATACATACTTTCATCCACTAATTTAACCCCTCACAGCCCTTTTTTCACATTAAAAAGTAACCTTTGTTCTTTCACAGACTCTGCACCTGAGGATCCCAAATATTTTTGTGTCGACCCAACAGACCTACCGACTAAACTCAGCCTGAGCCTTTGGTCCTAATGACCCTACTGGCTTATATGGAAGAGGGCCGCACCTCAGGAGAGGTACGGTTAAAGTGGGACCGGCCTGTATTGACTGGGAACCTACTCGTGGCGAAGCAGAAGGCTGCCGAATAAGGGGAGACAAGGGAGGCGACGGCTCAGACGCCGCCGCTTGCAGGTCCTGCGTTAATTGATTAGGGGGGTCGCCTAAGACATGTCGCGGTCTGCGTGTCCTCTGCCAATATGGACTGGTGTCGTGGAATGTGCCCGCTGAAGGCGCTGTTGACGGGTAAAAATTCTTTTCATCCCACCACCTCGGAAAGTGTAATTTTGCGCTTCGAAATCTGGCTGGAAAATTCTATTTTATTCGCTTGAGCGGCAAAGTAGATTTGAATTTAGAACATCACATATAATGAGTACTCAATATAATTGTAAATTCAAAACGTCATTAAACCTATTTAATGTAACCTCTATGGTGCCAAATTTATGATTAGAACTTTTTAAATTGTGAAAAAAATTAAATTTGGAACCTTCTTGGTTTCTTTGTTTTATTTGCGTGCTTCGCGCCATTTTAGTTTTTCACGTTTTATTGCTTAATATAATTTGTCATTATAAATTGTTTTCTTTTTCATTTTGTCATTTCCTCGCTGAGGTGGGATGAAAAGTTACGTATTGCACTCGAGTGGAAAGATTTTTCACCTTGTGCTCGTTTGTTTCCCTCGCTGACGCTCAGGATTCTAATTTAGAATCCTTCGCTTGCTCGGTCATCCAAATCGAGCACGCGGTTAAAAAGGACTTCATAGGTACTTTTATAATTTATTTTATTTTGTGTCTTTATATTAGAAGATGGTTTGATGTAAGTAAATAGGTAAATACTATCTGTGTATGTTAAGATTATTATGGACCCCCGTTTTCATTTCATGGGCCCCAAATTTTTGTTTCGCTGACGTAGACCCCTTGCAGGTTGTCATAGACCCCTATAGGGTTGATATATGTAGATCACTTTGGGAATCGCTGCTCTACACGATATGTTTACTAAATTGTATTTAAGTCGTTCCAGTAGTTTTGGCGTAAAAGCATGACAGACAGACTGACAGAGTTACTTTCGCATTTGTATAATAAAACATTTCCTACTCTTCCCTCATGATAAGGCCGGCGTCACTTTGACTTCCCGCGCCTCTTCTAGCGCTTTTGGGCCCCTTTTATGGGCCTGCGCTGCATCGCCCCTCTCCTGAGGGGCGGTCGCCCTCACGATTTGCCTATATGGTTTTAGAACCTAGGCCAGGCTGAGTTTAGTCGGTAGGTCACGTGGCTGGACCGTTCCGGTCGCGTGGAGTCCGACATAACCTCCGTGACACTTGCCGTTGCGGGGGTATCCTGGGTACGTTTCGTGCTCCTTGTGAGGATTCTCAGCCTTCCTCTCCTGAGGAAAAAAAATCCTACCCTTACACCAATTAGTAGCCCAAAGTAAGCTCTGTTAGGCTTGTGTTATGGGATCTAGGGTAACGGATAGACATACATATATTTTATATATATATAAATATTTTTGATATAAAATATACGTATTAACAATCACGACTAGGGTACAAATGCTCGCATTCATCACGCATACTTCTGCCCCCACCGGAATCCGGAATCCGGAATCGAACCCGGGACCTCAGAGATGGCGACACCTTAAAACCGTTGTACTAACCGCTCGACTACGGAGGTCATCAATAATAATAATACTAATTTTTACATGGACAATTAAATAAACTTAACGGAACACCCTGTTAATATTGTTATTCAACGTAATTGGTTTTAACAAATTGATAAACTAATCATAACGGGTTTTTCTGGGTAATTAGCAGCTCAGAGATGCCAAGATCTTCCCGTTATTATTTAAAATACTTCCGTATCTGTTCCACAGAAATATTTACGATAAGGAGAACATTTCCGTCATACATGATTTCTGTGTAGCTTTAACCATTAAGGTTGCACACGCGGCGGAAGTTTAAAAAATGGAGTAACTTCCCCCGTCTTCCCAACATTTCCCTTTCCTGCTCTGCTCCTATTGATTGTAGCGTGATGAAAAGTATACTCCAACCAACCCAAAAAGCTCAGGAGTATGAAAAATAATTGTACCAAGTTTCATTAAAATCCATGTAACAGGGAAGCAGACCAGGGAGGCAATCGCACTAACAAATCTCAGCTGAAACGAAACCAAATCGTTCCACTCAACCAATTCGAGAACTAGAATATCACGTCATCGAACAGATGACGTGATATTGTGGCGTTCGGATTGGTTAAGCCGAACGGTTCGGTTACGTTTCGCTTGCGATTTGTTAGTGCGATTGCCCCGTCTGCTTCCCTGTTCGTAACCTAAATTGTTTTTTTTTCTTCTTTCAATTGAATAATAATTGTCCTCCATACAGAATATTTGAGGTTGTGTGCTGCAGCAGCACAAGAAGGTCCATAGCTCAGAGCCAATATTTGCACAAGAGCAAATTCTAAACATACAATTTAATAAATATAAAGATAATACCTATATTGTATTTATACAACAATCCTTACTGATATTACTTATAAATCGGAAAGTGAGTTTGTTTGTTTGTTTGTTCCGCTTTCACGCCGTAACTACTGAACTGATTGCTTTGAAATTTTGCAGACGTAAAGATAAAAGTCCGGATTAAATAATAGGCTACTTTTTATCCCGGAAAAATCGACAGATCCCACGGGATGCGCAATAAAGGCTTCGCTCAAAAACTACTGCACAGATTTTCTTGCGGCTGTCATCAATAGATAGAGTGTTTCTTGAGCAAGGTGTTGCGGTATTTTTTATATCGGAAAAACAGATAGTCCCACGGGAAGCGTGATAAAACCTTCGCGCCATAAACCGACTTCCGCGCATATGTAGCCGTGGACAAAAGCTATGACCCTTAACCCTCTATAGACCTAATCCCGAAATCCACGCGGGCGAAGCCGCGGGCAGAAAGCTAGTACAACATATAACAAGTAAATTGTAGTCAAGAAATTCAAATTCAAAATCATTTATTCAGTCTGGGCTGTTACAAGCACTTGTAAATGTCGAAAAGCTACGCCATCGCACAGAGAGGTATTTGACCCAAAAAGCTGGCCAAAAATATTTTACACTTTTAATGGCTGCCTAACAATGTTTTATTTAAGGTTTTGCTTGAATAAGGTAAAAAAAAGGCATACGTAATATATACAATCATTTATTCTTCATTTTCATCTTCAAAACTTACATTTGAAATATCACTTTCTACTAATAAATTTACAAGATCAGCTGAAAATTGTATTTTTTTTTATTCTTCCTCAGGACAGGGTCAGAGGTTAAGAGGAGCCTGTTCAAAACATCTGCGTTGCAAGCTACCCGGGAAAACTTTCTGGTGTAGTTGTGTCTGAACATTCTAATATGTTTGTTGCGTGCTTCTGCAGCTTCTTCAGACAATTGTCTTATTGGAAGAATGGCTTCCGTTATTACTTCAGCCCCATGGCGCAATATTTTATGCAAGGTCGGAGATATAGGGTAAAAATTATATAAAGAAACGTACAATTTAGCCGTTTCTTGACAATAATTTTCAAATTTCTCTATGTTTATCTTTAAACCACAGCACAATGTGTCTAAAATAATTTTTAATCTGTAAATTAAATTTAAGTCTATTCCGGTAATTGCTGTAGATGTTATAGTTAACAAAAAAGCGTCTACTCGTGTTCCCATCATTGGTGTTGCCAAAGTTTGCATTTGGTATATCCACTAATAGACCAAGTTGCTCGCGGAACTTATCTTGGATGTCTTTTTTTCTGTTCTCGACTATTTGTTTCTCCTCAGCAGTAAGGCGCATATTCCATTTGTATCCTTAGGAGCCACTCCGCATTGGTTTCTGGCCTTTGTTTTGCGAGCAGCTGTCCATTTTTGTTTAAATTGATGTTTTATAACTGACAATTTTTGTTTAATATTAGCAATATTTTGATCATTTTCATCATACTGATTGATCAGTTCTTTTTCCATAAAATTCAACTTTTCGTTAAAAATTGAGGTGTTTGAGCGTTCCATTATATCGAACAAGTCATTTCGAGACAAAAACTTCACTCCAGACGAGCCTATAACAAAAATACATAAAATATAAGTAAAATTTCGTTAAGTAAAAATTTATATGTTTACAGAAAAAAAAATCACGAAAAATAGGCGGGCGTATTCGGGCGGCTGTTTTGTTTTTAATTACATCCTATAAGGTCTACTTTACAACATACAATAGAAATTTTGACTTAGAAATGATGAGACCTTATTAAAAAATCCTTTGATTTCTCAAAATGTGTTTTTATACGAGTTTTTTTTTCGTGGTTACATCTTATGGATATAATTAAAATAATATAATAAATTAGCTGTTGAAATTATGTACTAAATATAATACATACCTGGTTAATCAGAATCCATAGTGAAAATCAACACAAAGTCGTTCAATCACGAGATAGGAGATATTTTAGAACACTAAAATCTGAGCGCATCGAACAATCACACGTACACTTTAACAGAACGGTAACTTCCGACTGAGCTTACGTCGTGTTGGGCGGCGCTAGAGCTTTGTCTTTATTGTTATTGTATGGAGAGGTTATGAGTGATTCTTCGAACCCTAAATTTTCGATGTCTTGAGGTTTATTTTTGTAAGTAACTGACAAATCAGTCTGCAATTAATTTTATAACATATTTCAGACTATTGTCTATCTTGCACAAGTTATTTTTTTTAAATAATATTTATATAAATATTTCAAAAAAATATTTAAAAGTAGTTCTTCTGACTAATATGGTGTGTCCGTAACCCAGTTTCTTGAACATTACTAACAATAACATTATTTCATATTGATAAATTGATGTAAATTATAATTATTACGAAAGAATATTAGTTGTTTCTTTACACCAAAAAAAATGGTACTAATATTTACGATTGTTTATTTATAAATAAAAAAATAGTGAGTGTCCGGCACAAAAGTCTGATTCATATTCACGCGCTTCACTCGAACGTACCCAGCTAATTAAGAAACATGAGGCGACCCTTTCCCGCGCTGGGGATAGCCAGTGGCTCGGTTGACGTGGTCGCGACGAGAAGTGTGGCTGGTTCGTGTCTTCGCGGAGATATAAAGGTAAATATCTGATTCATATAGCCTTGGTACACCTGTGTTTCTGATTAGCATGTTCGTTTTTATAATTAAAGTAAATGGTTTTCAAACTTTAATCTGCGGGAAATATAATGCCATTGGGGAACAGAAACCTATGTATAAATAACAATCTTTAATTGCACACGTGTGATGATTTATCGATGTTTATGGGTAAAATTCTGATTGATATGTGTCTGATTCATATGGTAAAAATACCATATTAATCAGAATGTCACACATATTGTTAATGAAACGTTACATTGGCGGCACGTTACGCCTGTAACAAGTCATTTCGTATGAACCTAATGTTATTTACGTGTCTAAAAACAGTAGCTGTAAATTTCGCAGCAGTCCTAATAACGTCAAAGGGGTTTCATATCTATCGACGACTAAATTTTCTAAAATTAGACTATACCTAAAATTAAAACTAATATATGACGACCTCCATAGTCGAGTGGATAGTACACCGGTTTTCAAGGTGTCGCCATCTCTGAGGTCCCGGGTTCGAATCCCGGTGGGGGCAGATGTTTGTGTGATGAATGCCAGCATTTGTACCTTAGTCATGGTTGTTGATATATATTTCTATAAAAATTATTTATATATGTATAATATATGTATGTCTATCCGTTACCCTAGATCCCATAGCACAAGCCTTACAGAGCTTAGTTTGGGCTAGGCTAATTGGTGTAAGTGTAACAAATATTTATTTATTTATTATTTATATTGGTATTAAACTCCGTTCGTCTAGGTAATAAAATAAAGGTAAACAATAAAAACAAACTTCGTTTAAATGAGAGTTTAAAAATAAAATTAATTAACTAAATAACATATATAAGATAATAACGAGTGGTTAATGAAACTACCTACTTACTCAACTATTAGTTTTAGCGGTAGTTTATAGGCTCAAACTACTGCTTAGACGAAAAGGGTAATATACTGTAACAATATATCAACTTCTAAGACCGTTATAACGTAACGTGATAAGTCGTGGGTTCGATTCCCGCTCAAGAATTTTTCTTACAATTTTTACCCACCTTTTAATAGGTATACATTATTCATAATTGGGTTGAAACGTCAGTTCAATAATAAGGTATCTGTAACTTGAAATTCCTTAAAATATTGAAATTTCAGTCATGTGTCAAACAGTGTATTATTTGTATATATACCTACTGTAGTGGCAAATACAAATACAATACTGTACCTGCATGTTGTCAAAATTGAGACAGTCTTATTTAAATGCATTTTTAAGTATGATTATTAATAAATTTGTAATCTTCGTTTTTATATTACAGTACACAAAAATGCCACCAGTACTATCTAAGGAAGAAAAAAGAGAGAAGAAGAAAATTGCAGAACGTTTTAAAAAGTAATTAATATTGTGATGATTGATATTGTCAAGTGCCATATTACGCTGTGATGACTAGATTTAGGTATTATGATAAGCATCATGTGCATTTACTGTGATTTTAATAAATAATTGACTGATTTTTCTAACTAGAATTTCATTTCTATCCCTAATTCTGATTCATATGTCACAGATTCTGATTCATATATCTCCAAAATTTTTAAAGTTAATTATCTCGGAAACCATTTTATCAAAAAGTGTGCCTTTTTCACACATTGTATCTTAGGTTACCATCTTTCGTAAAAATATGTTTTATAAGCTTAAATGTGAAAAAAAAATTAGGCCATATGAATCAGACAAAGAACGCAATTTCGGAGAAACACTCTTATACTGATTTTAAAAAAAAATTGCTTTGAAGGGGTAGCACTAATTTAAAAAAAAGTGATTTTGGCCAGCTTTTTGGGTCAAATACCTCTCTGTGCATCGGTTCGCAAATCTACGGCGGGAGACCTTGTACTGAGAAGAACCGGCAAGAAACTCAGCAAGGGCTGTTTTCTTTTCCCTGTATTAAATAGATACAGAGTCGACAATTTGGAAAATGACTTCAATATTGATAATTCATGAAGTCACTTTCCATTACATAATATAATTAATAAAAATATAATTTGAAAACATGCCTATATTAGGAATGCCGTGTCATACAGTTTTAATAGAATATATTAAAGTTAAATTAAAATTATAATAAATACGAGTAGTACCCAGTATAGCAAAGAGCAGACTCATCTCCGCTGACAGCACCCGTTCACGAGCATGACGCATGAACCAGCCATCGCTTCGCTCAACCATGTCTTAGGGAACGTAACGACCCGCCTCACACGACACTGCCGAAGAGATTTTAATGAGAGTATGACTACCCTTAAGCCACAAAAGGATACAAATTACCAAAAGCAGGTACGCGTGTAAATGATCACAACTAAAAAAAAGAAACAACCGCAGGACACGCGCATACAATCATTTAAGAACTAGAAACCATTTATTTTGTTTATTTCAACGAGCGAGGGTTTTTTAGTCTAGACACTTCGATCATCCAAGTAATCCTGGACTCGATAATATCCTTTGCTCATTAAAGTTTTTTTTACTCGAGTTTTTAGTTTTTTAAAATACAGATTAACAATGTTGTGTGGTAACTTGTTATAAAAAGTTATACATTTCCCCAAGAATGAGTTTTGTGTTTAGAGAAATGATAAGCGAGCTGTCAGTGACTAACGCCACTGAGGGCCACGATATATTTCAGGGGGGCGTATGCCACTCGCCTCTGTCTTGCCTTAACCGGTCAGCTAGAGCGGAGCCGCAAAAGCAGCTGCTCAAAGGGCATAAGTATCACTTGATGTTGCAGACACGCCTCTCTTGCCATTCACACCAATATTACTTATTCCCTTCTCACCAATGTCAAATAGCTTTTTTCTAGGGCCCATGTTGACATCCATTATCGTGAACCCCCATTTTCATTTCATAGACCTCCAAAATTTTTTTTGCTTAAGTTGACCCTTTGCAGGTTGTCATAAACCCCTAGTGGTCGATGTAGACCAATTTGGGAACTTTCTATGCCAACCTGCAAAGGATCTACGTCAGCGAAACAAAAATTTGGGAGTCCACGATAATGGATCTCAACTTACACTGATAGTACCTACTCGTGTTTACTTACATTATACTATATATATCTTCATATATAAATACATAAAATCCTTCCTTACTAATATTATAAATCGGAAAGTGGGTTTGTTTGTTACGCTTTCACGCCGTAACTACTTAACCGATAGCTTTGAAATTTTGCAGACGTAAAGATAAAAGTCCGGATTAAATATAAGGTACTTTTTATCCCGAAAAAATCGACAGATCCCACTGGATTCACAATAAAGGCTTCACTCAAAAACTACTGCACAGATTTTCATGCGGTTTTCATCAATAAATAGATTGTTTCTTGAGCAAGGTTTTGCGGTATTTTTTGCGGGAAAAACGGATCCCATGGGAAGCGCGATAAAACCTTCGCGCCATAAACCGACTTCCGCGCATATGATAGCCGTGGGCAAAAGCTATTATTTATTAGAATTTTGTATGTTGTAGGATGTCGGCATTCAATATCATTTAAGTAGGGGGTCTACCAAAACCGAAACCATGGCGAAGGGACTACCACACAAAAATGTTTGGGAACCTCTGTTCTATTTCGAGGGTACGGGCCTAGAAATACCAGCGTGGATATTATGTCAACTCGAGATGAGAACCGAGAACTAACTATTAGTGATGAAACGGATATCCGGTAACTATCCGGTATCCGGCCTATCCGGCCTATTTTCACTATCCGGCCGGATACCGGATAGTAGGGCACTATCCGGCCGAATACCGAATACTAGATGTTTCCCGCGATACCGTTCGCGCTGAGTGCTTTACGCCCTAAACTCGTCTATATCGCGCTTTTCTGTGGGAATACAAAAGTTTTTAAGCCTATCTATATTGTTTCTCGTTGTCTAATCTATCTCTGTATCAAATTTCAGCAAAATCAGTTCTTTAGTTTAGGCGTGAGAGAGTAGCAGACAAACAGACTGAATTTATAATATTAGTAACGGATTATTTTGCACATACACACACATATATGAAACGCGATAAGCGGCCGAATATCCGGTGGCCGGATATCCGGCGCTCCGGCCTCGTAGTTAGCCGAATATCCGGTATCCGGTATCCGGCCAAATCACTATCCGTTTCATCTCTACTAACTATCGATGGCCAGTGTCACGGAGTAGATATGTGATCAAATAATACCACATCAAGGGATTAAAGGTTATCAGTTGTCTGCTTATTATATGCTAGTTGACTAACTTTGTACCAAGTGTTTATTTACAGTGACGGAACAACTTGGGGAATTCAAAAAGTTCACGATTTCGTCCGCACAGGATTACTGTTTCGAGTAGCTAATGGCGTAGCGTGGCGTATATCTTTATATGTTGTAGCCTATGTGTTATTGTGATGTATAAGCTATATTATTGTAGAGTTTCATTAAAATCCATTTTGTAGTTTTTACGTGAAAGAGGAACAAACATCTACCCATACTTACAAACTTCGCGATTATTACACACATAAATTGTTTTTCAATTCGAACCAGTAGTTTCTGAGCGCGTTCAATTAAACAAATTCTACAGCTTTATTTTTTTTTATTTCTTTAAAGCATTGACTATCGGCCATCAGCTTAATCACGTAACAATTCAGCTTTATAATGTTAAACTACGATTTTTAATTCGAGTCAGTAAAATGACAAGTGCAACTGTCACTGATACAAAAAAGGATGAGCCACTACAATAGTGATGTTCGGCAATCAATAGATTTAGACATTTAGTCATGCTTTATTTTATTAGGTATCAAAGCGTTTTTTTATTGTAAATATGTAATACATATTAAATAATATGATTTGTGACACATGACACTGGAAATGTCATTTTACTGACACGAATTAAAAATCGAACTTTAGTAAGTTTAGATTCAAGACACATTTCATAGATTAAAAATTGTGTTTATAAATTACCATAGACAATGTACAATATACGAGTTTTATTTAATATTTTTTCTTGTTACAAATTACTCAGATATTGTTTATAAATAACATATATATATGCTTCAAAATATTTCATGTTATTTTGAAATAAAAGAAATCTTTTATATTGAATACTAGTGATTTATTCGAATTCTCATCTGAGTTACATTACAACACATCACAAGAATTGAAAAAGAGAGAAATAATTAGTACCAACATTGACATTCACTGCATTGCATAGCAGCCAACCTAAATATAATACTATATATAAACATTTCCATATTTAATAAAAACATTCAAAAAAAAAAAAAGAAGTTAATTTTACGACAAATTATGTCTCACCTTATGACAAAATGACTAAAAGTATTCTACTAAGAAACCAATTATTTATTTTATATTGACTATCAGAAAATCCTTCAGGCATAACCCAATAATTCATTTTTATGTAATTCAAACCTTAAATTAACATTGAAGTATTATTTAGAATATTTTATTGAGTTATTCGAAATTTATTTGATATTTTGTGCATTTACTGTGTTTCTATGGATTTTATCAGTGTACCAAATTATTTGTTTATTAGAATTCTGCATAATTTATTCACTAGGAAAGCGTCTAATTAACTCTTATAAGTTAACTAAGAGCGATGTGTTAAAGCCCTAAATCACAGATACCTAATATAATTATAGACTAAAGAAGAAGTTACATTCTGCCGCAGTCTGGATAATAAGAGGGAGATACAGTTTCCCCGAATTATCTCCACGAAGAAGGATAAAGCTTCCTTGTATTCCTGTGTGTATTCCTTAACCACGGAAATAATGTTTCAAACTGATTCATTATTCTTATATTGGCCGGCGCATTGGTTCGATTTTAGCTCGGTTTTATTACTCACCATAGCAATGGAATAATTTGATTGTTTTATCTCTATTTCGTCGCAAACCAATGTTTATTGTGTTTAGATTTCTATTGTCTCTGGTTTATTTCTATAGTCTCTGGTAAATTGTCTATACAAAGTCTAATGTCCGTTCTGTTTCAAAATAACATCTACTTCAGAACGCAACAAGTAAAACTACTAATGCATTCATAAATGTGATGACAAAGGAAACATCCTATTCAAATTAAGGTAGACTCGTGCTCGTGTCAAAATAAAAACCATTTTTTTTATTAACAAACAGGCGTATATTTAGCACCAAATGTTACACCTCAGTCTCTCGTTAAATAAATATAATTCTTAACTTAGCGATAACTTATTTATAATGAACGGGAACGAACTCCACTTCGTTCTTCAAATTGACAGCATAAGTAGTTGCTTCTACGTCTGAGATCTCATTGGTTGCGATGGAGTGATGTTTGCTTGATTCTTCAACACCGACATCCACGTCTAGGTTGTTGCTGTCAGCGCTGCCCATTTCTTCTCTAGACGCCGGCTCAACGGCTTTCGGCGCTTCAGTGCTGGGTTGGTCAGTCGCAATCACTTTCTTCATTGAAAAGGAGATTGTAAGTACCTCTTTATCGTAGCTCCAAACGCCGCTATCAGCATCCACGTCGCCCGGAAGCGTCCTCACATCAGTATAACTATTCGTGATTCCATCTCCAATATTATGAATAGCTTGCACCATCACAACACCTCCTTTCGCCTTCACAACGACGTCCTTTTCATCGAATCCCTCGAGCGGTATCGTTATCTTGTACTGGTTTCCGTTTACGTGCACCGTTGAATGAGACGTCGGAAACCGCACGCGGAAACTGGAGACCATGTCTTCGATGTCATGCCGTAACTCGCTTTCTAGATCAGCCCAGAAGCGGCCTGTGTCGAAAATTTCTTCGCCGAATGATGGATGGGTGAATTCCCCGAATTGTTCGTTGTCGTCACAGTGAGGGGAGTGTCTGTGATGGCTGGGTGCCGCGCTGGCGGCGGCGATCAATCCGAGGATTAGCAGCGCGTACATGTTGCCTCAATGAGCGAAGCAGAAACAGTGGCACTCACAGTGTATTTGATGCGATATATAAGACACGACTGGGTCAAAGGTTATCGAAGGCGTTATCAGTAATTTCTAGAGCTCCCTGTTTTGTTTGGTCTTGTTTCTCAGAATAATACGCAATGGCTTCGGTTATTGTAAACTCGTCCTCTTCGCGCATACGTTACGTTTCTTTTCTGTGTAATTTTATTATTTGCAGGTTTAGGTACATAGTCCTTTGTCGTCTGTCGATGATGTTGGCGTCTTAGGTTTTCCTGGTGTGAGTTTTCTTTCTTATTTCCTAGATTTTTATTATTTACGTAGTCATTTAACATGAATAAGTATTGAGAGATAAGATTTTTTTTTTGTAAAAAATAAACTACTGCTTTATGTTGTTATGTTGTTGTACTGATTATGTTGTTGTGTTATACCCGGAAATGACATGTGATCATTATTATTGCAAGAAAGAAGTTCTCATTCGCAAATTAAATCCAATAAAAATGTCTCAACCGATTCAGATGAATTACGATTTGGGGATAATTAACAAGCAGGGAAGGACATAATATTTTATAATTATAACACAAGAAATTTTGTTTTTTATATACAGATATAGACAGTACAGATACTAGCTGTACCCGCAACTTCGTAACTTCGAATTCAACAAAAAAGTTAATCAGTTTTTTTTTTTTGCTTTTTCAATTTTAAGTGGCAAACGCGTAAGCTGCACACGGTACTAGACAGTACTTGGATATTGCAATATTACTTTATTATCTATACTAATTATAAATGGGAAAGTGTGGCTGTCTGTTTGTCCGTATTCGTTCTTGTTTTTGTTTCACGGCAAAACGGAGTGACAAATTAACGTGATTTTTTTACGTGAAGATACTTGAAGGGATGAAGAGTAACATAGGCTTCTTTTTATCCCGGAAAAATCGTCAGATCCCACGGGGTGCGCAATAAAGGCTTCGTTCAAAGACTACTGCACAGATTTTCATGCGGTTTTCATCAATAGATAGAGTGATTCTTGAGCAAGGTCTTGCGGTATTTTTTATCTCAGAAAAACGGATGGTCTCATGGGAAGCGCGATAAAAACTTCGCGCCATAAACCGACTTCCGCGCATATGTAGCCATGGGCAAACGCTATGACCCTTAAACTTCTATAGACCCAATCCCAAAATCCACGCGGGCGAAGCCACGGGCAGAAAGCTAGGTCTAAAATAAAAGAAGCCTAACTTACTCCTTTTTACATCAGCTACCTGCCAATAAAAGTCCTGTCAAAATCGGTCCAGCCAGTTCAGAGGTAACCGACTGTAACATACCAAGTTAAGTGTTTCTACTAACCAAATGGTTCCTGGGAGATTTTCAACTAATCACTATTTTTAACTTATCACATTCACAAAAACATGTCACAGCTTGTCTTTTACCTTTCACGCCTGCACAGTAATGCGAACTGCTATTTTGTGGTAGAAATAAGTACTTCAAAGGTAAGTAGTCGAGCCTGCAATAGACTCTCCTTGAGGAAATCTTTCCTATTAAGGGAATACTAGATATAATACGGAGGAAATGTTTTATTTTTAAACGCCTACTTAATTTGTATTTTATTTTTGTTTGAAGGAATTTGTGGGAAGTATAAATCTATCAGTCTTGTCCTGAAGCATCCTTGTATCACAGAAAAGAAAACAATATGGTAGACTATTACAACTGAATATGGCTATTTTTATTATATAACTAGCGACCCGCCCCGGCTTCGCACGGGTGCAGTGAAAAAATGGTTATGGTGGGTTATCCCTAAGAGATAGACATATACCATCGCGGACTTTTTTGTGGATTTTTGTAAGTTGTACAATACTGTAGTACATTATTTTGGTCTATCTCGTAGGGTTCAGCCAGCGTTTGCAATATAAGCGCAAAAAAAACGTGCTTATTTACGACATCACATTAGAAACCTTTAAATTTATCAGTGTTTCTCTACTATATTATGCATTTCTTATACATACAAACCTTCCTTAAGAATCACTCTATCTATTAAAAAAAAACCGCGTCAAAATCCGTTGCGTAGTTTTAAGGATCTAAGCATACATACGGACATACAGCGAAAGCGACTTTGTTTTATACTATGTATTGATTGATTATCAAAGTTGAGCAATCTCTATCTCATGAACGTGAGTTAATATTGACATTTCTGTAATATTATTATTAATATTGTTTTTAGATTTCAAAAAATGTAAAATTACATTTTACATAATTCTAATAAAACGAATAAATTTTTAGCTTTCTGACATCAAATGTAAAATTATTTAACATAGAAAGTATATGTATAAACATACAAATAACAAAGTTATTGGCAAATTTGTTAATACGCTCATACAAATTGGCGAGTTTACACAAACATGACGTCACGATTGCAGCGTTATGCAGCAATCCACGACAGCGCCGCCAACATGAAAGCAATAATCGCAGATACATCGTTTCTTCTACAATAATCCCATCTAAAAGTACGAGAAACAGTACGTATAAAATAAAAAAAAATGTTATCTACCCAATTGTATTAACTTGTGTAAGTACTATTAAAGTTATAATCAGTCACCCACAAATAAAAATAACTTTCAAAGAACTTTATTTTTATCAGAAAAACGATAGCATTTTACTTATCTCTGGCAATTAGGGGAAGTACATAGCTTCGCGTTACATATAATTTATTTATTTGAATGTTTATTGCACAATATAAATTAAATACAAGAGGCGGACTTAATGCAACAAGGCATTCTCTACCAGTCAAACGAATGGCTAGTTACCTACAAAGAACTATAATTGGCGCAGACAAAGTTGTATACTTTACCTTTAATATAAGTCTTTAAACAGTATTAATTCAGAATTAGGTGTTTAATTAAGTGATTTCAGATAGTACTCACGAACCGCTGCCTTAAATATGCATTTAATTGTAAACTCTTGGATGTGGTAGGGTAGATCATTGCATTAATTGAATCGCAGTAACACTAAATACAAAATGGCGGCATTTAAAAAATCTTATATAGTCATCAAAATTTCAGCTCAACAGCTTTGGTGAAAACGAATGAAATATTGATTGCAAGACTCCAGGACATACACGTGAAGTTAAATAAAAGTGTTTAATATGTGAAAGGACATTGTTCAATTTTGGCCTAAGAACCGATGTAAATATAAATTATACTATAATTTTTATTTATTTTTATATTATTTGATACATATTTTAGTATTCCACGGACACTTCAAATAAATAACTTCCAAATAAAAAGTTGGGTCACAATTATTGATGCCGTATAAAATGTTTTCCGTCAGCCAGTGCTGCCAGTTTCGGAAGTTTTCGATTTCGGTAAATACAGATCGAATTGAAAACCTCCTCCTTTTTGAAGTCGGTTATTAAAATTAGTTGATAACAATTTATTCATTTAAATACCTAAATTGACTAGCTAGAAAAAAACTAGTATTATATATTTTCTAAGCGAAATCGCGAATTTCTAGCTTGGCATTCAAGTATTATAGTTTTCGTAATTGGCAACACTGGTGTACTTCATACCTTATCTGTGTCCGTTTCATTTAATTTTTGATTGCTTTGCGACTATCGTTTCTTTTGTGATTTTCTATGCGTTTCATGGTTTTATTCTAACAACTTTGGCTTGATTACGGACTCCGATTATATTGCGTAGGTACTTGGTAGACTCAGATGTGTGTAAAGGACTGGATTTTGTAAAATGATAATTGTCAAAGAATTATCTTAAACTTGACTAGGTAGTCCTTTCCTAGTTCTAGAAGAGAACATATATTGTTAATATTACTCATAGCTGTCCATACTATTGTTAATATTACTTTGATATTACTACTCTGATATTTCACGCAAGGTTGGTTATTTTTTATTTATTATAACCTCAAAATATTATCTTTTTTCGTAATTATTTCAGTTTCCTGAAGTGTCCGTTCGTGAAAACTTATTTTATAGATTCCATATAATTTTAAGAGTTTATATAAGTCACTTTCGATTCGAACGGTTCTTAGGCAGAACATGTATGGAGCCGGAACAATGTCCTTTGCGTACCTACGAACGTAAAGTCAAGCGACGCTTCTTTTAAAAATGGTGTCGTTCCATACGTCCAATGTTCTGACTGGGTGACAACCTGCAAGGGGTCTACGTCAGCGAAAATAATATTTGGGGGTCCATGAAATGAAAATGGGGGTCCATAGTAATGGATATCAACATACACTGATAGTAACTTTTTTTTTGACGTGACAACGTCTTAAATTAGGTTGCGGCTGGGAGTCACTTATGAAAAAGTGTAACGCTCGGTAACGTTACGATGAGTCACCGAACGAGAGAGAGGCCCGCCGAATGCCTTGCGTCTCTCTCCCACTCAACTATGATGTTGAGAAACTGAGTTTATAGGTTATGTCATACTATTGATAAATGTTGATAGTGTTAAGTAAATTATTAGTTTAAAATTAATTAATTAATTAATTATTATTTTACAAATTTTCATTAATTTCAAATTTATTTAGCAAAAATTTGAACCTTCAATCTGAATAAATGTTTTGATTTTCGAATTGATTCTTTAAAATTACAAATATTAAGAAAAAGTGGCAGATATAAGAAAACTTGATTTAAACTGTGTTGAGCAAGAATTTTAACATCTAATTTTTTTTATTTACTTACATTATACTATCTTTTAATATAATGATATATACATTATATATAGAAGTACCTATGAAGATTAAACAAAATTATATAAGTTTATAAGATTTTGTAAGTTGTAGGAAATAGGCATTCAATATCAGGTAAGTAGGGGGTCTACTCAAAACCGAAAAAAATAGCAAAGTGTCTACGACACAAGAAATTTTCGTAACTTCTGATCTTTATACAAGTCTGTCAGTCTGTTTGCTCGTTCCGGCTAATCTCAGAAATTGTTGGCCCGATTTTGACGGGACATTTATTGGCAAAGCCGATGGTGTTTCTCGACAGCACCAGGAGTCCGACATAATCAACGCATCCCTGCATGCCTGTTGCGTTGGTATCCATGATGGATTCTCAGCCTCCTCTCCTGAGGAAAAAAAAATAATAAAAAAAATAGCCGATGTAACAAGGAGTGACTTATTATAGGCAAAGTTTAATTTACTAAAATTCTTTTAAAAAAATATAATAAACTAATCAACTTATTTCGCAAGAAGAAGTCGCAAGTACGGCTAGATTAATATAAATACTAGTTGTAATTTAGTTTTAAGATAATATTGTAATAAAAAGTTTTGACTGTTACTCTGCTCTAATAAATATATTTCGTTATTAAAAGTCTGTTGTGGCAACTCTACTAGCTTTATTTGAAATTCATGTTACGAATGATTTCATACATTTCCAGGATTTGTTAATTAGTCATGTAATTGTAAGTCAATAGAGTGTTGTCGAATAAAAGCCGTCACTAATTTTTAATTTCACCTTTATGTATTTCGTGTAAAGTCTAAATTTGAACCACCGGCATAATGATTCATATAGATGCGTCTTAAAATGATTTGTTTTTATTATTGTTCTGTTGACTTTGTAAATGGACAGACTTGATGTTATGTTTTGTTTAGTCGGAGATAAGATACAATAAGTGACTTTAATTATTTATTTGTCAGTGCTGGACATGAACTTCTTGCAAGGATCCACATTGGTCGTGCGCTGATAGCATCCTTCCTGCAAACTTAACCAAATCTTCGGTTCATACCATGTAGGAGGCTTATTAGGGAATCTAATCCCGATTGGAGATCCCGCAGGACTCATCACGAAATTTTCAGGATCTCGTCTAGTTTATAAAAACATGTAATGGTTTGTTTGTTTGTGATAGTGAAGTTAATTAAAATGAAATGTTTTTCGATATTACTAACTAAATAATTAAGTTTTCTACGAAAATTAGCATAATCAAAACAAAAAGTATAATTCAAGGAGATTGGAAACTATTTACGGGTGATTTTGACAGTAGCTGAATGCAGTTATCAGCTTTCACTGAAGAATTGTCATATAACCTAGGTTTCTGCTGAAAGAAACGTGAAATAAAACGCCATTTTATATATTTAACTAAGTATACACATATAACTAGCGTATCTGTCATTACTTATACAGATTCTAACTAATATTATTAATGTGAAAATAACTCTTTCGATCTGTCTGTTGCGCTGTGTCAAAACTACTGAACCGATTTAAATAAAATTTGGCACACTTTTAGTCTAGAGACTAAAAATGGGCTTAGCCTATGTCCATTTTCAGGTTATTTATTAAATGGGACAAAGGTTTGAAAGAGGGGATAAAATGTTGTTTTATGTCATTATTAAAGGTAGAAGCTAAAAGGTTATTTTTGATGCTTTTAATTAAATATAACATGTATAAATCATACGTTTTAATATGTAAATAAAACATTGAAAATATTTTTTAGAGTAAATTATTATTTAAATGTTGTCCCACGCCATCGCACCCAAACAAATGAAATTAAATAACGCGATCGGTGTTAATCTTATAGCGTAAAGCATACGGAACGTTTTGTTATAGTTTTGACGCCGGTTCCTAGATGGCGCTGTCAAGGCAAAAGCAAAGTAGCAATACAAAAATTTAATAGAGGAACAGGAGACCTATTTTTGAATTACGAATGCGATTTCGAAATCACCGCTGACTAAATAGTCCGCGGTGACTTTGAGGTCACGGATTTCTAAACATCCAATTTTTGAAAGTCGATCGCAGAGCTGCCAACATAGATAAAGTACACACATAAATGTAAGAGTTCGGTTCCACGCAGAATGTAGCCGCTGCCGGTTATTGTCGGTTTAACCATTGCATTGCATATACTGACTGAAAAATCAAACAAAACACAGATAACATTTCCACAAGTATGACTTGATTACGAGTGGGTGAGGGCACTCGTAATGAAATCACACCTGTGACTAAGGTAGTCACATCAGTGATATTCAAAAATAAGAATTATTGAAAATCGGTGATTATTAGTCACATCGGTGATTTCGAAGTCGCGTTCGTAATTCAAAAATAGGTCTCCAGTTGTGGCTTGGCTCTTATATTCTATTTGGCTGTTTAGTTTGCAGATCAATCAAATAAAAAATAAGTAGAAACCACAAGAAAAATTTCCCCAGAATTTTGCAGATTTGATAAAAAGTTTCTCTATTTTTTTTAAATATTTTTCTGTTTCACATGAAAGTGATGCTACCATGACGTGAACCGTAATTATTATACCTGTTATGATCTTATTTATGTACCTCCACCTATAAGGAAATTGTCTTACAAGATTACTTTTAAAAATCATGTTAAAAATACTATTAAAAGATACAAAAGTTTGACATCCCGAAGTTTTATATGTGGCAGGGGAGGTAACACGTCATCGAACAGTTTTCAATTATTATATCTTTATACATATATATCAGTATCATATCTTTGTATTAGTGTATACTTTATATTAGTATAATTTTATATATTGAACGCACTTGATTGATTTCGTACTCGCTTTATTGACACATAAAGATATTTAATTTGTGCTTGTCTCAATTTCTATAAGCATTATGCGGCTTTTTAGGGTTCCGTAACCAAATGGCAAAAAATGGAACCCTTATAGATTCGTCATGTCTGTCTGTCTGTCCGTCCGTATGTCACAGCCATTTTACAGCTATACTGTTGAAACTTGGTAGGTAGATGTATTCTGTGAACCGCATTAAAATATTGATGCAAAAATAAAAAAAATAATAAAAAATATTGGGGGCTTACCATACTTAGAACTGAAACTCAAAAATTTTTTTTTCATCCAACACATACGTGTGGGGTATCTATGGATAGGTCTTCAAAAATGATATCGAGGTTTCTAAAATATTTTTTTTTCTAAACCGAATAGTTTGCGTGACAGATGCTTCCAAAGTAAAAAAAAGTTGGTCCCCCCCTCTAACTTTTTTTTTAATCTCATTTATTTTATAAGCCATACATCTTGTGATTAAGCCGGCTTCCCCCCCCCCCCCTGTAACTTCTAAAATAAGTAAATGAAAAACCTAAAAAACAACATAACATATGTACATTACTATAAAACCACCTACGAAAATTCTTTGAACGAGATGTAGTAAGTAGCTTTTTTAATACCTCGTAAAATCTTAAACCGCTTCCTTTAATTTCATAAATCAATGGTACGGAACCTTTTGTGCGTGACTCCGACACGCACTTTGCCGTTTTTTTACTATTTTGTTTCTGCTTTTATCTGCTCAATTTGTAAACTGCTCACTTACTCAAAAAGGCGATGGCTGAAAATCGGCGATTTGCTTAAATTAGGCAACTATTTAGTTTCTGCAGCACACATATATTTGTAGTATTTAAATATAAGTTTTTTTTTCTCAATCATTATCATTGATTACAAGATATCTATGTGTATTTTGTACAAATATAGTTTTATGTAATATGATCAATATTATTATTTTGCTGCTGTTATTAAGATAGTTCCCAGAGAATATTAAGTTTCAAATTTTATTTATTAAATATGAATTTAATATTTTATAATAAATTAGCAGCGCGGTACGGTCGCCCGCTTCGATACGTATAAAGTGAAATAATCAAAAAAAATAACATCAAATTCGTTTATTCAAACAAAAAATATATTATTAATTGCTAGCTATTTTAAAATTTAATCCAAAACATTTGGATATACAAATTATCGCTGACAATTTGCTTTAATCGAAGCACGTCCAAAATGAAATGATCGCATGAATGACATAACATGCTTGTACTATTAACACTGAAAAAAAAATTAATATGACAGCACAATACCTGTCTAAAAAAAAAGTTTCAATTTAACACAAAAATCCGCAAAACATTATTATCGACCATTTATTGAATTCATTTGTTACAAAACATGTGATAAATGAGGAACCGTTCGACCGATGTTTTACAAACTTCACACAAACCATCTGCTAAATAGTCCGAACAAAGCCGAAGCATTTGGTTTGCTTAACCGTTCTTGAGTTATTATTAGAGATCGGATAATCGGATGCATATTTACCTAAAGTTAGTTCAAGACAAAGTATGGAAACGGCTTTTTATTGTTTTGTTAAATAAAAATCCCGGGATTGCGGAATTGGATAGCCGGATGTTTATTTATTTACCTAATTTAGTTTTTGACAAAGTATGGAACTGCCCTTTTATTTTATTTCCATAAATAAAAATCCCGGAATTCCGGTACTGTAGAACATTTTGGTAATGCAAAATTAGTCGGTAATATGAGCTTAAAAATGGAGACAAACACAGAAAAACACCCGAACACATGACAAGCACAGTGACGAATGTCTTATACAACAGCAGGAATCCGGTCGCTAGTAGTCTGTACTTGCTCACAACTGCCGTCTCACTAACTCAGAGTGAGATACTAGACTAGACCATACTTACGCCTGGGCACCATTTCTGTTTTTTTATTCAATTATTTAATTGATTATTGTTTTAGTCAAACTAGCTCATTACTTTCGTATAACACTCTTCATGTAATAAATCGTACATTCATAAATCGCACGGGGAACTGAAACTAAACTTCATGTAAATACGTATGCATAGTTGTATAAATGAACCCGGAGTCTCGGTCTTTTGAAAATAAATACCACGTGCTAATTTAGTAATTTTCAAACAATATCACTACATTAAATTTGCAGTCCCGTATTTTCCCGGGATTTTTATTTAACAAAATGTATTTTAATACGCCGCTTCCATAATTTGTGAGCCAAAAATTAACTTTAGGTAAATATGCATCCGATTATCCGATCTCTAGTTATTATATTGAGTTGAGTATAAATTACAACGAAAAGCGGCGAAATATATATATATATATATTATATATATATATAATATATATATATATATATATATATATATATATATATAATATATATATATATATATATATATTAATAACGTAGATACATTTTTGTAATATTGTTTATGGTATTCGTGGTCGTCCGATTTGACACGAGCGTCCATTTTGGCACGGTGCCTAAAGTCGATCCAATGTGAAAAAGGTATCAGATTTATTTCGGGTCAATATAGCAAAACTGATATGCAAATAGGTACATTGTCAAACAAACTGATTGACATGGCCATCGCATGAAATCGCAATATATTTAATGAGCAATACATAATATTCAATCAATTACGCAGCTGGCAATAAGACCACACAAGTAAGCGGTAAACTGGCGGGTTGCAGGCAATTGGGTAGACGACAATTTTTACACGCTTTTTTTTAAATTCTACATATAATAAGAGTACTCTTTTCAGTGAGAAATATTGTAGAACCAACAGTACACCTGCACCTATTACTTTTGAAGATACATCGACATGTTTGCGGCGCTGTCGCGGGTCGCTCAAAAACGCTCCATACTAAAAATACTGCAATTGTGACGTCATAACTCAGTAAACTCGTCAAATTTGTATGAGCGTATAAACAAATTTTAAAATAACTTTGTTATTTGTACGTTTATAGGTATACTTTCTATATAAAAAAATGTTACATTTAATGTGTGAATGCTAGAAATGTGTTCGTTTCATTAGAATTACGTAAATAATAACTGCTCATTTTTTAGAAATCTAAAAACAATATAAATTAATAACTAAACTGAAATTTCTATATTGACATACTTTCATTAGATATAAATTGCTCAAATCAGATAATTATAGTATAAAAACGGAAATAATCAGTTGTGGTCGTCTACCCTATTAAGGGAAGCAATGCCAACCCTCAACAACAAACTATCTTTTTTCTCTCAGGATAGAGAGACTGAGAATCCACAAAGAGCACAAAACATGTCCAGGATACTCCCGCAGCCAAGTGCCGCGGAGATTACGCTGGACTATCACCCGGGGCGGTCCGACCTACCAACTAAATTCAGCATTGGTCCTATTGACTGGGAATAATAGCGGCCACTTCTCAGAAGAGGGTGTGGTGCAGCGCAAATATGCAAAGCTTGGTATATGTACTGAAAGGCGAAGCCAATTAGGGTTTGGACAAACTGTTTTTTTTGTTTTTCCCGCTGTAGAGGAGAGGTTGAGGATCCTTAAGGATACCACCGCGACTTATGGCACTGTGATTATGTGGCACTGTGATTATGTCGGACTTGATACTGATCGAGACGGCTTCACCAGAGTGACCTGCCGACTGATCTCACCGTTGCTTCTAGATATTGTAGGGGAAAATTTGACCGCGGGTCGCCGGCGGGCGCGAGGAAGTCGCGACTGCTACGGCCACCCGGGATGGACCACGCCCCTTCCGTGGCCGGGGGGCGTCGTCGGTGGAGGAGACCGGGGGAGGTAGTGTAGCCTCCCCTGAGGAGGGCTCCCCTCTAGGCAGGGGAGCAGAGGCTGGGGGTTCCCGGAGGTGGCTTGTTGTTCCCGGGGGCTCCCTACATGCCTGAGGAAGGCCATCCCTGAGGTTTTTAGTGGGTAGGCCTCCCCCTTCTGGGGAGGAGAGCCCCACATAACCGCCGGCTCGCCACAGCCGGGGTATGCAATTTAATGCATTTTCCTCAGGGAAACAAAAAAAAAAAAAAAAGGGGGAAAATTTGAAATGATATATTCTTCTAAAAAATAGATATAATTTAATTATCTATTTTTTTAAAATATAAATTACACAAATCTAAATATACTTCACAATACAAAACATCTCCCTATTTATTTTATCTTGACAGACACAATTCTCAATGACATCCCAATTTGAATTTAGCTCGACAACAAAACCATAGACAAAATTCTAAACCTCTGATACTAGAGACGTAGAGGCTGGAAACGATCGAGACAACTATCTTGGTGCTTATTACGGCTGAATAAAAGCAATCTATGGAACTGTCCGATGATTATAGTTTTTACTACTGATTTAAAATCACATTTGGCCACTGCTCACTGAATAAACATTTTCACACGTTATATATTACAGTCTACTATGCAGAACATGTATAAAGGGAGAAACTGTTGTATATCTAGAGTGCACGGACATCGGCAAATCCGGAAACCACCTGAAACAATTAAGGAAGACGTAGGAAACCTAATCTGCTTCTAGAGGGAGGTGGGATGGCTGAAGTAACAACTTATCTATCGCTTATGTACCATATGGCTAACACAAGAACTAAGTGCTAACCATACCCACTCCTCTGGATGTTGTCTGTGTGTTCTAATTGCTGCGATAGCACACATTGTGTAGGTAAAGTCAAAGTCTTATATTGATATGAATTCTTAATTAATAGAACTACACCTCCATGGCCTATCTTGTCTTAAAGAAAAATAACTAGGTATTTTAAAATTAAATCCTGGCTTTAACTAGGTTTCTGAGAGAGCAAGTATATATGGATTATATGTCTTTATTAAGTAAATAAGATCATGTTTCTTATTAGTTATGCTCCGACAGTTCCACTGAACTACTTTGGTCAACTGGGCCATGTGAATTTTACAACTGTTTACGCTAGAACTAATTTGCGAGACTTTTTTTACAAGTTATATTTTTGATGGCATCTCATTTCTTTTTGTAGATTCATCTACTTCTGGTTCATTTCGGTACCTTCTACTACTAGAATACCAACGATTATGTTCTGCTTGAGAGCGTTACTGCAGTAAGATTGGTTCTTCCCATTTTGACGTGAAACGTTTTTAAAATCGCGCCGAAACATACGGGTACCAAGTTTAAAAAGTGGACCGTAACGAAAAGGTCTATAACATCGTACCTTAATAATTAAAAAACCTATTAGTCTTAGAAGCAAAAATGTGGTGTGAATATTTCACTTATATAGTCAGCTCGCTTTTGTGACATTGAGTTTTTTGTTAAAATACTTAAAACACCGTCAATCTTGTTTTTTTTTTATTTCAATCTTTTACTTTAAAAGCGATTCCCTAACATAGACGTTTTTTTTTCCATTACGCATATGATGCAAATACCGCACTATTTAGTCATCCAATTGGTTTCCCTCTAGAAGCTACTTTCCTGCTGACACAATGCACACGAATTTGACCTCGTGTCGCTCATCACGTTCTCAAGGCTTGAGAAATTATGTTGATCCTGAACATCGTGCAAATTAATCATCTTATATAAATATCTTATCTATGATCGAACATTGTCAAATTCAAATATATCAACAATGTTATTATATAGTTAGATTTTTTGAACAAAAATGCTTCTATGGGTAGGTTGGTGTCTCGTCCGTTTCTTAGATCTAGTTTTATAGAACTACTAGCTGGTCTGCGCAAGACATATAGTCATATTTTGGACAATTCGTACAATATTTTTATAAGTTGTAGCCTATATGTTATCCTGATGTATAATTGGATGGATTTTAATGAAATTTTATATTATTATAAAATTTCATTAAAATCCATTTAGGTTTTACGTGAAAGAGTAAAAAACATTCATCCATATTTACACACTTTGGCGCTTATAATATTAGCTAGTTTATTGACTAAGACTAAACTTTGTTAAGTTAGGATTTAGGAATAAAAACAAGTTTTTATTTTATGGTTTTGGTTATCTATCACTACCCTTTTCTATAAAAAATGACAGTATGTTACTTAAAATGCTAAATAATAAAACTAATGTTCGTAGCCCTAATTGCTTAATTGATTTAAGTCTCTATTTATTAATCAAGAAACATTTTTATTTTTGTTGAAAGGGTGAAAGTTTAAATAAAACGAATTACTTTCAAAATACCTTATATTTTATTTTACAATTCAATTGGATTGTTTCTAAATTATAACACAGAAATGAAATCAGTCTTACAAAATTAAACATGCAAAATAATACATTACAGTCTCCTATTTACAATTGTAATTCACTTCGATTCATCTTTGGATGCGATCGGAGATCCTGGCTCTTTTTTGATAGGACCCGTGTGTGTTATGGGTACAATGCGCTCCCCTATCGATGGCAACGGCAACACTTTAGGAGCTGTGATCGTCAGCACACCATCAGATGATAGTTGAGACTCGACAGTATCTGACAGGCACCCTTTAGGTAGAGCATACCTCCTTATGAACTGGCGAGACACGTAGCCGTGCTGATCTTCCTTCTCTTCGTGTTTACCCTCAACAATTACGTGTTTGTCGACAACTTTCACAGTTATTTCCTCAGGTGCAAAATGTTGGACGTCCACGTTCACTTGGAATTTTTCGTCGTCTGATGTGATCTTGGAGTTAATGTCTTGCAGAGCCAACTGGTTCATTGCAGTGGTGAGCTGCTCCAAAGGTCTCAACATGTGTTCCAAAGGCTGAAGAAACTGATGTGGGTTGAATAAATTGCGCGTTGCAAGCTGGCAAGGCGAATATCCGATGTCTGGTCTGAGGAAATTCGCCTCCATTAGACGAAACGGCCTCTCAATATCGTAAATGTAAGGTAGCAGCGACATTTCACCAATTTCCAAGTTAAATTAGATACTTGTTGCACTTATTTCACTCTGAATTCAATCAGCTGTTTCAATTTTGAACTGACGCGAAGACGGTCCAAACGGTGTATATATACGCGAGTCTGCTTACGCCATCTATCAAGTCGTTCGAGAAACATACAAGTGCTTTCTAGAACTTTGTAGGCCAGAGTAGAATAAGTAGACTTCTCGCGTACTTTTCCATAGACTAAAGCGACATCTAGTGATGAATAGCTGTAGTAAACATGTATGAAACCATATACCGGAGCTGCCATCTAGTGTTGGGAGGTATACAATACTAATCACAGCAGAAGAGTCTCGAAAGTGGTTTTATCTTTCCACCGAAAGATGTAGTAGATTCGTTATACTTAATTGGACGTGATTACGCGAAAATGATCCAGTCCACAAAAATAAACTGATACATATATTGAATTTTAAGTTTAGAAGTGATTTTCTCATCATCCTAGCTTTTACAATCAATGCTAAGTATGGCAAATTGTGGCATATTATATACATTATTCGTAATAATAATATAATTAGTCGTCGCTTAGTATTTTTTGAAATATGTATTAATTCATAAAACAGTAATGATCTATGACGAAATAAATCATTACAAAACATTTGTATTTGAAATTCAGCTCCTAAATTTGATACAAATACCTGTTATCATGAAGTAAAAATAAATTAATTACGAAATTATAATGACAATAACTCCGCCTGCATAATATCAGATTTTCCGAAAGGAAAGATATTTTATCCCGCGGTAAAAATATCGTTACAACACACATTCCTTTTTACGCAATAAAAAAATTGGCCGATGTTTTTTCTTAGGCTCTAGAATATCTGCGTACCAAATATAATTTAATTCCATTTCTAATAAACCGTCGTCACAACGCGACACGTACTTAATATTAAATATAAACCAAATCCTTTCAAATACTATTGACTATTGAGGTTCATTATTCTATAATTTTCTCATAGGTAAATATTTAAAACTTACTTTAGAGTACAAAGGTATATATGGCATTTTCTAAACTGTCTTTAAGCAGTAATATAGCTTCCCATAACCGTTTCTAACAAATAAGTTGATATAAAGACTTGATCCTTAACTGGAAACTAATTTTTGTATGGATCAAACTTGTATATGATATTTAATATTAAAGAACTCACATAAAAAAATGTAAGATAATTCTTTAATCTTTTGTAAATTTGGTAATCAAATTGTAATAAAACGCACCACATATAAAACAAAATATATTTATCCGTATTAAAGAACATCTATCAAAGAGATCTTTTAAGATGCTTAAGAAAATAGATTATTTCAGTAAATTTTGTTTCCACGCATATTATGTTCTTCAAGACAGTTTCAGGCAGTATTTAAAGTGATTTATTATGTTATCTTATATCTCATAGGTAAATAAGTATATATTTAGCCAGATTACATAAATAATTTTTGGACATGTTGTGTGTTCCTTTTCGCATAACTATATCCAATTACCAGACAAAGCTAGAAGGAAGGTTATATTTTCCATAGTATGTATGTATAATTGTTTACGACGCTCTGTCGCCCGAATGGCTCTATCCGTTTTATCTTGAGAGGTGTGTATTTACAATGACATTGGTTAGGTCAGAATTAAAAAAAAAAAACAAAATGGCTTATCTTTGACGCCGAATTCATATGTTTGGCACGCTCTGTAGCCCGAACAGCTCCATCGATTTTATCTTGAGAGGTGTCGTTAGATTCGTATATACTGTGAGAGGGAAAGAGGGAAATTAAGTATCAGAATTAAAAAAAAAAACAAAATGGCGTATCTTTGGCGTAGAATTCATAGGTATGTTTGGCACGCTCTGCAACACGAACGGTTAGATGGATTTTAACTTGAGAGGTGTTCTTCGATTTGTATTAATTATTTTGAAATACACAACTCTTTAAAATTGCTCATTTGTAAGAAAATGTACTGAAGTATTATAAAATCTAAATCAAATACTCGTTGTAAATTGTAATCTTTATATATATAAATCTTCTGTACGTGTGTTAGTCATTGATCTCCTCCAAAACAGTTGGACCGATTTTTATGATTTTTTTTGTGTGTGTTCCAGGGGGTTTGAGTATGGTTTAGATTCACAATACGGTCATCTAGATATTGTTTGTTAGTTAAATTATTTATTTAAAAACATTTAAGACAACATGACATTTGAGACATTTGACAGGACAACGTCCGTCGGGTCAGCTAGTATACCTTTGTTTTTTTTTTTACCTATATAATATATAATTGTGTTTAAATAATAATATTTTGTATAATTTCCAAAGTACCTATATTATAACCAAAAATAGTTGTTATCAATAATTCGAGAATATTTTAAGTGTTTGTTTACATTTCCAGTATTTATTAAACTTAAGCAATTTATACCTATAGAAATTATGAAATATTATGAACATAATGATATAACTAGATGTAATAACAAAATATAATATGCACACAATCAAAGGCCAAAAGTCTGGTAGGTATATGAAACCTCGATAACTATATTCGCCTGCAACATTTACAGTAAGTAATCTCTGTGCGTTTCATATCTGCGAAAAATAATTGTGCGTTTGTTTAATCTTTACTGATATTTTAAATACGAAAGTGACTCTTGTCTGTAGCTTTTTTACGCTAAAACAACTGCACCAATTTAAAAGAAATTTGGTACACAGATAGTCCTTTGTTTCACTCGGAAGGGGCGGCTTAGAATCCTCAAGAGGGGCACGAAACGTGCCCAGGATATCCCCGCAACTAGGCTTACCAGGTGTCCGACTTTTGCTGGACATGTTTGGCTTTTTGCTGTCGCGTCCGGCCAAATATGTACGTGTTCGGCCTGTCCGGCTTTTTGTCAGAGTGGTGATCGTTCGACGATGGGCGGATGAGCGCCTGACGCTAGTGGACAAGTGCAAGCGGAGAGCAAACAGTCTTCCGGCAAAATCTCATCCTCACTTTTAACATCACGTATAAATACTTTTTTCAACAGCCCAGCTGTAAGTATATTATGTTTGGCAATAAAAAAAATACATGTCCGGTTTTTAGCGCAAATTTGTCCGGTTTTTAGTATAAGGCTTGCTTGATTCTTGAAAAAGTGTACATATGAAAATGGGTGAAACTAGACTTATTTTTATCGACAGAAAACATTACTGCAACCTAACAGTAAACTCATACATGCTCGACGATTGCGGGTACTTCTGACCTGGAGACCTATTTTTGAATTACGAATGCGACTTCGAAATCACCGATGTGACTAATAATCACCGATTTTCAATAATTCTTATTTTTGAATATCACTTATGTGACTACCAGTCACGGGTGTGATTTCATTACGAGTGCCCTCACCCACTCGTAATCAAATCATACTTGTGGAAATGTTATCTGTGTTTTGTTTGATTTTTCAGTCTATATATACAATATATTTATATGAATGTAGTACACATATTATATATATATATAATAACCATAATGGTTAAGCCGGCAATAACCGGCAGCGGCTACATTCTGCGTGGAACCGAACTCTTACATTTATGTGTGTACTTTATCTATGTTGGCAGCTCTGCGATCGACTTTCAAAAATTGGATGTTTAGGAATCCGTGACCTCAAAGTCACCGCTGACTATTTAGTCAGCGGTGATTTCGAAATCGCATTCGTAATTCAAAAATAGGTCTCCTGGCCTTTTTTGAGGACACTTTCGATTTGTTCGAAATATGTTCGCCTATATATGTAGGTCTTCCTCGTCCCGTATCTCCACTCACTCCAGCTTCATAAATCATTTCAATTTCAATCACATAATGTTATGAAAGTAGATGAAGTGAAAGAGATATGTAAAGACCGTAGCAAGTGGAAAGACGTAATCTCTGCCTACCCCCATGGGAAAAAGGCGTGAGTGTATGTATGTATGTATGTAGAAAACATATTAAAAATAAAAAATATTTTTTTTTTAGGAGTAATGAATTTAGAAGTGAAAACCTCTTTAGCGGCGCTGAGCACTTTTTGTATGGGTAAAAACTTCCAAACTCGCGTCAGGGTTACGTGATGCTGATCGAAAAAGCGTAAGATCGAGGGGAAGGTAGAGGAACTAGTATCTCCCACTCTTTCTGCCGCGCCTGAGTGTGCTGCTCCGTTTAGGCGGCACAGGGCGCTTGCGCGAATGTCTGTCATATTTGTGTACGATAGCGCAATAAATAAACATTGTATTCTACCTCATAAATGATAGTACTTTTGTACTTATAATTAAACACAACGTTAATATCGAAGTTTTTACTTCTGCTGGCACTCCCGGAGTGCTACCACTTACAGCAATTAACCGTAGCCCAAAGCAAGATCTGTAAAGCTTGTGTTGTGATCTAGGGTAACGGAAAACATACATATATTATAAATATATAAATATTTTTGATAGAAATTTATATATAAACAACCATGACTAAGGTACAAGTGCTCGCATTCATCATACAAACATTTGCCCCCGCCGGGCCATGAACCCGGGACCTGAGAGATGGCGACACCTTGAAAACGGTGTACTAACACTCGACTGCGGAGGTCGCCTATAACTAAACTATAAATAAATATCTGTCTATAAAGAACTATATTTATAGGCTTAGATTGAATAATAAAAAAAAAAATTAGAACCTTTATAATTACTTTTGTACGTCCATTGGTTCACAAGTCTACGGCAGGAGACTTTGTATGGGCAAAAACAATTACCCGAAATGAACAGACAGACAGACGACGCTCCAATTTTCTTTATATATATATAGATTTGTCCTTTAAGACTCTTGAGATAGGTACATATCCCCTTATCTGTCTCCCTTCGCAGAATACTCTATCGTATAATTAAGTATACCATGTTTTTGTTATACGGTCGTGACATAAGAATACATTTTGTTTGATCTCGTTATCGCCGCCACTGACCTGTTATCGTTAATACTACATGAATATGAACACTGTTTATAGTTAATAATGAGACGCCACAATTAACTTAGGGCTTTGTTTCGAACTTAGGCTAAGCGCGCACTACGATAATTATTCGTTGCGATTTTTAAACTGCGATATAAAAACGCAAACGACAATCATTCCTACGCGCATTACGATTTATTGTCGCGTGCGAAATACTGGATGCCAAAGACAGTGTGTGTGCATCGAAACATGATTTACAAAAGACAATGCGCGGAGCTCGGCACCGCTGCATAGGATACAAAATATAATTCGCACTAATAATACAATAGTGTATCAACTCAAAATCAATTTTCAGAATCAACAAAAAACTTATTACTCACTTCATGTAATAGTTGCAAATTGAATAACTGTCACATACGTTTTTTAATTTATCCTTATTCTGTTTTTGTACTAATCGAACGACGACGGTCTTGATCACGCGTGAGGAATCAAATTTTGCGTGTGTTTATAGAATTATGTCAAGTACGACGTTTTGAGTTGATACACTATTGTATTATTAGTGCGATATGTAAGATTTCGCATCCACAATTTTAAATTGCTAACGATTTATTTTCGCCGTGCGCGGATTTAAGTATATTTGCAGTATGTGTGTGCTGTGCAGTATAATTATACTGTTGTTCACAGACTAACGATATTTTTTCGCAACGATTTTTAATCGTAGTGCGCGTTTACCCTTAGAGTTTGTCAAAACCTTGTGTATGGATGTGATTGTGATGGATGTATGTTTGTTACTCCTTCACGTAAAAACTACTGAATGGATTTTAATGAAACTTTACAATAATATAGCTTATACATCACAATAACATATAGGCTGCAATTTATAAAGATATACGCCACGCTAATATAAACTAATCCCGCGCAAACAAAGTCGAATTTGTGTTTATAGTAGTACATATCAAATTTGTGTGTTCAATGTTCAGACACAATTCTAAAATTTAAATTTAAATATAGAATGTCTGTATAATCATTAATCAGAACCCGTATTTTTAAAATTCGAATATACGATATAACGTAGTCGCTTCGCCACACCTCTCGCCCTAACTTCACTGTGTTGTGTTTATGTAAGTTACAGCAAGACGTAGCGCTACCACAACAACAATATATCGAATTTATATATTCAGAGTACAAAGTAATTCTATAATTGAAATTCGAATATAGAATGCCTGTATAATCAAATGAGGTCTATTTTACCCAAACTGTTTGGCATAACAAAATTGTACCCCCCTACGGCTTGAATGGAATGGTTGGCGCACCCTCAGGAGAGGGCACGTCAGCGCTGCCCTCCGAAGAGGACATATGCGCGAAGGAAGGCTCGGTACGCCAAAGTGGGTCCGGCCTTGAAATGATGGGGCCTACTCGTACATGTGCAGCAAGCTGCGAAGTATGGACTAACTAAGGGATGGCGGCGCAGATGCCGCCTCTCGCAAGGCTTGAAGAGCCAGCGTCAATGAGTCGGGAGGGTCAGAAAGGACGTGTCTGGGTCGACGATATTCTGTGTTACGCGGATTGACTGGAGCAGCGAATGATAGCGACCGCTCCTTATGAGAGCGGCGCTGCCTTATGTCGTTGATCCAGTTTGGAAAAACGAATTATTTCGTATCAGACGAAGAGGGAAATATAAAATACTAGGTAGTGCCCGCGACTTCGTCTGGACAGATAGAAGACAGCGCTTCGGATCACGATCATGAATCAATATTTATATAAGTGTATTTGTATCATATTATATCAGAATATTTCTATCAGTGACTCTGAAACGATTTAATCGGTTCAGGACTGATACGAATCTTTGTCCGGATACAAATGAACCAATCTCAAAAAAGATACGTTTTTTCCATCATAAATGTCAAGTTAGTAGGAAAAATCTACTATTAGTGTAGAAGATGTGAAGAAGTATAGTTATAAATTGTAGCCTAACACATAGGCTCTGCATCGCCTCTCTCCTGAGGGGCGGTCGCCCTCACGATTTGCCTATATGGTTTTAGAACCTAGGCCAGGCTGAGTTTAGTCGGTAGGTCATGTGGCTGGTCCGGTCGCGTGGAGTCCGACATAACCTCCGTGACACTTGCCGTTGCGGGGGTATCCTGGGTACGTTTCGTGCTCCTTGTGAGGATTCTCAGCCTTCCTCTCTGTTGCAGCGAAGTAAATAGCCAAGGAAGAAGTGCAGGAAAACTCGTTCAATCCGTATAAATAATAATTATATTGCGGTAATCCTCTTTACACTTATCGTTGTTCTGTTAATATGTTGCTAAGCAACCCAAAAGCCCAATGCATAATACAAACGTCATAGAGGTTGTATTAACAATAGATAATGTAGAATACATTATTTTCCCCACAAAAATTAAATCTCCAATGGCAAGGGGCAAATGCCGCTAAATGATCGTCGAAGAATTCCTCTCGCAGTCTTGATATCGACGACTCTTGTGACACCGTCCTTGCCAGGACTGGTACCGACGATCTTTCCTAGTGTCCAATGGCATGGTGGTAGCCTTTCGTCCTTCACCAGCACCAGGGTTCCGGAAGTAAGGGCGGGGCCTTTAGAAAAAAAAAAACACAGGCTACAATTTATAACTATCATCATCACTTAGCCAATCATAGTCCACTGCTGGACATAGGCCTCTCCCAATTTGCGCCACAACACCCGGTCCTCCGCCTTCCGCATCCAGTCCCCTCCAGCGACCTTCTTCAGGTCGTCAGTCCACCTGGCGGGGGGGCGTCCTACCTTACGGTTGCCGAGTCGCGGTCTCCATTCAAGGACTCGTCTGCTCCATCGGCTATTATAACTATTACTATTACTAACTATAGGCAATTTATAACTATACTTCTATTTATTCCGATGTGTAAGCTATATTATTGAAAATTTCCATTAAAATCCATGCAGTATTTACGCGAAAGTAACAAACATCCAATAAACAAACAATACAAATTAGCGTTCATAATGTTAGTAGGGCTAGAAAGCAATGGCACCGAAAATTAGTCAAACGAAAATATTTCCACTAATCAATTAATGAGCGTGTAAACATTTATAATTAAGACAAATACACATACATTATAGTAATTGGAACTTATCTGTGTTATATAACGGGTGGGGGCATCCTGTAAATAATGTAATCGCCGCAGTTTCGTGCTGTCTGTCTGACAGTAGAGTGTTCGGCGGGCGTGGTGATGATAATGGACGCTCTGTGGCAGTCTGTCATCCTCCTGATCACTTTTTGGACGAGGTGAGCGATTCAAATTGTATTACAAACACTGGCTGGTTTGCGCGTGTGTTATTCTGATGTATGAACTATATTATTGTAATGTTTCATTAAAATCCACTAAGTAGTTTTTACGTAAATGAGTAACAAACATCCAGCCCTATAAACTGTCACAATAATAGGATTACTTTATTTTTCTAAAATAAAAGTAGCCTCAGTTACTCCTTATTACATCAAAATCGGTATTGTAAAGTTTCATTAAAATCCACTAAGTAGTTTTTACGTAAATGAGTAACAAACATCCAGCCCTATAAACTGTCACAATAATAGGATTACTTTATTTGTCTAAAATAAAAGTAGCTTAAGTTACTCCTTATTACATCAAAATCGGTATTTGTAAAGTTTCATTAAAATCCACTAAGTAGTTTTTACGTAAATGAGTAACAAACATCCAGCCCTATAAACTGTCACAATAATAGGATTACTTTATTTTTCTAAAATAAAAGTAGCTTAAGTTACTCCTTATTACATCAAAATCGGTATTTGTAAAGTTTCATTAAAATCCACTAAGTAGTTTTTACGTAAATGAGTAACAAACATCCAGCCCTATAAACTGTCACAATAATAGGATTACATTATTTTTCTAAAATAAAAGTAGCCTCAGTTACTCCTTATTACATGAAAATCGGTATTGTAAAGTTTCATTAAAATCCACTAAGTAGTTTTTACGTAAATGAGTAACAAACATCCAGCCCTATAAACTGTCACAATAATAGGATTACTTTATTTTTCTAAAATAAAAGTAGCCTAAGTTACTCGTTATTACATCAAAATCGGTATTGTAAAGTTGCATTAAAATCCACTAAGTAGTTTTTATGTAAATGAGCAACAAACATTCAGCCCTATAAACTGTCACAATAATACGATTACTTTATTTTTATAAAATAAAAGTAGCCTCAGTTACTCCTTATTACATCAAAATCGGTATTTGTAAAGTTTCATTAAAATCCACTAAGTAGTTTTTACGTAAATGAGTAACAAACATCCAGCCCTATAAACTGTCACAATAATAGGATTACTTTATTTTTCTAAAATAAAAGTAGCCTAAGTTACTCCTTATTACATCAAAATCGGTATTGCAAAGTTTCATTAAAATCCACTAAGTAGTTTTTACGTAAATGAGTAACAAACATCCAGCCCTATAAACTGTCACAATAATAGGATTACTTTATTTTTCTAAAATAAAAGTAGCCTAAGTTACTCCTTATTACATCAAAATCGGTATTGCAAAGTTTCATTAAAATCCACTAAGTAGTTTTTACGTAAATGAGTAACAAACATCCAGCCCTATAAACTGTCACAATAATAGGATTACTTTATTTTTCTAAAATAAAAGTAGCCTTATTACATCAAAATCGGTATTGCAAAGTTTCATTAAAATCCACTAAGTAGTTTTTACATAAATGAGTAACAAACATTCATCCATACGAACTTTCGCATTTTTTTATAGGCCAGTCATTAAAGCCTGAAACCCGAAAGAAATTAGTAACTCGCTAAAATTTTGAGGGGTCATTAAGGAAGGTGAAATACCTTACCCTGTGATTTTGCAGCGCTCTGGGGTGTACGGAAGGGGTTGAAAAGGGATGAAAAGTGATTTTTGTTAATAACATTGTCAAAAAAATTAGTAACACGCTGCAAACTTAGAATTAGGTTGTTCTCATTGTTTTGTAACGTGTATTAATTTTGCAGCGTTTTGCAATGTACGGAACATTTTTATACAAAGGACACCGACCGTGTTTTTAATTTGTGTGCGGCGCTTTGATATGCCGCCACAAGTTTTCTGAATAGCGTTGGCAACATTTTCTCTACATTGCAACTCTTAGCCGACTCTTTGACCATTGTTACTAACTGAAATAATTGTTTATATAGTACCTATTAAACAATGTTCCGTTTGTTACAAAACACTGTAAATTTGATAGTTACTATAAAATGCTGTACACGAGGTAGGTAATTACAAATTTACAGCGAGTTACTATTTTATTTACCCTTGTTATTAACAAATTTCATTGTTTTTTAATTATAAACAATGTTCCGTTAGTTGCAAAACGCTGCAAAATTAATACACGTTACAAAACAATGAGAACAACCTAATTCCAAATTTGCAGCGTGTTACTATTTTTTTTACCCTTGTTATTAACAAGTATTACTGTTTTTTAATAATAAACCATGTTCCGTTAGTTGCAAAACGCTGCAAAATTAATACACGTTACAAAACAATGAGAACAACCTAATTCCAAATTTGCAGCGTGTTACAATTTTTTTTACCCTTGTTATTAACAAATTTTACTGTTTTTTAATAATAAACAATGTTCCGTTAGTTGCAAAACGCTGCAAAATTAATACACGTTACAAAACAATGAGAACAACCTAATTCCAAATTTGCAGCGTGTTACTATTTTTTTTACCCTTGTTATTAACAAATATTACTGTTTTTTAATAATAAACAATGTTCCGTACATTGCAAAACGCTGCAAAATTAATACACGTTACAAAACAATGAGAACAACCTAATTCTAAGTTTGCAGCGTGTTACTAATTTTTTTGACAATGTTATTAACAAAAATCACTTTTCATCCCTTTTCAACCCTTTCCGTACATCCCAGAGCGCTGCAAAATCACACGGTAAGGTATTTCACCTTCCTTAATGACCCCTCAAAATTTTTGCGAGTTACTAATTTCTTTCGGGTTTCAGGCTTTAATGACTGGCCTATATTTAGTAGGATTGTATCGTTCCTCTACATCAGTGATTCCTAGTGTCTATATCCATCCCCAAAAAAAAACTGGGGGTCCATGAAATGAAAATGGGGGTCCATAATAATGGATCTCAACATACACTGATAGTTATCATTTACTTATATTAATTATACTATCTTCTAATATAAAGATATATGCATTATCTATAAAAGTACCTATGAAGTAAAAAAAATATTATATATGCTTATAAATTTTTGTATGTTGTAGGATGTAGGCATTCAATATCAGGTAAGTAGGGGGTCTACCCAAAACCGTGAAACATGGCAAAGGGTCATTGTTGATTCTCTCCATTACAGGAAGTAAAAACTGAATAACTTTTGCTTTTTGTACAATAAAAACTGGGTCCACACTAGTATTTTTATCCTATAGCGTGGATGCAGTCACAAACACAAAATTTCAATTACACATACATCCATTGAACCATGTGCGGCAATTGAACCCTACTTCACTCGCCCGCTGCCCTGTTGTCAACGTGTAGTTGACATAATCCTGAAAATCCCGATGATTTCAATATTTCTTCTTGACATTTTAAAAACATAACTAGAAACATTCTCGAAGAAGATTTATTTCACATCAATTTATTATTATTAAGAGACGCTGTCGCGTCGCTAATCACATGATACAGTTTTGTTTTTCACGGCTCTACATAGGATGGAGTAACATTGTCAAGTTGAGAAAATTCTAAAAGAGTAGGTCTTGCGTTACGTCATTGTTATGCAGTTAATATAAACTTAGAGAAATAAACTATGAAAAATCTATGTCAATTCCAGTGTCAGAAGCTACCCAGGAGTATACTCCAAATTATGTTTCCCCAAGGACTTCATGTTTGGCGTGGCCACAGCAGCGTACCAGATCGAAGGGGCTTGGAACGTTTCTGGTAAATCAATCAATTCTTTTCTTCTGTCGATTAAGAGATTCGGTAACCAAGTTTCAGTTGGATCTTTGTTCTCCATTATAAGAGTATCACTCTAAAAAAATTGGTGATAATGAACTAGTTCATCATCATCACAGCTCATATACTTCTCCACCTTTTAGTCAGCCACGCTGGCTCAGTGCGGATTATTTAACTTTCTTTTATACCGCGATGGTGGCAAACAGGCCTCCGTTGCCGTAGCCTATGGACACTTGCAACACCAAAGGTGTCACTCGAGCGTTGCCGACCCTTTAAAAAACCTATTTACTACCCTTTTGAAGAACCCCATACTGTAGCCCTCTGGGAAAACCTCGGCAGGGAGCTCATTCCACAAACGAAGTGTACGCGGGAGGAAATTCCTCTGGAACCGCATTGTACGGGACCATTCAGGCTCCAGTGTGTGGGCATGAACTCCCTGTCATATTGTCAACTGCATACTCATTTGAATTTCAGCGCAGATGTATGCAGGTCGTCTCACGATATGTTCCTTCACTGTAGAAGCGCCAGATAGAAGTTAACATAAGTTGAGTTTCTGTGTTCACTTTGCATAGACTTACCTATAGGTGGGAAGGTTACTGTTGCCAGAAGCTTCTCATTAAACATGATGTCCTCAGGTAAAGGTGAGGGTATGTGGGACCGCTACACGCACACCCATCCAGAGCGCGTCTTCGACCACAGCAACGGTGACATAGCTGATGATTCTTACCACCGCTACATGGATGATGTGCGGCTGCTAAAAGAACTTGGGGTGAAGTTCTACCGCTTCTCCATATCCTGGCCGCGCGTGCTGCCGACTGGGTTCGCTAAGTAAGTATGCATTCAAAATCAAAATCAAAATAATCTTTATTCAACATAGACCTTTACAGGCACTTATTGACGTCAACTTCTCGAGAAGAACAGGCAAGAAACTCTGAAGGTCTATTTTTTATCTCCTCTTTTCAATGTTAATAATTATAATAATAATATGATATAAAAATACAATATAGTATAAGATACAATCATACCTAATACGATTACAGTCGTATGTATGTTTACATACACATATAAAATAATACAATATTATAATGTTGTTACCAAACATGGCTCTATGAATAGTGTCCCTATTCCCAAATACTGTGATCATTTAGATAGTCACTTACTTTATAATAACCTTTACTCATGAGTGTCTTTATGATATGGATTTTAAATTTATATAAAGGCAAATCAATGACACTTTGCGGAAGTTTGTTAAACATAGATATACATTTCGAGAACGAACAGCTAGTTTTATGTAGTCTGAACATTGGAACGGCAAGTTTATTTTTGTTTCTAGTATTCACATTATGTAGCTCACTGTTTTTATTGAATTTATTATAGTTTCTATATACAAAAAATAAATTTTGATTGATTATCACGTGTAGAATTTTTCATGTATTTTCGTCTATTTTATTATTTCGTCTATTTTTTTTAGTTTTCTGATCATACAGATCACCTGGGAACAAATGCATAAAGATATATATCATGTAGAAAACCTCATTTGACCAAATTTCCATAGAAATAAGGTATCTGGTACAAAACGTTTGTAAGTGAACCACCTCATATACCGTGGTATTATGAGAACAAATTAAATCGACGAGAATTCGTTTTATGTATGAGAATTAGAGCTGGGCATATTCCATTAAATACATTTAAATTTTTGATGGGAAAAAGGAATAATCCGTTCTGTGACACTTGTACGAACGTCAAAGATTTTTTGGAGTTTACATAATAAAGTAATGAAAGACATTAGAAGTAGTAGGCAAGAACTGTCTTTTGCTTTTCGTTAAAAGTATTCTTTAAGTAAGTAAATCTCGTGACAAGCTTTTATATGTATAAGTTTATTTTGTTCTTTTTAGCGCATTTAATAAAAGATTGTAATTAAAAAAATAATTTAATTTTATATACATAACCTTATACGCTGTCATTTAAAAGAAAAAGAATGTTAACCGTTAGAGTGCTAAGCAACGATTTTGCGCTGCGCGATTTGTATCGAAAAGTGCGACGCACTTTTTTCTGTATAACCCAAAAAGATTTATCAAAATTGATAAATATTTGTCTAAATGAGAGTGTTTTTTATTTGACACCATAATTTTTTCCATTAGAGTAATAAAAATATGCATAGCATTTTCCAATAGATTTTTACAAAAATTGCTTAGCACTCAAACGGTTAAACTACATCTTTTTTGGAAATTGGGAGTATATGTATATATATTTGTTACACTTACACCAATTAGCCCAGCCCAAAGTAGGCTCTGTAAGGCTTGTGTTATGGGATTTAGGGTAACGGATAGACATACATATATTATACATATATAAATATGTTTTATAGAAATATATAATAACAACCATGGCTAAGGTACAAATGCAATGTACAAGGTACGAATATATATATACGGAAATAGAAAAAAAATACATTTCGAATTTCTCGGGAAGGCTTTTCCAATTTCCGAGTAAGTATGGGAGTCATTTTGTTTTAATATCTTAAGTTACTTTCAATTTTATCTTTGTTTAACAACAAGTGATTGTAAAGGTTAATCTTGAATAAACATTATTTTTGAGTTTGATTTTATGACATGATTAATAAATGATAATAATAAATAAATATTTCTTACAATTACACCAATTAGCCTAGTCCAAAGTAAACTGTGTAAGGCTTGTGTTAGGCATCTAGGGAGACATACATATATTAATACATATATACAGAGATGTGAATTATTTGAAATACATATATTTCAAATGCAAATACAAAATGCAAAATACCCATTTTTATTTTATATTTGAAATACTTTTTTCTAAATGTATTTTGTATTTTATTTGAAATACTCTATATAAAATTAGTATTTATAAAATACAAATAGTTTCGTTGCATTTTTAATTAATTTTTACAATTTTTCATTCTTAAATCCATGATTTCCTTATTTATGAACGCACTGATCGTGATCGTAGTGTTGTCATTATCATTTGTCAACTAGAACAATAATGCCAACATTTAGGCCCCATAGGCGGAACATAAAGATGAACTCTTTGAACAAATACTAGTTTTAAAATCAGTTCAATAAATAAAAGTGGTTATGTTTAACAATGTATTTTATTTTCAAAACCTATTTTAAAAATACGTATTTTGCATTTTGTATTTAAATACTTTTATTCAAAACTATTTTGTATTTCTATTTGAAATAGTGCTAGCAACTATGCATTTGCATTTTGTATTTAATACTTTACTAAACTATTTTTCACATCTCTGCATATATAAATATTAACAACCGAAGAAGCTTCAATGTTTTCCCATGATTGCAGTGAAATCAACCCCGATGGCGTGAAATACTACAAGAACCTGATCGACGAGCTGCACTACAACGGCATCGAGCCGCTGGTCACGATGTACCACTGGGACCTGCCGCAGCCGCTGCAGGACCTCGGCGGCTGGACCAACCCCATCATGGCCGACTACTTCCAAGAATACGCCAAGGTAACGAACAACCCACTTTACCCGACTTAGACTAACAGTGATATCGTAATGGATTGTAAACTCACGCACACTCACACATACGTACACACACATACATGTACAAACATTAATATGGCATCATACATTTATTTTGGTTTGTATATACATTTACAGTTTCAAAAATTTACACATACATACGCATACAAACACATACATACATATAAAAACATTAATATGGCATCATATACTTATTTTGGTTTGTATATACATTTACAGTTTTAAAAATTTACACAAACATACGCATACAAACACATACATACATATAAAAACATTAATATGGCATCATATATTTATTTTGATTTGTATATACTTTTATAGTTTAAAAAATTTACACATTCATGCGCATACAAACACACACATACATACGCATACAACCAGACATACATATACAAACATTAATATGGCACCATACATTTATTTTGGTTTGTATATACATTTACAGCTTAAAAAATTTACATATACATACGCATACAAATACATATACAAACATTAATATGGCATCATACATTTATTTTAGTTTGTATATACATTTACAGCTTAAAAAAATTACACATACATACGCATACAAACACATATACAAACATTAATATGGCATCATACATTTATTTTGGTTTGAATATACACTTAATAAGTTTGTATATATATACACACTTTATTGTACAACGAGTAAAACAATACATTATTTTTCTTACATCAGAGTTAATTGTAAACATACATGCATTATATGTGGCATATTACCTTTAGATTATTTCGGTTTGAATGTTACATATTTTGTATATAATGTAAAAGAAGTAAAACAAAATTATTTAAAAATAAACTATAGTTAAAAAATTGTATAAAATCATGCACGCATAAACATTATATATGGCATGTTACCTTTTGTTTATTTCGATTTGAATATTACATAAGTTTGTATATACACTTTATTGTACAATGAGTACAACATAACATTGTTTATTTCTAGATTAAAAAATTGTCTATGGTAACAACGGTGAAAATTCTCTATGACCTTATCCGGGTTTCAAACTACGAGTATCATCAAAATCAATTCAATATTTTATGAGCGTAATCAAACAAAAATCTTTCATCCCCTATTTTTACCATCATGTTGATTGTAACCTGTTTTATGTAGGTATGTGTATAATAAAATAATAAAAATGATGTATTGGCAGGTGTTATTAGATGCGTTCGGGTCTCGGGTTCGATTCTGGCTGACGTTTAACGAGCCGCTGACATTCTGTCATGACGGGTACGGCGGCGACGATGCGCCGGGGCACCGCGCCAGCGGCCTGGAGGACTACCTCTGCGGCCACACCGTGCTCAGGGCGCACGCCGCGGTCTACCGCATGTTCCAGCAGGACTACCAGCGCTGGCTGAACGGTAAGTCGTTGCATTGCAACATTCATCCATTCATTCATTAATTTCCACCGTTCCAACGTACAGGCTACAAAAAACTAATAGAGGTTCGTTTATGGGCAAATGTATAAATGTTTATAACAAGACTCCACATAGCTGAATTGCCTCTTCATAAGTTCAAGGTACACGTTAAAAAGACGCTAATGAGTAAGAGCTATTACAAAGTCAATGATTATTTAAATGATGCCAATGCTTGGTGTTGATTTGAAGACATTATATTCTGACTGAAAAAATTTGGACGATTCAAAATAGCTTTCTATAAAGTTAATTTCGATTTTAATTTCAGCCAGTCGACACCCACTGATTATATTTAAAAAAACAAAAAACAGAGGAACATTATTAACGTTTTTCGTTGCTTTTTATTGAAAAATTATTAAAATCGGCTCAGATTCAGAGGAATAAATAGTGGACTACGAAAAAGTTTGTTCTATCAGTAGATACTATCTCTTCGAGCCGCAGTTGTCTCTATCACACTTTAAGGGGGGAAGTTCTGTGTTCGGTGAGTAGTGTAATATATATATAAATATATATATACCCACATAAACTACTTTATGAAAGAAAGAGACACGTACTAATAGTAGTAGTAATAGTATTTAGTATGTATATTATTTATTAAGAACGATCCGCGACAGCGCCTCAAAAATATGTTGCTGTATCTACATAGTAACAAATAAATAAAAGTACTTTTATTATACATATATAAAAAAATGACACTTATCATCATTATCGCCCAGCGTAGGATATAGAGCACCCTCAAGGTTCTTCACTATGGTCGGTCCTGCACTAGTAGCGTTCAATGCTATCCTGTGACCTTCGCCGCATCGTCTACCCTTCTTGTGGGAGGTCTACCAACGCTGCGGTGCCTACTGCCACATAAGTACACTAATTCCTTGGGCTATATCGGGACCCTGATCCTTCTGCGTATTTCGTAACTTCTGATTAGATCGCGCAGGGAAACTCCGAACAAAGCCCTCTCTTTTGGGTGACTTTCAGTCTCCTTATAAGATCCATTGTGATTAGCGTTCACGGTCGCGTTCGTCGGTTGCATAAGTCAAAGACTTTAATCTTGAGGGCACTATCAAATTGTTCGAATTTGAACGCCTCAGTTTCGACAGTCAATAGACCAATGCTGTTATATACAAGCAAGAGGTAGGCAAAGAAGGTAGACAATTTATGGTGAACCACCCAGTTCCTCAATTATTGAGGAATCCAGCAGTTGCTGGCTTCCAGCTTTCGCTTTATCATACCATCGAGCATACAATCAGATATGCTGAAGATTAAGAAATAAAATGAAGCAGTCGTCCACTCACTCAGTATTTCCTTGGTCAGGTTTCATGGGCATCACCTTGGACCTGGCGTGGATTGAACCAGCGTCCCCTTCGCAGGAGGACGAGGAAGCTGCTGAGAGAACCAGGCAATTTTTCGTGCGTAACTAACACCGTTCTATGTTATGTATTTCCTAGTAAAAATAGGAGATAAAAATAAATCTTCTTCTCGAAAAAGCTCTCTTGATTTCCGAACAAGTGTTGTCAATTCTTTTTTTTTTGTTCTTATATATGTACCACTGTGACGGCCTATGTTGAATAAAGATTTTGATTTTGATGTTGGTACAAAGCAGAATCGATTAGTGGTTTCCGGAATTTCGAAATTCGAGAACCACTGCTGAGATACACTGACAGGTCTATACCAGACCTGCAATGCCTGCCTGTGCTAGAAGATCTGGTGCAGAAAGGAACCAGCAAGTCATCTTTTGTTTATATTTATCGATTGATAGCAGACGAGTAAAAGGCCCACCTGATAGTAAGTAACCATAGCTTCTGGACTCCTGGAATGTCAGAGACGCAGCTGAGTTGCTGTCTACCTGGAGAGAAACACTTTTAAGCCTCATTTGAAGTATCGTAGTGATCAGTAGAAGAATTAGGTAGAGTCATTTATGCATTTGCATCGAAATGTTTATATTAATGTGGACCTTCCCGGGATTTCTAATGGACAATCCCGTGTGGCCAACAATATTACAAATAAATTATAATAAAGACCTCAGAGATAGACAAATAAAACAAAGATAATTAACATACAAAGGAGATGTCCTCTTATTACAAGGAGGTTGGTTTTTTGTGATCAGCGTTAACTAACAAACACCAAACTACATTAAATTGAAAGCCGAAAAAATATGAAGCATGAAACAAATAAAAGAAATATTTTTACCACCCCAATTATTTTTAAATAAATAAAACATGTTTATAAGAAATATTTCATATGGCAACACCTTAATGATGTTTTTATTAATCTGTGACTATCGGTATCTTACTCTATGTCACAGATTAATATACTAATGCTGGTCTGATCATAATCATAAAATCAAAACTATGACATTGACAGCAGGTGTCTGACTTGTCAGTTGATTTTTTATTAATATTTTTTTCTGGCTCTAGATAACATACATTAAGTAACATAGCAGTCCCTATATTTTGTTAGTTAAAAACTTCTCAAATATAGAAATATTCGGTTCATTAAAGCAATTATGTATGTATTTAGATTTTTAAAAGGCTTGTTGATAATTTTTTTTTTAAGCAATGTGTAATTATTGCATTAAAGATATTTCATTTTTTATTATACTAGAATACGAATTATTAAAAATCGGGGGTCTTGAAAATAACATGACTTACGGCGATTACTTTCTTTTAGAGCCTTCTATCCAAATATATCAAATTTACCCGAGTTAGTTACTATAAACCAATATGGGACATCTCCTTTTATTAGTAATTTATAATATTCATTATTGGTAGTCTTTTTTTTATAGGATAGGGCAGCAAACGGATCACCTGATGGTAAGCGATAACCGCTGCCCATGGACACCCGCAACACCAGAGGAGGCACAGATGCGTTGCCGGCCTTTTGAATGGGAATAAGGGGGGAAGGGTGCGTTGGGCCTCCGGTACCCTCACTCACTCGGCGAAACACAGCGCAAGCGCTATTTTACGCCGGTTTTCTGTGAGGCCGTGATATCTCCGGTCGAGCCGGCCCAATTCGTGCTGAAGCAAATTCTCAAACGCATATTTCGCCTTTTTTTCAAATACGGAACTTAACGGAATGGACTGGATTTTGTATTTGTATACTCCGCATTTCCGCTATTGTATTCTTTTGTTCTCACGAGCTATGTTGTGTGAACTACAAAAGTGGCAACATGGCGCGTATTGGAATTTTGCAACTTCGGACATCCGATGTAAGTTTGGTAACGTCACGCGTGCAGTAGTTTAAATTTTGTAAAAGTAAATACCTTTTTATTAACAAAATCTCGGGATTTTTAAAATTAATCTCGAGATTTAAGGCATATCCATTTTATTCTTTCGCTGTATGAAGTCAGTGTAACTCAGTGTACATGAATAACTCTACCTAATTCCGACTTCTGGTGATCAGGAAACAGTGAAGCTGGAATAATAAAAATTGTATGATTTAACATTTCTAGTTCGGCTGGTTCGCGCACCCCATCTTCAGTACGCAGGGCGACTACCCCCCGATCATGCGCAAACGCATCGATGACATCTCCTCCCGTCAGAACTTCACCCGCTCCCGCCTCCCACACTTCACTCCGCAGGAAGTGACCGCTCTGAGGGGTTCCTTCGATTTCATGGGGTTGAACCATTACACTACATATTTGGCTACTACAAGGGAGGTTCCAGTGCGATTACCGCCGCTTTTTGATGACGATATGGGGGTCAAGCTATCTCAGAAGCCAGATTGGCCGAAATCTAAATCTAACTGGCTTAAGGTGAGTTTCTAGTTCCATATAATAAAATATTTTCAGGGTTTCAGATCTCAATAGAGAAACGGAATCCGTATATATTTGTAGAAGGTTAGGAAGAATATGGCGCTCTGTAGATACTTATTAAGTAGGTACTTTTCATCAATATTATTATCAATCATTTTAAATTTCTCAATATGCAGTGCCCTTGCAGGGTGTCATGTGCACAATCGTTATATTTACCCATCTTATGTAACCGTGACAAGCATGATTAATAAATATATAAACACTTTGTTGTCCGTCTGTCTGTCAAGATCCTTTTTCGGAAACATATGAAGGCTGAAGTTGAAATCTTCTAACTACCCTTACCTTTGAATCAAGCTAGTAATTTGGTACAATCCAAAGATTGCGTGAAGGTGGAATTAAAACCTATACGGTATTTGTTATAGACCATTTTTGATCCCAGAATAAACGAAATATACAAAGATAATAATAAACAGAATATTTTAAACATTTCTTTTAATAAAGAATTAAAATATTTGTAATTTGTTCCGTGATTTTACTACTTCGAGAATGAAACGCATCTGTAATATAACATTGCATGTCAAAATAGTAGGAATGACATTTGTACTTGACATATTTGAGTCGCGTTCTTGTGTGCATCAACAACTGTTACCGCTCACTGACTATTTTGGAATTTGGAGTTAGCCAGTGTTATCATGATAGTGATATCATCTTTTTTGACGCAAAAGGCCTTGTAGAAGTCACTACTGTCTTTTTTTATTATATGGCAATCTGCCTTCAGCAGAATTGCAGAAGTCAACTTACTCTTTATTGCGCTGAAAAGGTACAAAGGGTGAATTTAATGCAACAAGGCATTCTCCCTACCTATTAATCATCTAATAGACAAAGTTATCTGACTATCAATGTAATTACTATGTAATATTGGTCCGAAACGCGTATTTTATCAGTAATATTGAAATGTAAATATGCGTTTAAGTTAGGGCTTAAATAATAAAATAAACATTTTCAAAGTGCGTTTTAGAAAAATATATTAAGTTAAACTAGTTTTAAAAATATTTTATTATAGATTTTTTGATTCGTTAATTTGTTGAATAAGAACGATACCTATGTACGAAACGAAAAATTATCGATTACTTTTTAGTGTCCACCTCAATGTATTAAAGAATTCAGAACGGGTCAGCGTGGTTGACTAAGGTCTTTTTTTTTCGGGGGGAAATTTATGCACCATGACGCCGCACTGGCAAGGGCTCTCCGGTCTGACAGGACCAGCCTAACCATTCCACTAAAACCCTTCGGTGTTCTCTGAGCCCATATCGGGGCGTGTGGCGGGGTGCGCTTTCGCGATGCTACCGCCACACGCCCAGGGGCTAACTCGACCTAGTTGGTCGAGCCATCGCCAAGGGGGGGATTGTCCGAGAACACTAGGAAGAATGCCCCAGATGGTTGACTAATGGCCGTTTTCACCAACCTTGTCTTAGCTTAGGTGACTCCTAAGAGACATGCTGTCTCACTCTTTTCAGTTAATATAAAAAGTGACAGCATGTCTCTTAGGAGTCACCTAAGCTAAGACAAGGTTGGTGAAAACGGCCATAAGGCCTATGTAATCGTGTTAACATAGTTATGATGGTCTCGTGTCCTCGGTGGGGATGTATATGGACTGTGATGATAATGATTTTTTTTAAAGTCGGTTTTTTATTTTAAATTGTTGTTTTACATAATATTGTTTTTCTTTTTATATATAACTATAGTGTAAATATCGGAAATAAGAAAAGATTTACGCTTTTATGCGTAGGTAGTACCGTGGGGCTTCAGAAAAACCCTGAACTGGATCAAGGATCGTTACGGGAACCCACCAGTGCTGGTCACCGAGAACGGCATTTCTCTGGACCGCGGGCTCGACGACGCGCGCCGCGTCCACTACATTGACGGGTCAGTAGCTTGCACTCTTTACAATACTTAGGGATATACGATAATATAGATCAATGACCTCGCTTATTTGCTCAAGATTAAACGTTGACGTTATCTATAAACGTCAGCTTGTTTTAATATTTTGCAGTATATTCTTTATCACTTAAAAGAATAATTTAAATAATTGGAACGAAATATGAAAAATACAATTTTTTTAAAGTTTAATTTATTATAAATTTAAACGATACTATGTAAGTCATATGACCTATAGTGCAACATATAATGTTTATTTAACTCAAGGGCAGGAGTTTCTTAATATAGTCACTGACGTGTCAGTCAATAACGGTTCAGTCACTTCAAGCACTGATATGTCAGTCACTATAAATAACAGTCGCGACGGATCAGCTACTGTCACAGACTCAAGTACGTCCATCTTATTTGTTTCTGCCGCATTATAGCAGTATTTACATTGTGGTGTTCCGTTGTGAAGGGTAGTGGATAATCTGCCATAATTGATGTTTGTCAATTTAAAGCTAAAAAACACTATCACAGACGGATCCACCACTATCAATAACGGGTCAGCCACTGCCCATGACGCGTCAGCCACTACTAATAACGTGTAATACACTGTCATTGACGGGTCATTAACTGCCAATAAAAGCTGTCACTGATGGGTCAGCCTTTGGCACTAACGAGTAACCCATTTCACTGATGGATTAGTTGCTCTTGACAACGGTGTATTAATAGCACAATGCAATTTTGTGTCTTTTCTACATAATTTTGACATGTTGTGCCCTTCTCCATTCAAGCCGTAGGGTCCTTATGGCCAAGGCTTAGACTGAGCTTAGTTCACACCGCTCCGGTCGTGTGGAGTCCGACATAACCTCGGTTTCGTGCTCCTTGTGAGGATTCTCAGCCTCTCCCTCTTGAGGGAATAGTACATTATGATACTAGTGTGCAAAGTTGTTCATTGCATACGAGGCGGTATTGGTCGCGCTAGCCGTAAGGTGAGCGCGACAATTTCGCCGAGGATGCAATTAACAATGCTCACGAGTTTCATACGACGTTTTTCAACACAAGTTGAGGAAATTAGCTAATAAAATGCAAATTTTTATTTATTAAAACAATTAGTAAATGTACAATTTGCGAAGTGATACTATACAGATTTTGCGGGCATTTTTACAGTTTGAGATATAAATTTACATTCAACAAACTTGCATTGAGGTGCAATAGTAATCAAAGATTCACTATAATTTTATTTAAATACATTATATTATCATATGCTGTTTTTTTGAATTTATAAAATGTTGGCTGAATGATAATTTGACTCGTGCCTGTATGCCGATGCCGCCATTACGCTGAGCGGCGCGCGCATGCGCGATTGCGCGGTAAAAATGAAAGTTGCTTGTTGCCGTTCAAGAACATTATTGCGCTTTTATAACTTTTCTTCATTGATAAATACATATTAAACATTAGAATACATTTGTTCGAGAAAAAGAAAGTGCTACCAGACTAAATTAAGAATGCATTGTACGTATATAAAAACGTCTTGTAACAGGGAACAACCGAATTTTATCGGGTTAGCACACTAGTGCGTAATGAAATTGCGCACTAGTGTGCAATATCCTAGTTTTTGAGATTAAAAACACGCATGAAACAGCCCCGTTATGAGAACGTGTGTTGAAAAATTTTTATGTAAACTGATTTTAAAAAAATCCGCCATTAAAAGCTTGGTGTGTGTAGTTACCTGCGGGCGTTACATGCTGCACTGACGCTAGACGGGTGTCGCGTGTACGGGTACGCGTACTGGAGCCTCGTGGACAACTTCGAGTGGATGCGAGGCTATTCGTGAGTGTTACGTGGTCCACTGCACCATAGGTGGCGCCGCTGTCGCGTGTGCGGTCATAGTAAGGTATCAAGTTTCATTGCTAGGGCCAAGAACCCCAGAGATTGGAAGAGCGATTAATACAGTTGTGATTGTTCAATTCTATGATTTTGTTATTTTTTCCTTCATGGGTTTTGTAGTCCATGCTTTTGTTTGATTATCCTCGTTAACATTATTTCTAGTTTTTGTACAAATACCTAGTAAGCTACATACTATAGTCACACAGTACTTTACTTAAATAAATAAATTAAGACCTATAATTAGTGCTCGGAATAGCTAGTTTAATTTTATGTACTTGCGATTTTGTGACATCAATAGTATGGATATGCCTGGGAACTTACTGTTTTCAGAGATTGTAAAAATATTATATTGAACTTTCAAAATAGTATTTCATCTTTTAGCTTATTGTTGTAATAATTTGTAAATATAAAATTTTACAATAAAAGCGTGAAAAAACGAATAGCAAGTAAAAACAGAAAATTTTAGGTTTATCCATGTTTATGGCGGTCGAATCGCGTGAGCGCACCTCGCCATGTGCCCGCATGGGCCTTTTTTGTTTTTGTTATCGCTGAGGAAAATGCATTGAATTGCACACCCCGGGAAAAGCGCAGAATTATGTGGGGCTCTCCTCCCCAGAGGGGGGTTAAAAACCTCAGCGATGCCCCTCCACTGACGCCTGCCGCGAGCGCTGGATCGACGGCGCATCCGACATCGCCGCCAGACGCGCCGAGGACCCCGCATGGGCTTAGAGAACTCGGGGGGTTTTAATGGGTATGCCGGTCTTCTATGACCACACACGGTCGCGCTTGGCCAGCGCGGTGTCATGGTGTATAAGGTCGCATTTCTCCCTCAAAAAAAAAAAAGGTTTATCCATGTTACGCTTACATTGACTTTGGGGGCGTTCAAGTATTACGTAACGCAATTGGGGGGGGGGGGGGGGGTTTCTCGGTAAAATGTTACGATGCGTTATAGGGACAGGAGCGGGTCTTTCTTACAAGACCGTATGTAACATTGTTTCTTTTTTATAACAAATTGGCAATCCTTTTCGTTCACGTTTTACGGGGAATCCCTCGATTGTATTAGTCTGGTCGTCATTTTTAATTTTTTCACGCAAGTTGTTTAACGTTACTTAAATACTTGAACGCTCCCTTTCTGCAAGTACATAAAATTAAACTACCTATTCCAAGCACTACCTATACTATATTATATTTATATTTTTTGGTAAAATTGAATTACTGACATTCAGCTGTCGGAGAAGAGAAAAGATTAAGGCGCCAATAGAAAATCAGCGTCAGGACTAATAAACCTGACAAATATGCTGGATTGGCTACCTGTTTTGGCACAGCAGCCGTGAGACAATTCCGCTGGCAAATTTGTAATATTTCTTTTTATTATGTTGTGTCAGAATAAACGTATTTTCTTTCTTTCTTTCTTATACCTATACTATAACAGTACCTATACTATAATAGTAGCAAAATGAGGGTGACAGCTGTCAAAACACATTTAATATTATGTGTTTCAGCGAGCGTTTTGGGCTGTATGAGGTGGACTTTTCATCGAAGTCGCGCACGCGCACGCCGCGGCGCTCCGCGGCCTACTTCGCGCAGCTGGCGCGCTCGCGCTGCCTGCCGCCGCCCGCTCTAGCCAACTTCACTCGGCTGCATAAGAGTAGACTTCCCGCCAAATTTGCATTTTAGTCAAGTCACTCTAGTACAGCACAAATATGAAGATAGGCACAGTTCTTCCATGATTCACTTCACTCGGCTGCAAAGGAATCGAGTTCCCGCGAAATTAGCATTTTAGTCAAGTCACTTTAGAACAACACAAATATGAAGATAGCCACAGTTCTTCCATGATTCACTTCACTGGGCTGCAAAGGAATCGAGTTCCCGCCAAATTTGCATTTTAGTCAAGTCACTCTAGAACAGCACAAATATGAAGATAGGCACAGTTCTTCCATGATTCACTTCACTCGGCTGCAAAGGAATCGAGTTCCCGCCAAATTTGCATTTTAGTCAAGTCACTTTAGAACATCACAAATATGAAGCTGTGCCTATACAGCTCTTCAATGACTCCTTTTTGTTATGATTGATAGATGGGACCAATATTCGTATTATTTATATAACATTAAACAGAGTATGGAGATTTTTTGAGTGGTTTGATAAATTGTTTTTATTGCTGCTTAAAAAATGTGTAACATCGATCGATCGAATTTTTCGCATCTGAGTTTATTTTTGTATATTTTTACAAACAATATTACTTAAATATTTTGTTGTTTCATTACTTCACCCTAATGCTTATCTATATATATAAAAGAAAGTCGTGTTAGTTACACCACTTATAACTCAAGAACGACAGAACAGATTTGGCTGAAAATTGGTAGGGAGGTAGCTTAGAGCCAGGAGACGGACATAGGATACTTTTTATCCCGTTCGACAGCGTTCCTGTGTGACTTGACATGAAACGTCAGTCACTTAAAACGTGGTATAACAAAAAAGAATCAGACTTGGACTAACAAAACGCAAATGACAGCTATGTAATTGACGTAAAATGACAGCTATGTAATGACGTATGGATGACAATTTGATATTTGTAAGAAATCAATATTAAAACTATTCATTTCTAAATGTACTCAAGCAAAAATTTGAATTTTGTATAAATGAAACCAATGGTAGCTGAGTGTGGAGCAGCGATTACACAGTTTGGGCAACGCATAGATTTGAAAACAGTCCCACGAAATGTTATAAATTTTTACAGACTTAATAAATCCATTGTCAAAAATACTCTCATAAAAAAAGGTTAATATGCTGATATGGATTACTTAAATGATAACGATGCTTTGGTTTAATTTTAATCACTTAAACGTTGCCATATATTGCTCATAACTCAACAACGCCTGGACCAATTTGGCCAATTCTTTTTTGTTAATGTTCGTTGAAGTTCAAGGAGGGTTTTTACAATGAGGAAAATTCGAATAATTATCGGAAATATACCCTAAAAACAGCCCTTTTATTTTCCCATGCAAACGTTTTCTAACTAAAACGTACAGTCGAATTGAGCTTTATTGTTATTGTATAAAGTTCATATTGCAAGCACTCACTGTTGTCTAAGCAATGAAGGTGTGTTCCTGACATCAAAGAGTCAATTTGGGCTTTATTAACGCTACATATAGTTGAAATTCAATCACATCTATCAAAACAGTGTGCGTGCGTGCGTTGGAGCACAGAATACATCGTTGGAGGATTTAATGTCACGTTCTAAAATGGAATAGCCACAAAATGTAATAGGTCATTTAGACTTTTTTTGCGATTTGTTTAGCTATGCGACATTATCTATAAAATAATTAGGAACAAAAAACTGCCACTTTACAAATCTTTTTGACAGGACGAAGTCTGTCGGGTCCGCTAGTTTTGTAATAAACGTACCAACTTGCCGGATTTATCTCACGTATTTTTTTGTGTTACAACATAATTAGTTGATCTGGCGTTTTAACGCTTTTCAGCATTCGTGTTCAGGAGATATCTGAAACGTTAGAGTTAAAGATGTTTTTTTTATTTTATTAATTACCGCCAGTTATACATTTTATCTTACTATGGGTCGTCTTGAGGGATTCGCATCAACAACGCCGCAAACACTTCGCTATATCTTCTAAAGTAATTATTGCAAGTACACTGTTACTTGAATCAAGATCACCGACACAGTCCGAAGAATTGCTCTACTTAAGTAACAGTGGGCAGGGCATTGCCGCAGGACTGATAGCCGCATCGTAGCGTTGGTGCTTCCCACTAGATGGGCAGACGTTTGGACCGCAGGAAGGCGCTAGCAAAGGACCGACCAGTATAGAGATGCTTGGGGAGGTCTGTGTCCAGCAGTGGGCGTCTCTTGGTTGAAATGTTGGTAATGCTGGCAACGTACGCAATTTTTATTTGAAGTTGCAGCTATGCTGCAAATGCCACATATACTGGCAACTGTTACAGATCACGTAAAAAATTCTAATTGTATATGTTTAGAAGTAAGTTTGTTCATAAGTATTTAATTATTTTTAAAACAGTTTTACAATATATATCGTTTTTAATTTCCTGCTAAGAAATCCTCGGGTGGTAGCAGAATACCAGTGCTTTGCTCACATCCTGATGTGAGTAAATTTCAGTCACTGAGCTACCCTTTTGGACTTCTGCAGCGCACACAATTTAGTTTGTTTTGTGTAATTGTTAACTTTGTATTATTTTAGGTCATTTGTATTTGTGTGTGATGAAGTCAAGTGTAAATAAAGTTCTATCTATCTATCTATCATATATTTATTATTTTTCTTCTTAGCAGCAATGCCTAGTGCATTTGATAGAGTGATCTAATCAAGAATTTAATAATATTAAAATATATAATGTAGCCGCTAAAATAAGAGTTAAATCCAATCAAAATTAAATATGATTTAAATATGATGTTATAGAAAGCACTTTTGAATTTTCTTTTCCTACCATCCATTCAAGATGTATTTTTTAGCTGATAAGATAAATGGGCGCAAAAAACTTATTAGCTTTATCAAAAGTGATAACGACATTTACAATAAATCATGTCGTTGCCATACAACGTACATATGTGTTTACAGTTTATACGGGAAAACAAATATTTACACTTTAGAATGTAATGTGTCAAATCAACACCAAGCATTGGCACCATTTAAATAATCATTGACTTTGTAATAGCCGTTACTCATTAGCGTCTTTATAACATGTACCTTGAGCTTGTGAAAAGGCAATTCGGCTACACTATGTGGAATCTTGTTATAAATTTGTTATAAATTTGCCCAGAAACGAACCTCTAGTTTTTTTGTAGCCTGTACGTTGAAAACCATAGACAATTCGTCGGCATTCTCATTGGGATCGAGTAAAGAGGATTGAAATAAAACATCACAACTCAATTCTCATAATATATTTCAAAATCAAAATACATTCATGCGCTCCTCACTTACACTCTTTGGAAGACTAATAAATTACGGACACTTTGATGCCAACAAGAGCGTAGCGACGCCAGAATAACAAACTCGCGCTCACTTCACATACAAACTAAATTATGGAATAAATTCGTCTAGAACACCTCGAAGTGTTATGATTGAGAGCTTCGTACGATTAGCTATAGGGAAATAAACACAAATGCGTATTTATTATGGCATCCTTATCGGTTTACGCGTGAACGAAAAGGATAGCCTATTCACTTTACATTGAGTTCTTTAGTGAATTAATTTAGAAACCATAGACAAAAGGAACGTCAATATACAATATTTTAGGTAACTTTTTGATATATGCACATGACATATCAAAGTCTATAATCTATGGTAATTCTTGAATACAGTGTAATAAAATCGCTTATCTATAGACAACACTTTGATACATTTACAAATTCTACGTTCCATTGTATATTAACAATGCAATTATATTGAAGAGATATAATTAGTTTACAAATAGAATAAATCAGGGAGATTATTAACACGTGAAAGAAACAATGATATGTATTTCTCGTCTTTGTAATTATTTTTTTGTACGTTGCAACAAATTAAATATACAATTGTTTGAGTAATAAATTTATAAAAATTTCCTAAATCAGTTGAAAACACTACTCGATGAAAATTTTCATATAAATTTCTCTCAAAGCTATATCTAAATAGTTGATTAATTGAGCTATTAAAAGCCTCTTTCATTTCTGAAACATAATCGAGGCTCACGTAACCTACAAACGCTTAATACGCGAAAAATATTAATTAATACAATTTTGAACTTAAAAATAATATCATTACTTTGACAATAGACATGTCTTTTTTTTGTGGCACCAGTACATTTGTATAACATGTAAATACATATAAAATGTACGCACCTTTTCAAATTCACTCATAGTAACTTATCTCTACAGAGTATATGTTTAGTCTGTGTACTCAGTGTTGCCATTATCGGAATATAGAATTACAACACCCGTAAAATAGCAACATTTACGAAGTTTAAATTAACTATTGAAAAACTTTTTCAATTGAACTTACAACTGATTTTTTTTAAATGTTTTAATTAAGTATTAAAATTGGCACGAAATGCAACACAATGGCAACACTGTTAGCAATAAAAATAAATAAATAGTACTATTAAAATATCTGAGTTTCCGTGGCACCTACGCGCGTGAATTTTAAGGCATTTAATGATTAGGCGAAATTTTTAGGCATACCATAAAATGCTACTTTCGCCTTTGAGTAAGAAATTGATTTTATAAAGTTTAAATGTTTATGGCCATTCTTCGCAAACAAGATACTTTGTTATGGTTCTGTATATTTGTATTTATTTCTTAATTACACTTGTCAGTGTTTATCCAACACAAGTCTTCATGCATTTTTATAGTAAGTCACCTTTTGTTAAGTGCGATGACAGATGTTGTATGAACTAGATTCCTTTGCTTTGTTTGTTTAATAATAATTACGAGTTGCAAATTCAATCGTATGCTTTGCTTTGTGAAAATATTGGTAACTATTGTAGAACACGTTGCAACAACTTGCGTTTGCTTTTTTAACATTGTAAAATCTAAATCACGGACAGATATGTTGATAACAGTTATAAGAGTTTAGCAACTCGCGTTAGTTGTTGGCTATTTGCGTCAACTTTTTAAACAACTTGATTGATGGACAGATATTAATAAATTCATATCAAAGTTCGGATCAATTTGCATTCTAAAAGGGTTCTTTACATGTTCGGATGTACAAGTAAAGTTTTCACAATCTAAGAAGCTCGTTCGCCATTTTGACACTAAATTGCTCGTAAGCGAACCTATGAATGAAGATTTTAAAAAAGTTATGACAGATGTCACCTCCATAGATTACCTGTCATAATTGTAGTTCTGACAGATTAATTATAGCGATGACAGCTGTCAAAATGTTATTCTTCGATCGTGACGACTTTAATGTTAATTAAACAATGCTGCCAACATTTTGCGTTATTTCTTTTTCTCTCGTTATAATTGTTTGTTAAAATTGACAAAATACGTTTCTAACCATCGTCATTTAACCAAATAGCGTTGCTAATATTGTTTGCGTTATTATCACTGACAAAACATGTCGCAGCTACTATGAATTTAATAACCTGTGGTAATTGGTTTGTTTTTTTTTTAATTAGGAATGCAAAGTTGCGCTGCCAAACATCTATTGGCTGACAATGTACATTGTTAAAATTGCCGGGTATTAAAGACAACTTACACTGCTAAATGTGGTTAGGACTGCGGCATCTTGCACTGGCTACAAGCCTCCATGCCGTCGCTGAATTCTTCGATCTGCAGCGTCATCTCGAAGAAGTTGTATTTGTCGTGGACCAGTCTGGTCGCTTGTTCTAGAACCTTCTGAGGACTCACTCCGGTACCTGGGGGCGAGAATAGAATTAACTTTAATTTAGATAGTTACAAGTGAAGCTAATATAAAAGCTTGTAAAAAGCAACCCTCACGTCCCGTCAACGCCGCCAACTGCGAGCCTATCCCAAGGCAACACTAGTGACTACCGGCAGAGGATACGTAGACCGCGACATGTCCTTAGCGACCCCCCTAACCAACTCACGCAGGAACTTCTAGACCTGCAAGCGGCGGCGTCTGAGCCGTCGCTCCCCCTTGTCAACCCCTAATCGGCAGCCTTCCGCTTAGCCACGCGTAGGTTCTCGTCAATACAGGCCGGTCCCACTTTGGAGATTCGTGCCTTCTTCTAGCGCTTATGCCCTTATGCCCTCACCATGGGGCAGCGCTGATTGTGTCTCTCCTGAGGTGCGGCTCCCTCGTCAATAAAGCCAGTAGGGTCAATAGGACCAAAGGCTAGGCTGAGTTCCCCAGTCTCCTCTCCTGAGAAAAAAAAAGCAACCCTCACGTATAGCCAGGTGCGCGGCCAGGGCCGTCTTGTCCAGGGACAGCGCCCACATGCGCAGGTTGTGCAGCGCCAGGAACGTGTTGGCCACGTGCTGGAATAACAAAGCAACCCTCACGTATAGCCAGGTGCGCGGCCAGGGCCGTCTTGTCCAGGGACAGCGCCCACATGCGCAGGTTGTGCAGCGCCAGGAACGTGTTGGCCACGTGCTGGAATAACAAAGCAACCCTCACGTATAGCCAGGTGCGCGGCCAGGGCCGTCTTGTCCAGGGACAGCGCCCACATGCGCAGGTTGTGCAGCGCCAGGAACGTGTTGGCCACGTGCTGGAATAACAAAGCAACCCTCACGTATAGCCAGGTGCGCGGCCAGGGCCGTCTTGTCCAGGGACAGCGCCCACATGCGCAGGTTGTGCAGCGCCAGGAACGTGTTGGCCACGTGCTGGAATAACAAAGCAACCCTCACGTATAGCCAGGTGCGCGGCCAGGGCCGTCTTGTCCAGGGACAGCGCCCACATGCGCAGGTTGTGCACGCGCACCACGCCGGGCAGCGACAGGAACGTGTTGGCCACATCCTGGAATCAAAAACAACAACAACTTAATATTGTTTCGAACCCCCGCAAATTGTCCCGCAAACAATTGCGGCAAGTCTGCATTTAATCTATGAAAATTCTTCTTCTTCTTTGGTTTGTGCATTCAACCAATGACACGTGGGAGTGATTTTTGACGTAAATACGTCTTTAAAATTGCTTCCATAGGGACGCAAATCAAAAAATCGAATGATAACAAAATCGGGGGATACAGTTTAGTGTTGTAGCTATACTCCGTTTGTTTAGGTAATTAACTAAAGGTAAACAATAAAAATGACGGCGTTCAGGGATTTTCAACCTTTTATTACAATGTTTATTTGTATATTGAGGTGTATAAAAACTACATTGCTTGTACGACTAGTACCCGGCTTGGAATCACCCATTATAACAATTAAAATATTACAACAACAAAATACAAACAATAACAAAATAAGAAAACAGTAAAGAAACTAAAAAATGCGACGAAAGTAAAGCGTTAAGCGAACCGTGAAATGACAAAGACACGAAACGAATGGCGTCTGGTAACCCGGATAATTGAAATTACAGTTAAACGTGTTGCCGCTCTATCGTGCAGGTTTACTTTTTAATTTAGTAGGGTTATTTTAACTATGAATTTACAAGAAATGTTTTGAACACCAGTCTTTTTAGGTTCTTTACAGTAGTCACACCTTGCAATACTTGTGTGAAACTATTATAATCTAAGTTATTTATTATTTTTAAACTAAATAAATAAAATTAATGTTTAAAATTAAAAGAGGTAGTTATATATAGAAAGATATAATAGTAATTATTATGTTTAAATGAACCAATAATTTGTTTTGGTTACATTTTATCTCGGAATAAAAAGTAGACCTATAAAAGAAACCTTTTTATGATTTGTTTACATTTAGTTAATTACCTAAACAAACGGAGTATACATATCTATCATCCCCATCCAAATTCCAATTACACCACTGGATAGCTAAAGGATCAAGGAATTTATTACGCCCAGTAAAGACTGTAACACATCGCGCGCGGTGGAGGGGGAGCCCCGCCAATTTGAAGGCCATTTTGCTGCGTACTGTTACCCGTTACGAGACGTATTCACGTATAACAAACGGCCGTGTCCATAACACAGCCACACCCCCTTTTTTCATAGGGTATTGTATACGATAACTTAGGTAGGTTTAGTAGGAACAGGAAAAATTTGGGAAACGAGGATAAGGAAATACGACAGAGGAATGATTAAAAATTTAATAGAGGTGATCAGTAAAGTTTGCAAGATAGATTTATAAAACAGTTAAAGCATAGTATTTATATATATACTAAAGGATTAGGATATAGTATTATTATTACCTATAATTTTATATCATTTAGTAGGATAAATTAAGCAATACATTTATATACATAAAGTTTTTTAAAATGCAATAGAGAAGCTATATTAATCGGGAAAGGAATTTGTAATAACGAAAGGTCGTTCATAAAAGCATCCCTTTGGTAATCTATGAAAATTGACTGATTAATATATTAAGTGTGCGGTTCAAAATTTGCTATAAAATAAACGGACAAAATCTATTTCAATCTTCCGATACACACACACACACACACACACACACACACACACACACACATCTATAACACAAAATTGACTGAATAATATATTAAGTGCGCGGTCCAAATTTCGCTATCAAATATATAGATAAAAATCCGTACAGACAGATAACAGGCAGGAAACAAATCAAATAAATACATTGTTTAACAGATATCATTTGCAAAGTAAGAAATATAGTAAATTGAAATGTATATGTCACCGGAAAATACCGTAAGTTCATCAATCTACTAGAAAGTTTATAAACTTTTGTAGGATTCTAAACGAGAGATAAATTGTAATATTTTATGTCCACATTCTCGTCAATTGATAAATTAACTAAATTCACTCGTAAAATAATAAGTAAGCAATAACCAAACGCGATCTGATTGGTTGACTGTCACGTGTCACTTTAAATAAAGCAAAGTAGTGTTCATTAGTGTGTTTTGTAAGATAATTCCTGTATTTTAGCTAGAAACTATTAAATAGCTTATTGAAACTGATACTAGCAATCTCAACTCACTACAAGCATTGCCACTATAAACATTGACCAATCAGAGAGCAGTGTGTTATTTTACGTATTTCAAAGATGCGTATATTTAAAAGAGTTTCTGTTATTGGTCGAACCATATAAAATCTTACGAATATCTGTTAGTTTATAAATGTACCGTGTGACGTCGGAAATTAATAAATTGTAGACGTAACATATTACAATTTATCTCCCGTTTAGAATTCTACGAAAGTTTATAAACCTCCTAGTAAATTTATAAATTTACGGATCTTGTTATGTTCCGGTGACATATACATAACAAAAGATACAGAATTATAATTAAGACAGTTTTGTTGTAGTATTCGATAAAATTGATTAATATATATATTAACTGTGCGGTCCAAGGTTCGCTATCAAATACAGACATAATAATCTTTATTCGATCCACAGTAAATAGGTAGTGCAGGTAGAGAGACAAACAAATAAATAAACTGTTAAAAAGGCGTAATTTGTTTGTTAATTCATCGTTAATATTCCCTCATAAGATACCGAGTACATCACTGATTTTTGGCTACAGCCCGAGAGAACTACGTCTGCGACACTCAGCTGGTTAAAATAGCCGTTCAATCAAACAGCTAGCCGTTTGAATAACGCTATTCAATCATACGTCTAGCTTATTAATTGAATATTTGAGTCGCTCAAAACGTTCAACACTACAGCTGATTCAAAAGCCGCCGTCTAATTTAATTAGTTCAGCGCTAGGTGCGTTTTGTTTTCAATATGGCGTCAACTAGCCGTGGTTTGTGATTGTTTCAAGATATTTTTCGGAAAGTAAGTAGTAAATATACGTCACACGTGTTATTAAAGACACAGAAATTATGAGGTCACTTACGAGTGATACGAGTGAATCAAAATTGAAACAAATATTCGAGGAGAAATTACGGGATTATGAAATGATTCTTGCTTCGTAAATTTTTGAGTTTGTAATTGTTTGCTTGGTGCAATAAACAATATTATGATTAATAATTTGTTTTTCATTTTTACTTAACTTTTTACTCAAACTTTTGGTCACCTCTTAAACTTAATTCAAAAATAACCTCCCTAGAAATTACAAAAAGTCTACCTATTCTCTCAAATTAAATACTAAACTAATGGTCACCTTAGTTAATTTGCCATTTAACCAGTTGGCTAAGCGTCGTCTAGCTGTAATGTTGAACGTTGCAATCAACAAGTCGGCTAAACGACGTATAGCTGTTTGATTGAACGGCTATTTTAACCAGTTGGCTGCGACATATATATGATAACTTAATAGTACATTATAATACAAGTGAGTAATATTGAAAATTACGTTCGAGGCTGACATTAATATTCAGCGGAGAATGTAATTTTTAACTGCTCACGAGTGTTATACGTTTTTCAACACCATTGCGAGCAATTAATACAAACTTCATAGGTCAATAAAAATTATTTTGAAAAACAATTTGTGAAAGTACAATTATAAAAATTATACGTTGGATTTCCACCTTCACCGCCAGTAATTTCTGAAATATTCGTTATTATTTCATTCGTACAATCAATTTCATCGCTTGATTACATTTTTGATATAAAAATCTTAACAAAAGAAACAATGTACTTGCAAAATAGTACTGAAAATTGAAAATGGCGCGTTTATTTTTTCGTTGACGACTTTGTGCGCACAGACTAAGGCACCGACGCTTATACAGCCAAAACAGCAAATTATATAATTTTTACAAAATAATATATTCTTTTAATATTTATGTGTGTGACTGTGATGTGACTTCTATTTAATAGTTTTGATTTTAAATAAGGTTTTTATAATTGTATTTTTTAAAACAGAGTGTTTCTAAACGCCAAACTTATTTAATTTACAAAAATGTTTCGGCATTTTGTATATAAATTCTCTTTGGTTCCTATTTTTTTTTTTCTTATAAATAAAAGCGTGACTTCTTTACAAAACTATAAACTTTTGATTGTCAAACTGTGCGGTAAGCGAATCTAAAATGGGTACTATAGTTACATACCAATTACGAGCAATGGTGTTGAAATATTACATTATGGTAAAGTGTGTAATGTTGGTGATTGCCGTTGAGGCGCATTGAGGCCCGACCTGTCAGGCGAGGGTCTTAAGGAGCCGAGGACGGCAATCATCAATACACACGTGTATCATACAACGTTTTTCAACACACTTCTGAATAAAATAATACTTAAATAAAAAATTCGGGTGGGGCTGTGCCGGGGCACACGGCCGTTGGTTTTAACGCGAAACGTCTACGTCAGGGAATCGCTTTTAAAGTAAAAGATTGAAATAAAAACAAGATTGACAGTGGTTTTAAGGAATTAATAAAAAAACTCAATGTCACAACAGCGAGCTGACTATATAAGTGAAATATTCACCACCACATTTTTTGTATCTAGGACTAATAGTTTTTTAATTGTTAAGGTACGATGATATAGACTTTTCGTTACGGTCCACTTTTTAAACCTGGTATGTTTCGTATGTTTCGGCGCGATTTTAAAGACGTTTCACGTCAAAAACCATTTTCTTCATAAATTGTATTTGCAGACATCTTAACATCTTAATTAATAACTAACTAATAACTTCAAAAGAGAAAACGAGACGAGTTGTGAAAAATGTTTCGTAATGGCGCGAAAAATTAATCAGTTTTCCTATGCGCGCGCATCGGCCATAGACTAAAAAAATGAGGTTTCTTTTCTTTTGGGCTTTTCACGGATAGCTTTTTAGCGCAAATGTAAGCGTAACTCAACCAATAATATTAAAAAAAAAACTATTACTACTCGTGAATAATAGTAATGAAAAAGTCACAGTTTGATTATAGGTGTCATTATGTGCCTAATTGCCATGGGATTAGAGCCACTTTATGAGGAAGTGTGTTGAAAAGCACTTTACGCTAATGCCAACTAAAAATGAAGACCTCCCGTGGTGGTTCCACCGGGAGCTGGTACCTGGAAGTCCACGCCCCGCGGGGAGCCCTCCATGAGCACCAGCAGCGTGTCCTTGATGATGTTGAACGTGGTGATCAGCACCAGCACCGAGAACAGGAACGTGCAGATCGGGTCCACCAAGTTCCACTCCGGCTGAAAAACGAAACACACGTTTTGTTTTCTTCTGTAAATAGGTACTGTTGTGTGTGTGTTTGTCACTTTGTCTGCGCAGGATTGGTGTTTCGAGTAGCTTATATAGCGTATATCTTTATAAATTGTAGCCTAGGGGCCGTCCATTAATCGTGATCTTTTTTCAGCATTTTTCAAGCCCCCCTCCCCCTTGGTGATACGTAGTGAGGTTTAAGACTTAACCCCCCCTCCCCTCCAACATCACGTATATTTTTAATACATCAGGTATATATACATATAAGGAATACAGGTAATTTTATTTCATTCTGAAATTAAGGACCATGATAAAAACTAGGCTGCAAATTCTTTTTGATTGCCATAAAAATAATAATAAACGAAGAGTGTAATCATACGAAAAACATGTATTACGAAAAGATAAATAGACGTGAAATCTTACTACACCCCCCTTTTTTTTTTTTTTGTTCCCCTGAGGAAAATGCATTAAATTGCATACCCCGGCTGTGGCGAGCCGGGGTTATGTGGGGCTCTCCTCCCCAGAAGGGGGAGGCCTACCCACTAAAAACCTCAGGGATGGCCTTCCTCAGGCATGTAGGGAGCCCCCGGGAACATCAAGCTACTTCCGGGAACCCCCAGCCTCCTCCGCTCCCCTGCTAGAGGGGAGCCTCCTCGGAGGAGGCTACTACCTACCCCGGTCTCCTCCACCGACGACGCCCCCCGGCCACGGAAACGGGCGTTGTTAACGCCTATGAACGCGCCGGGAGCCGCTCGAATGAAGAAGCGTGAATGCAGCGTTAACCCTACCTGCGAACGTGTCTATATAAACTCTTAAGATGGCGGATTTTTTCTCTTTGCCAACGGGTCACCAACTACAGCGCACGGAGGCGCGCCTCCGTCCCCCCCCCCCATACAAAGAAGATCGTTCGTATCATAAATTATTGTAAATTGCGAAGTAAAATCATCAACCGCAAGATTTTCTTTTCTTTTCAACCACATCTAGTAGAAGAATCCCCAACAAATTGGACCTTCAGCCGGATTACATCAAGACAAGAACAAAGAATATTCGGGAGAGGTTTTCTACACGTGGCGTTTACAAGAAAAGAAATGCATACATAACCATTTCGATCGAGTGGCCTACGTTACATACGCAAGAAGCTTAATCAAGGAATTTGACAAAGGAAGCGAATACGCAATTGCAGCCTGGACAACATTATCATCTGGGTATTTGTGAGTTCGTTCCATTATCCTTTCTCATTAATTCCTACCCATCCATTTATCCATACATCCATACATATCCACACACCAACCATCCATTTATCCATTCAAATTCATTATACATGAAGTGTTAATAGTTCTTTTTTTTTTTTCTTCTCGCATATTTCCGGCATTCGGCGGTGACGCCGTGTCATGCTCAGCGGCGCGGCGTAGTTGTGTTGCGCCGGCGTCCCCTGGTTCGGCCGCCGCCATCTTGTCGTGGCGCAGCGCCCGGCTACCTCGGCGGGTCACCGCGTGCTTCTTTCTTGCCTAGTTCTGCACGCAGCATCATTTAAAGAGACTGTATCACTTAATCATACTGCCTTAACTACATTATCAATTTAGTTTTCATTTTTTGAGTTTCTTTAATTTTTTATTAAATTAATATGGCCTCTAATTTAAAGGATCTTGTGAAAAAACGTGCCTCTTATAAAGCAAAATTAACATTGTTTGAAAAATATTTAAATTTAATCAGTACTTGTGAAAAGCCTAGCACAATTCAACTAAATGAATTAAGCATTAGACTCAGTAAAGTTGAAGAGTGGTATAATGAGTATGATGCCATACAGATGAATGTAGAATCTTTATTGGAAATTTCAGACGGCGACTGTGATTCAGAATACAACGAACGTGAAAGCTTCGAGTCTCAGTACTTCGCTGCAGTTGCCAGAGCCCGGGGCTTGGTCGCCGGATCGGCCTCTGCACTGCGCAGCAGCTCATCAGATACAGGTTCTGTTCTCGCACCAGGTGGGCCAAGCACAAACATAAAATTACCAACCATACACTTACCTACCTTTTCTGGGCGATATGAAAACTGGTTAGAATTTCATGATACATATCTTTCTCTTGTTCATTCGAATAGTAACATATCCAAAATTAGTAAATTTCATTACTTGCGAGCTTCATTGACAGGCAAGGCTGCGAACGTTATCACTTCTTTAGATTTTTCTGAACATAATTATGACACAGCTTGGTCATTATTATGTGAAAGATATCATAAAAAAACTGCTCATTAATAATCACATACAAGCATTATTCGATACAGAGCAAATTACAAAGGAATCATCCAGTGCTTTAAGAAATTTGACAGACATTATTAACAAATCTTAATGCACTGATTGCACTTGACATTAATACACATAATTGGGATATTCTAATAATTCACATGATGTCCAATAAACTAGACAGCATTACTAGTAGAAATTGGAAAGAATACATAACACACATAAAGATTTACCTACTTTACAAAACTTTCTTGAATTCATTAAAAACCGTGCTGAGTTATTAGAAACCCTCGATCACAATACACACACATTACATTCTAAGCGTAGGCACAGTGAGCCTTCACATATGAAGCCTCGTGCCTTCATTTCTGTAAACAAATCACATTCATGCCCCTTTTGTAAAGAAGCTCATCCTATTTACTTATGTAATAAATTTAAATCATTATCAGTTGCAGCAAAAATTAATAATGTTAAAAAACTTAAGCTTTGTTTTAATTGTTTGCGACAGGGGCACGATATCAAGTCGTGTCGTTTGGGACCTTGTAGAGTTTGTTCAAAACAACACAACACACTATTACACACAGATGACAGGCAGGACGTGCTCCCAGTTTCTTCTCAAAATTTGGCATCTCAAAATAAAGATATTTCATCAGTTGATCTGAACTCTCAGGATTCAAAGCCTCAAAATGACAATGTAGTTCTATCGTCCATTAACACCCAGGCAGTGTTGCTTTCAACTGCTGTTATCTATGTTTACGACAGTGTTGGAAACAAACACAGTGTCCGAGCTTTGCTTGATAATGGTAGCACTTCGAATTTTATAAGTGAAAAACTTTGTCGTAAGCTTAAAATTCCAATTCAAAATATATCCATTACAGTGGAAGGGTTAAGTCGTAAATCAATATGTTTAGATAAATGTTGTAACTTGACCATGTCGTCACGAACCGAGTCTTATGAGTCCGACATTAGTTGTTTCATAGTACCACAAATAACTCAACTGTTACCTACTACACGTTTCGATATCTCACACTTCAATATTTCAAAAACCATTCAGTTAGCTGATCCATTATTTTATGTTCCCGCTGAGATAGATCTTTTATTAAACGCAGATGTTTTTTGGAATATATTAGGTACACAATTTATTAAATTAGGTAAAGGTAAGCCCATTCTATCTGAAACCAAATTAGGTTGGTTAGTATCTGGTGCTATATTTTCGCAATACAAATGCAATTTAAATACAGTCCACTGCAATTTTGCAAATGATATTCATCTAGAGAAGCAGTTAGATAGGTTTTTTGAATTAGAAACAATTTCTTTGCCCCGCACATTTACCAAGGAAGAAAATGAATGTGAACAACATTTCATACAAACAACAACACGTCAAGCGATGGAAGTTTTGTTGTAAATATTCCTTTAAAACACTCTCCAGAAATATTAGGTGATTCTTATGATCAGGCTGCGAGTAGGTTTCAATCTTTAGAACGCAAATTTAAGCGAGATCCTAAATTCAAAGAAATGTATTCTGCCTTTATGCAGGAATATATTGATCTGGGGCATATGACTTTAAATAGTGAGACTTCAAACTCAGTAAAACATTCATATTTCTTGCCACACCACGGAATCATTAGAGATTCGAGTTTAACTACCAAGTTAAGAGTAGTTTTTGATGCCTCAGCCCCTACAACAACACAAATATCGTTCAACGATATTCAACGTGTAGGCCCAGTAGTACAGGATAGTTTACTAGACATTTTGATCAGGTTTCGACAACACAAGTTCATTGTCACCGCAGACTGTGAAAAAATGTATCGTTGTGTAAAGGTAGCGCCAGAACAAAGATGTTTGCAACAAGTTTTATGGCGTTTTGAACATACACAAAGGTTAGATTCTTACAAACTTAACACAGTAACATATGGAACTGCATCAGCTCCGTATCTCGCTACTCGTTGTCTTGTACAGTTAGGCAGGGAATGCACTAACAAGGTTGTAGGTGAAACAATAATTCATGATATGTACATTGATGACTATATCACAGGGTTAGATAAGGAAAACGATCTTTTACAGTTGTGTTTATGTGTCATAAATGAGCTGAAAAAGGGTCAATTTAATTTGAGAAAATGGCGATCTAACAGTGAATACATCCTAACAAATATACAACATGATGAAAATGATAGTGATATGCACAAATTAGTTCATGATAATAATGCTAAAATCTTAGGTTTGTGTTGGTCGTCCAAATCAGATACACTCCATTTTACCACCCTGAAGGATCTTCCTAGTGATAAGTTGTGTAAGAGAACTGTACTATCTGTAATAGGGCAGATTTTTGATCCACTAGGACTCGTAAATCCTTGTATTCTACCAGCTAAATTATTGCTGCAAGAACTATGGGCTACCAAAATAGCATGGGACGAACCTTTGCCCATTCAGTTTTTAGACAAATGGACACATTTTCTTACTTCTCTTGTACAGCTTAACACCATTAGCATACCAAGACATGCCTTATGTGACACACCAGTACGCATTGAAATTCACACATTTAGTGATGCTTCTCAACATGCTTACAGTGCATGTGTTTATTTACGCTGCATCAATGTAAATAAATAATAAATTATAAAAATTTAGTTTTAGCAAAGAGTAAAGTAGTCCCATTAAAGGGGATGACAATACCCAGATTGGAACTTTGTGGAGCTTTATTGGCCGTTCGTTTAGCTCAAACTGTAAAAAACGCATTACGAATGAAAATACACAGCTGGCGGTTTTGGTGCGACTCCACAGTAGTTTTAGGATGGATAAGAACTCCAAAATCAAACCTTAAATTGTTTGTTTGTAATAGAATTAACGAAATTACTGATATAACTAGTGCTCAAGATTGGAGTTATGTGCCAACACACACAAAAACCCAGCTGATATTGGGTCTCGAGGCAGTAATGCCACTCAATTACAGGGTTCGAATCTGTGGTGGAATGGTCCAGATTTTTTAACTCAACCTGAGACACAGTGGCCAATGCAACCTAATTATACAACTTTATTTGATTTACCTGAAACTAAAATCCAATGTACTCTTGTACATGATGAGTTAAATTTCATAAAAAAATTCAAATTATGGTAAATTACAGCGTGTGGTTGCATATTTATTACGTTTTAAACATAATTGTCTCTGTCCGAATAACAAATATAGTGGCTTTTTAAAGGTATCAGAATTAAATGCAGCTACTTTATTGTTATGTAAAATCATTCAACTTGATAAGTTTTCTAATGAATATTCCAACTTAAATAACAACATTAAAATGAAACTATCATCAATTTTAAATTTAAATCCATTTATTTCTCATGAAGAAATAATTAGAGTAGGCGGTAGATTGTCAAACTCTAATTATACATATTCCACAAAACATCCAATATTAATTCATGCTTCGCATCACATTTCACAATTGCTTTTTAGGCACTATCATAAGTTATTATTGCATGCTGGACCTCAACTCATGCTCGCAACAATCAGACATAAATTCTGGGTGATAGGTGGTCGTAACCTTGCCAGGAAAGTAACCCATGAATGTCATACATGCTGTAGATTTGCTGGAAAATCTATCCAACCGATAATGGCTGATTTACCTAAAGAAGAATACATAGTGATTTTCCATTTAGTCATACAGCGGTTGACTATGCGGGACCGATTCTAATCGCCAACAGAAGGGGTAGGGGATGTAAACTCATAAAGTCATATATTTGCATTTTTGTGTGCCTGGTTGTGAGAGCAGTGCATGTTGAACTGGTGACTGACCTGAGTACAGAAGCTTTCATGGCAGCTTTAAATCGTTTTGTTTCACGTAGAGGTCAGCCTGATGTTTTGTACTCTGATAATGGTACAAACTTTGTAGGAGCATTTAATGAACTGTCAAAATTTTTAAAATATAAAAATAATGAGATTAGTAGATGCGCTGCAGAACAGGCAATTCGTTTCAAATTTTCCCCTGCTTACAGCCCTCATTTTAACGGGTTAGCCGAAGGTGCTGTCAAGTCAGTTAAATTTAATTTAAAAAGAGTTCTTTCATTGGCTCATTTAACTTATGAAGAAATGAATACAGTTTTGATTCAAATAGAGGGTATCCTTAATAGTCGCCCTTTAACTCCATTATCCTCAGATCCTAATGACTTAATTCCGTTGACTCCCATGCATTTCCTTATTGGACGAACTATGACACTTTTACCTAGTAATGATACTCAGATTGATCTCCAAAAGGAAAATAGAATTTGCACATTGCCTCGATATCAGCGAGCTCGTGCTCTCGCTGCCCATTTTTGGAAGAGATATACAAATGAATTCCTTTCAGAATTGCAGAAACGAGCAAAATGGCTTCGCAGCAATGGTGAACTGCACAACGGAGACATGGTGGCTGTGAAGGATGATCGTCTCCCACCCAATCGATGGCTGCTTGGTCGCATTATCCAGCTGCATCCAAGCCCGGATGGCATATGCAGAGTTGCTGATGTGAAGACCACGTCAGGAATCCTGAGACGAGCCTACAATCGACTATGCCTGTTACCTGTATCTTTGGACCATGCTGTTCCAACACGGGGAGCCTGTTAACGCCTATGAACGCGCCGGGAGCCGCTCGAATGAAGAAGCGTGAATGCAGCGTTAACCCTACCTGCGAACGTGTCTATATAAACTCTTAAGATGGCGGATTTTTTCTCTTTGCCAACGGGTCACCAACTACAGCGCACGGAGGCGCGCCTCCGTCCCCCCCCCCATACAAAGAAGATCGTTCGTATCATAAATTATTGTAAATTGCGAAGTAAAATCATCAACCGCAAGATTTTCTTTTCTTTTCAACCACATCTAGTAGAAGAATCCCCAACAGGCGTGGTTCATCCCGGGTCGCCGTAGCAGTCGCGACTTACCCGCCGGCGACCCGCGGCGGCGCCGCAGCTGTGCTACCGAGCCCGGCGCCGCCTTCTTCGAGCGGGATCGGCCATCTCCCGACCCCCGCACTCCGCCAGCGTGTGCTGGGCCGAGTCGAGGTCGGATGCGCAGTGGTGGCAATGTGTCGATCCCTCCCGTCCTATTCGACACAGATACTCACCGAAGCAGCCGTGCCCGGTGGGTATCTGAGTCAATCGGTAGGTGACCTCCTCCTTCCCGTGGAGCCAAGCTTCGAGGTGCGGGAGTACGGCACCGACGGCCCGCTGGCGCGCGCAGATTCGTAGTTCGAGCTGCGCACGCCAGGCCGCCACAATCCGTCGGTGCCACTCCCGCTTCACTCGCAGGCACTTTGTGCGCGGGTTCCAGGCCGCTCCCCCCATCGCTCCCCCGGTCGACACGCCGCGACGCATACGTCGCCGCGTACATGTCGGCCAGGATGCCGAATGGGGGGGAGCGTCCCAGAACCGTCGCCGCCTCGTACGAGATTGTACAGTAGCCTCGTACGATTCGTATGGCCATTATCCGCTGCAGGCTCCGTAGCAGAGCTCTGCAGCGGGGGACCTCGCGCAGTGTTGCGACCACACGGAGCCCCATACATGGCCACGGATCGCACGACGCCCTCGTACAAGCGGCGAACTCCATCCCTCGGTCCCCCGAGATTGGGCAGCAGGCGATGCAATGCGCCCGCCACCTTTTTGGCTCGAGGGACCAACCGCACGAAATGCTCCTCGAAGCTCCTACTACACCCCCCTACCTCCTTGTGTTATTTTCGTGAATTTTATCAAACCCCTCCTCCCTCCCTTTCAAGCCTCACGTGATTAATGGACAACCCCCTATGGGGGTTCCCGGAAGTCGCTTCGCGTTCCCGGGGGCTCCCTACATGCCTGAGGAAGGCCATCCCCGAGGTTTTTAGTGGGTAGCCCTCCCCCTTCTGGAGAGGAGAGCCCCACATAACCGCCGGCTCGCCACAGCCGGGGTATGCAATTCAATGCATTTTCCTCGGGAGAAATCACGTATAAGCTATATCATTGAAATCCGTTCAGCAGTTTTTACCTGAAATGGTAACATATACTAGCGACCCGCCCCGGCTTCGCACGAATGTAATGAAAAAATGATTATGGTGGGTTATCCCTAAGACACAGAAATATACCATCGCGGACTTTTTTGTTGAACTTTTTAAGATGGACAATACTGTAGTACATTATTTTGGTCTGTCGTGTAGGGTTCGGCCAGCGATTTTGCAATATAAGCGCAAAAAAACGAGCGACATCACATTAGAAACCTCTAAATTTATCAATGTTTCTCTACTATATTATACATATAAAATATAATAATTTGCCGTATAAATTGTAACACATATGTACGTTGTATGGTAACGACACAATTTATTGTAAATGTTATTATTAATTTTGATAAAACTGATAAGTTTCTGGCACACATTCTTCTTATCAGATAAAAAATACCACTTGAATGGGTGGTAGAGGAAAAAAATTGGACGATTCAAAAGAGCTTTCTGTAAAGTCATATTCGAATAAAGTTAATTTTGATTGTGAGGGAGTATAAACGGGGAGTCCAGGGGTCCACGGGAGTCCTTATGGGGGTGAAAATTGGAAAAAGTGGGATTGGTTTCGACAAAGAAGAACTTATGTTGGCTAACTCTCCTATTGCGACTGTTACTTGCAAAATCTTGTATCACTCCATTTTCCTTACTAATATTATAAATCGGAAAGTGAGTTTGTTTGTTTGTTCCGCTTTCACGCCGTAACACTGAACCGATTGCTTTGAAATTTTGCAGACGTAAAGATAAAAAACCGTACTGAATAATAAGGTACTTTGATCCCGGAAAAATCGTCAGATACCGCGGGATGCGCAATAAAGGGTTCGCTCAAAAACTACTGCACAGATTTTCATGCGGTTTTCATCAACAGATAGAGCGATTCTTGAGCAAGGTTTTGCGGTATTTTTTATCTCGGAAAAACGGATAGTCCCACGGGAATCGCGATAAAATCGTCATAAACCGACTTCCGCGCATATGTAGCCGTGGGCAAAGACCCTTAACCCTCTATAAACCCAATCCCGAAATCCACGCGGCGAAGCCACGACAGAAAGCTAGTAATGCATATAAATTTGTCGCTCCTGTAATTTATATTTTAAAAATATTTTTTTTTCAATCCGCTATTCGCGTATAATCATATATCCGCATATAATCCGCGCTAATTTGTAATTATCACGAAACATCCAGGGTTCGCTGGAAGAAATCTCTGAAAGATACGTTCATTTTTCAACCAATTAACTTTTATCTGTATTTGTACCGAGTATTTTTTTTATTAAATAAAGAGTATATGTATTCAGTACAACGCGTCGATTCCATATTGTTGTTGATAAGAAACAAATTCTGTATATTAATGGCATACATACATATATAATATCATATTGACCGTTTAAATATGGACAAAGCTCTTTAAGAGCGACATTACAGTATTATACAGTAGTAAATTTGTATAATCGGATGTATTGTATGATCGGAAGTGTGTCACTGCACGTGTATCGTGAGCAGATATATATGATATGATACCTTGAAATATATGACGATGGCCGCGACCAGAACTCCGAAGCTTTGCAAGAAATCTCCCAACACGTGTATGAAAGCTGCTCGGACGTTGATGTTCTCCCCGTGGTGGGAGTGGTTTGATTCTGAACTTTCCAGGTCGGATTCCCCGCTCTCTTTCTGTGGAGTTAATGCATAGTGTTATATGTTGTAGTAGATTGTCTTTCGTTTTACTTCTGTGAAGTTAATGCAGTGTTATATGTTGTAACAGGTTAATTAAGTGTCTCGCTGTACTTCTGTGGAGTTAAAGCAAAGTGTTATATGTTGTAATAGATTAATCAAAAGTGTCTCGCTGTACTTCTGTGGAGTAAAAGCAAAGTGTTATATGTTGTAATAGATTAATTAAAAGTGTCCCGCTTTACTTCTGTGGAGTTAAAGCAAAGTGTTATATGTTGTAATAGATTAATTAAAAGTGTCCCGCTTTACTTCTGTGGAGTTAAAGCAAAGTGTTATATGTTGTAATAGATTAATTAAAAGTGTCCCGCTTTACTTCTGTGGAGTTAAAGCAAAGTGTTATATGTTGTAATAGATTAATTAAAAGTGTCCCGCTTTACTTCTGTGGAGTTAAAGCAAAGTGTTATATGTTGTAATAGATTAATTAAAAGTGTCCCGCTTTACTTCTGTGGAGTTAAAGCAAAGTGTTATATGTTGTAATAGATTAATTAAAAGTGTCCCGCTGTACTTCTGTGGAGTTAAAGCAAAGTGTTATATGTTGTAATAGATTAATCAAAAGTGTCTCGCTTTACTTCTGTGGAGTTAAAGCAAAGTGTTATATGTTGTAATAGATTAATCAAAAGTGTCTCGCTTTACTTCTGTGGAGTTAATGCAGTGTTATATGTTGTAACAGGTTAATTAAGTGTCTCGCTTTACTTCTATGGAGTTAATGCAGTGTTATATGTTGTAACAGGTTAATTAAAAGTGTCTCGCTGTACTTATGTGGAGTTAAAGCAAAGTGTTATTTGTTGTAATAAAAACACATTTGCAGCTTTCTTACACCATAAACAGCTAAGTGGTGAAATATGTTAATTTGAGAACGTGTAATATTTTATCGAGTGAGTGAGTATTATAAGTGAGCGAGTAAATCTGTGACAATATTTTCGTTGTTATATATTATTACTATAGAGTGACAGCTACCCTGTTATTGTGTGATAGTTACCTTACTATTGAGTGACAGTTACCTTGCTATAGAGTGACAGTTACCCTGTTATTGAGTGATAGTTACCTTACTATTGAGTGACAGTTACCTTGCTATAGAGTGATAGTTACCTAACTATTGAGTGACAGTTCTCTGTTATAGAGTGATAGTTACCTAACTATTGAGTGACAGTTACCTTGCTATAGAGTGACAGTTACCCTGTTATTGAGTGATAGTTACCTTACTATTGAGTGACAGTTACCTTGCTATAGAGTGACAGTTACCCTGTTATTGAGTGATAGTTACCTTACTATTGAGTGACAGTTACCTTGCTATAGAGTGACAGTTACCCTGTTATTGAGTGATAGTTCTCTGTGATTGAGTGATAGTTACCTTACTATTGAGTGACAGTTACCTTGCTATAGAGTGACAGTTACCCTGTTATTGAGTGATAGTTCTCTCTTATTGGAGTGATAGTTAGCTAACTATTGAGTGACAGTTACCTTGCTATAGAGTGACAGTTACCCTGTTATTGAGTGATAGTTCTCTCGAACGAACAAACAAATCTTACACATTCGCCTATCATACAAACAGTTGCCCAATGGTCGGTAGCCCCTCCTACCGAGAGGAGGGGCCAAGCCCCTCGGCCTATAAATACAAGCGTGCAAGGCGCCGCAAGCCAGCCGCTGGTGAGTCATCGAGCGGGCAACAAATCCTGAAGATGTCTCGCTGAGAGACGAAACACGTGTCGACCTTGTCTGCTTGTTGGACAAGTCATCATGAACTGCGCGGAATCAGCAAAAAACAATATCCTTTGTGATAGTTCTCTCTTATTGGAGTGATAGTTACCTTACTAATGAGTGACAGTTCTTGCTATAGAGTGACAGTTACCCTGTTATTGAGTGATAGTTCTCTGTGATTGAGTGATAGTTACCTTACTATTGAGTGACAGTTACCATGCTATAGAGTGACAGTTACCCTGTTATTGAGTGATAGTTCTCTGTTATTGGAGTGATAGTTACCTTACTAATGAGTGACAGTTACTTTGCTATAGAGTGACAGTTACCCTGTTATTGAGTGATAGTTGCCCTGTTATTGGTCGAAAGTTGACCAGTTATTGGGCGACAGTTGGCCAGTTACTGAGCGCTAGTTACCTTGTTATTGAGCACGGGGTTGGCCGCCCCGTGGCTGTGGCCGTGCGCGCCCCCACCCCGCCCCCGCCGTGGCTGTGGCCGTGCTGGTGCAGCGTGAGGCCCATACTGCGGGGGGCGTACACAGTGAACATATATACTGACCAATCCAAACTTCATCAAAAAAAAAAACAAAAAAATTTTTTTTTCCACCACCCATTCAGGACGTATTCTTTAGCTGATAAGAAGAATGAGCGCAAGAAACTTATCACTTTATCAAAAGTAATAACAACATTTACAAAAAATCTTGTTTTATAACGAAAAAAAAAAATAAACGAATCCTTTGGCGCGTGAAAAATGTTGTTCATTGTTGGTTATTGAGTTTGAAATGTACTATTTCAAATAAAAGTTCTGCTTGGTACTACTTAGTTTTAATTTCCGCGCATTATTTGAGATAAGTACTATACAAGCTTTGGCCACAACTAGGCATTGATGGAGTTACGTATGTATTACACGTTCGTCCAATGCCTCTGTTGCTGGCCGCTGCAGTAATGTACTATATTTAACAACGGCTTATACTGTTATCCTACTCACGACTATCTTCTCAACCCCTGTTTGGGGGGTCGGGGTGACCGATCAGGACTGAGTCCTCTGCGGTGGTAGCATACGCCACCCGTTTCAACGGGTGGGTCATTGGGGTCGGCACGTTATGTGCCTGTTGGCTTCAGGTGTATCCTGGTTTGTTTTCTAGTTAATAAGGTCTCGAGGTAGGCCCCTTCTTCTTCCCTCAGGTGGTCGCGCGTGGTGTGGGGCTATGTCCTTGATATGAGGATGGTCCGATCTCTCTGTCCTGTCGAACATTCTCTTAGCCAGGCAGCGTATGTGGTCTTCCATGGTGGGGCACTCGAGGTCACGAAGCAGAACGGAATTTCGGACGTATCGCGGGGCCTTCGCGATCGTCCTCAGCGTCATCGTTTGCTGTGCCTCGAGCTTCCGCTTATGTTTCTTGGACTTCAAGAGCACGAACCAGGCTGGTGCAGCGTAGGTGATCTGGCTGCGCACGTACATCTTGTGAAGATGCAGCTTGGTTCGGAGCGGCAGGTGCGACTCAAATAGAGGTCTCAGGGCTGATCTGGCTGCTCTTGCCTTATTGACTGCTACGTCCGCGTGGCGTCCCATGGTCATCTGTTTGTCGATGGTCACCCCCAGGTAGGTGACCGTGCGCGACCAGGGGATGTTGTTTCCCCTGAATGTTAAGGAAAGCGGTATGTTCCTCGCTTTACTTAGCACGATGGCCTGGGTCTTCGCCACGTTTACAGTCAACCGCCATTTATCCAGCCATTCTGGCAGTACGTCCAGCTGTCTTTGCATCCTCTCTATCGCTATTTTTGGCCGTATTGAGGATGTTAAATAGGCAGCATCGTCCGCGTATAACGCCAGCAATGAACCTTGGTTCGTCGGGATGTCGTTGGTGAAAAGCGAATAGAGGATGGGTGCAAGACAGCTGCCCTGTGGGACCCCAGCTCGGATCGGACGGGCGGTTGACACCTTATCTTCTATGGCCACATGGAATTTCCGGTTTTGCAGGTAAGATGCCACGATTCGTACTACTCTCTTAGGAGTAGTAGTCGTGGACATCTTGTATAGGAGGCCCTCATGCCATACCTTGTCGAACGCCTTCTCAATGTCGAGCATCACGGCGATCGGGTGTTCCTTCTTGTTTATTGAAGTAGCTGCATAGTGGAGCACTCTGGCGAGCTGGTGGGTGGTAGAGTGCTCTGCACGAAACCCAAACTGCTCTGGTCTAATGTTTAGGTGCGGCAGCATCTTCGTAAGTAGCAGCTTTTCGAAGACTTTCGACATCGTGTTGAGCAAGGTAATCGGGCGGTAGCTGGCGGCAGATGTTGGACTCTTCCCCTGCTTGAGGAGAGTTATGACCCGCCCTTCCTTCCAGATGGTAGGGAAGTGACAGGTGCGGGCCACGCCGTTGAACAGTCTAGTGACTGAAGCTACCGCTCGAGGAGGCAGATGTTTGAGGGCCTCATTGGGGATGCCATCAGGCCCTGGGGCCTTCCTTGGTGGACACCTTCTCAGCATCATCGCTACTTGCCCAGGAGAGAAGACAATGGCTTCCTCCGGGTTTTCGCCGGCTGGATTCTTTAGGTAGTCCTGTAGGTGTGTAAGTACATCGCGAGTGTGGCTAACATTGGCATCCTCATTAGGGCAGAAGACTCCTTCCAGGTGGTCGGCAAGGATCTTTGCCCGGTCTTCCGGTTTGTAGTTTGGAATGCCGTTAGGGTCTCTCAATGGTCTTACGGGCGCAGGTTTCCGTGTGAGCGCGCGGCAGAGACGGAAGAGGTTGTTATGGTCGTCCGCCGCCTGGTTGATCGTGTTCAACCATGCGTCACTACGGAAGTTCTGGATCTCCGTTTTTATTTTGGATACCAGAGTATTCATATGATGTAATAGTACAGGGCATCGGGAGATTTGCCATCTTCGGCGTATTCTCCGTTTCTCTTCGATGAGCCGCTGTACTCTAATGGGCAGATTTCTGGGCAGTCGTTGGGTGGTGGGCAGCTGCGATTTCTGTAGGGCATCAGCGATTTGGCCTTGTAGCCTTGTCGCGAGCTCATCTACTTGGTCGCTGCTGTTTACCGGCATCGTGCTGCATTCCCTTGATAGGATGCTATGGTACTTCTCCCAGTCAATGCGGCGCTTCCTAGTTGGCACTACAACTCTTAGCGGCGGATGATATTTGACCACTATGGGCTGGTGGTCCGAGATCATGTGGTCGTCCAATACCTGCTGGGTAATCATACTGGCATCCACATTGGCGGCGACTACCAGGTCGATTATGTCTGGCATGTGCGCGGCGTTGTGCGGGTAGTGCGTGGGGACTTCCGGGGCCAGCACCGCGTAGCCCTGGGCTTCGGCGTCGGCCATCAGTAGTCTCCCACTCGCACAGGTGGTGGATGAGTGCCAAGCGGTGTTCTTTGTGTTGAAGTCGCCGGCGATGATGGTGGTTGCCGGCGAATCAATCATCTTGTGGATATCTTCGACGTCTAGTAGTATGCTTGGTGGTTTGTAGTACGCGAAGATCCGCGTTCTACCCATAGTGGTGGTAATTTCCACACCCAGGCCGTAGGATGTGGAGAGCTGTAGTGCTGGAAGCGGTTGATGAACAATCCGATTCTTGACGAGTATAGCCAGACCTCTATAGGCTACTCCTCGTGGGGATTGTTCATCCTGCCTGTACATCTGGTATCCTGCGAATTTCATCACCGTCTGTGGTTTAAGATGAGTTTCGCTTATCAGGGCTATATCAGCCCTGTGCTCTGCGATTATCTGTTTTAAGAGTACCTTCTTGGTGTCATTGAGGCCCTCGGCATTCCAATGTATGATCGTTAGTGATCTTCTATCCATAGTGTTGGATGATCTCACTGAGTCCTGAGACTATAGCAGGGACTGGATTCTGTCCCGCTGCGACGGCCGCCAGCACGTTTCCGAACACCTGCAGTAATATCTGCAGGCATTGCGCTATACTGTGCTGGTCGATTCTAGCCTCTGCCGACGCGCGCGGCTTCGCCTTCGTCCCCCCAGGGGGGGCGGCGACCACCTGCGGTGCGGCCAGAGCAGTAGTGGCGTCGAGTTCCCTCGGCGCGGCATCACGTTTGGTTTTCTTTGTTCTTCTGGTTATTGTGGTGGGGGCAACCTCTATCGGCTGCGTATCCGGGCGAGTAGACACAGCGGCCGGTGGTGCCGGTTGAGCTGGCTCGACAGTAGTTATTGGCATCGTCGCGGGGGCAGCGGGTTGTCTTCGCTTCCTGCTGCTACGCCGCCGTTTTGTGGCTCTTCTCTGACCGTCATTCGCTGCGGCCATCAGCGAAGCTGGTGCGGTCGGTTCTTCCTCCCCTACGGTGTTTATTGTGGGGGGGGCTGCTGGTGCTGAGGTTGAGGCAACAGCTGCTGTTCTTGCTACTGTGCCTGCCCTCCTGTGTCGCGCCTCCTTCTTATATACCGGGCAAGCAACGCTATTAGCGGTGTGCTCGCCCAGGCAGTTAGCACAAGTCGGCGGGTCTTCAATGGGGCGTGGGCAGTCGCGAGCTGCGTGCGGTCCCCCGCAGCGCACGCATGCCTGCGTCCGGTGGCAATTTTTCGACGAGTGCCTAAAAGATTGGCATCTATGGCACTGCGCCGGCCCCTTCTTGCCTCTCCAGGCCTCGATCCTCACTGTATTCAGGCCCCACAGCGAGGTGATATCGTAAATCTTGGGGACGGTGTCAGCTTCTCTTTTGATCTGCGCGAAGAACACGCAGCCTGGACGTCCTTGTCGAGCATTTATTTGCTTGACGTGCTCCGCTGTGATATTATATTCAGCAAGCAGGCTTTCTGCAATGACTTCCGGTTTGGTATTCGGAATCATCCCTCTGATTGCGACTTTCAGTGTTCTATCGGCCGGCAGGGAGTAACAGAACCAAGATATTGGTTGCACTTTCTCCAGGTCCGAGAGGTACTTCTGTATCGCCCTGTACTCCTCCTCCGTGCGCGGCAGGAAGCGGACTCCTTGGCCGTAGGCGCGAGCGTTGGGCGGTTGTCCAATCTTGTTACGGATGGCACGAAAGTGTATGTGCCAGTCCGGTAACGATTCCACTATCAGTGGAGGGTAGTTGAGTTTTTCTTTTTGTTGGGCACGCTGGGGGGTCGGAGTTGGCGAGCCTCTGGGCGTTCCTCTAGGCGGCGACATGCTTGTAGTCAGCCGCTGCTTGGTGGTCGGATTCATGGTTTCTGCATCTTCGTCCCCGTCGCTATCGCGCTGGGTACGCTTTTGCGGCTTCATCTGTTGTTGAAAGGGCGGCGTCGCCTGACGCAGCCCTTTGGGCGAGTAAGTGCGCGTCGTCCCAGGCGATTCTGGCATCGGCGCGGTGGGCTGCACTTTTGTAATCTTCCTGCGTGGATCACGGGAAGCGAGCTCCGCAGGCTTGCTGAACCGATCCGGCGTAGGAGGTGGGTAGCGATGAAAAACTTGATTTTTCTTCGACGTGGGTAGCTCTGGAAGTTTCCGCAATTTGATGTTGCGGGACCATCACTGCTCTTCTGAGATCCGGCGATTGTTCTCTTGAAGAGGCTGGTGACTGCACTGGTGTTCCGGTGCGTGACTGTCCTGTAGGTGTTGGCGTCAGGAACAGTTTCGCCTGGGATCCGGTCCTCCGGTATTCCAGGGAAGCGGGCGGTGTGAATCGCCCTTCTTCACCGCCTTCCTGCGTGGGGGTGAACGGCATCGGGGAGCCCTGCATGAGCTCGCGGCTGCGGCTACGCGGGGGCTTCGGTGGCTCCGACATTTTCCGTAGAAAACTCGAAGTGGGTAGCTCGAGAAAACTTGGTTGGGTGACCGATCCTCAACGTCACAGGTCTCCCGACCGGCCTTCGCCGCCCGGGAGGGTCCCACTAACGGAAGATCGGCCAAGGCGGATGCTGAGCGCGTAGTTAAACGATGGTAGCAGACTTGTTATCCTGCTGTTGCTGTTGACAAAATTATCGCCCTAGTCGCATTGTGTTGTTGCCACTTGCGTGGTGTCGGCACGGAGCGAGCGAGCACGACTGTTGCTACAAGCTACAAGTCTGAGCGAGAGAAAGCTAACCGTTGTGAAGGCGTAGGCGCTCGCTCTGTTGCCGACTGCTTATTCTTACAATATTAACCTTTCTCACAAGGAATAAAGTTCCTATTTGTTTAATTCTTATAGTAATTTTACTAACACCAAACTCACAATTTTGTACCTTCGCACGTTATGACAATTAAACTCATTTTTGATTTGCAGTGTGATTAAAATAACGATTAGGTGAACTGTTGCTGGCTTGCCTAAGCTGTTGTCATTTTTTTAGTCACGCATTATTTGCAGTTGTGTGATCGTTGCAATAATTAGTGTCGTGTACTTTTGAAATAACTAATAAATAATAATTATTAGCAGATATTGTAAATAAATGGAAATGGAAGCAAATATTGCATGTAAATAATGTAAATATTGAATGTAAATAACAAATTATGTACAGATCAATGAACTTTTAAATACACCAGAATATTATATTGATTAATTAGTTTTAAGTTATTTAAATTACTGCCTAATATTCTGACAGTCCTAAGCCTAAAAAAAATCGGGTGGAGCTGTGCCGGGCACGCGGCCGTGTGGTTTTAACGTGAAACGTCTATGTTAGGAATCGCTTTTAAAGTAAAAGATTAAAATAATATAACAAATGACATGAACTCAATGTCACAACAGCGAGCTGACTATATTAGTGAAATATTCACACCACATTTTTGTTTCTAAGACTAATAGTTTTTTAATTATTAAGGTACGATGATTATAGACCTTTTCGTTACGGTCCACTTTTTAAACCTGGTACCCGTATGTTTGCGGCGCGATTTTAAAGACGTTTCACGTCAAAAAGCATGAAGGAAAGTTAATTGTTAAGAATAAACTAGCTATAATACAATAACAATCGCACTCAACAACATTTGTCAAAACAGCAACATAACAGGATAAACAGACAACAGTTTACAATAACAGTTATAGAAAAATAACAAACAGTGTTATTCGTTATTACATAACAGTCGTTATTTGCCATTACTAGTAAACTACGATTTTTAATTCGAGTCAGTAAAATGACAAGTGCAACTGTCACTGATACAAAAAAGGGTGACCCACTACAACCCACTACAATTGTGATGTTCGGCAATCAATAGATTTGAGACATTTAGTCATGCTTTATTTTATTAGGTAACAAAGCGTTTTTTATTGTAAATGTGTAATACATACCATATTAAATAATATGACTTGTGACACATGACACTGGAAATGTCATTTTACTGACTCGAATTAAAAATCGAACTTTAGTACGACATAAGAGTATCTGAGGATGAATTCGACTCACACAAGATTGACGGCCACGCCCACCGCGGAGGTGATGAGCATCACGGTGGCGTCGATCTCGAAGGTCTTGTATATGACCCGCTGCACCGCCATGTACACCAGCACGCCGGTCACCACCCAGATGAGCAGCACCGAGGTGAGCGCTCCGATCACCTCCGCGCGATACCAGCCGAACGGCATCCTAGGGACCAACACGGAGGCTGGGGATTGTCCTAGTGTCTGGGACAATCCCCCCTTGGCGAAGGCTCGACCGACTAAGGTCGAGCTAGCCCGTGGGCGAGTGGCGGTAGAATCGCGAAAGCGAACCCCACCACGCACCCCGATATGGCCTAGAAGGACACGGGGGGTTTTTAGTGGGTAGGCCGGTCCTATACCGGAGAGCCCCACACACAGCCGCGCCTAGCCAGCGCGGTGACAAGGTAAATAAGGAGCATTTTCCCCCCGCAAAAAAAAGGACTTTTATCTACAACTAGCGGACCCGACAGACTTCGTCCTGTCAAAAAGATTTGTACAGTGGCAGTTTTTTGTTCCTAATTATTTTATAGATAATGTCGCATAGCCAATCAAATTGCAAAAAAAGTCTAAATGACCTATTACATTTGGTGGCTATTCAATTTTGGAACGTGACATTAAATCCTCCAACGATGTATTCTGTGCTCCAACGCACGCACGCACACTGTTTTGGTAGATATGATTGAATTTCAACTATATGTAGCGTTAATAAAGCGCAAATTGACTCTTTGATGTTAGGAACACACCTTCATTGCTTAGACAACAGTGAGTGCTTGCAATATGAACTTTATACAATAACAATAAAGCTCGACTGTACGTTTTAGTTAGAAAACGTTTGCATGGGAAAATAAAAGGGCTGTTTTTAGGGTATTTCCGATAATTATTCGAATTTTCCTCATTGTAAAAACCCTCCTTGAACTTCAACAAACATTAACAAAAAAGAATTGGCCAAATTGGTCCAGGCGTTGTTGAGTTATGAGCTTACCAACACATTTTACGATTCATTTTTATATATAAGACTAGCGGAACCGACAGACCTCGTCCTGTCAAAAAGATTTGTAAAGTGGCAGTTCCTTACAGGCGCCAGCCTCATGGCTTTGTAGTTCCCGTTCCGAATCCGTTCCGTTCGAATTTCGGAATTCCGTTTGTAGAAAAACTCTACACATCCTATGAGACCTACGTACCAAGATTCATGGTTTTATCTTCAATTCAACTCCTATGTCCCTATTCAAAAATTTTGCCATAAAATGTCTTTCAGCGAATACGCTGCGAAGAGTATTAACGATAGGACAAAAAAATGTTTGACAATATTATCGAATACTAGCTTTTGCCCGCGACTTCGTTCGCGTGGACTTCAGGTTCGTCCCTTCTAGTCTAGTAATAAGTAAGAAATACGGTAACTAAGCACTGCAGAGCCCTAATCATAGGCCAGGTAGCTACTGCAGTATGCTCCTATAAAATACGTAGGATTCAGTCAGCGTTTGCAATGTAAGCGCAAAAAATGAGTTTTTTTTACGACCTCACATTAGAAACCTCAAAAATTGTAGCCTATGTGTTATTTTGATGTATAAGCTATATTGTGGTAAAGTTTCTTTCAAATCCATTCAGTAGTTTTTACGTGAAAGAGTAACAAACATCCATACTTACAAACTTTCGCCTTTATAATACTTTTTATTTGGAAAAAAAGGATGAAGGGGTTGAAATAGAGGTTGAAAGTTAATATGGGATTTCTTAATTTTAAAAGATGAAACTTTATATTTAAGCACTTAAGATAAGAAATCATTAAACATTTGTTCTAGCATTTTTGAAATTTCGATCAGCTAGGGGGTGAAATAAGGGTTGAAAGTTAGTATGCAAGTTCGTCAAATATCACGTCATAAGAAACGAAAAATCGTTTGTTTTAGCATTTTTAAATTTTTATCAGTGTGGGGTTGAAATAGGGGTTGAATTGAAGATGAGACCATGAATCTTGGTGAATGTGAGGCTGGCCCCTGTAAGAGTCTCTTAGACATAAGGGACCAGCCCCCCTAGACAAAATGCCTTTCTATTTGCGTTTTCTATAATAGATAACATAAAAAATGTATGGAACTGACATTTCCAGTAGATACGTCACGTGACTTGATGACGCTGACAGAAAACTCGCAGACAAGATGCTAACTGTGTTTCTATTCTATCGCTCGTCTGTGTTCTATTTTGACAGTAGAAGAGTTCTATACAAATTCGCTCTCGCTTTTGTAATGATTAATTGTAAATCTCATACTTACCTCTAAATAAATGTCTACGCAACGATTTTCAATTTCAAGTCCAGTTTGTTTGTTTAATTTAGTCATAATTAATGTAGGTAAATAATTGTGAAGTACGCACGTTTGAAATGTTTTGAAGTTCCTCCTAATGGCATTTTTTCTCTTTAAGCAAAGGAACTTAAGGCGAAACACGGTAGTTTATTTTCTATTTCTATTCTATTTTCTACTGTCACGGTAGACACGGCCATTCTATCAGTAGATACACTTTGTCTAGCATTTTTCGATAGAAAACGCTTAGTCTATTATAATAGTAGAGAAATAGAATAGAAAAGACGCGCGTGCATTTTGTCTAGGGCTACAGAATTGACAAAAACTAATTTCACGCGGGCGAAAGCTAGTAAAAATATTTCTCACACTTACACCGATTATCCTATCCCAAAGTAAGCTCTGAAGGCTTGTGTTATGGGATCTAGGGTAACGGATATATAAATATTCTTAATAGAAATATATATTAACAACCATGACTGACCATCTGCCCCAACCGGCATTCGAACCCGGGATGTAAGATTAAGATCAGTGTTATAGGGTCCTCCAAGGCCTACCTTCTCGTGGCCGGCCTGCTGGCGACCCACAGCGAGAACAACGAGATCATGAAGCTGGCGAAGTCTGTGAGCAGATGCGCCGCATCCGTGGCGATTGCTAAGCTGTTGGACAAGTAGCCACCTGTAAAGAGAAACAGACTCGTTATCGATGCACGATATAATCTTTAACAGAATTTTACCGGAGGCAGATTATACCAGGGTGATGACCCTGCAGATGTGCTTCACCCATCTTGTATCGAGTGGCTTGCGCGCTACAGTGGCTCCAGATGAGTTCATTAATAGACCTTTACCTGTATGTCCAGGGTGATTTCTAGGCGCTAAGTTTGGCCGCAGTTGGCTGAACAGTTCCAGGGCAATTCGGAGTAATTGGTTTTCCAATTCCTAGATCGCCTCGATCAAGGACAAAATGGACGTCGAGCTGGTTTAGTAGGTATACCCCACATTTGACGGGGAGAGTCCTAGCCATCGACAGGTATGTGATCACCACGGTCTTAAACTAAGCTAGGGCTCTTGGACACACAAGAATTGGAGGCCCTTTTGGAAAGTAAAAAATGCGAATTATACTAACATTTGTAAAATAAGTTTGTTATGTAAAATAACGTTACTGATTCAGCAATTTCGACGCTAGGCTTCAGTTGTTGGAACCGAACTACAAATCCACAGGCGTCTCTCGGCCTCAGCTTCCAGATAGAAATGAGCCTTCTTGGACCGTCTATCTTCGTTGATATAATAGCGTAGTATATGCCACGTAAATAGATTCTTATATAGTTACTAATTAGCAAAAAAAACGTAATGTCTAATATGTCCGACAAAAAGGGTAATGAGGCTAAATGTCTGAGAGAAATTGTAGGTCCTTCGGGCCCCCCCTGAGAATACCCCTGGGGCACGGGCCCCGTGTGCCCCTATGGTAAAGACGGTATTGTATGCGATAGTAGTGCGTAACAGCATTCCACATCGTAAAAAAGGGGCGTCTTCTTCGGTGCCTTCGTTCTTACATATTTCTAATAGCTGTTCCGGCGTGAGGTGTAAGATAGTTAAAGAGAGGTAGTGGAATTACTGGGTATTGGCACTTTCCATTTTATGTCACGTGTTGGCAACGTACACTATAGTTTTATGAAGACTCTAGGTACCATTTACCATCAGACAGAGAGTCTGCTTGTTTGTCAAAATATCACAAAAAAAAGTATTATATCTTCTTCTTCTTCTTAAATAATTATAATTATTATTATTATCCCAACTATCCCAACTAATATTATAAATGCGAAAGTGTGTTTGTTTGTTTGTTTGTTTATTTGTTTGTTTGTTTGTTACCTCTTCACGCTTAAACTACTGGACCGATTTCAAAAATTCTTTCACCTTTGGAAAGCTACATTCTCCCCGAGTAACATAGGCTACTTTTTATCCCGGAAAAATCGACAGATCCCACGGGATGCGCAATAAAGGCTTCGCTCAAAAACTACTGCACAGATTTTTATGCGGTTTTCATCAATAGATAGAGTGATTCTTGAGGAGTTTTGCGGCATTTTTTATCTCGGAAAAACGGATAGTCCCACGGGAAGCGCGATAAAATCTTCGCACCATAAACCGACTTCCGCGTATATGTAGCCGTGGGCAAAAGCTATGACCCTTAACCCTCTATACACCCAATCCCGAAATCCACGCGGGCGAAGCCGCGGGCAGAAAGCTAGTATATTATAAAGAGGAAAGATTTGTTTGTTTGTTTGTTTGTAATGAATAGGCTCCGAAACTATTGGACCGATTTCAAAAATTCTTTCAACTTTGGAAAGCTACATTATCCCCGAGTAACATAGGCTACTTTTTATCCCGGAAGATCCCACGGGATGCGCAATAAAGGCTTCGCTCAAAAACTACTGCACAGATTTTCATGCGGTTTTCATCAATAGATAGAGTGATTCTTGAGCAAGGTTTCGCGGTATTTTTTATCTCGGAAAAACAGATAGTCCCACGGGAAGCGCGATAAAACCTTCGCGCCATAAACCGACTTCCGCGCATATGTAGCCGTGGGCAAAAGCTATGACCCTTAACCCTCTATAGACCCAATCCCGAAATCCACGCAGGCGAAGCCGCGGGCAGAAAGCTAGTCTTAAATAATTATATATTCTGGACTCAATTTTGGCATGTCATCGTGTTAGTGGTTTTGGACTCAATTTTGGCATGTCATCGTGTTAGTGGTTTTGGTTCTTGTTCGCGCAAATAGACATAGACGGGTCCTCACCACCTCGCTGGAGTCGCGAGGAAGCCATACCATTGGTGGACCCCGCGATTTCCGGCAAAATGAGGAGAAGGAAAACGGCGGAGTTTTTAGTAGGTACGAGCCCCACGCACTCCCCTTCCTTCCCCGGAGGAGAGATAGTGCGCCGGGGACCAACATATTTCGCCCGAGAATAGGCATTTCCTCCGCCTCAACAAAAAAAAAGCACAAAAATAGACATGACAGCCGAACCAGTCCAAATGCCGAAGGTTGGGGTTAATGATCATGCAACAAATTACAATGCTAGCATACTCAATGCACGGTCAAAGCCAATCGCGCCGGAGGTCACGTGCACGGTCGTCAATTGATCGCGGCTGCCCTGGGACGTGCAATTGCGCAACGCGCTTGACGTACCGCTAGCACTATGAGTCGTTTTCTCCAATGAAACTCAACTCTTTGCTTGAGTACATAACAGTAGAAAAGACAACTATGTGGACTGAGTAGCACCATCCCTTCATGTCATTGTGGGAAAATATTTGGTGCAACTTGTCTGCGCAGGATAAGTATTTCGAGTAGCTGATATTAGCGTGGCGTATATCTTTATATATATAAGTTGTAGCCTATGTGTTATTCTGATTTATAAGCTATATTGCTATATACACATTTGTGAGGAAACAGAAAAAAAACATTTAAACAAACTCAATCTGTGAATGCACACTGTTGCTTTCCCGCCATTTTACTACTGACTGGCGCCGCGCGGCGCTTAGTTCGAAAGGAGACAATTTTTTCTTGTATGGAGAATAGGCCCACTACAAAATGTAACGTTTATTAATGAGACATACGTTAAATAATTTTTTATTAACCCTAGATATTATAAGGAACGTTAGCTTGTTTTTATCTAACGGGAATATTGAGAAATCAATTAAAACATGAAGATTAAAGAATAATAATTAAATTCTTAGTAGTAGTTTTATTTTGATTTGTATTCAAAATGTTTTTTATGTAAATGCTATTTAACACTTTTTTATTCTTGAAAAATACAATCTTCTTTGGCCACTACCAAACGCCCGAAATCGTGTTTTTTTTTTGCATTCTAAATACTGGATACGGGAAAGAAAACGAAATCAAGCCGTTGGAAACGTAAACACAGAATTCGGTTGAAAACAAACCGACGTCAGTTGGATGTCAGTGTAGGTACCATACTGTCGCTGTCAAAAATGATGACGCGTTCCGTTTCACGACGATACTGGACTGACGAACTAATAGTTAAAATAATGTAAAATAGTATTAAAATAATTATTGAGAGTTCAATACTGTTAAATAAAATAAAAAAGAAAGAATACACTATCCTTTATCTATTATTATATTTATATATTATTTGTATATATATTAAATCATCTTTAATTTTGATTTAAAAAAACGTTAGTTCCTTTACCTCAAATGTCAAAAGTCATTACTAAGTTTAATTAATTGATTTTATTATTCCCGTTTCATTTTTACTCATAATATCGTGCAATTGCTTTTAATAATAAATTGATATTTTAGAGTTCAGTAATATCAATAAACGTTGCCGTTTTCTAGTGGGCCTAAAAAAAATTATCTCCCTTGAATAGCAACAGCGCGCGAAATGGCAAATAACACTGTTATGGAATTTGTATATATACAGGCGTTTTTATGACCCGCTTTACATATTTAAAACCGGTGGAATTACATGAGCTTTACGAGCAAAGGTGCTAAAAAAATTCATTCAGTAATTTTTACGTGAAACAGTAACAAACACGCATACTTACAAAAATTCGCGAAGACTAGTTTTATTCTACAAAAAAAGAATAATTCACGCTAATTACAAAAGAAAACCAAGGAAATCTCTAAAAGAGTTATTTAAAGTAATAATTAAACACGAGAAATAAAAGTAAGCTTGCCGTTCCAACTTACAGGCTGCAAAAAACTAAGTGTTCTTTTATGGGGAAATGCCAAAGTTCCATAAAGTGTTACCAAAATACCTCTTCATAGATACAAATCATTTGTCAAAAACACTTCAGTAAAACAATACTTGGGTTTAATGTTAATAGAGTCAATAGTTAACGTTGCCAAATATTTAGATTATAATTCAATTAAACTATAACTTACTATATATATAACTTGTTTAAACTTGTAAAAAGTTGGGATCAGACTATCTGAGGCCTGCTTATAATTGACGACTCTGAGAGAAAGAAAAAATAAGCCTTTGCTAGTTTTCTTCCCGCCGTAGACTTGTGAACCAATAGCATCTTTGACTTGAAAATTGATTGTAAAAATCCTATTTGAGAAATAAATTTATTGATTTAATTTTGATTTGATTGATTTAACTTACCGACAATTTCTCCGATCATAAATATGACGCAGAGGACGCTGGCTATGATGAGTTTTCTGCGCGCGCGTTTGTCTATCTCTTCGTTCCTGTTTCTGTGGCAATGTCCTGGAACAGAACACGATATTTTTACTTGTGTAAACTCACGGGTGTTGGTTGCTGCGGGATTTGTGGTTGCCACGTTTAAGAATCTTGGGGAGAATTCATCACACGACTCTATTCCCCAAACTCTTCATCAGTGTTAGATTACTGTAAGTATAATACAAAAACCGACAAAAACGGACTCTCGCACGAATAGTTCCATACTATTTATCCATAAAAACTGCAAAACATCCATGTCTCTTGTATATAACTAAATATTCTGTGACTATTTCTCGCCGTTATCTTTTTCAAGGAATCACACAAGTTTTACACGACTGTACATTTATTTACATAATATCCAAGAATAACCAATATAAATTTTAAATAGCTTGACATAAAGGCCATAACTGAAAACACTGCATTCACAACACCATAGAATTTCATCAAAAGAAAAGTCAAAAAGTAGAGTACAAAGCACGCATATTGTCTATTCTTAAGATCGACCTCTCTTGAATGTTAAAACTCCGGCGAATGTCATCCCCTGGGCCCATACAGAGTTATCTGGGATCTACTGCAGATGAAGCTGTAAATAGTAATCAGTGCTAACAACTACAAATCATTATACAATCCCGTGAATTACGATGAAATCTGCTAGTAGTTATTGAAGATACAAGTTTGGCTTAAAAGATCTTTTGTAGCCATAGCCGTAAAATAAAACATTAAAAAAATGACATAACATAAGCCTTGGAACTTGACAATTTGAAATTCGAATTGTCATACTTCTATTAAAAAAGCTATCACAATTTTCAATCCCTCTATCCAAGTCTCAAGGGTCTTTATGACCAAGCCTCAGGCTGACTTTAGTCAGTAGATCATTCCGGTCGAGCCACCTCGATCGGTTTGGAGTCCCGATATAATAACTGTGGAACTTTATGAGGGTTCTCAACCTCTCCTCTGCAGAGGTATAAAAAGCAAAACTGTCCACCCGGTCATTCAAAAGAGTGATTTTGTTAAACATGTAGAATTTTAAGCTTCACTTAACCTTGGCCACTGATATCTGATAAAGGCGTCTATCGCTTTGGTGTCATTGATTATTAATTACCTACTGTTATCAATGACGCATAACAGTTAAGTATTTCTGGTATTATAAAGAGATCTTTAAAACAAAATGTCCAGAATAATAAAAATCTAGTTGACGATCTGAAGTTCCCTTCTTTGCGCCACAGGAAAAATGTCACGAGGGTGTAAAATAATTTACGATAAACCTTACTTAGGAAATAACCTTGAAAACAAAATGTATAAAGGTATTGCTATTTTGAAACTGAATTAATCGTGTTTAATCATGTCAAATCAAATTAAATCAAATCATTAACCAAGAGAAAGAACAAAATAATTATTATTTAAACATATAAATACATACATTATGCAAATCAAATAAAAATGATCTTATCTGAGGCCAGTTTTTAATTGACAACTCTGTAAAAATACAGGGAGAAAAAAATAGCATAGAAACTGGAACACAGAAATTTTAGTGTAGGGCGACGGCTTTTTTTAAATAAAAAAATCTTTATACGGTTTTAAGGACTCGCCGAATATATCGCCATTAATTTTGGTGTTAGCATCAATTTATAATGTCGACCACTGCAATAGTGTTGTTATCGATTAGTCCTGTCTCCATCTTCAGTTTGAATCTGTTCTAACTGTTTGGACTTTGGACCTGTCAGTACTTACTTTCAACTTCTGTAATGGTCCCGTTGATTCCGTCGCCGTCGCCGTCGCCCGTGGCCTCGATGACCGCGCAGCAGCCAGTAGAAGGGTTGCCATGCACACAGAAGATCACCCGCCGTCCCTTCGCGGGACTGTCTGTGCCGTACGTCGCCTTGCCATCCTTGAAACTGAAACAGTACGAACCACGTTAACTTATTGTTTACAATTCTACGTAGAGTGTGTAAACACATTCGTTCTGCCGCTCCGGAATCATACACTCGGTAACGCAACGGACTTCGCATGTTATACTTGAGACTACTGTTTTGATTTTTGTAGTGCAAATAAATATGGAACTTTACTTGTTGCCAATTCTACATTTCGTCAATGATGTCTTGAAATATTCTATAGCTGCGAAAACGCGAGACACTAAAGAAAGATCGGGGGGGTGGCGTTGGCGGTGTCGTTAGACATCGTCAACGCCTTCGGCACCCTCCCCTGGCAGGCCATTAGGGAGGCGCTCGTATACCATTAGCTGCCTCCCTACCTGCGGGCCGTGGTCAGGGACTATCTGCGCGATAGGACGATCGGCGTGATGGGACGGGACGGTCGCAAGACTGCGCGAGGTCTCCCCGCTGCAGAGCTCTGTTACGGAGCCTGCAGCGGATAATGGCCATACGGATCGTACGAGGCTACCGTACCATCTCGTACGAGGCGTCGACGGTTCTGGGACGCTCCCCCCCATTCGATATCGATGGGAGAGCGATGGGGGGAGCTCCCTGGAACCCGCGCACGAAGTGTCTAAGCGGGAGTGGCACCGACGGATTGTAGCGGCCTGGCGTGCGCAGCTCGAATTACGGATCTGCGCGCGCCAGCGGGCCGTCGGTGCCGTACTCCCGCACCTCGAAGCTTGGCTCCACGGGAAGGAGGAGGTCACCTACCGATTGTCTCAGATACTCACCGGGCACGGCTGCTTCGGTGAGTATCTGTGTCGAATAGGACGGGAGAGATCGACACATTGCCACCACTGCGCATCCGACCTCGACTCGGCCCAGCACACGCTGGCGGAGTGCCCCACGTGGGCCTCCGAGCGCCGAATCTTGGTCGCAGAGATCAGGCGAGATCTGTCTCCGCCGGCATTGATTGCGGCAATGCTAGCGGACGAGGGAGGTTGGAGGGCTGTGGCCTCCTTCTGTGAAGCAGTGATGCTCCAGAAGGAGGCCGCCGAGCGGGGTCGGGAGATGGCCCATCCCGCTCGAAGGAGGCGGCGCCGGGCTCGGTAGCACAGCTGCGGCGCCGCCGCGGGCCGCCGGCGGGCGCGAGGAAGTCGCGACCGCTACGGCGACCCGGGATGGACCACGCCCCTTCCGTGGCCGGGGGGCGTCGTCGGTGGAGGGGACCGGGGGAGGTGGTAGCTTCCCCGAGGAGGGCTCCCTCTAGAGAGGGGAGCGGAGGCTGGGGGTTCCCGGAAGTGGCTTTGTGTTCCCGGGGGCTCCCTACATGCCTGAGGAAGGCCATCCCTGAGGTTTTTAGTGGGTAGGCCTCCCCCTTCTGGGGAGGAGAGCCCCACATAACCGCCGGCTCGCCACAGCCGGGGTATGCAACTTAATGCATTTTCCTCAGGGGGAACAAAAAAAAAACAAAGGTACAGGTACGATGACCCTACTAGGCCAGAGCCACTTGTACATACAGCAACGTGTTATATTGACCTTGAAACGGTTCATTTGTAGCTCGTAATAGCGGTGATTTTCGAAGAGCAAATATGAAGCATGCAAATGCTGTTGACTGTTCATTGATATCTATCAACTTTGACCGATCCTAGCTCGAACGATGGATCCTAGGTCGAACTTACAATGTACCGAGGATTTATCAAAGTCTTTTTTCCATAAACAGCAACTAAACGTGGCAAGTTGACGAAATTTTTACACACATGTTAATTGACATTAAACTAAGTAATAAGAAAGTCATGAAGACACGAAAATTAATACAATTAGTCATTGAGTTATATTCAATAACAAATATATAAAAAACAAATATTTTTTACACTTACACCAATTAGCCTAGCCCAATGTAAGCTCTGTAAAGCTTATGCTATGGGATGTAGGGTAACGGATAGCCATAAAAATATTACACATATATAAATGTGTTTTATAGAAAAATACGCATTCATTACACAGACATCTGTCCCCACTAGAACCTAGGGACTTCAGAGATGGCGATGCTCTAAAACCGGCCAAACCATTCGACTCCGGAGGTCATTAAACGATAAATGTGCAAGGCGAGCAAAAGTTAGTAGGTTGGTCATCAACCAAATGAGGTTACAATTAATGGTCACGTTATGTTTCCGATGATATAAGATTAAAAGTAGAGCTTTCTAAATACCTCTTGAAAATGTTACTTACTAACGTAGCTTAAGAAAACGGAAGAGTGATATAATTTATCGAGTCTTGAGTAATAATTTATCATAGCATGTGTATTCTATAATTGGCCCAGTTAGTCACAGCGTGATATAAGATTGCGTTAGATATAAAAAAAGTATGTTTTACAAGTCAAATGTGTCGCCTTCATATATTACGTGACATGATTATATAGAACTGTAAACACCTATAATAGATTTTAATAACTAAAAAAATACAATTACAAATTAAAATAGTGTTTATTCTTGAAGCGTGGCACTGAGGGGCACGAGTCTACGCCAACTATATTAGGACGATTAGGCCTTAGTCAATCACGCTATTTTGGGGTGCGATATCAGATATTCTATCTATCTAGATCCTCCTCGTGGTGCACCCTTGGCAACGTCTTTTGACGGCAAATAGTCTGACAGAGGACTTCCCGAGATGGGCGGCGTGGGATGGCCGGGTCCAACCCAGCGGGCCGCTTCTAGCGGCCAGAGGCGTACAGGCGAAACCCTCTTCTTCTTTAAGAGGGGGTGGTTGTCGTCCTTGTCACCTATTTTGGGTGGATGGATGGTCGGAGCTATCCGGCGACCACCCTTGTGGTGGCCTGGAGAGGGCGCTTGTTGCCATACGCCGACGGGGTCGTGGTAGTATCCGCAAGGGTTCCCATGGCCTCGTCAGGGCGCGACGGAGCTCTCCTTCGGGATCGAGTGCTCACGCCCAGGCGTAGTGAGGGAGATCACTGTTTTTAGTGGGTAGGTGTTCCCCTTCTGGGGAGGAGAGCCCCACATAACCACCGATTCTCGGGGTATGCAATTCAATGCATTTTCCTCAGCGGACCAAAAAACAAGCCTCAGTCAACCACGCTGGCTCAGTGCAGATTGGTTGATTACATACATCTTTGAATTTCTTCCCAGGTGTATACAGATGTTTTGCTTCACCGTAGGAGCGACTGCGGGACTCGCGAATCATCCGATTCGTAGATCAATGCCGAATTACAGCGCTACCAACGTTAGGATACCCAGTATCAAAGATCGCTAGGTCTTCACCAGTACATCACAATAAATACAATTATCATTATCGTTATATAACAATAGATCACTAAATAATAATAGTGGGTAAAATAACGAAATTTTAATGGTGAGAATTTACATTAACCGAACTAGAAACAAACAAAAAAACTATACAAATAGTCGTCCATACATTTGAAAGATGTATGGTGGGAATTAATGTATGTATGCATATGTGAAACTTAAGTACGTATTACAGAACAGTTAGAAAGGGATAGCGCTATGTAGACTCAATAGTACCATACCTTTTTCCACTGCATTCAAGGACAGATTTACATTTGAGTATCGTCCTGTAATGCGGGCCTCAGTGTATGATTGTGTATGTGTTTATGTGTGTGTGTGTGTATTATGCATGTTATTTACTGTAATATTTACTTATTAACGTTTCATATAAAACACATTATAAAAAGTCAATACCGTGTAGCATAAGCGGAAAACATCAAAATAAATATTTTATTGTAGAGACATCGCACAACATCTGAAAACATAATGACATTTATTAACTTTATTCACAACCATAATATCACTAGTAACAAAAACACATGAGTAAATACTGCAGATTGTTCACTTATTACGTCCCTCAAGCGGCAAATAGGTCCTGGCTCAGTATTGCTTGGATCCTTAAAGGAGTGCCGCAAGGCTCAGTGTTATCCCCAATATTGTTTTTGGTTCCCATCAAAGATATCTATCGACGGCTTTCATTGCTAACATAATAGCACCGAAGCACCTACAATCTTTACCCTTCAAAAGAAACTCATTAGAATCATATACAATGTGGAAGAAACAGACTCCTGTAAACCATACTTTCAAAACCACGGTATTCTAACATTGTCAAGCATATACATTCTAGAAATTTGTAAATTCGTCAGGAATCCAAAATCGAAATCGAAATCGAAATCCAAAATATTTCTATAAAAGAGAAAACATACAAACTTGGTATACTTTAAGACATAAAAACAGATTAAACCTACCAACTTCACAGCTAAAAATGCACTCAACAAGCCCTTTGGTGACATCCATCAAAGTATATCAAGATACCAGAATCAATTAGAAAAGAAGAACAATATAACATATTTATTAAAAAACTTAAAACCTTTCTAATACAAAAAAGCTACTATAGTTTAAAAGAATATATGGATGAAATACTATAATTCGAGTACCTACATACAAAGAATATATATTATATATGTGTTTTAAATTTTAACGTGTAAAATGTCAAACATTTCAATCCCTTAAAACCACCATCGTCCTCTCTTCTAAATAGGTGCCCGACAGGGTCCTCAATTGCTACCTACATAATTTTAAGTTTTTACCACCTATACAAAACATTGTGGAATGCAATAAACTATTGAGTATTGAGTATAGTAAAAATGCGTGTTGGGTTCAGCTGACAACGTCCATTAGTGAGAAAAAGAAAACAACTTGTAACTGAAATCGAAACTACTCGAACAAGAGTGTTCTACAGCACGGTTATGCCTTTACCCCTAAAAACGCCATTTGCTATGCCTCCACCCCCTCTACCGTGCAAGCAAGCAGTATTTAGTATTTCAATGTATATTAACTATAGTATTAATGAATACTTAAAACATAGTCCAGCAGTAGTCAACAATAGCATAGTATGTTATGTGAATAATGGTTTAACATCCCAATATTATTGTGTTTATCATTTAACATTGTTTTATATTCGATTTCATTATTCGACATTATTCTATTGATTTTAGACATCCTATTATTTCTGATTGACATACATATATAATTTGCTCAATTCGGTTTGACTTTATCTACACTAATATTATAAAGAGGAAAGATTTGTATTTTTGTATGTAACGAATAAACTCAAAAAGTACTGGACCGATTTTAATAATTCTTTTTTCATTAGAAAGCTACGTACATTATCACTGAGTAACATAGGCTATATTTAGTACTAGATTACTATAGAAATCTTTAGAAATTCTTATTAAAACCAACCGAAGGTGTAAAAAAATTAGCCATAAAATGTCTTTCATCGCATACGCTGCGAAGAGTAATGTCTACCCGTGCGAAGCCGGGACGGGCCGCTAGTTAATGCATAAAATAGAAAGTAAGTACATACACACACTTTTCATATATAGTATATCGCACTAATAATACAATAGTGTATCAACTCAAAATCGAACATTTTTCAGAATCAACAAAAAACTTATTACTCACTTCATGTAATAGTTGCAAATTGAATAACTGTCACATAAGTTTTTAATTTATCCTTATTCTGTTTTTGCACTAATCGAACGACGGTCTTGATCACACGTGAGGAATCAAATTTTGCGTGTGTTTATAGTATTATGTCAAGTACGACGTTTTGAGTTGATACACTATTGTATTATTAGTGCGATATGTCAAATATATAAAGTGCACTTAATCTAGTGCACAAACGAAGGGGAATGAAATTATACTTTGTTTTAACGAAAAAACAAAAAGCAAAAGCAATTGATACCCTAAATAGATATGTAATTTTGTTTAAATAAATAAATGAAATATTGAAATCGTTTTAGTAATAAAATCTACAAAATTGTTACATACATTTCTGTGATACCTATATGACATTAAAAAAAAAAAGAAAAAATCACGTATCAAGAAAAAAATCACAAATCGGTTCATTTATTATGGGACAATAATTTCATATTTTTCATATTTTGTTTTTATCCATAAATTAAACATAATTTCACCAGTTTTCGTTTGTGTTCTTTATCAAGACTGTATAAACAAGGAATTGTTAATCCCTATAACTCTTTAAAAACATGGTCTATACGAAACCGTATATTAAAATGTGATAGCACGAACACATACTTTATGTCCAATGAATAGACTCTTTACATGACACGAATTGCCCCCTAAGACTAATGTACTGTATGGGGTTAGATTCCAGAAAAGACATCGAAACCGACGAAAACTCACCAGTGCCACTGTTCAACGTTCACTTTGATGGTAGCCATACCTAAATGAATCAATTAATTGAAAGCGTCAGATCCAATTATAAAACCACTTGTCATAAGCACTCGATAGAAAAACACAGCCAATTCTACTAAGCGCACTACACCTTCGTCGATTAGAAATGTCATGACAAAAATAATAAATGAATGCGATCATCATTCATTAAATAGACAGGGAGACAATGAAACGCATTCCAAGGTGATGTTGGACCGTTATAAACACTAACTGCCGCTTTTTGTTTTCACCAACCGCTTCTGTAAAAGGGTTCGAAAATAAAACTGTTTAATAATTAACGATTACTTAATAGCGATCGTATTGTTCAATTCCGATAATACGATTGATCGTCTTCGAGTAATAATTATGACAATAATTAACTGTGCTCTGTTGATTATTTATGCAATTATTACCAGGGAATCGAGGCTCGCATTATTTAACTCACTGATTTAATTAAAACGAAATATTGATAAAAATATCTGTTGTTCTATACCAATTGACAGTTCGGTTACTATTTTTGCCGTCCGTAATTCGATTTTCATCAAAGTTCAAAACAATGAAATAATCAATACATAGTCTAAAACAAAGTCGCTTTCGCTGTATGTCCGTATGTATGCTTAGATCTTTAAAACTACGCAACGGATTTTGACGCGGTTTTTTTAATAGATAGAGTGATTCTTAAGGAAGGTTTGTATGTATAATAAATGCATAATATAGTACAGGAACACTGATAAATTTAAAGGTTTCTAATGTGATGTCGTAAATAAGCACGTTTTTTTGCGCTTATATTGCAAACGCTGGCTGAACCCTACGAGATAGACCAAAATAATGTACTACAGTATTGTACAACTTACAAAAATCCACAAAAAAGTCCGCGATGGTATATGTCTATCTCTTAGGGATAACCCACCATAACCATTTTTTCACTGCACCCGTGCGAAGCCGGGGCGGGTCGCTAGTTGATAAATAAAATACAACCAAACATTATATTCCTTCGTCATACATCATTTAGGTATTTTAACGACTACGCACGCGCATAGTCGTTAAAAGGGAAAGAAAAACAAATCAATCAAAATATTTATAAACAAGCTTTTATTTAAATGCGCAAAAAGAAAAAAACTTTCTTAGTTTTAACATTTTAATAGGCAGCATGTAAATACGAGTACTTATATCTCGCGACAAGCTTTTATATTTTCTATAAAAGCTTCTTTTCTTTTCCTCAGGAGAGGAAGGCTGAGAATCCATCCCAAGGAGCAAGAAACGTGCCCAGGATACCCCCGCAACGGCAAGTGTCACGGAGGTTATGTGGAACTGCACGCGGCCAGAGCGGTCTGACCACGTGACCTGCCGACAAAACTCAGCCTGTGCCTAAGTTCTAATAACCATATAGGCAAATCGTGAGGGCGACCGCCCCTCAGCAGAGAGGCGATGCAGCGCAGACCCATAAAAGGAGCCCAAAAGCGCTTGAAGCCAATGTGGCGCTGGCCTTAACATGAGGGAACCTAGTCATGGCGATGCTGAAGGCTGCCAAACTAAGAGATCATGGAGGGTTTCTATAAAAGCTTGTCTGTTTTTTTATATTTATCTGCATTAGTTGAACGCTGATAGTTGAGATAGCCCCAGAATACGTCACTGGGTTGCAGTTACACATCGGCATGTAATTACATTTTAAGATAGGTCATATATAATTTTAATTATTACTAATATTAATTTGAGGAGTGGCTGAGATCCTCATGGCTGGTGGTAGCTACCAAGTGTCACGGTGGTTATGTCGGACTCCAGATCGATGTGATCTACCGATTAAATTCAGCCTAAAGCCTTGGTCCTATGACCGGATATGAGGTTTGTAAATGTACCTTCTCTGTGGTAAATTTATTATTATTTCTTCGATTGTGCTCGAAACAATTTAGTATTGTTTGTTAATTAATGATAATCGACAATATCGAGAATTGCACCGATTCTTCCAAGGTTTGTTTGGATTAACGTTGGCTTATGTAATAACCGGTCCATCCACATGCAGCTCAGCTTAGTAAAGTCAAACAGACTTGAATTATTTTCATTCATTACAAGATATCATTCTCCGCTTCTATCGCTTCGTCATCGAAAGGATTTATTTTATTGGAACTAAAATAGTCACGTACGGTACGGTTTTGTCACATTTGCATGCACGGAAGGAACCACGCATGCTAAAGTCGTGGAATGATCTCACTTCTTAGAGTTTTCACAAGGTTACATTGTGGATATCCCGAAAACAAAAAACTGATCCTACCGCTGTTGGAAGCGGCATTAGTCTGGAAAAATCTTACCAGCTCTATAAGAGACGCCACTATACTCATCATCAGCAGCTCATATACATTCACACCAGAGGTTAAAGCCTCCTGGAGCGAGGGGAAATGCACTTTATGCACCGTGAAACCGCGCTGGCAAGTCGCGGCCTTGTGTGTGACTCTCTGGTCTCAAGGACCGGCCTACGCACTAAAACCCCCCAGTGTTGGACTCATAACAGGCCGCATGGCGGGTTGCGCTTTCGCGATTCTATCGCCACGACCACGGGCCACCCGAATTATCCTATTCGTAGACCAGTGCCGAGACCACAGCGCTACCAACGCCAAGCAAAATTAATGCCCAGTTTAAATCTTGATGAACTATGACGGTCTAGTAGACCTTGATACATGCCGTAGCAATTTCATTTTTTACATTACTATTTTACTATGTGTCTACAATAGAATTGAACATCGCAAGGACCCGCGAACGTTTATTTTTAAGTAATACATTATATATTCTACGCACACGGCAGTTGGGAGAAACCCTTGTATAATTACAATGACAATTAGGTGCGGCGAATTTGGAAACTACGTATCGTGCTGATAATAAAATTATTATGGCTGTCGAAGATAAAATTACCTATAGGCACTTTACAATACTATCAGCTGTAAGAGTTGGTGGCGTACCAAAACGCCGCCGCAAAAACATCGAAACAGACGATTGTAGTTTGGCTCTCAAACTATATGGTCTATAGAGTCAAAAGCGAGAGAAAAGTCTAAATAAACTAAAATATAAAACTTATATTATATAACATTCCTTATTCTTATAAGCAGCAAGTAGGTAAAATATATTAAGATCGATATATAATTACAAAATTATGAGATAATATTAGATTGCGATTGTAGTTCGTTACTGCAACAGTATACTTCAGGGTTCACTATTACACCCGTTATAAAGTTTAAAGCGATTATGGTGTACTAGTTGGTGCCTGCGACTTCGTCTGCGCAGGATTAGTATTTCGAGAAGATAAACATAACGTGACTGTTTATTGTACACAAAAAAAACAAGAACATGGACAACAAAGAAACAAATAGCAAATGTACAAGAGGCGGCCTTATTGCTAAGCAGCAATCTCTTCCAGACCGGGGAAGTACTAAAAGGAGATTTAAATAGAGGATGGGTTCAGTAATTGGACAGGGCAATAGGACTCATATAAGTAAAGGAATCATTGACAGGAAGTGAACACGGACTTGACTCTTAAAGGACTCCAATGTTCACGCTCTCCAAATACAGATCATACATTACAAATATGTAAGTCTAGCGGTTTTAGCAGCGCAAGTCAAAATAGTCACTTATCGTCAGATTTTAGAAAATTAACACAATATTTTTTATAATTTGTAGCCTATTTATTATTCTGACGTATAAGCAATTATTCTAAAGCTTCATTAAATCCATTCAGTGTTTTTCACGTGAAAGAGTTACAAACATCCACACTTACAAACTTTCACGTTCATAATATTAGTAGGGACTATCTACGATCCTATAACTTTTCATTTCACGTCATGATCAGCTTTATTATATACGTCATTTTCTACACTTAATTACTGTTTCTACACTTATTCATAATTAAATGTAGAACAAGTGTTAGTAACATACATTCCTCTATCAGATTAGAATTGATAAAATTGCAAATCACGTTGACTATAAGTTTTACATAAATAAACACAAAGGACTGTTATTTCTTTCCTTGAACATGACAACGCACGGACTTAGAATATGACAATTTCAATTCACAGTAACTACTATTGCATGTACGTTTTATCCATCACTTCCGTTCACTAAAGTGACTTTGAAGTGGTTCACACGAACAAACAAACCTGAAGCGCCGCTCGTTATCAACTACACGTTCGCTTTATCAATAATCGTCAGATAATTCGGTTATCAGCACAAATTGACCATTTAAAATGCCAATATCGAGTCGCTTTAGTACGAGCAAGTGTAATGACCCGTTGCCGACCTTGGAACAGGTTTTGCTGAGCAGTCCATTATAACAGTCGCATTACTTTTTATTCCAAAACATCCGACCAACAATAACACTGCGCGTCATCGAAAATGGCGGCGTGTTCGAAGCAGTGGCCTAGATGCGATGAAATTTGCATAAGAAGCAGTTAACGGTTGACGAGAAAAATGTTTTATATATTTACCTTAAACACAAATTGCATTACTTAATACTAAGCGATTTTCGTACACAATCGCCAATCTACACAGGAGAATTAAATAGCAAACAGTGCAATTCGTATCCTCATACTAGGCAAACTGTTACTGTGACTCACTGAGCCGCAAATTTGTGCTGCTAACTCAGATCAGCGTCGCAAGCAAACTACCTAGTCAGGTTATAAATTCTGTCACATGTTTAATATAAAATAATTGAAACATGTTTATTCATTATGTAACCATTTATATACCAAAATGAACTTAACAAAACATAGATTCTCATGACACTAAAGTTTATTAAAAATGACCTCCGTGACTTTGAATACAGGCCTTCAACCTGCGCGGCCAGTTGTCTATCGTAGCACGAACGAGGTCCGTGTCTATATCGGCGGCTGCCTTAATCAAGGATGTCTTGACTGACTCCAAATTAGGACGAGGCTTTGAGCACGCCTTTTCCTCTAAGTGTTGCCATATCTTGTAATCTAACGGATTCAAATCTGGACTGGAGGAGGGCCAGTCTTCGTGCCGGATGAAGTCGATTTCACGCGCCGCCAGCCAGTCTTGTGTGCTCTTCGCTCTATGAGCTGGTGCCGAATCTTGTTGGAATACCCAATGCCTGTTATTTAACATGGTATGAGAAACAGGTTCCACAAGGTTCGTCAGGACTGCATTTTGATACACGACTGCATACCATGAGCGAGGATGGAAAATGACCTTGTTGGACACGCGGAATACGGTTGCTCGCTTCTTCACTACTGTGTCGCCTTATCATTTTGTTTGTTGTAGCTCTCTTCTACGGTAAAAATTTTTTCATCTGAAAAAAGAATTTCCCGATATTTTTTTCCGCGTACCACTTCAACAAAGCGCGGCATCTCCTCAATCTCAGGTCCATTAGACGAGCATTCAAACGATGTCCTGTTTTTCCTCAATATGCCCGAGGCCCTAAGTCTTCATTTAAAACCCTTTTTACCGTGGTTCTGCTTAACCCCATCTGAAGGGCCAACAGTTTCTGCTTACGTTTGGGTATTTTGCGCCTTCAACAGACCGAAGGCGACCACTTCTTGACCTGTCATCTACACTAGAGTCTTCATTGTATCGTTTGATGGTACGATAAACGAATCTTTTAGTTATATGCAAATTTTTCAGTATGTCAAAAATTTGAATTGGCGCGTAACCGCAACTATGCAACGCAATAACTGCAACACGGTCTTCTTTAAGCGTTCACTCCATATTTAAAAATGAGTTAAATTCTAAAAATTATACATTTTTATTTTCATGAGCAATTCGAAATTCGAATTGAAGAAACTTTTTTGTGGCCAGCATTCTAAAAGAAAAGTTTTTACTGTGTGACAATATTTATGACCTGACTGTGTATTATGGATTATTACAGAGATAGTCGACGCACGTAACGCTACAAACTGTGTACAGTGAGTCAAAACTAGTAAACTGTAGACCAGATCGACCCCTTGGGGTCTATGACAACCGTGAACGAAAATAAAATTTAGGGGACCATGAAATGAAAATTGAGGTCTATGATAATGGATCTCAACATATACTAATAGTACCGATGCATACATCATTTATAAAAGTACCTATGAAGAAAAAAGATTTATTATTTTATTTTAAGATTTTATATTACATATATGTTTATAAAATTTTGTAAGTTGTAAGATTTCATTCAATATAAGTAGGAGGTCTACCCAAAAAGGAAAAACATAGCTACGACACAAAAGACTTTGGGAGCTTCTACTGTAGACACTTCAATTCAAATATATGGAAGGTCGTACTGTTACCAGTTTGCCTACTGGGGACACAGCCTAACAGGAACACTTGTGCGAGGTACGGAGAGCATAAGAGGATGTGTCATATATTGGACACCCAGCGTAAGACTAAAAAAAACCAACACTAGTCTTTTGATAAAATGTGATCTATACTTTGACCAGTTGCTACAAATAATTCGGTATTTCATGCATTGTCGCGATACGTGACACTGGATATGATATTGTAATAATGGATTCAACAAATAAGATAATTATGCAATATATAGACAATTCACGTTTTATTAATTATGTTCTTAATACCAATATCATAGTAACAGTTACTGTTAATATTAAATGAATCGTCAATTTATGCTAATACTAGCTGACCCGTGCCCACTTCGTTGGGCATAACATCAATAAACCTTTTTTAGTACAGAGTGTTATGTTTTGATTTCTAGCTGTAATATTAAAAAAACTACTTTTTGTAACCTCAATGTAGAAGTTAGACATATGCTGTCGTTGACTTTTTTGTAGGCATTTTCAAGCTCCACATCTTTTCTCTAGAACTCAAAAATATATCATTCATAGATAAGGCAGCGTTCGTAAGAAACGCTTTCATTCGACCGTTTTTTCTCCGATTCACTTTGCAAAAGGGACTACCACGTCAAAGCTTTTTTTTTATTTATATAACCTATGACACTCAGCAATAATGTGGCTTTCTATTGGTGAAAGAATTTTTAAAATCGGTTCAGCAGATCCCGAGATTACCCCTTACAATTTAACAAATATACAAACACACAAACTTTACTTCTTTATATTATTAGTATAGATTATGTAGAGGTGACGTTTGGATGTTAGATAGAGGAAAATCCTTATTCAATATACAGAAACATAATAAGGACCATGAAATAAATACCTAATTAGTAAAAAAAATATTAATTTTGGATTTATTTAAATTTAAAGCCATGAGTTTGCATTGCAACCCTTTCACTCGTCTGACGTTAACGAGATTTTCAGTAGGTGCTTTTTAGTTTCGTCTTTCGTAACGTTATATTTATTCGAGCGTCGCGCGTCGTCGCCCAGAGCTAATTATACAAAGCAAAACCAGTTGCAAACGAAATCCGTTACGGGAACTAGTTTTCGTTACAGAAAAAATGGCGGCCTTTGTCATCAAGACTTGATAACGACCCACTGCTAGTGTTGTCGACTTGTGTGGACTTGTAAAAAGGGTGGACCCCCCTTATTTCCACGGAAGCGCGCGGAGAACACTAAGACTAATCCTTACGTGGAAGTCCCACCACGAACAGTTTAGCTTCCACTTTTATGATACGGACTGGGAAGGATTGGATTTTTTTACCGTCATCTATGAACCTGTCACAGTGCAACCCTGGTCGAGAATAGATTCAAATCGAGAATATATAGATTCTATTCAATAAGTCCACCTCAAACTTCATCTGCATTTGTTATTAGTGAAGTTAAGTGCCTACACAAATGTGTCACCGCGCTCTCTCCTGAGGAGCAGTAGCTCTCACTTTTCAGATAAAGGCTCATTAGAACCAAAGCTGTAAGATAGTTTAGTTAGTAGATACTAGTCAAGCGTCAGTGGCGCTATTTTGTCGGTTTTGGTGTACGAATCGGACGATTCGTGGATCCCGCGATCGATTCTGCCATGAGTTTTTCATTTATCTGATGCTCTTACGCGGAAGGAAAACATCGAAAGGCAACTTGCAGACACCTCCGAAGAAATTCAAAGGTGTATGTAGACAATCAAGACGCCCTGGGCCAGCGTGGTTGACTCAGGCCTAATCGCCTTAAGGTAGTGTAGGCTCGGGCTCCTCGTTGGGGGCGTATATGGGCTATGATGATTAGTCAAGCCATCTCGGCTAGTATCCAACAAACACAATGGCACTTGACACTGCGGTATTCCGGGTCCGTGGTCGTTAATGAGGATTCACTGCAAGTCAGAGGAGAGCCTGAAAAAATACAATTTCTTTTTGTTCTGAGGACAATACATTGAACTGCATACCCCGCGTAACGAGAAAGGGGTTATATGAGGCTCTCCAACCCAGAAGGGGGTGGCCTACTCACTAAAAACCTCATATGCCCCTCACGAACGCCTTACCGCAAGCGCATCGATCGAGGATCGATCGGAGGATACGCCGAATAGAGCAGTATTACGGCGTGACAAGTTCATGGGAACTCTTACGAATACATCCACGACAAAAGGAAAAAATACCTAAGTAGGGAAATGACAACCACGCGTCTGTAGGGTCTTTATTGATAAAAAGAACATGGTTGATCAAGGAATCCTGGTGATAATTCTGTTCCTTTTTCAAATATAACATGTACGCAAAATTAACGCTTATTTCCACACTTTTAGTCACGGATTGCTGTATGCGTACGACGCGAATCAAACTGAAGGTATTATTAACAATGGAGATGAGGTGACAAAACATCCGCGTATACGATTTGGCCACTAGCCGCCGTTTCCGCGACTGGACAATAATATGTTTATATATTTAACAACTAGCTGACATAATAATATAAATTATTTCTAGGAAATATCTAATACAAATGCTCATAGATTTGCTATGAACGAACTAACACTATTGCTCATAAAACATACGAAAGCAGAACATATAGAACTAAGCGATCTTACGCTAACGTTGCAATACGTCTACTTATAGATTAAGGAAATAAAATCAAAATCCAAAATTTATTCTTCAAATGGGATTTTTTCAATAACTTTGCACGTCAAAGGTGTAACGACATTGGTTCACAAGTCTACGGCGGGAGACCTTGAAATGGAAAGAACCAGCAGGAAAACCAGCGAGGGCTATTTTTTACCTCCCTGTATTTTTACAGAGCTGTCACTTAGAAGCCGGCCTTAGACAAATAGTCTGACCCTAACTTCCTTTAAAAGTTTAAACAATTTTACATTATATCTATAATTAGCGACTCGCCCCGGCTTCGCACGGATGCAATGTTGATACTAAATACTTAATAAGTAATCTCGTAGGGTTCTCTCATCATATCACATTAGAAACCTCAAAAATAACAGTATTTCTCTACTATTTAATGGATGTTATCATTAGAGATCGGATAATCGGATGCATATTTACCTAAAGTTAGTTTAAGACAAAGTATGGAAACGGCTTTTTATTGTTTTGTTGAATAAAAATCCCGGAATTGGCCGGATGTTTATTTATTTACCTAATTTAGTTTTTGACAAAGTATGGAACTGTCTTTTTATTTTATTTCCATAAATAAAAATCCCGGAATTCCGGTACTGTAGAACATTTCGGTAATGCAAAACTAGTCGGTAATATGAGCTTATAATATCCTATTTAAAATGGGGCGTAAATATTACCTCGGTTACTACAGTTTTAATCACTACATATCTATCACTATGGGTTGGTCATTGAAATCTGACTGATTTCTTAATGTCTGTGCTGAACATGATTGTGTTGTGTCAGATTCCAGTGACTGTTCTAAATCTAAGCCGCTAGCTTCTGTTTCATTTAAATAATTGTAATATATAATAAATAAATACCACGTGCTAATTTCAATACGTTAAATTTGCAGTCCCGTATTTTCCCGGGATTTTTATTTAACAAAATGTATTTTAAAAAGCCGCTTCCATAATTTGTGAGCCAAAAATTAACTTTAGGTAAATATGCATCCGATTATCCGATCTCTAATTATCATACACTTCAATCAGTCTATCTATTAAAAAAGACCGCACCGTAGCGTTGTTTTGAAGACCGTTGCGTTAATTAGGAGGTGGCCTCAGATACATAGTCCGAACCCAACTTCCTTCCTTTCTTCTTTCTTCCTTTTTTTTAAATTTCTCGTAACCTAGACGTATAATGCATTTTTAAGCTTACTAACATGTACTATGTTGCGAACGAAAGAGGAAATGGATAGCGAATAACACTTTAGTATCGGTATCTAACTGGACTGTGGCTGTGATGTTTCACGAAAAATTTACTTAGTTGGATTTTAATGAAACTTCACATAGGCTACAAATTATAAAGATATCACAATAAATTGGATCGTTTCCTTAACAGCAACGTCCGTTTTGTTTTTGGTTTGCATTATCCGATATCTCTCATTACATGAACCAATTGAAATGGCTGCCTATGGGAAATTGACTCGTGGGAACGCCAGACTTGTTGGTATGTTTAAATGACAGAATACGTGAAAACTAAGTTTCAGTTTCTGGAAAATTATCAATATCGCGACCTTCGATCGAATAATAAACCATTGAAACTCCTGTTCATAATTCTGACATCATTTTCAATCTATTCAGTCACAATTAAAAATCACTGTTGCTCGTCAAAGATGCTACGCCATTGGTTCACAAGTCCACGGCGGGAGACCTTGTACTGGAAAGAACCAGCAAGAAAACCAGCAAGGGCAATTATTTTTTTCACTCGTGTTTTTACAGTCATCATTTAAAATTTTATTTTTTTTTCCTCAGGAGAGGAGGCTGAGAATCCATCATGGATACCAACGCAACAGGCAAGCAGGGATGCGTTGATTATGTCGGACTCCTGGTGCTGTCGAGGCGGCTCGACCACACAGACCTACCGACTAAACTCAGCCTAGCCTTGGCCCTAAGGGCCCTACGGCTTGAATGGAATGGTCGGCGCACCCTCAGGAGAGGGCACGTCAGCGCTGTCCTCTGAAGAGGACATATACGCGAAGGAAGGCTCGGTACGCCAAAGTGGGTCCGGCCTTGAAATGATGGGTCTACTCGTACATGTGCAGCAAGCTGCGAAGTATGGACTAACTAAGGATGGCGGCGCAGATGCCGCCTCTCGCAAGGCTTGAAGAGCCAGCGTCAATGAGTCGGGAGGGTCAGAAAGGACGTGATCATTTAAAATCTGGCCTCAGATAAATAGTCTGAACCCAACTTCCTTTACAAGTTTAAATAAGTTCATATTACATCTATCAAAACTATTGTTTCATTATGTTATTTACTATAGTCAAAATATTTGGCAACGCAACTATTGAGTTATTAAAATAAACCCAAGCATTGTTATCATTTATATAATCCTCAACTACATAATAACCTTTCTTCATAAAAGTATTTTTGACAAATGATTTAAATCTATGAAAAGGCAAATCGATAACACTTTGTGGAACTTTATTGTAAAAGGCTATGCATTTCGCCACAAAAGAGCCTCTAGATTTATTTAAAACGGCAGCTTATTTTTATTTCTCGTGTTTAATTTACGAATTTGGCATTTTTTATTAAAATTACTAGAATTCATCCTGTCAAAAATATTTGTAAAGTGGCAGTTTTTTGTTCATACTTATTTTATAGATAATATCGCACAGCCAGGTGTAAATTAACTATTACATTTCCAACGATGTATTCTGTGCTCCAACGCACACACGCACACTGTTTTGATACATATGATTGAATTTCAACTTTATATAGCGTTAATAAAGCGCAAATTGACTATTTGATGTTAGGAACACACTACATTGCTTAGACAACAGTGAGTGCTTGCAATATGAACTATTTATACAATAACAATAAAGCTCAAATTGTTTGTACATTTTAGTTAGAACACGTTTGTATAGGAAAAAACGACTATTTTTAGTGTTTTTCGATAATTATTCTAATTTTTCTCCGTAAAGAAAGAATGAATGAAGGAAGATTAACGAAAGAGATACACAAGGTAAGAATGATAGGACGAATCTGTGCAGGTCGACCTAGGCGGACATATCTCGATCAAATCGAAGATGTCCTAAAGAAAGGCCGGGTCAAGAGTACTCGCAACCGACGAGCATGCATGAAGACGCTCATGAAAGTGGAGAAAGCAAGAGAAGTGTGCCAGGATCTTAGCAAGTGGAGAGAGGTGGTCTCTGCCTACCCCATTGGGAACAAGGCGTGACATATATGTATATGTATGTATGTTCTCCGTAAAAATCAACCTTGAACTTCAACGAACATGTAAAAAAAATTGGTCAGATTGTTCTTTGTAATTGACACTCTGCATTCGACACACGAACTTCACTGGAATTGCAGAGTACCGAATGCCACGGCATCACGTCATGCGGCTTAGATATTATTAAGGCACATTATCATTTCCAAACATTATTGCCACTGGCGGAAACAGGACGTGGTTTGTGTGCGCTTAATTATAAAATAAACAGCTTGGGATTAAGTAAAAAAACCCCCAATACTCGTCAGTTTCTGAACTAAGCTGTGTTTGCAATCATGTCACATAGACAGTATTATAATTATGGATGTTACTATTACACTAATATGTACAGAATTTAATATTCTTTCTTGTTAATATATGCGATTAAGTAGGTGAGGCAAGAAGAAATTATTATAAATATTTATATTGAAATTGAGCCATTTGTACCAGTATCCGTCAGATTTGTCCCAATTATCGTCAAAATGTCCGAGAGCTCGTCAATTTTCTGTGATAAATTTGAACTCTATGTCACTGAGAATAAAGATCTAAGTTAACTTCATCTACCATAATTTTCAATAGTAATATTTTCATCTTCATTTGTTATCATTTAAGCCTAATCATTATTTCATCTTCATTTGTCATCATTTAAGCCAATACATGTTTATTGCTGAACATAGGCCATATTCAAGTATATACAATAGTCAGAGAGGTTGTCTAATTGTAACCTGTCCGGTTGCTCTATAGACAGCTCGGGTACGTGACCCCGACTTCTCGAGCCTTCGATGCCATTTGCCCCTAACCTCCGTGGCATCGATGTCCTCTCCTTCCTCCTCCCCTCCTATTACAGTTGTGGTAAGGCTCGGTTCTAATAAGGATAGCCTTATAATTTCCGGGTCTGTGCGGGTTGGTACCACCATTCTGCCCATTTCGGTCGTGAAGCAATCACGCGTTTCGATTGAAAGGTAGAAACAGCCGCTCCTTCATGCGCCCCTCCTATACCTCTTGTGGTGAGGAATCGCGGCGGTATTCGAGGCCGGCGGAGTGTTTGGTCTCAGTGAGTTTGTTGGGCGTGACGGGTTGACACGCGTACAGGAAGACCTGGTGGAAATGGTTACCGTCGGCCACCTGCCGGTCAGTGGGCGACCCGAACCCAGGAATATCCTACCTGGGAGGGCTGTCCTCACACAACCCACTCTCTCACTGTGTACTGTAATCTGCCCTTTCTTTGTCTACCGCCCGGACCCTCCCCACATTTGACCCTTTCCAAAAACTTATAAATATGAAGGCCAATAAGAAGAAGCAAGTTTTTACGGCGGACACCCAATCCACAATTAAAATGGATTTCTGCAACATCAGGGGCCTACACAGTAATCTCGATGCCGTCCACCACCATCTCGAGACGGCTCGGCCTGCCTTGCTCTTCTTAACGGAGACGCAAATATGTGCGCCGGACGATGTTTCGTACTTAAAATACCCGGGCTACGAACTGGAACACACTTTCCTACGTAAAGCCGGAGTATGCGTATACGTCCGGGGCGATATTTGCTGTCGCCGCCTTCGGGGCCTCGAGCATCGGGATCTGTCGTTACTGTGGCTACGCGTGGACCATGGGGTCTTACCCGAATCTACGCGTGCCTTTACAGATCCCATGCCAGTGAAATAGGGTCAGTTCAGCTTATCGAGCACGTCCAAGAGGGGTTTGACCGAGCCTTGGAGCAGTATCCATCTGCGGAGGTGGTGGTTCTTGGTGACTTTAATGCTCATCATAAAGAGTGGTTGAAGTCCAGAACCACTGACCTCCCGGGTAGAACTGTCTTCAACATGGCTTCGGCCTATGGTCTCTCTCAACTGGTTGTACAGCCCACCCGTATTCCAGACATAGAGAGCCATCAAGCTTCCCTGCTGGATCTACTGCTGACTACACGACCTAGCGGATACAAGGTTGTGGTCGAGGCTCCTCTCGGATCATCCGATCACTGCCTTGTTCGTAGCTCCGCCAGACTTGCGCAACCCCATCGCGTATCTACGACTAACAGTCGTACAGTCTGGCGGTATAAGTCAGCAGACTGGGATGGACTCCGGGAATTCTTCGGATCCTATCCCTGGAAGCAGCTTTGCTTTTCATCCGCAGATCCCGACATTTGCGCAGATTGCGTCACGGAGACAGTGTTGATGGGAATGAAAGAATTCATTCCCAGCGCCACTGTTTCTGTTGGGGGCTGCAGTCGTCCCTGGTATAATAATGCCTGCAGGAGGACTGCATACCGCAAGCAATCTGCTTTCAACGCCTGGGACAACGCCAGAAAAAGTCGGGATCCGGACTTGCCGGAGAAAAAGCGAAAGTACAATGCCGCATCCAGATCCAACAGGAAAGCTATTGCTGAAGCCAAGGCGGAACACGTGGCCAGGATTGGCGAGCGGTTAGGAAGCTATCCCAGTGGGAGCCGTGCTTTCTGGTCGCTCGCCAAAGCTGCGCAACAGAACTTCTGCCAGTCCAGTCTCCCACCACTGCGAGCAGCCGATAATAGTCTTGCCCACAGCGCAAGAGAGAAGGCCAACCTCTTGGTCGAACTCTTTGCCTCCAACTCGACTATGGACGATGAAGGAGCCACACCACCTACCATCCCTCGGTGTGAAAGTTCATTACCGGAAATCCGCATTACACAGCGCGCGGTCAGGCGGGAACTCAAGCTCCTGAACGTACATAAGTCAAGTGGCCAGATGGCATCCTGCAGTGGTGCTAAAGACGTGTGCCCCTGAATTGACCCCCGTATTAACGCGACTTTACCGTCTTTCTTATCAGCAGAAAAGGGTTCCATCTTCGTGGAAGATCGCCCACGTCCACCCAATCCCCAAAAAAGGTGACCGATCCGACCCGTCAAATTACAGGCCAATCGCGATAACGTCCTTACTCTCCAAAATTATGGAGAAGGTCATTAACACCTGCCTTCTACGGTACCTAGAAGAGCACCAGCTAATTAGCGACCGGCAATACGGCTTTCGTTAGCCTTGGGCTGGAAAGAACCAGCAACAAAGCCATCAAGGGCTATTTTTTTCTCCCTTTATTCTTACGGAACTGTCATTAGATAGTCTGAACGCAACTTCCTTTACAAGTTCATTACTAATAATTAGAGAAAAAACTATAGTTTACACTGTAACTGTATAAAAAGCAACGCTAGTCTGACTCGCACTTGGCTGTTATTTTTACTGTTGTGGTATAGAATTATATAGAACAATCTTCTCATCTGATATCTGAAGTATGAAAATTATAGATAGTTAATAAAGTATTAATTATAATATTGGAATTGCATTTCTGTTCAGTAGTGACATGTCATGATTTCATTGGCTGGCACATTAATTTTCCGCTCTTAAAGAATAATGTCCTTTATGTGTTTTCACTATTATATCAAAGTTAAAAACGAGAAGAAAAAAATACACTACTCGACAAATTATGATGGACCTTCCGCCCTTCCGTAACAAAGAGTAGTATGTAGTATTATTAATTAATCCGTATCCCATCATTAAGGCAATACTTGCAAATGCAACTGATATCTAATGTAAATTTATGATTACCGAAAAGTTTTACCATAATTAAGAATAAGTTTTAAACATTGCAAACAAAATGTTAAGAACTATTTAATAATGACTATTTTTAAAAGAGTTTTACAATATCTAGCGAAATCTCCTTGTATTACTCCCATGTCCCAATACTCGACACCCCAGTACTCGACACACAACACAAAAACATTGAAAAAGCAAACTTATAATATTTGAAGCACTTTAATGACATAACCAGTAATTTAAAATTACTGTTAATTTTAAACTGATCCATGCAGTTACAGCCAAACCTAATATTTCAAGTCATATCATGTTTTAAAAGCAATGATGACGTTAATTGGTGCAGCGTAACATGCTAGTCCCAATTGTCGTCAAAATAGTACGATTATTGACGGCCACTGGGTCACGGCGGGATTTATATGAACCAATTACTGTCAAGCACAAAAAAATATTAAAATCGATTAATAATATCAACTTTGAGGTTAAAACCTGTTAGATTCAACACTTAGCTATTTCGGATAATAATCGTACTTACCAAACTACTGACAGATACTGGTAAAAGTGTAATCCAACGTGGGGTGGTCTGTCGTGAATTCAGTCGCTGCACTTATAAAATATACAAAAATATGCGAGGACTCCTTTTCTTTTTCCTGTTACACTGACGCCATTTCTAACTTACCTTAGTGCTGCCATTTAAATTATACAGCAAACTATTGCGAAAATGTTGCCACAAAAAGATTAAAGTTTAATATTAGCAGAATAAAAATATTGTGCTTTTTCTACAAACTGACGGGTACTGGTACACTGACGACATTACCAGCGTTTACCTTACCTTAATATTTTTAACCTGTCAAATGGTTCTAGTAATATTATAAATGGGAAAGTTTGTATGGATGCATGTTTGTCACTCTTTCACGTAAAAACTATTGAATGGATTTTACTGAAACTGTACTGTTTACGGTCAAAAATTTGTTTCGCACTTGTTGCCGCACGCGCCGGTCTAAAAACATCTTATCCGTCCTGCACCCCTATTCACAACTGTCGGAAAATACTCGAATCACGGAATCTCTATACCTGTCACTTACTTTTGCCACACATTAAAGCGAGACGGAACGATACTTTCCGAATAGAATCCGTGGCCTGAAAGTTGTGAATAGAGGAGCTGCCCGACCCGATCACCCGCGCAAACGAATCCCTTCCGCCGGCCACCAACCGCGTCGTCCCTCACGCCACACATCCACGTCTCTCGCTCACTCACCGCGCTCGTCGGCGAGCGCGACGAGCCGGGCTACACACCCCTCGTCAAACATATACCCGGTACCGTCACGTACGGGTAGATTCTTACTCTCCACTACACGGCGATCTTGAGTGTTCGAGCCACTAGACGGCGCGCTCAGTTGCGTCGACTCCCTAGTTTGGACCCTAACGACACCGGAACGGTCGCCAGTGTCGTTAGCAGGCAAGGCGTCGAACCTTCTGTTCGTGCGTTAGCGATAGCCAACGTATCGGATTCATATCGCAATTTGAATTGCGATATGAATCCGATACGTTGGAAGTGACTTAAGACTTTTCAGTCCAGTTAGCTATTATTATAATTTTTTGAAAATTTTGACAACCTTGATACCAACATAACAAGAAACATTTCTCATATGCTATGTATTTCGTTCCACACAGAAAAATGTCAAAACCGGTGACAATCGAAACAAAAGCTTGTTTTAAAATACCAATTTAAATACTTTCTTTAATAAGATATGGCGAATTCTTTAGCTGCGTTCGTATGTTTGTTTTTTTTTTTAAACTGGTCACGTGAAATTTATTTATAGTGTGGCTGAAAAATCTAGCTATTTTTGTAGCTTTTTGAACATTTATAGTTAGTAAAAAGAATGAAAACAGCGACGAAACGAAAGAAGCCGCTGATCATTAGGGAAAATATTTTTCCACATAAACTACGTTTGTAAGGAAAATATATCGCGCGATTTCCGAATAAACTGGTTATCGTTCATAAAGCAGATATTATCTGTGTTATATCTAATGATTAATACGTACATACTTACACTACTATCGTGAAGATCTATCTATTTAATTATAATTGTGTATGACAACAGATATATTTTTTTTTTATTAAATATGTCGTGTAGCTTCGGATGACTTTCAGAACTTTAGGTAATGATTTTAAGGAACTTGAAGAGAACATTGTTTGATTACTTGGCAAATAATCCAAATGCAATAAACAGGTAAGTAATTTCATAAATGAATGATGTAGAATTGACTGGTAATAAAAACCTGATAATGGTGATAAATAGATAAATTAGCAATCGCTATCGAATAAATTTGATAATTCTGTTTGTCTGCTTGAATAGATAGCATTTAGTAGAATCGTCGCCCTAGCCATTTAGCATTATTTCTTATTTGAATCGCCTAATACGATGTAGTATGTCATAAACAAGTGATCTTATCTTATATATCACTGCAGGATATTGACGCAGAACAGAATATAACTTTTTATCCATGATATGAAGGAGACAAGGACCCGTAGCCAAAGTGCCACTTATGACATTCGAGTTTGTTTTAATAAACCCAAATGTATGGGAATGATTCCGTAACTAGGAATCATTTCGCGATCTTTTTTTATAGGATAGGGCAACAAACGAGCAAACGGATCACCTGATGGTAAGCGATAACCGTTGCCCATAGCAACACCAGAGGAGTCACAGATGCGTTGCCGGCCTTTTAAAAGGGAATAAGGGGGTAAGGGGGGTTTGGGCCTCCGGTACCCTCACTCACTCGGCGAAACACAGCGCAAGCGCTATTTTACGCCGGTTTTCTGTGAGGCCGTGGTATCACTTCGGTCGAGCCGGTCCAATTCGTGCCGAAGCATGGCTCCCCCACGGTAAAAATACCCTCTCTCCCGGAGGGTATTAGGAGTGCGCGAACGCTGGAGTCCTTTAAGAATCAAGTCCGTGTTCACTTCCTGTCAAAGATTCCTTAACTTAAACTAGTTATAACTTATTGTCCTGTCCAATTACTGCACCCATCCTATATTTAAATCTCTTCCCTTTAAATAATTTTATTACTTCCCTGGTCTTAGGTTGCCTAGAAGAGATCGCTGTTTAGCAATAAGGCCACCTTTTGTACATTTGTTATTTTCTTTTTTGTGTGTGTGTGTATTTTATGTATACAATAAAGTTTATTAGACAAATATATTTTATAGACAAATATATACAAATTACAATAATAAAAATAAAAACAATTGGCTGTTCTCTATTAGTTGTTGTAAAGTGCACGATTTTCGCATACGAAATTTCCAATATGAAATTATAGAACGTATGTGTGATAGTAAGACATTTCCAAAACAAGATTGGAAAAATTTTGGCCGATAGAAAAGGAACATGAAGTTTCCTCGAAAATTTCTCGTGAATGCACATTACGACCGTATTCTACAATAACCGGTTCGGTTTCGTGATTGTTTAAGATTTGAAAATATATATTGTAATAACTTTCTAATAATAATGTGAATACGACGTTTAGTTTCGAGCTCGTTCATCACAGCATCCGCGGTCTACCCCTCCAGATGACCCGTCACCAAATCTGAATTTGATACGGTGACCGCCTAACCCTCTTTAAGAAGCACAGGGCTAAAGACATTGGGTACAGTTTATCCAATTATTATTGAATTATATCCATCAAATACACAGACGGAACTAAACTATAATGTTATTACAAATACGTCACATACTACAAAATCAATTGAATAGATAATACCGTACAAATGTGAAATTAACACACTAGGCCATTTGGGTGATAACATTGTTCAAATATGATATGATAACATACTGAAGGGCGACCAAAGGCCCTATTATTTTAATTATTTTGTCTTCGTCCATCTAATGTGACTTGATTTACATAGAACATTTTAATTTTCAATTGAACGACTGTCTTAAGTGATTTGACACTTTCATCAGTAGTCAAATGACAATGGCGATGAAGGGAAGAAATGTCAAAATTGTAAGCGTCACTGTGAAATTTGACACTTTATTTTGTCACATATGTACTTACATAAAAAAATATTATAAATCGCAAAGTGAGTTTGTTTGTTTGTTCCGCTTTCACGCCGTAACTACGAGTACTGAACCAATTGCTTTGAAATTTTGCAGACGTAAAGATAAAGGTGCTGATTAAATAACAGGTTACTTTTTATCCCGGAAAAATCGTCAGATCCCACGGGATGCGCAATAAAGACTTGAAAACACGCGGGCGAAGCCGCGGGCAGAAAACTAGTCATTAAATATTTCTTACACTTTTACCAATTGATAGACATACATATATTACTCATATATAAATGAATTTGGTAGAAATATATTTTTCATCCCACCACCTCGGAAAGTGTAATTTTGCGCTTCGAAATCTGGCTGAAAAATTCTATTTTATTCGCTTGAGCGGCAAAGTAGATTTGAATTTAGAACATCACATATAATGAGTACTCAATATAATTGTAAATTCAAAACGACATTAAACCTATTTAATGTAACCTCTATGGTGCCAAATTTATGATTAGAACTTTTTAAATTGTGAAAAAATTTAAATTTGGAACCTTCTTGGTTTCTTTGTTTTATTTGCGTGCTTCGCGCCATTCTAGTTTTTCACGTTTTATTGCTTAATATAATTTGTCATTATAAATTGTTTTCTTTTTCATTTTGTCATTTCCTCGCTGAGGTGGGATGAAAAGTTACGTATTGCACTCGAGTGGAAAGATTTTTCACCTTGTGCTCGTTTCTTTCCCTCGCTGACGCTCAGGATTCTAATTTAGAATCACTCGCTGCGCTCGTGATTCAACTTTAGAATCCTTCGCTTGCTCGGTCATCCAAATCGAGCACGCGGTTAAAAAGGAACTTTCCACTCTTGTATAATAAATAACTAATAAAAACCGTGATGAAGGTCCATCACGCAAACATCTACCCCACCGGGACTAGAACCCAGGACCGGGACACTCGACTACGTAGGTCAGTTCGGTCGTCAGAGGACTGTTTATTCAATTTTATACTTGGCTTAATTAATTATTTTTTTCTCTATGTTAATTATTTAATTTCTTGTTATTGATTTAATTAATTGTGTTGTGGAAGTGAAACAGTCAATACCTTTTTTAATTTTTAAAATCGTACAGTTGAAAGCATGTAAAGATAAAGAACTTTTTTTGTAACTTAAAATGTCTATTATGGCAAATAATTAAAAGTAAGTAAAAAAATCTGATTTCAATAAAATATTATCTTTCTATATCAAACAGTCATTTGAGTTCCCTTTTCAAATTAAAATATTATCCGGACTAACATAGAACTAAATAAAAGATTGGAAAAGAAAAATACAATATATAAATTCTTATCAGTTATTTATCGACGCTGAATATACACATTTCTCGCCAGTCCTTTTGGTACAGTCAGCAACACGTCAGCTTGTACACGTGATCTGACATTTCAACACAAACTATCACAACATCGATATAATGCTACAATTAATGTCACATATGCAGATTATTTTTATTATCAGCAACAAGCTACTGTTACACTGGCGTTTGTACCCTGAAGTTGCCACGCGCACTCGCTTCACCACTGCAAATGTACTGCACCGCATGCGTCACGTGATGACGTGACGTACGATAAAAACGACTAATTACACTATCATTATTATTCATTTACCGTTCGATATTTCTGCGCACAATATACATTGCTACTTATTCATAACAACGCCACTTACCGTATAGTAGAAAAAAGCAATGTATCGAAATCACATTTTCTAGGTAGACCTATAGATTACATAGAAATGTCACTCGCATTGTCATGCAGTTTTTTTTTAAATTGTGCCTAAACCTTTTTGCTCTGTCTATTATACCAGTAGATCCAACATTATTGATTATTCTTGTTTATATAGCAATTGAATAATGACTTAAAAATATGACAGATAAATGACTTAAAATCTAAGCCAATGAATCAATTTACCTATTTGCGTTATTTAGTCTATATCAAAACCGGTTGAGTATCAATTCATACAATCAATCAAATCACAGCAGCATTTTTAAGTCTTACAAACGGCCGTGTCTGTGCTGTCGCATACCCCTTGAACTTTTGTTTGACAACTTTCTGTTCTCTATGACTAGACTAGCGAATATAGATCCGGACAGAACTACTGTGATTCTCGCAGCGCTTCAAGCACATATGCTCCATTATATATGGCAGCATTGCATCGCTTTCTCTCTTGAAGGAATCTTTTCAAGTCTAAGTAGTCTTTCGACTGACGAAACAAATTAATGAGGAATATAAACTTGGACCAAATAGGTGATACATTGAATGAAGGTCAGGTCAGGAGTACCCGTAACCGACGAGCTAGCATGAAAATATTACCAAACATTTCTTTTGCCCTCAAGTCAATACGAGGGAAAGATGCAATAAACTATCATGACTGTTTCTCTAGCTGGTGATGATCATAGATAATGGGACATCCACTTCCCACAAGTACAATCTGTAATTAATATTAATGAAAGTTGAGGAAGATAGGGAAGTTTGTTTGGTTTGTAGTAAGTACATATTTGTCTTGCTGCGCCCTTTAGAAAGCGGTATGAGTATATGTTATATGATAACTGTTCCAACATACGCTTCTAGGCAAAGCAAAGGTTTAGCCGTGAAGCTGACGATTGCCTACAAACCGTACCCATAGTTCTCAGCCTTCCTCCGAAGCAAAAAATGTTGAAAAGGTTGAAATTTTGTCTTTGGTAGGTTGTGAAAAAGCAAATGTGTTTGGCATTAAGTTTTTGATTGTGGTATTTGAAATTGTAGTGCAAGGGTTTTTGTAATGTTTTATGTTTAAGTTTTTATCTTGTATATTTAAATAGATATATAATGAAGAATTAAAAAACATAAAATGTGTATGGTAATTTGATCCCCGACAAGAAAAAATACAACCTCACTAACCAAAATTCTTTTTAATGTATTGTGAGTAATGTCTGAAACTTATTAAGTCTTTGTCAAAACCAGATTTCAGCGATTAAAACCGAGAAACCGGTGGCGATGAAAAATATACCTACCTTACATACTTAATGCACGCACACGTACACACGAATCAATAAAAATTTTAACCCACCCTCATTAAGTTATGGACATTGCCAATAAGACATGAGAGAGCAAATTTTCTATATGAGATTTACTTTTATTATTTATCGACAACTATAATTTCCGCAGAAGCAAATTGGGTTGACGTGTAACAAACATACATTTACACCCAGTGTTATTGGGTAGACGACAATTTTTCAAATTCAATATATAATAAGAGTACTCTTTTAAGTGAGAAATATTGTAGAAGCAACAGTACACCTGCACCTATTACTTTTGAAGATACATCGACATGTTTGCGGCCATTGCGGCGCTGTCGCGGGTCGCTCAAAAACGCTCCTTACTAAAAACACTGCAATCGTGACGTCATAACTCAGTAAACTCGCCTAATTTGTATGAGCGTATAAACAAATTTTAAAATAACTTTGTTATTTGTACGTATATAGGTATACTTTCTATATAAAAAATGTTACATTTAATGTGAGAATGTTAGAAATGTGTTCGTTTCATTAGAATTACGTAAATAATAATTGCTCATTTTTTAGTTATCTAAAAACAATATAAATTAATAATTAAACTGAAATTTCTATATTGACATACTTTCATGAGATATAAATTGCTCAAATCAGATAATTATAGCATAAAAACGGCCATAATCGTACGTAGTCGTCTACCCTATTTATAGTCAAGCGTATTTTATAGTCAAGCGTATACCCACCATTCCGGCACGCTGTGATAAAATTACTGTATATCCAACAACGGGAAGAAAGTGGGATGAGGGAGAATTGTAATATGATCTAAATAATCCATAAACGCTTATTTATATAACCTAAAAACTAATCACGGTATGATGTCACACTTGTCCGAAATAACTCGACCGTTATGACAATTTTCATGTATTATACCAACCAACATTTTTTTTAAATTTAATGCCACATTTGCCTCGTCACCTAGCAGAGTATTACATTCCAATTAAATCCGAAACACACGTAGATTTTACATATTATCAAAAATACTCACGAAAGCAATAATGGTTTGGAGTCTTCAGTCATTTCGCGATGCACGAATCCCACAGACACAGAAACAAAGGGGGCGAAGAGCACAGACTACTGGCACTCCACACTAAAGACTATGCAAACTAATGCCACCGGCGAGCGAACGTTATCGCCGACTATCTTCGTTTACCGGCGCTCCTTAGAACGAAACGCATTTAGATAAGGCAGAGCAAACATCGATAAATCAAACCAAAGCGCGGGTGTCAGCGAAAACCGAGAGCACAGTGGCTGAGCAGAGAGCGCATTACGGCATGCACTTTATTAACTATTATAACAGCTCATTATTTTGATAATGTTGCATTCCTAAATTCGCAGCTAAACGTAAACATCCGATTTTGTTTCTTTTTTCCGATTTTTTTTTGTTCCCCTGAGGAATATGCATTAAATTGCATACCCCGGCTGTGGCGAGCCGGCGGTTATGGGGGGCTCTCCTCCCCAGAAGGAGGCCTACCCACTATAAACCTCAGGGATGGCCTTCCTCAGGCATGTAGGGAGCCCCCGGGAACACCAAGCGACTTCCGGGAACTTGGGTAGACGCCCTACTTATATCGAATGCCTATATATCCTGCAACTTATAAAATTTTATAAACATAAATATAATATAAATCTTAAAATTAAATTAAAAAACAATTCTTCATAGGTACTTTTATAAATAACTAGCTGTGCCAGCGACTTCGTCCGCGTGGAATAATTATTTTGAGCATCATATTTATTTTTGCAAACAACCATCTCGGCTGTTACCCGATCTTGACAACGTTAAAAAATTCAAAATGCTAGAACAAACGATTTTTTGTTTTTTATGACGTGATATTTGACGAAATTTCAAAAATGCTAGAACAAATTTTTAATGATTTCTTATATCAAGTGCTTAAATATAAAGCTCCCATATTAACTTTCAACCTCTATTTCAACCCCTTCATCCTTTTTTTCGAAATAAAAAGTACCCTATGTTCTGTCTCCGGGTCTAAAGATTGTCTGTATCAAATTTCATTAAAATCGGTTGCGAGGTTTAAGCGGGAAAGCGTAACAGACAGACAGACAGAGTTACTTTCGAATGTATAATATTAGTTAGGATTTTTTTATAGAATTACAATATATTTTAACAACCATGACTAAGGTACAAATGCTCGCATTCATCACGCTGCCCCCAGCGGGACTCGAACCCGGGACCTCAGAGATGGCGACACCTTGAAACTGGTGTACTAACCACATCGTTTTAAATAAACGTATTCCTTATTCACTTTTTATCTTCAATTAATATGTTTTCTCGTTCCTGAAGTGAAAAATTACGTGTTTCACTAGAGCAAAGTTGGGTTTTAGTTTTTAACTTTTTTTTATTACTTTTCAATATATATATATATATCATCAAAAATGCAATTAGAACTAATCTTATCATCTGGATCCCAATTTTCATCTCCTATTTTCTCATGATACGTGATACGTTCTGGCTATTCATGAAGTTATGAAGAGCACGACTGGCTGTGCATGGAGGCGTGTTGATCCCCACATTGATGTATGGTAGTGCATGTTGGCTGTGGCAGAAGAAACATCAAAGTAGGATTAATGCTGTGGAAATGAGAAGCTTGAGAAGTATAATTGGAGTGAATCTGAAGGACAAAGTCAGGAACAGTGTGATAACGGAGCGATGCGGCGTAGTTGAAGATTTAATGACAAAGATAGAGAAAGGGATGCTTAGATGGTTCGGCCATGTTGAAAGAATGATTGAAGGAAGATTAACGAAAGAGATACACAAGGTAAGAATGATAGGACGAATCGGTGCAGGTCGACCTAGGCGGACATATCTCGATCAAATCGAAGATGTCCTAAAGAAAGGCCGGATGAAGAGTACTCGCAACCGACGAGATGTATGAAGACGCTCATGAAAGTGGAGGCAGCAAGAGAAGTGTACCAAGTTCGTAGCAAGTGGACAGAGATGGTCTCTGCCTACCCCATTGGGAACAAGGCGTGACATATATGTATGTATATTTTCTCGTTGTTTTATTTCAGTAAAATACTAATTCTTAAAATACGATCTAACTTAATATTTCTAAGTAATGAACCAGATACAATTTCTTCATTGTGTAAATTGAAGCAAAGTTTACATTCATTTGTATAAACTGTCTCAAATGACGGCATTCCATTCGCTTGACCATTGTTACTAGTATTTGTACATAGCTACTGGACTTGCTTCTTTGAGGTTGAAAATTAATGTTATATTTAAGCAGTCGCGTTCTTAATTTATTTTTCACAATATGGCGGCTGGTAGCCATATTGAATTTGTAATTTGTCATTAGTGACCTTAGCAAAATTAAGACAAATTGACAGACGTAATAACCGTCACAATTGACCCACGTGTTTTGTCTCTACAGTGCCGTATACAGTACGCGACAGATTGACATGGCAATTTCCTAGTGGTCACGTTTTAAGTAAGTAGTTATTTCGATATTTTTTCCATGCAATAAAATAAGAGGAACATACATTAAATAAGGTTTACTATGAGTAAATTGAGATAGACATTTTTTTTTTCACCCAAAGCAAAGGGATTTAAGTCCATACGTTTTATAATTATAATATAAGTGACACATATTCCAATGTAGGCGTGGAAGAATAAAAATAAACGTGAAACAAAATCAAATGACACTTATGACTACACTAAAATTAACATTACTGATAACCAGACAAGTAAAATAATAAAATTTTTCTATTAGATATGGAATGAGCAAGTAAGAAAATACGACTATGTTATTAATCACAGTCAATATCTGACCTGATTAACAGTTTTGGTTCAACGTCATAATTTCCTTTACTTTTACTGGCTAGTTCTCGTCTTTGAGAATGATTTATTGCTCTTCCTTTTGTTTTGACTTGTGACGAGGAAATTACGAACGTACCGAAGTCATTTTTCAAATTGTTAAAATTATTATTACAAAGCCTCCTTGTTCCAATACCCTATACCTTATGTGTGACTAAATAAAGATTATTATTATTATTTAAAAAAACCACAACAAAGAACAACGTAAGCGAGATTGAAATCGATAAACGCGATCGATGTGAGCTCGTGCAGTACTAAGCAGTGCGCAGGCGCAGGTGACTTGCGTGTGCGGGGTAGCCCTTCCCCGCGCCTTACTTCACTCCCCGATTACCGTGACCACTTGTCGCGTACTGTACATACGTATATAAGCTGATAATTACCCCTAATTTTCCACATCAAAGACCTGGCAACTCATCATCTTGTTAGCGCCATCGCTAGCTCAAATCCGCTTATCTAAAGCACAGTCAACTACTTTACTATTATAGCGTCTCGGCCAAACATCACGGTCCGAGGAATATTTTAACCGACCCACTTGACCGCATCGCCCGTGCAAACCAATCACTCCCGCCGGCCACCAACCGCGTCGCCCTTCACACCACACATCCTCGTATCTCACACCGCGCTTATCGGCCAGTGCGAAGACTTGGGCCACACATACCCTGTCAGACATACACCCGGTACCGTCATGTAACGGGTTGGTGCTCTCCCGCCATTAGACGATGATCTTGAATGTCGGAGCCAGTAGACGCGCGCTCAATTTGCATCGAATCTCTTTGCTCCGATCCTAACGACGCGAAACGGACATGTTAGCAGGCAAGGCGCAGAAACGCTTAATTCTTGCACCTTCCAAAAATACATTATATATATATATATATCATATATATATATATATAAAATCCTAGTGTGGAGCGACGTTACATATATATATATATATAATATATATATATGTAACGTCGCTCCACACTAGGATTTTTATCCTGTGTCGTGGGTGCAGTCACAAATATAGCAATCTTACATGCACAAACACCAGACCGGAACAAATTTTTGTAGGTCATACAAAATATGTGTCCTGTGCGGGAATTGAACCCGCGACCCGTTGCGTAGAAGTCGATTACTCGACCACTGCGCTAAACGTGTCGTCAAATATATATATATATAATATACTAGCTTTCCGCCCGCGTTATATTTGAATTTCCCACAGGAAGGATGTTTTCCGTCGGTAAAATTATCTTATGTCCTTTCTTGGGCTTTAGACTATCTGTGTACCAAATTTCATTTAAATCGGTTCAGTAGTTTTGGCGTGAAAGCGGAACAGACAGACAGACAGACAATGCGAAAGTGCATTTATAATATTAGTATGGATATATTATTGGAACGCCCATGAATCACTTAATTAGAAAAATATTGTATGCTTAAAGCCTCTCTGTACACTAAAGTTGGCTGCGCTGCGTGGCGGCCGCCCCCGGCATGTATTTTTATTTTAATTTCACGATATCTTTTGAATGGAATGTCCGATTTCAATAATTCAAAAAGTAATCATCAGGTATTGAGACAGTCTTGAATATTAAATTATTTATTTGGATAAACATTTATAAATGGTATGGATAACACGGTCTGATTTTGATCGGCATTTCTATCAATTTGTTAAATGTATAAAAGTAGTTATAGTTATAGTGACGTAACTACAATAGTTAGACATATAGCCTCGCGAAGTTTTTTATAGATATTGATATATTCTATAACATTGTCGAACATTTTTTGTCCTATCATTAACAGTCTTCCGAAAGACATTTTATGGCAAATTTTTTTACACCTTCGGTTGGTTTTAATAAGAATTTGTAAAGATTTCTATAGTAATCTAGTACTAAATATAGCCTATGTTACTCAGTGATAATGTAGCTTTCTAATGAAAAAAGAATTATTAAAATCGGCCCAGTACTTTTGTGCCCAGTGTAGATATGTTATTACAAAACACGCGTTGTACAATTGCTGAGATTCACCAAATTAAATATTTGGTGGCGATAACATAAACAATCACCATATAGTATTTTAGCTACATACATAGAATTTAATAACATTAAGTTGTAACTTGTAAGCAATATAGGTATTTATATTTTCATTTATTATTATTGTGGTTTTTAAGGCTCTCGGTACAAGACCTTTTAAGCCAACGTTTTCCAAGCTAACTACTATGTCTGTCAATAATCCTATAATCCACCTAATGTCACCAATTCCTGTAACCAAATCCTTTTCCTTTCTCCTTAACTTGAATATCGTGTCTATTGTATTGTATAGTTTCCCTACCTAATCTATACTAATATTATAAAGAGGAAAGATTTGTTTGTTTGTAATGAATAGGCTCCGAAACTACTGGACCGATTTCAAAAATTCTTTCACCTTTGGAAAGCTACATTATCCCCGAGTAACATAGGCTACTTTTTATCCCGGAAAAATCGACAGATCCCACGGGATGCGCAATAAAGGCTTCGCTCAAAAACTACTGCACAGATTTTCATGCGGTTTTCATCAATAGATAGAGTAATTCTTGAGCAAGGTTTTGCGGTATTTTTTATCTCGGAAAAACGGATAGTCCCTCGGAAGAACGGCAAGCTAGATAAAACCTTCGCGCCATAAACCGACTTCCGCGCATATGTAGCCGTGGGCAAAAGCTATGACCCTTAATCCTCTATAGACCCAATCCCGAAATCCACGCAGGCGAAGCCGCGGGCAGAAAGCTAGTTTATTATAAGTATCATCACATGACACTGGCTAAATGCTCTAAGCGAAGCCAAGAAAGAAGAAAAAAAAAAAAACAATCACCATATTTTTAATTAAGTATTGTGTAATTTAGCCACCACAGTTGGCAGAACACCAGGAAAGGACATAGGCCAGTGTAATGTTACATTAGGCGAATGTTTAACATACAATGATGGGTAGACAGCGACCACGGCCGGCATGTTAAGTAACACCGAATGCGCCATTTATATTTGCAATTGTGTCATTTCTTACAAGCTAAATGGATCTAAAGAATTTTAATTTAAAACAATGCATTGTAGCCTGAGAGGATACAGCTGAAGCAGCGGCATATAGACAGGTTAAGTCGATTGCGACACTGGCGCTCTAGACCTATTTTGGGTCTCAAAAATAATATTTACATCATTCATTCAAACATGTTATTGAAAAAATATACCTATTTGATTTTAAGGTCCATTTCTCTACAACAGGCTCATAAAAAATCGGGTGGGACTGTGCCGGGGCACACGGTCGCTGGTTTTAACGTGAAACGTCTATGTTAGGGAATCGCTTTTAAAGTAAAAGATTGAAATAAAAAAAAACAATATTGACGAAGTTTTAAGTATTTTAATAAAAAACTCAATGTCACAACAGCGAGCTGACTATATAAGTGAAATATTCACACCACATTTTTGTTTCTAAGACTTATAGTTTTTTAATTATTAAGGTACGATGATATAGACCTTTTCGTTACCGTCCACTTTTTAAACCTGGTACCCGTATGTTCCGGCGCGATTTTAAAGACGTTTCACGTCAAAAGCTCAAACTAAATTAAATATTTATTCTTATTGGTTCACAAGTCTACGGCGGGAGTCCTTGTACTGGAAAGAATCAGCAAGAAAACGAGCAAAAGCTTTTTTTTTTTTCATTTTACAGAGTGGTCAATTAGATGCTGACCTCAGATAAAAAGTCAGACCCCAACTTCGTTTACAAGTTTAGACTAGTCATTATGTATATAAAAGCTATAATTTCATTGTTATTTACTATAATCAAAATATTTGACAACGTAACTATTTCTGTCATTAAAATTAAACCCAAGCATTATCATTTCAGTAATCTTTAACAGCATTATAAACTGTTTTTCAACATTACCAAACTCATCAGGTATCAATTCAAAGGGTTTGTAACATCTTACCTGCAAACCCTTAATTTCATCGAAACTGAAGGATTCGTTAGGTCAGGACTTTTATAATTAGTTGTTTGAAGCTTAGATCATGCGCCCTGCAACTGCCAAGATATAAATGCGTCCATACCGCAAGGGAGTGTTGTTGGGTGTTTATTATTTTTGATTTACATCAATGACCTCCCCAAAATTACGAAGGAGCCCTGCATATTATTTGCAGACGATATTTCGCTACTCATATCATGTCTAAATAGCATAAATATAGAAGCAAAATTAAATGATATATTAACTAATACTCTTAATTGGCTTAATGAACATAATCTTGAAATAAACTTTAATAAATCAAAATTAATACCATTCAATCCACGACAAAAAACCTCATTGAAATTGAACTATACCTTTAATAGTAAAAAAATAGAATGCGTAAATGAATTTACTTTGCTCGAAATTAACATAGACACAAATTTAAATTATAAATCGCATAAAAAAAACTGAAGTCCAAATTATCCAGCTTCGCATATGCACTTTACGAGGTTAAAAAAACTACCGATCTTAATACTGCTTTAATAACGTACTATGCATGGAATTGTTCTGTGGAATTATTCTGTGGGGAAACAGCTCAGACGCTCTTTCTTTATTTATCCTTCAAAAAAAATTAGTTCGCATTATTGCTAACTTAAAACAGACAGAGAGTTGTAAACCATTTTTTCAAAAACAAGAAGTACTTTCTCTTCCATGTATATACATTTTGGAGATATGTAAGTTTGTCCGGAAATATGCTGAGTTTTACACAAATCAAAACGATCTACAATTAAAATATTCACTAAGACCTAGAACGAATTTAAAAAACCCTACTGCACGCCTTAATTTATGTTCATCTAGCACACATAACGTATCTGTAAAGATTTATAATAAACTCCCTGAAAACTTATTTTAATAAATAAATGCTACTATAGTGTACAAGAATATATTCATGATAAAATATAACAATGATACAATTCAATAAATTAAAAAATAAATGAATAATGTATAATAATAATATATAATATAATATATAAAATACTTATTCGTTTAATTGGTATAAAACGCCGTCCTCTCTATAAAATTGCGATACCCGACAGGGTCCATAATCTGTACACATAAATTATTGTTGTTGTTGTTGTTTGCCCTCCTCTTGTTCGTGTTCTGCTACATGGTATTGACCAATTTACCCACGTTATTACCTCCATTGGCAACTCCAGATCGCATCCTTCACCTCATTTGACGAAGATAACGCACGCCAGCAATGTTGGTTAATTCGTAGACAACAATGGAAAGCCGTAAAACTAAATACAATGTTTGGATATTAATGTCTGAGAACTTATTATTTTTTTGTTTTTAAACACTTAATTTGACACTGAAGCACGGCCAACGAAAAGTGATACAAAAAGTAAACAAAATCAAAGCAAAGTTATCAAGAATAGCAGGGGTGTCTAACTTTTTGATAGTTAGAATATATATTTTAACTGAAGCCGCAGATGGTGTTCAGCTGTACCTTGAAGGTACGGGAACTGAAGGTGCTGTGCCTCACCTGCTAACGGATCCGGCGCGGTTCCGGGCCATTACGGTAAACGCAAATTGAGCAAGCGTCTACTGGCTCGGACGCTCAAGATCGCCGTGTCGTGGGGGGCATCAGCGTTGACTCTCAGGGGAATACTTGGCTGAACGTCTCTGTCGCTTCGGAAAGCTTTTTGGATAGCAAACCCAATTTCCTAAACTAAACCCCCATATTGGCCTATTTGTATGAACAAACTTAGTATTTTAGGCTTCGTCAACGGAGGGGTCGTCCGATTAATTTCATTTGCGACTCTCAGGCGGATGGCATTTCAGAGAAGTCTTTAAGATATCTGTATACATATAATTATGTATATATACATTCATACTTCCAAAAAAAATATTCTACATAATGCTATCATAATTAATTGATAATGAACCTTATCTTATTTATCCTCATGGCACAATAACACGATGACTCATTTTGTCATATTTGACTGCGTTAAATATTGTCTCGTGTAAAAATGCTGCCAAACGTGGAATGTTGAGTGCGGACAGAAAATCTGGAGTATTTATATAAAGGCAATGGCGAATAGCGTAACAGTTTGCGAAAAATAAAAGTTAATTTACAGTGAGCATAACAACATTAGTTTGCCTGAATTGGATAATTAAAAATACAGATAATTCAGAAAACCAATTGCATCTACTACCCTAAATAAGAGAGGAAACGTGGAGCTTGCAACCTCGTCTGTTCTTAATTTTTTTCTAAGGGCAACATTATCAATCTATCTGAGCAACGTCAAAGTTAAGATTAGTATGACTTCATAATCTTGATCCTTTATAATTAAATTTGGTTTAAGATAATTTTGAAAATAATGTCACTTTGACATATTTAGTTTTGAACACAATTTTTGATATCTATACTAATATTATAAAGAAGTAAAGTTTGTGTGTTTGTATATTTGTATATTTGTTAAATTGTAAGGGGTGATCTCGGGATCTACTGAACCGATTTTAAAAATTCTTTCACCAATAGAAAACCACATTATTGCCGAGTGTCATAGGTTATATAAAAAACCGAAAAATAAAAAGGTTTTTACGTGGTAGTCCGTTTTGCAAAGTGAATCGGAGAAAAAAACAGGCAGCGGACGGCGCGCGATGGCTTTGGGTTTAATTCGGATCGCGTTCGTGCTCGCTTCGGGGATTATTAATATTATGCCCAACGAAGTGGGCACGGGTCAGCTAGTTTTTGATAAGAAACGGACCGAATTCTTAGAAAAAATATATTTAATGATTCTTGTGTACGAGCCTCGGTTTAGTTTGTATTACTAACAGTCACGCTTTCGTGTCGCACAATAAATTCAAATATATATATTATTGTTCTTCATATACTGTCACACACCACACTGCGTCTGTATTTCGCAAGTTGATGCAACTTTCGACTGACGAACTCGACGTAAACGATTATGCAAATCGAGTTAGTGTTTTAATCACAGAAGCCATTATAATGATTGAAATTGTTTAGATGTTTTTTTTTATAGTTTCAGTCGCTTCACGCATTACCACTTGAATAAATGTGGCGATCTATGGTGAGGACTTGCGTACGACATAATTTTATCAAATTATCCGAAAAATCGGTATATTGTGTTAATCCCAATTTAAAATAATATAAGTTTGTATACACACATTACTTTTCTATATTAAATAGCAATTAATAATATGGCTACACTTTGCCTATTATATATATATTTCAATAAATCCTATTTAATGAATAAATATAAAAAGAATTACAATTTCCCTTTATTTTTTATATAAGAGCACAATATACGTAGTAACTAATATTGAAATTTATTACGTGACAATATCGTGATCATTCTAACTACTCGTAATTCGGTTTAGATTTTATACAAAAGACAGAAGAAGCAAAGCTATTTTTATAGAAATCGATACAGAATCAGCAAATAGTAAGTAATCGATTTTTATCGTCCCTTGCCTTACGCCACGCGAGAGGGAAAATAATCGATCGTCGTCACAACTCATGTCTGTCCCCACTCAGGGGCACGAGCCTACCGTAACTAATTATGTTAAGGTGATTAGGTGTTAGTCAACCACGCTGACTTACTACTACTTGGTCCACTTCACATACACCTTTGAATTTCTTCACTAGTATATGCAGTTTGCATCAAGATAGTTCTTTTTACCGTAGGAGAGTTAGATAAATGTACATATGAAATTTGAAAAATGATAAACACATAGGTACATGGCATTATCTACCCTTTTTTTGTTATCGCTGAGGAAAATGCATTAAATTGCAAACCCCGGGAAAAGCGCAGAATTATGTGGGGCTTTCCTCCCCAGAAGGGGGTAGGCCTACCCACTAAAAACCTCTGCGATGCCCCTCCACTGACGCCTGCCGCGGGCGCTCGATCTACGGCGCGTCCGACATCCGACGAGAACTGCCCACGGCATGACAGGGCCGTGGGATACCGTGAGGACGCTACAATATTTTTAACCATTTCGGTTCCTATCAAATGTCATATCATCTGTCCAACCATCATATGAAAACGGTTCAGTAATTTTTGAGTTTATTCGCTACATACAAACATTTCCTCCTTATAATATTACTACAGATTATATTAGGTGTTCGGAACAATCATAGAGTATTGAGGAGAAATTTTGATACAATATTGAAAGTTAGCTAATTCGTAGGAAAATAATATTTATTACGCAAGTATCAATACTGTTTTTTCGCTGCATACACGGTGTTGCAAGGTATTAATTATTGTTTTAAATTTGCGGCTAAGTTCTAATCTTATCTCTCTAAGCAGATAATAGTATAGTGAGAACCAAGATAGAATACATTGCTAATTAATTGTGCGAGTTGTTTTCAAAGATAATACTAGATGGCGCTGCTTGTGTTGTTGTTAATTGATAGCAAACATATATCTTTTGTGATTTCCTTTCGCTGCTTTGTATTTCATAACGACGACACGTTTGGTGCAGCGGTCGCGTGGTCAGCTTCTACGCCACGCACCGGGGGTACTAATCCCAGTATGACCTACAAAAATTTTATTCCTGTCTGGATGTTTGTGCATGTAAATATTTTCTATGTTTGTGGGGCGATGTTCACAACGCCCCCCGCTCTGAAGGGGCTTTAGTTCAAAGTCGATAAGGTCCTAGGCCTTCTACCCGACCAAAGGCTGTAGGTAGTGTTTAGTTGGTAGGCTACCCTTCTGCTAGAGTCCAACATAACCACCCGCCGTAGACCGGACGCGGGTGGTATCCGGTATAAGATTATCCGAGCAGTAAGGGGTTATTAAAAAGACTACAATAGTAGCGCACCCCTATAAGGATTCACTCCATCCCCCGTGGGAAAAATACAACGATGTTTATTGATTGTTGTCAAATAGCAAATGGCGAACTGAGGACCACTGTCAGGGTTATATTTCACTGTATGTTATTACAAAAAGAATACTACAAAGCGGTGTCCGTCCACGTAACAGTTCGACGAAGAATGTCGAGCCACCGTGGCGTTCCATCCCATCGCGCTGCATCACCGCCAACAGGTTAGATGACATGCCTAAGCTTACGTTATGTACATATATGCGTCAACAATATGGACTTGTAAATAATGTACTAGTAATATATCAGTTTCATTTTGAATAAGATTTGTTCATCTCGCTAAACAACTTTTGTATATTTTATGTGGACTTAGCAACGCATTAGGTTTTGCATATTGACCTTTTGATAGCTGTTATTTCACTCGTAATATCGGCTATTTTTGTAACGCAATATGTACATATCTGTAGTGTAGCGACTACATAAGAAAGAAAGAAAGAAAAATTATTTATTTGGCGCTTAGTAATATTTACAAAAAGGAACAAAATTAACAAATTATTAATTATAATAATATAAGCGACCAAAAGCGACTCCACTCAGCTCTAAGTCACAGAACACTGTGACGCTGATTTTCAGTGAAGCCGCTAGAACGACAGCGGGGTTTCCATCACCGTGAATATGCGCAGATCTCTGACGTCCTCCAAATCATGACACAACTTACACTACTCATCAGATATTACTTACAACCTTAAAACTAGTACAAGAATATTACAAACCCAACAACAATAGGAACATTATACAACTATATACAACGGGCACAGAATAATTTGGACACCTGCTTAAGAATTACTACGAGCCAGATATTTAACTAATTTTATTTTGGGCATTTAACTAATACTTCCGATAGTTGCTCTTGAAGGAATAGATCGAAGACATAACTGGACTGTTAGTACATAACCCTTTGTTTCCCCTCAATAAATCAGACTATACAATACTTTATTCTCAATTATATTCTTTGCCAAGTTACTGGCAAACACACCAATAGCTATGACCAATTAATCGTAAAGAAACGAAGTCAACAAAATGAAGTATACAGAATTAACCTATAAATTGCGAGTGGCAACCCTATTAGCAAAGAAATCTACCGATCAATCGATTTGAATCTACGATGTAAGTGTATAAGATATAATCAAAGATAGAAAGATTAAAAAAACGGGCGTGTGCGAGTCGGATATACGCACGGAAGGTTCCGTGCAAACGTGTACAATGGTTTTCTAATATTTCATTTACTCTCTATAACATCTTGTTACTACTAGGTCGTATCTTTGAATTACGTTGATTTAGAGCCTTTTTACAGCGTCAAGGACAGACTTACAACGTTAATTTCAAAATCCGTGTCACCATGTTCTCAAGAAATTGGGTTGGAAAAGATCCCTTTAAGGGTTTTCCTAACCGGAAACCCTAAAAACACAAATAAAACACACGTTTCAGTACAGGATATAATGTACTTAATTGTGATACAAATAATGTCATACAAATCATCCTCATGCTGTGATACAAATATTAGCGCTGAACAGTACACATTTTTTCCTTATAAACTAATTATTTTTTAATAACCTAAGTATCGACAACCCTACGTCAGCGTACTAGGAATATACTAAACTACGATTTTTAATTCGAGTCAGTAAAATGACAAGTGCAACTGTCACTGATACAAAAAGGGTGACCCACTACAACCCACTACAATAGTGATGTTCGGCAATCAATAGATTTAGACATTTAGTCATGCTTTATTTTATTAGGTATCAAAGCGTTTTTTTATTGTAAATATGTAATACATACCATATTAAATAATATGATTTGTGTTGTGACACATGACACTGGAAATGTCATTTTACTGACTCTAATTAAAAATCGAACTTTATGCGGCAATCTAATCAGCGCCATTGCGTCTACGTATAGATTGCATTTTTATGTGTTAATAATTACTAGGGATGTCACTTTTAATTTATGTTACTGTTTAAGTTTAGTATCTAATTAATTGAGATATGTGTAAAAATATCATAATTTCTTTTCTCGCTTATTAAATAATCCATGAAATCGACAATTAGCATAGGAAACGGCAAAATTAAAAAAAAACCGTTAAAACAAAAACTTGGTAAGCAACTATTAAATTACGTTTAAAAGTATAACGCACAGAACCGCAGAACAAATATTAAGCATCGTTAAACATCGGAATCCGTCGTATTTTATTACAAAGTCGGTTGCTAAAAATATTAACAGTTCCAATTGGTACAGTTGCAATTTACACTTAATCACAAACACAATATGTGCCATATTTTATGTCACGACAATAGCCGCTTCAAAATCTATACTAATATTATAAAGAAGTAAAGTTTGTGTGTTTGTATATTTGTTAAATTGTAAGGGGTAATCTCGGGATCTACTGAACCGATTTTAAAAATTCTTTCACCAATAGAAAGCCACATTTTTTCTGAGTGTCATAGGTTTTATAAGAAACCGAAAAATAATTAGGCTTTTACGTGGTAGTTCGTTTTGTAAAGTGAATTGGAGAAAAAACGGTCGAATGAAAGCGTTTCTTACGACGCTGCCTTCACTATTGAAAGATATATTTTGAGTTCTAGAGAAAAGATGTGGAGCTTGAAAATGCCTACAAAAAAGTCACGACAACATATGTCTAACTTTTATATTTAAGTTACAAAAAGATTTTATTTTAACATTACAGTTACAAATTAAAACATACTAAAATAGGATTATTAATATATGCCCTACGAAGTGGCACGGGTAGCTAGTCTATACTAATATTAAAGAAGTAAAGTTTGTGTTTTGTATATTTGTTAAATGTAAGGGGTAATCTCGGGATCTGCTGAACCGATTTTAAAAATTCTTTCACCAATAGAAAGCCACATTATTGCTGAGTGTCATAGGTTATATAAAAAAACCGAAATATAAAAAGGCTTTTACGAGGTAGTCCGTTTTGCAAAGTGAATCGGAGAAAAAACGGGCAGCGGACGGCGCGCGATGACTTCAGTTTAATTCGGTTCGCGTTCGTGCTCGCTTCGTGGATTATTAATATTATGCCCAACGAAGTGGGCGCGGGTCAGCTAGTACGAGTACTTGAGAAACTTTATTAGAACATAGGGGTAACAACAAGGAACAAGCTCAGTCCCGCTTTTCGCGAATAACTCGACCGTGTGCGCAGCGTACTATTAAAATACATTCTCTATGGAATTTTTGCTATCTATTTTCACGTAAGCGTAATTAGAACTCAAATCTTATATATAAAAATGAATCGCAAAATGTGTTGGTAAGCGCATAACTCAACAACGCCTGGACCAATTTGCCAATTAATTTTTTAAATGTTCATTGAAGTTCCATGATGGTTTTTACGGCGAGAAAAATTGGAATAATTATCGGAAAACCCTAAAATAGCCCTTTTTATGTTTTTGTATAAAGTTCATATTGCAAGCACTCACTGTTGTCTAAGCAATGTAGGTGTGTTCCTAACATCAAGAGTCAATTTGCGCTTTATTAACGTTATATACAGTTGAAATTCAATCATATCTATCAAAACAGTGTGCGTGTGTGCGTTGGAGCACAGAATACATCGTTGGAGGATTCAATGTTCCAAAATTAAATAGTCACAATATGTAATAGTTCATTTGGACCTTTTTTACAATTAATTATTTTTTATTCACAACGCCCTACCACCAGGGTGGCAGTTCTGTACAGCAGAATTTTTCGCACTGCCTATAAAATAAGTAAGAACAAAAAACTGCCACTTCACAAATCTTTTTGACAGGACGAAGTCTGTCGGGTCCGCTAGTAAAAAGATAAAGATATAAAAACTTTTAATTATATATGATTTTTTTTACTATGCTCCCGCTTTACAAAATACAGATTAGGCAAAAAAATCTAATAAAAATCAATAAATAAATATTTCTTACACTCGCACCATTAGCCTACACCAAAGTCAGCTCTGTAAGGCTTGTATTATGGGATCTAGGATTACGGATAGACATACATATATATTTTTGATATTAACAACCATGACTAAGGTACAAAACTCGCATTCATCACACAAACATCTGCCCCCACCGGGAATGAAACCCGGGACCTCATATAGTGACACCTTGAAACCGGTGTACTAACCACACGACTATGAAGGTCGTCAACCTGATAACGTTGACTGTAATCACTGACGAACAGGAGAGCAGTACAACATAATGTTATAAAACGAAAAACCAGCCATTTCCTACGCAAGTTACGGTTCGACGACATTATTAGTTAAACGACTAGGCGTAACGCGAATAAATTCTTAGAATTACATAGTATAGATAAGCCAACATATCAATTGGCACGTGTCGTGACATTGTCTTAATTTACGTTTATTAAGCACTTAATTTGCGTAAAAGAGGTTACACATGTAAACAATATAGCATGAAACTGAGATACAAACGCGGCTGCCTTATTTCCGATGCAACGACCAAGTAATTTGTAGCTCGAAACGGCGTCTAAGGCTGCGTGTACACGATGGAAAATCTCGAAGCGCCAATCGCTGTCGCAAACATACCTCTCTACACCCTTAGCCATTTACACCAATGTTGCTCCCTTCGCACCAATATTGGTTTGCTTTTATGGGGGGGGAAACAAATGTTTTGACCAGTATTGTCTTTAGCTGCATTTTTCATACTGCAGATACAGATTACACCCAGTTGGTACACTCCATGCACACTTTTATTAAATTTCGCGTACGCCTTATAAAGGACCGTGTTTTCAAATTCAAAATTCAAAATAAAACCACATGATTTAAGCGACAATAATAATATACGGAATCGTTCATTTCGTGGTGTACCAAAACCATCCACGTCATTTACTACCAATTATAATGCAAATTTTCTATTCTTAAATTCAAAATACAACCAAAATAGCAATTGCAGACGATAAAAAAACGTTAAAATACATTGATGTAAGTCTAATATTCCTCATAATAAATTTGCGTCTAAATTAATTTAATTTTCACAGATAGATAGATTTATTGGACATGTGTTAAATTATGATCGAATACTTTATAGCTATTCGATGATTCTTTATTAGTGACACCTGCAAAATAATGTATACTTCAACCGCAATGTATTAAGCTCCGCAATTATTTACATACGACAATTTGTCTAAGTTAATAGTTAATGTCGTTTGACGACACGTTTAGCGCAGTGGTCGAGTAATCCACTTCTACGTAACGAGTCGCAGGTTCAATTCCCGAACGGAACAGATATGTTGTATGACCTACACACACAGCACAGGATAAAAATCCATGTGCGGAGCGAAGTCTTTAAAAAAAATGTTTGGACATTTATTGTGTTATTAGGTAGACATATGTTTGGATTTACTAAAATCGAATTTGTCACCTATAGTCAGAATTTTAATTAGATTCCAGATTTGACAGTAGTTTCAGTGTTGCAACCTTATGACAAGTACTAAATAGTGACGTTGCGAAATTATTCGATATGGAAATGGAATATTTCCGTATCGATTCTTCTCGTTTATAATTGGACGTAGTTAAGCATAGTTCTTTTAAGTTATGGGCGTTTTCAAACGCTTACAGTAGTTTCTCTAATACAATGGTACATTTTTAGTTATAATTTGTACTTTATTGAATCAAAAGAGTTTATATTTTAATTTATGTTATATAAAATGAGTGGTATTTTTAGTTTTGAAGATTAATTACCGATCTGAGACTTTTCTTTTATAATTGTGTGTAAAATAAATAAAAAAATGTGATCATGAAGGAACATAACAAATAAAGCAGATAATGTAATATGGTAATAATTTATTTTATAAATTGTCGCCGTCATCGCTATCGCTATCGCTGTCACTTTCTGTAACATTTATTATAAATGTGTCTGTGATATTGTCAATTAACATATCTAGCCTACTCATTTTTTCCTCTTCTTTGACATGGGATACACATTTAGTCCATTCGGTAGCAGTAATTTCTCACGTCTGTCAATTTGAATGTTTTATTGTTTTGGGCTACATGCCCTTTTACCTGCGCCCATATCAATTCTATAGGCAATGGTAAGGGGGGAGTCTTAAAACCGTGATCGATCTTAAAACCGATCGTTACCGATTTTTGTGACATCACTACACTATTATATATGGTATCATTATTTCACAAAATGACAGTAGCTAATGTCAAATCTGGAATCGAATTAAAATTCCGACTATACTTCTTCTATCACGCGCTACCGCCAATCTATTTCGCGACAAATCTCCGAGAGCAACAGCAGACCAGCCATCTTTGCTATGCGTGTACACTCAGTCTTATTGAGAATATCAAAATGATAATTAGCATTCTATATTTACATAACGTTTCGTAGAATTTGTATTTTTCACTTTCATTTTTTGGTAATATGCAATCCACAGAAACGATGTCAATATTGCTAAGTGGATTTTTTTGTTTTCCAATATTGTATGTGTTATATGTAGAGATCGGATAATCGGATGCATATTTACCTAAAGTTAGTTTAAGACAAAGTATGGAAACGGCTTTTTATTGTTTTGTTAAATAAAAATCCCGGGATTGCGGAATTGGACAGCCGGATGTTTACCCAATTTACCTAATTTAGTTTTTGACAAAGTATGGAACTGTCTTTTTATTTTATTTCCATAAATAAAAATCCCGGATTCCGGTACTGTAGAACATTTTGGTAAATACGTATGCATAGTTGTATAAATGAACCCGGAGTCTCGGTCTTTTGAAAATAAATACCACATGCTAATTTAGTAATTTTCAAAAAATATCACTACGTTAAATTTGCAGTCCCGTATTTTCCCGGGATTTTTATTTAACAAAATGTATTTTAAAAAGCCGCTTCCATAATTTGTGAGCCAAAAATTAACTTTAGGTAAATATGCATCCGATTATCCGATCTCTAGTTATATGTGTCAAGAAAAGGTAGAGTGAAGAATGAATACATCAGGGGAAGTCCGAAAGCTCCTATTATTAAAAAAATGAGAAAAAAGAGACTTTGCTAATACTGTCATGCACTAAGAAGAGATGACTACCACGTTACAAGGAAAGTACTGGGTCGAAGATGAGGAGAGTGGAAGAGGAAGACGTTGCGCCGGCCCCAAATAAATTGAGAATAGGCCAAGAGAAAGAGAAGAAACTTGACTGCCTAATGAGTGGTCGCGCGTCGTGCAAGGTCGCGATTTTACCTTATGCTAGCAAAGCTACGCACAGCGATTGTCGATAACGGCTCCCACTATATCAATGCATAAAAATTACCTAACATTGATAAAATGCGATAATATTAGATAAAACAATTTCTAATAAGACACTGTATATTATTATTTTGATACTATCAATTTTTAGATAGTTATAAATCTAATCCTTAGAATGATAACTTTTATAAAGATGTAAAAGAAAGTATTATATTTAATTACTATAAACCATTTATATGTCCAATCGGAGATATTTTTTGTGATTAAAATCATTCTATCTCCCGTACTAATAATGCCTATAACCAATTACATTAAAGCCTATTTTTTTTTTAAATTATTTCACATAACTAAGATATATTTTCATAAAATGATATTAACCTATATCTCAAATTATCTTAATATTAAATCAGTCAGTAATTTTTCGGTTTATTCATTACAAACATTCATTTACACAAAACTTTCCTGATGCAAACATACTTTTGTGGTAATTTGACACCATGTTGTATACTATACGTAAATCTTTTCTTTATTTATGTACACACAAAACATATATCCTAAGAAATTGAGCACAAAGGTCTTGCTTATTTCTTAAGAAATATCTGCCAACAGCATTAAGCATTTATAGGTAAATTGTAAATCGTATGTAAAAAACCATGTTACAAGATGGTGTTTAAATAAGCTCGAACAATGGCACAGTCACATATATTTTATAGAAACACATTCCATAATTTAAATGACTGGGTAACAAAATATATTTATTTAAGAGACCATTAGAGATCTGCGATGATCAACTAATACTGGTAGAAATTCAGTATAAAAAGTTCATTGGAAGTTCTACCCTATAAACATTGCAGAAACATCAGCGACCGAGTAGAAACTACAACAACCGAAGGTCTACCTGCAGTACGATCTCATATAAGAGGCATCACAGACAACTAGTAACATACTAAGGCATGATGTAATTAACACCTATTATTATGCATGCCAGAAAGTTCAATTCAAGATGCAGTTATATACAAATTAGATGGTCTCTCTAATATGGGTAACAAGAAAGAAAAGGATTGCAAACACGGTTCAATGAACACAAAGTACACTCTAATTAGGCATTGGCTTTAATTATACTTGAAATAATGTCTGCTTTCTGTAAACATGTTTATTACGGACCTATCTATTATTTACAATTTGGCAAACCATAAATTATTAGGCTACTGATATAAAGAAACATCCCAATTTCAATAAAGAAAAAGCTTGGACCCTGTTATATTACAGTGTCATACTAGCTAAACCTTGTGAAATAATATTAGTAAAGTATTATGAGGGTAGATTCTAAAAATAATAAGGTTTATCACTATATGTAATGATAAATTAAAGAGTTTTATTGAGTTTAATAAAAAATCTTAAGTAGACACACTTCAGATTGTCAGTGCATAAGTAAAAGACACAGTGACCTCCATTTGTCAATTGGAATTTGGAGCAGACCACAGAAATATAGACTGAAAAGTCAATCTTCGTGTTAGTCCATGTCCATAGACCATGAATGCTAGATAGCATTAGAAAAATCAGGCTATGATGACAAAACACTAAATATATATGTAAGTTAAATGTAAAACATAATTTTGATTCAAATCTTTTCACTAAATAATTTTAGTATAAATTTAATAGTTTATCTAGATTGTTTTTACAAGCTTATATATTAACTTCACTTGTAACTATGTAAGAAAATATTGGAATCTTAATTTGATCCACTTCCCGTTCTTCGATAGAGCTGAAATTTTTATTTATAAAATTAATTAAAAATATTAAAATCATAAAGTAAAATGTAGTCTGTTCCCCATTAAATTCAAAACATTTGTTTTAGAGAAAAAATAGCACTCATGGAGAAGTGCACCAGAAGTTATTTCCAAAAATCTAGCTACTAGCAATTTAATGTCCATTTTGCATTATTCACAGGTAGCCTAACCTGCCATCAAAAAATTTTGGAGTTAAGATATAAATCATATTAACCAATAATCTGTGTTCTCACAACATTACATAGTCAAAAATATGAAACAACACAAAAGTCACTAAATACAAACATAATTCTTAAACTATTGTACTTGTTTAAAACATAAATTACATTAAATATATTTGTTGAAATGTACCTAACTATGTTAAAACTAATTGTAATGTATTGTAAAATACTTGATAAAATTTAATACTGAAAACACTATGAAATAAAGAGTAAAATAATAATTATAAAGCTACCTTCATAATTTTACAAAATATGGACCCATTATAATTTGCAAATATTATTTATGTTCATTAATTTAAAATAAATAAATATCTCTTTACTTGCAACATATGCTAAATAAAGTAAACATGTATTTAACAACTGTTCCCTATAATTTGTTGATAATACATAACTAAAACGCACTTTGCCATCTACGATAGACTGTAAGGTACAAATTGGGCCTGGCTTAAATTATATTTTATTATTGTAAAATGAAACTCACCCGTTCATTTTCAGCTGCGCTCCTGTATCCATGTTATTATTCTGCACTAAACAGCCGGGTGTTTCAGTCTTCTCCGCGATGTGATGTGCCTCAACATCATCCAATATTGCCGCACGGTCCGCGTTCGCCTGATTTAACTTATCACTCGATAAACTTTTTGATCGATATCTACTATTCAAGGGGGCGAAACCTTTATCAGTTAGTGCACTCAAGCCATTCAACTTTGTATCATTTTGGCATTTTTCAATAACTAAATTAGATGACATCTCGCACTAAAACAATAATCGCGCGGTATGTCAGATTCAAGCTGTCAATCTCAGCTGCGCGTTCCGAACTGGCGTTCGGCGACGGAGACCTAACGTTTTGCTAGCAGCGGACAAAACAATCCAACTCGACCCAGTTTGAAGCGGCACGGTCAACTATACGCCTCCGACTACAACCGAGATATTGCAACTGGCAGATTAATATTACGACCAAGCCTGCGTAACCGCGCTGCAATAAAAAGTGAATCTAGTAAGTTTTTATGAAATCGGAACTTGTACCCATATTGAAGAAAAATAGCATCAATTGTTACAAATTCAAAGGACAAAGATTCTTTTATTTTCACATAAATATCATCTTAAAAACAACGGAAGAATATATTTTGCCGTAACAAATACAATATTTTCTTCCGTAAACGTAAAAACACTCGCTCAACAGATATCTTTATGACGGTTTATTTATCAAATACACTGTTTAAACTTTGTTTAGCCTTGAGACATATGTATGTAGTAAATGGGTAGCTAGCTATGTAGCAATTGTTGACAAAATATAAGATACTTAAATAACTAGATAAACCTAAGTACCACCCTAATCGTAGGGCTTATCAGTCACTGTATGAATTTTCTTCAATAAAGCGTTTCAAACAAAATTATCAGTCATATTAATATTATCTGTCTACATTCACGTATTGCGCTTTATTTATTAATGTAATATGTATGCTTAGGTTTGTCTGTTTCTCTCTGTGTGTCTGCTGTCTGGTTTACTTACCCTCTCAAAGGGTTTCGGCAGAATATCAGCGCTTCGCGCTATGTGAAGCACAACGCTGAGCCGAGACCTGTTTGCTACTAGGGCACAATGTTACCTACGTATTTTTAATAATGTTCTGGTGTATATTTTGTGTCAAGGTTGCAATTAAAGTTATGTCTATGTCTATGTCATATAGATTTTAAGAGTCCCGTAATAAACCAAGCAATAAATAATTTTGCACATTCGCAGTTTATATAGCTTTAATATTTACTGAGATACAGCAGTGCGGCCGGTACAAACAATGTATTTTTGTGGACTCGAAAATAGATTTGTATTTAATTAAAAATATAAGCTTTATTTTTATCTATTTTTTATTCTTCATTTTATGGCCGTGCACCTCACAGTTAGGGCGGCTGTATTTTTCTTATTTTTGTTGTAATGAGTATTTAATGTATTATCCGTTTTGGCAATATAGATTTAGTTGACAGATTTTTAGGGTTTCCTATCTTAATAGGAACACAGATAAGAGGGAGACTATTCCAGGGTCGACTGCTTGGACATAGGTACCATTTCTGTTGCAAACAGTAACATAGAATAGTTGTGTTCGCACTGCTAAGGTATGGTTGGCGTGAATGGTAAGGAATAGGCAGGCGTATTACTAGATACTGTGTCTGTACATTTTAAGTCAGATACAATGTGATTTTTGTTGAGGTTGCAGATATGCTGCGAATCTCACAGGAATCACATACACTATAGGCGACTGTAACCACTTATCTTCAGGTGGGTAATCTGCTAATGGCGGTCGAATCGCGAAAGCGCACCCCGCCATGTGCCCCGTATGTTCCTACAGAACTCGGGAATTTTTAGTGGGTAGGCCAGTCCTCTATGACCGGAGAGCCCCACGGCCGCGCCTTGCCAGTGCGGTGTCATGGTGCATAAGGTCGCATTTCCCCCCCACAAAAAAAAAGGTGAGTAATCTGCTTGTATCGTTGGCGTTGACAAGTTTTATTTTTTGATCACCAAGTACAATATATCTATACTAATAATATAAAGAAGTAAAGTTTGTGTGTTTGTATATTTGCTAAATTGTAAGGGGTAATCTCGGGATCTACTGAACCGTTTTAAAAAAATATTTTACTAATAGAAAGCCACATTACTGCTGAGTGTCATAGGTTATAAAAAAAACCGAAAAATAAAAAGGCGTAGTAGTCCGTTTTGCAAAGTGAATCGGAGAAAAAACGACCGAATTAATGCGTTCCTTACGAACGCTACCTTATCCACGAAAGATATATTTTTGAGTTCTAGAGAAAAGATGTGGAACTTGAAAAATTTCTAACTTTTATATTTAAATTACAAAAAGTAGTATTTTTTAAATATTACAGTTAGAAATTAAAACAACACTCTGTACTTAAAAAGGATTATTAATATTATGCCCAACGAAGTGGGCACGGTTCAGCTAGTAATTATATATTTGAAAAACTGTACAATCTAAAGAAGTAGCGTCAGCAAAATTATTGAGAAACCCTGACCCACTGAAATGCGTTTTGCGAACATCTGAAATTATATTTTCTTCTTTTCTTGTCCAGTCGGTTCCTCTTTGGAATGCCCTCCATCTTGACGTTAGAAAGGCAACAAGCATACAGAGTATTTAAGTTGCGAAAGTTGTATCACGCATTGTTTTTATTGTATTACAACATATGACTATGAACATAAATAAATGTCGAATTAAATAGTCAAATATATATCCAAATATATATCGGTTTCTGTTACAATATTAATGTACTAATTTATATTTTATGTGTATAATGTATACCATACTAACATTATAAATGCGAAAGTAACTCTTATCTTTTTTTTTTATAGGACAGGGCAGCAAACGAGCAAACGGATCACCTGATGGTAAGCGACACCCATGCCCATGGACACCCGCAACACCAGAGTCACAGATACGTTGCCGGCCTTTGAAAAGGGAATAAGGGGTAAAGGGGGGGTTGGGCCTCCGGTACCCTCACTCACTCGGCGAAACACAGCGCAAGCGCTATTTTACGCCGGTTTTCTGTGAGGCCGTGGTATCACTCCGGTCTGTTTATTTTTAGCGCTTTCACGCCAACACTACCATATCGATTTTAATGAGGTATATAGATATGTAGTCTCAGTGCCTGATTAACCCCTAGGCTAATTAGGCTGCAGCCTAGGGCGCGAGGATTGGGGGGCGGACAATTAATTTTGAATTTAAAAAAACGCGCTTAAAACAAACCCTGACTTGACTCGAATCGGTTCTTTTTAGGCCGCCCGTAACACACCTGGCGGGGGCGCGTTAATCTCTTTTTTGAAAAGAATCTTAATTTGATCCTTGCGTGTCAGTAAACCATATACTAAAAATATAAAAAAATTATACACTCGTTAAGTACTATAAAAATTGCATTAAAATTTAATATTTTCAAATTTCGCGCGTAATTAGACGAAGGCGCCGCACGAGTTGTTACTCTGTAGCGATGACGTCAATACGGCATGTAAATAATAAACAAAGCTCTATGTTTGATGCTATGTATTATTATATTCATAATTTAAAAATGAGTTATTATCTTTTATATATAAACAACTATATAATAAAGGAATAATAATAAAAGAGTAATACTGACATCGATGTTTTAATACTCCGTAACTCGGCAGAACAAAAGTCGGGATTTGCAGCAAAGAATTTTCCGACCATTAATGCATTTATTTTTGGTAAATTCGTACTATCTCCTTTTACAAAACTGCTTTCCATAGTGTGATTCACGTGCGATTTCAATTTAACTTACGTATTTATAACGTTCTCTTACATTAAAAAAGCAACCTACAAACTTCTTTTTTTATTGTTTTGCGGCTTTATACGTACTGATTCCTAATGACATTGACACGCATAAGTTTACAGTACCTTATGACGTCACGACATGGCGGCCTATGTTTTGCTCTTGTTTTACGTATAGATTAAAAAAATGAATACTTTGAAACTAATTTTCATATTATTTTTGTTATTTTATGTACTTAAACATGATGGTTCCGACTATTTAATGCATAAGCTATCATAGTTATAAGCTTTTAGATCTTTTCTAATATAGAGGGAAGTACCCTATTCGCCTAGGGCGGTCAGAACTCTTGATCAGTCGCTGTGTAGTCTGAAGCATGAGAAAGGATGTGTGCGGTGTAGATATTAATGTGAAGAAAGGCATGTACTAAAGGTACCATAGATGCGTAATTTTCTCTCTATTTTCATAAGTTGTAGCCTGTGTGTTATATTATTGTAAAGTTTCACTATAATAGTTATATCATACGTAGTTTTGAACGTGAAAGAGTAACACACCAAAAAAATACCAACACACATTTGTGTGTGTGTATTTTTTTTTGGTTTTTGCATATTTATTTTAAGTGACATGCGCGTGAGCTGCACGCGGTACTGAACAGTAACTGGACATTGTGACATTATGTTTCTAAAATAAAAGTAGCCTAAGTTACTCCTTATTACATCAGCTAGCCTGCTAATAAAAGTTCTGTGGAAATCGGCCTAGCCATTAGCCGGAACATACAGACAGATAGATAGTTTTATGACAGACAATTTTATGTATATGTATGTACATAGATTCAGTCAGGCCCCATATGGAGTACTGCTGTCACCTGTGGGCGGGAGCACCTCGATACCAACTTGATCCTTTTGATTCGGTCCAAAGACGCGCTGAGCGTATCGTTGACGATCCCATACTCACATGCGGTATTGAGCCCTTAAGTCTGAGAAGAGACTGTGCCGCTTTGTGTGTTTTCTATCGCTTATACAACGGGTTGTGTTCCAAAGAATTGTTCGACATGATGCCCACGGCCACATTCTACCATCGCACCGCTCGCCATCGGCAGGGTGTTCATCCTCACATGCTGGAGCCTAAATGGTCACGCACAGTGCGGTTTCAACGTAATTTCCTTCCGCGCACGCTCCGATTGTGGAACGAGCTCCCTGCTGAGGCTTTCCCGGGGGATTACAGTATGGGGTTCTTCAAAAAGGGAGTAAATAGGTTTTTAAAAAGGGTCGGCAAGCGTTTGTGATGCCCCTAGTGTTGCAAGCGTCCATAGGCGACGGTGACTGCTTACCATCAGGCAGGCCGTAAGCCTTTTTGCTACCGTTGTAGTATAAAAAAAAAAAATATTATGATTGTGATGTAAATATTTCTCATCACTGCGTGTAGTGATGACAAAGTAACTAGTTTGCATGTGGCTAGGGACTTGTAATGCTACAGGTAACAAGCTATTTCCGAGGCTGAGCACTTGACCTCAGACCGACGTGTCTGGCATGAAAACAATACTTTTACATAACATTAGGCAGAATTAAGCGTTAAAGCATTTATCCGCAACTAATTTAGATTATATTAGATTTCAATAGACTTTTCTTATAATACAGAGGGGCAAACGGATCTCTATAGTCGGAATTTTAATTCGATTCCAGATTTGACAGTAGCTACTGTCATTTTGTGAAATAATGATACCATATATAATAGTGTAGTGATGTCACAAAAATCGGTAAACAATCGGTAATAATCGGTTTGCTGGAGTCTTACCAAAATTAAGACCAAACTCAATTGTGGTGATGGATAATGCCTTACCACTCCCGAAAATTGGAAACTGCTCCAAAAATGAGCTGGAAAAAAGCTGCCATTCAAGATTGGCTTTTAAATAAAAATATTCCTTACGAACCAGATATGGTAAAAGCTACGCTTTTAGAACTAATTCCACATAATAACGAGTCTTTTAATAAGTACGCTGTAGACGAAATGGCAGCACAACATGGGATCACGGTTTTAAGGCTCCCCCCTTACCATTGCGAGCTAAACCCTATCGAATTGATATGGGCGCAGGTAAAAGGGCATGTAGCCCAAAACAATAAAACATTCAAATTTACAGACGTGAGAAATTTATTTCAAGAAGGCATTCAAAAAATTACTGCTACCGAATGGACTAAATGTGTATCCCATGTTGTCAAAGAAGAGGAAAAAATGAGTAGGCTAGATATGTTAATCGACAATATCACAGACACATTTATAATAAATGTTACAGAAAGTGACAGCGATAGCGATAGCGATGACGGCGACAATTTATAAAATAAATTATTACCATATTACATTATCTGCTTTATTTGTTATGTTCCTTCATGATCACATTTTTTTATTTATTTTACACACAATTATAAAAGAAAAGTCTCGGATCGGTAATTAATCTTCAAAACTAAAAATACCACTCATTTTATATAACAAAAATTAAAATATAAACTCTTTTGATTCAATAAAGTACAAATTATAATTAAAAATGTACCATTGTATTAGAGAAACTACTGTAAGCGTTTTGAAAACGCTCATAACTTAAAAGGACTATGCTTAACTACGTCCAATTATATAAACGAGGAGAATCGATCCGGAAATATTCCATTTCCATATCGAATAATTTCGCAACGTCACTATTTAGTACTTGTCATAAGGTTGCAACACTGAAACTGTCAAATCTGAAATCTAATTAAAATTCTGACTATAGATAGTAAGCGATTACCGCATCCTTTGCAAACATAGACATAGACAGGTAAAAATAGACATATATAAACTCACATATACATTTGTACACACACACACACACACATGCGCGCATACACATACATATTAATCCCAACTAATATTATAAATGCGAAAGTAACTATGTCTGTCTGTCTGTTACGCTTTCCCGCTTAAAACTCGCAACCGATTTTGATGAAATTTGGTACAGACAATCTTTAGACCCTGAGACAGAACATAGGCTACTTTTTATTTCGAAAAAAGGGATAAAGGGGTTGTAATAGAGGTTGAAAGTTTGTATGATAGGATTTCTTAATTTTAAAAGATATAACCATTAAATTTTATATTTGAGCACTTGATAAGAAATCATTAAACATTTGTTCTAGCATTTTTGAAATTTCGACCAGCTAGGGGGTGAAATAAGGGTTGAAAGTTAGTATGCGTAAGTCAAATATCACGTCATAAAATACAGCAATCGTTTGTTCTAGCATTTTGAAATTTTTACCAGTGTGGGAGTGAAATAGGGGTTGAATTGAAGATAAGATCCATGAATCTTGGTACCTAAGACATAAGGGACCAGGATTGACAAAAACTAATTTCACGCGGGCGAAGCCCCGGGCGGAAGCTAATACATAATAAAAATATTATCTTAAGTAACGGACTCAAAAAACAGTTTTCGTACCAGATTCTTGAATGTTAATATACTTCTATTATTAGCTGTTGTGGATTCTACGATATATGTTTACGATCATGTATGACTGACGTTCCATTAATCATGTACGTCATAGGAAATTAGTAATACCTGCTAATATATGTAAATTCTTTGCAACTATACGGATGGCAGTAGATTATCAACTCTGCTCGTGTAAACAGAGATAAAATTTTTTTCAACACACTTCCTCATAAGGTGGCTCTAATCCCATGGCAATTAGGCACATAATGACACCTATAATCAAACTGTGACTTTTTCATTACTATTATTCACGAGTGAGTAGGTAATAGTTTTTTTTTTAATATTATTGGTTGAGTTACGAGTACACTTACATTTGCGCTAAAAAACTATCCGCGAAAAGCCCAAAAAAAAAGAAACCTCATTTTTTAGTATATGGCCGATGCGCGCGCATAGGAAAACTAATTAATTTTTCCGCCATTATGAAATTTATTAGTCTATAGCCGATGCGCGCGCATAGGAAAACTGATTAATTTTTCCCGCCATTACGAAACATTTTTCACAACTCGTCTCGTTTTCTCTTTTGAAGTTATTTAGTTAGTTATTAATTAAGATGTCTGCAAATACAATTTATGAAGAAAATGGTTTTTTATTTAAGTATTATTTTATTCAGAAGTGTGTTGAAAAACGTTGTATGATACACGTGTGTATTGATGATTACCGTCCTCGGCTCCTTAAGACCCAACATTACACACTTGTACCATAATGTACTATAATATTATATATATAGTAATCTATACTAATATTATAAAGAAGTAAATATTATATATAGGGCTTATTTCATACTAACGTTTTTCTTATTTACAACTAAAAGCAAACTTTGTGAAATTTTAACACAGATTTTTGTAAAATTTTATTAGTTATCACAAGTTATAGTCAACAATGTACAAAACTCTGCCTATAAGGCTCTGGCCCTAGAATCATTAACTTTAGCATGAAACAATAGAATGTGGCACAAGTAAAGATAACTATTAGCATAATTACAGATGACGAATATCCATACGCTTAAAAACTGACCCAATTCCCTCGGATACGAGGCTGGAAATCCTCATAGGGACCACGAAACGTATTTAGGATATCTTCACAGCCAAGTGCAGCGGAGATTGTGTCGGACTCCTTGTTCTTGGAGATTGTGTCGGCAGATTTGTTAGAACGGTATGACCCAACCTACTAAATTCAGCCTTATGCTTAAGTTTTAAAAACTGTTTAAGCAAATCATGATGTTAATCTCACGAGAGCAAGCAATTTTTATTTCTATTTTGAGAGGAGAGTGGGAATAAATAATAATAATAAGTGCTTAGGGAAGTGACGACCCCATCGCCCGCTGGTGGGGCATTTAATGCCTTTTAACTGCCATAAATGCCTCATCAGTGCAGTCAGTCTCCCTCTGGCCAGCTTGTGACAAGCTGTCGGTGAGTTGCGTCGAGGGTACCGATGTGCTTCAGGGGGCGTAGGTATACCACCCGTCTCTGCTTTGTCTTAGCCGGCCGGATAGAGTGGAGTCGCAAGAGCCGATGCTTGAAGGGTGAAATTGTAATAATGTCATAACACTGACGGCGACTCGATCACTGTCGCAGACACACCTCTCTACACTCTTAGCCCTTCGCACCAATATTGGTCTAATTATTTTTGAGACCCATTTAGTGAGCGGTGATTCGCCACCTACCGTATTTAAATCAATTAAGAAGCTTTGAGAAGGCAGGTGACCGGAGTCCCTTCCATAGCCCGGTTCTCATTACCACCAAAATCGAAACGCAATAATCCACAAACGTTTTGACCACTAATGGCAATAGTTTCTGTGCATCTAACTGATCTAATCTCCATCTGCACCATAAAAAAATGCTCTTTAGCTGCATTTTTTATGGTGCAGATGGAGATTAGATTCAGTTGGTACACTCCATGCACACTTTCATAAAATTTCGCTTATATGGCCTCTACGCGTTGGATCTGCATCCCCGCGCACGCCTTATAAAGGACCGGCCCCCCTAGACAAAATGCCTTTCTATTTGCGTTTTCTATAATAGATAACATAAAAAATGTATGGAACTGACATTTCCAGTAGATACGTCACGTGACTTGATGACGCTGATAGAAAACTCGCAGACAAGATGCTAACTGTGTTTCTATTCTATCGCTCGTCTGTGTTCTATTTTGACAGTAGAAGAGTTCTATACAAATTCATAGACAAAATGTAGTTTGTGACGTAAAAAATAGATACGGTTCTATTCTATTTCTACTCAACAAAGCGATTGCTCATACCCAATAGATTGGTGATAGATTGTTTGTTTGTTGTTTTAAAATAGTGTGTTTTTGCCAAATTATTCCTAAAAATGCACATGATAAGGCTTTTGTGGGCAGCTCATACCGAAGAAACGTTGATTCGGTGTAGAAGGAGGGTTCAAAATCGACGGCAGTAATTAATGCAGGTAAATAATTGTGAAGTACGCACGTTTGAAATGTTTTAAAGTTCCTCCTAATGGCATTTTTTCTCTTTAAGCAAAGGAACTTAAGGCGAAACACGGTAGATTATTTTCTATTTCTATTCTATTTTCTACTGTCACGGTAGACACAGCCATTCTATCAGTAGATACACTTTGTCTGCTGGCATTTTTCGATAGAAAACGCTTAGTCTATTATAATAGTAGAAATAGAATAGAAAAGACGCGCGTGCATTTTGTCTAGGGCTACGGGTCTTATTAAGACGCGTGATATAAGCAATAGTAATAACAACTATGACAAAGATAATTGTATTCATCGTACAAACATTTTCCCCCACTTGAACCAGGGACCTAGAAATGGACATTTCGAAACCGGTGTACTAACCGCTCAGTCCGGTCGTTTCTCATGGATACCACTGCAACCGGACCCAAACCGATCGAGGTGACTCGACTGGAGCGACCGAATAACCTCAGCCAGAGCCGATTGGGAGGGCGAGGGAGTGATGCAGCACTGATCCATAAAAGGGTCTCGAAAGCGGGAAGCCAAAGTGGCACAGACCCTTATTATAAATGTGGATTTTATTCTAACTACATTACAATGTAGAAAGCTGCTGAACAAAGGGATCATGAGGGCGGAATATTAACCCACTCCACATGTACATAGGTACTTATCTTTTAAATGTTTCTCGAGATTATTTGAAAGTGATACAGATAATATAGAAAGTACAGGACGGAAAGAGAGGAAACGGAACGACGAACAATGTCCAATTTCTCTCGGTATTACTGTGCGATTAAATTAAATTTTCTTGCCTTAGTAGAGAGAGGCTGAGAATCCCACCTAGGAAACCACCGCAGCGGTAAGTGCTGCTGAGATTATGTTGGACTCCATACCAGTCGGAGTGGTCTTACTGCTATGACATACTAACTAAATTGCGCTTTGTGCCTAAGTTCTAAGTACTGTGAAGGCAAATCGTGAGGGCGACCGCTCCCTAGGCTCCATGGGCGGCGAGTGCAGCCCAGAAAGGGGGCCATATGCTCTTGAAGAGGCGCAGGAAGCCAAAGTGACCCCAGACTTTATCATGAGGGGAATTGAACACCAATTGCCCGAATTGGAACGTTAGACTTTTGATGCGCTTGTGCGATAACAACTCACTCTTTATTAATATGTCTCATACTGAAAGTGGAGCATTATTATTATCGTTATTTTAATTCGGAATCCTATACAGCCAACTATTCATATCCAATTAACAAGAAATCAAATATGCTTGGGCATAGCCAATTGGAATTATTTCTATTAGAAACTAATTTCACAGTCACAAATCCGTCTTTACGTTTGTAGATATTTATGCATTCTATTGTAAATATAAGTAACTACGTAGGTAGGCAGGTTCGTGTAACGGCTACCCAGGTTAGGGTGATTCCCATGCTGCTTCTTTTCGCCGCAGGCTGATGGGTGGTAGAAGACGGGGTCAAGCAGTCTCCCTTTCATGACCACCCTAGGTGTGGGCTGCTCGTTAGCGTGGCTCCCGATGCGCGGAAATACCCCCCCCCCCCCCTCTGGGGACTATTTCCTATGCCACAATAATGGCCTATGGGGATAGACATTTAGACTGTAGGTGGTCGTGTCATCCTAATGCGATCCGGAGAAATTGGGTTCTTCAGTCCCTGGACAAAATGGACATCGGGGTGGGTTTGGGGGATACCCTACGGGGATAGTCCTACTGACTAGCCATATCTTCTATACTTATAATAAATCTGTAGAGAGGTTAATTCATGAAATGTATTTCCAAAGTAACTATCACGAGGTGATTAGGGATCGATACTGATGCCGTAAATGCAATCAGTAAAATTTTTGTCTGTCTGTATAACCGTTATAGAAACAAAAAACTAGGTACTCGACGAATTTTAACGAACTTGGTACAATTATTTTTCATTATAAGATTATTATAAGATAATATGACTGTTGCGTTTTCCCGAACGCCCGTTATTTGCTTATATTATTTAATTATATAATAATATTGCTTACCGGTCCGTAGTTCTGGCTTTGCTTGAACTGTGTTTTGTGTGTACTAATGTGCCCTACCGTATGTGGTTATAAATATATATCATATATTACAATACTTGTAGTATAAAAATAGGAGAACGCGTGGCCGACCACTTTTCCAATCCAATCCCGTCGAAACCGTAATATGCAAATATTAGTCCAATGGTATATTTAAATACACTTCCGTAAATGATCAATTATTAATCCGCCGTAAATAAACCAAAGAATATATTTAAAATAAACTCAATAAAAAATGCCGTGAAAAAATCCGAAGTGACAGTCAAGTACCGAAACCGTAATGTCAAAATCTTTTTTTTTATTACTTTTTTAAATTTCCTTTTCCGCGGTCCGAAACTCATAAGTCCTAAACAATCCCCCACCCCGAGATGAGCAACCCTCATCTCGCTAGTCTACCGGTAGACGGGACAGGGTTGCCACCGCACGGCGCATCACAGAGTCGCCGATCGAGACCTCTGCGAACCGAGGTACACCGTCAGAGCCTGGATAAAGCTTCAAAATGCGTCCTCTACGCCAACGTAGAGGAGAAAGATTTGAATCCTTAATCAGGACAAGATCCCCTACCCGTGCAGGAGCCGTTTTATCTGTCCATTTCAGCCGCTGCTGCAACATGTGCAAATACTCCGAATAAAACCGTTTATTAAAATTTTGTGACATCTGTTGCAGCATTTGAAAGCGAGAAAGTCGACTCAGTGGTACATTCTCAAAGGGATACTCAGGGAGAGCTGCAAGGGGCTGGCCGATGAGGAAATGACCCGGTGTCAAAACCTCCATATCGTTGGGATCCGAAGAGAGTGGGCATAAAGGCCGTGAATTTAAAGTTGCTTCCACTCTGTAAAAGACCGTAGTAAGTTCCTCGAACGTAAGAACCGTTTCCCCAATAACACGTCTCAAATGCGTCTTAGCCACCTTCACGACAGCCTCAAAGATGCCTCCCCAATGAGGACATCCAGGAGGATCAAACTTCCACGTAATGCCCTGAGTAGCCATTGCTTGTCCCAAGTCCGTACTATGTTTCGTTAAAAAATCATGGACCTCCTTAAGATACCTGTCAGCACCCTGATAATTTGTGCCGCAGTCCGACCGTACCAAACTCGGTAACCCCCTCCGTGAAACAAAACGTCCGAACGCCGCGATAAACGCTTCCGTACTAAGCGAAGATACTATTTCTAAATGTACTGCCTTCGTTGACAGACAAACAAATACACATAAATAAACTTTGTAAGTCTTAGAGGTCCGCAAGTGAGAAGCCCTGACAATAAAAGGACCAGCGAAATCCGTACCGACACCGTGAAAAGGTCTGGTGACACTAACCCGATCGCTAGGTAGGTCACCCATCATAGGCTGCATGGTGTTAGCCTTTAACCGATAGCAAGGTATACACTTAAATATAACCGATCGGACGCACCGTCGCGCCGATAGTATCCAAAATTACCGCTGAAGAATAGCAAGCAGTGCCGTACAACCTGCATGCGAGTTAGTAATGTGCCGATCACTTACTATCAACTGCGTCAAGGGTCCGTCCTTGGGCAGCAAAAGGGGATGCCTAGCCGAATACGGCAGCTTCGAGTTGCGCAGCCGTCCGCCAACACGAAGTAATCCTTCGCCATCAATGAATAAGTTAAGTTTCTGTACGGCACCCTTTAACCGACCCGTCGTCCGTAACGATTTAAGCTCGTCAGAAAACCGTTCCGATTGTACCCGTCGTACCCAAAACATGAGAGCAGCACGCCGTTCGCCTGCCGTCAGAAACAAAGATGTATTTCTTACAACCGGTTTGCGAGTATTCGTTATAAACCGACGCATCCATCCCGTAACGGCCGGTTTGTGACGATTTCTTTCTCCACAGCCATGACACGCACACAGGGCAGCGGATCCGATCCGATTAAAACCGTAGGGGGCCATGACGACTCCGGTGCCGTCAACCAAGCAGGTCCACCAAAGGTTATGACTCACCAACGAGGAGGCATAACAGCCGCGAGAGGCCACGTCGGCGGGGTTCAACTCGCCGGGTACGTGCCGCCAATTTAGATTCACTGACGAGTTTTGAATTTGCGAAACTCGATTCGCAACAAATGTTTCCAGCCTATGTACCGAGGTCTGGAGCCACGCCAAAACAATTTGGCTGTCAGTCCACGCATAAACGTTGCCTATGTTAATGTGCTTCCCGAGTGTATCACAAACATGATTCAATAACCGAGTAAGTAACGCAGCTCCCGAGAGCTCCAATTTGGGTATGGTTTGGCGGTTGCGTATAGGAGCCACCTTGCTCTTCACCGTGATTAGATGTAACGCTACTGAACCATCTGGCTGTATCGTCCGAAGATATACGACTGCCGCGAAACCCGATTCCGAGGCGTCACAGAAACCGTGAAGTGACGCATGATACTTCCCCGGTGGAAGTATTTTACGAGGTATAACAACCCTTCCGATAGTGGGTAACTGATCAATAAATGCGAGCCAGTCCGTTAAGAGTTCAGTAGGTAGGTCTCATCCCACTTAAGCTCAGCCAACCATAACCGTTGTAGAAAACATTTAGCCCAAAATATTATAGGAGCGATCCACCCGTTAGGATCATAGATACGAGCAACCGTAGACAGGACTAGCCGCTTAGTCCATATCTTTTCCGTTATTGTTAAAACCCGAAAGGAAAAGATGTCAGGAACCGGTAAATACTGAACACCTAAAACCGATGTTGAACGAGGAGAGTCCGGATTCTCAAATAACAATGGATCTTGAACGTGATCCGCTGGTAGTCCTTCTAAGAGACGTGGACTGTTCGAAATCCATTTCCGTAGTTCATAGCCAGCCGTTGCCAATAACGCTATGAGCTCGTTACGTAAAATTAAAGCCTCCTGTTCCGAAGATCCACCCGTGATAACGTCATCGACAAAAATTTCCGACTCTAAGACGTCCGCCGCACGAGGGAATCGAACGCGTTCCCGTTGAGCGAGTTCCAACAAGCACCGCATAGCCATCCAGGGGCTAGATTTCAAACCGTACGTGTTTGTGTTCAGTTCGTAGACGCGTAATGGGTGAGACGGGTCGGGACGGCCAAAGAATCAGCTGATACCGTCTATCAGCCTCATCAATCACCGTTTGCCGGAACATCATGCGTATATCCGTCGCGAAGACCACCTGGTGTCTACGAAAGGCCGAAATAAGATCCGAAATATCTTTATGTAGTTTAGCACCCGAGTGCAGGATTTGGTTCAATGAAACACCGTTAGAGGAAGGGGCCGACCCGTCAAACACGACCCGTATCTTACCGCTATCCGATTTAAAAACCGCGTGATGTGGTATGAAATAGTGTTCTTCCGATGAGTAGTCCCTCCGTGCCAGGGACATGTGACCTAATTGTTCATATTCCCGCATGAACTCAATGTATTTGTCGCGAAACTCTGTATCTCGCTTCATGCGACGTTCCATAGAAAGCAGGCGTTTCTCAGCAGTGAGGTAGGACTGCCCCAGCGGTTTGCGAATGCTCACAAAGGGCACCGAGTAACGAAACGACCGTTCGGTAACCGATAAACATTTTCGATAAAATGGCGCTCGCATTCTTCGTCGAGCGGGTCCTTCCGTGAAACGTGGGTACCTCTTCTGTCTCCCAAAAACGCTGTACTAAATCCGAAAGAGAAACGCCCGTAAAAACCGTATCAGAAACCGTATCATATGCTGGGCCCATAATCATATATCCGTAGTGCGATGGTATAGCAACCAAGCCATTATTATTTAAATTTATAGTGCGTCCGGTGCACAATAATTGACCAAGCACATCAGTACCAAGCAACAAATCAATTTTTCCAATATTAAAAATTTTCTGTCAGCCAAAGACAGGTGAGAAGCCGAGTTCAAAATTTCCGAAGGTAATTCCACCTGTGGATGTTCTCCTAAAATATCATGCAACACTAGTGCTGTAACTGTAATAACAGGTTGAGAGACCGATTCTCCAACAATGTTAAAGGTACATTGACCATAAACATGTGACACGAGCACATCACCTATGCCACGAACCGAAATATTATTATTAAATATGTATAGGCCTAACCGTCTCGCCAAATTAACTGTTATCATGCAACCTTGCGAACCCGTGTCCGCTAGAGCCCGTGCTCTAACATAAAAACCGTTAATATCACAAATCCTTACCGCAACGGTAGGCAATAAAATAGTATTTAAAAAGGTTGCATTTGGCGAGGCGGCGGCGACTACCTATTCTTGAACGTCACTATGAAATGAAGCATTCACCCGATTAAAAACCTGGGCTGCCGACAGCGCCAGAGGGTTATATGTAGGGGGTCTCGAGCGCCCCAATGGTGCCCGAGTCAGGTGCCAACTGGCATCCGGTGTCCGGTAACCAACCGGATGACCGAAAGATGGCGGCGTGTTCCTCAATCGCGGCCGTTCCGCGAGTGGTGGTGAGAAACCCCTCGCTCTCGCTGCATACGAACCGCAGACGCATACTGTTCCGCAGTGACGTCACGGATTCGTCCGCTTGAATATGCCCTATGCCCGCTGCATAGGGTGCTTGTACCATAGGCCCGGTGCCTCCCCCACCCGTATGTGGAGATGCCTGTGAAGTAGGCCTAAAACCCCCACCCGTATATGGAGGTGTCGCGCGCACGTCCACCCGTCGAGGCGACGCTCGTCCAGAATGAGGAGGTGAAGTCCGTACTTGTCCGCTTTGACCCCCTCCTGAAGGAGAACCAATCCGTCCCGCTGCAGGCCTAACTCCACCATTCCTATTCAGGCATAACATCCCGTGATGTTTGCCGTTACAATGAATACATGGCCGTGCCACTGCACAACTATTAACAAGATGATCCCCTAAACAAAAATAACATAACTTGTGATTTTGCACAAAACGCCTCCGCTGTTGAGGGGAACAATTTATAAAATGTTGGCATTTAGATATAAAATGCCTATGATGCCACAAAAGGTGCAACCAACCCGCTTGGATTGCAACCTATTATTAATAGTATGGTCCGATGAAGCCATACCTACCCTAGTCCCCCGAGTGGGTGGCCTAATCCTACCCTGACTGAATACAGGTCTTCCCTGACTGGACACAGGCCTCCCAGATGGCCCTGAGGTAGCCGTTGCAGGAGGTGAGCCTACATTGTCAACAATCCGTGCTTGTTCCTCCAAGAAGGTCAAAAGGTCAATAAATTTAGGCAACGGGCTTGCCTCATCTCCGCTTCCATATTTTTGTTCAAATCTTAATTTTAAATCAGAGGGTAACTTATTCAATACAATATGGAGCAACAAGAATGACCACTCCGTTACTGGTAAATTTAATTTCTCCAAACAATTATAGGCCACCTTTAATGGATTTAAAAAATCATCCCTTATAAACATGATATTCCTTAAATAAGACAAATTTAATATCTTTGCCACATGGGCATCCGCAATTAACCTAATATTTTGATATCTGCCCATCAATAGCGCCCTTGCAGTCTCATAATTGTTATCTGTTATGGTTAAATGTGAAATAACCTGGTGAGCGTCTCCCGATAGACAACTCAACAGATAACTTAATTTTTGTGAGAGTGATATATCCATCCGACAATGTACCAAAGAATCAAAAATGTTAATAAATGACATCCAAGTTTCATACCCACCAGAATACTTGGGCAAATTTAAATCCGGCAATCTAGTATAAATTGAGGCATTACTACTTGACTGACCCTTAACCGTGGGACTACTGGCCAGATCCAGTGTCCTTACCGCCTGAATAATGCTGTCATAATATTCTAAGCATTGCTTGTAGTCTGCCTGAGCTTGAATCAACCTTGCCTGCAAAGTTTCATTGTCTGGATTCATGTCAGCCCTATCATAACACATTTGTAAAGCTTGATCCAGATCCGCCATGTATCTGCTCGCATTTGAAGCCCGCTCTTTCAAGGCCTCAACCCTGTCTGGTCTACTCACCAGAGAAAATGCGCTTACCAACCATTGCAATATGCGACGAATTTCGTTGTAACCGTCCGACATTTTAATAATTATATAACCACGCTCTGCTACCAAAAAATGTTGCGTTTTCCCGAACGCCCGTTATTTGCTTATATTATTTAATTATATAATAATATTGCTTACCGGTCCGTAGTTCTGGCTTTGCTTGAACTGTGTTTTGTGTGTACTAATGTGCCCTACCGTATGTGGTTATAAATATATATCATATATTACAATACTTGTAGTATAAAAATAGGAGAACGCGTGGCCGACCACTTTTCCAATCCAATCCCGTCGAAACCGTAATATGCAAATATTAGTCCAATGGTATATTTAAATACACTTCCGTAAATGATCAATTATTAATCCGCCGTAAATAAACAAAGAATATATTTAAAATAAACTCAATAAAAAATGCCGTGAAAAAATCCGAAGTGACAGTCAAGTACCGAAACCGTAATGTCAAAATCTTTTTTTTTATTACTTTTTTAAATTTCCTTTTCCGCGGTCCGAAACTCATAAGTCCTAAACAATGACGCTGTACGTACAGTACGTAGCAGATCCAAACGAGGACAGTTTTAAAAAAGGCACGGACTACGAGTCCGTGGAGTAGACATATATATATATATTAAAAAAAAAAAATTTTCATGCTCCTGAGCTGGTTATAGTATACTTTTCTTCACGCTACAATCACTAGGAGTAGAGCTGTGAAGGGAAATGTTGAGAAAACGGGAAAAGTTACTCCATTTTTTAAGCTTCCGTCGCGTGTGCATCCTTAATTGTTAAAGCTACACAGAAATCATGTATGACGGAAATGTTCTTCTTAAAATTATATAAAAATATCACACGACAGCATTTGTCTATATTTTATGGTTGACTCACAATAACACGTGTAACTCCCGATAGCTTAGTAGTTCGAAGCTTTCTGATTATATTTGTCTACTCTTACGTTTATAACACTCAGTCATTAAAAATAAAATAACGATTCCGCGCAGACGAAATCGTGGACATAGCTAGTCAGGTATAAAGCATCGAGAAAAAAAATCTTTGTTTACACGCAACACACAACATGATTCGGGCTGTGAAACATTAATTGACGTCAAAAAGAATTTGTAATACCAGAGAGGTTACGATACTATAATCTTTTTTCTTTAAACTCAGTCTGAATTGTGCCTAAAATAGCATTTCTATGTATATTGCTCCAGTTGAAAGAGTACGATAAACAGTGAAATTAATAATTATATTTATATGAAAATACAATAGACCCTCTTTAATGCGGCACTGCGCTAATCTACTCCAGTAATCCGGCGCTCTCAGATCGGCCATCTGAGAATCTCCATACAAAAAAAAAACAATATTTTTTTTTAGTATGAAAAGGTACTTTTTATGAAAAGTCCTAAAGCAAAAGTTGTTTCAATCATAAAAACAAGTAAACCAAAAAAAAAATCAGCGCGATATCTCAAGTTTGATGCTTAAGTCCACTATTTGCCAATATTGAACCAGTGTGGGCCGTGGTGAGGGAGTCATGTTGAGACATGATACGTAGGTACTTGTATAACTTCTGTGAAGCAGTGATGCTCCAGAAGGAGACTGCCGAGCGGGGTCGGGAGATTGCCGATCCCGCTCGAAGGAGCCGGCGGGCGCGAGGAAGTCGCGACCGCTACGGCGACCCGGGATGGACCACGCCCCTTCACGTATTTTTATGTATGTACATGTACTATAAATTTCCAGTAATCCGGCGTTTTCACTAATTTTCACCGGCACCACCCTAGACCTATATCTGCTGGATTAACGAGAGTCTACTGTAATAGTATCTATCTTCGGAAAACGGTCTTAGCTTAAACTTAGGCACGCTGGCTAAGTGCAGATTTGTGAGGTTCAATCGAAACTTATTTAAATAGCACCTATAGAAAATTTCATCATATACTGACGCGAATTAACGAAAATATTATTCGCATAGGCCTATTACAAAATCGATGAATTTTTTAATTAGAATTAAAAATAATCATTTATGTATAATGATTTCATAACTAATAATAATATTGATATGACATAGTGCACGATTTAATATTTGAAGAGGTATATACATCATTTTATGTATATGTTTTATTAATATGCACATATAATATATAATGGTGAAAGGAATCTTAGGCAATATTTTATTTTACATGCCATGTGTTAATAAAAGGCTGAATCGTCGTAAAAGATAAATTGGTTTATTAATAACTAGCGACCCGCCCCGGCTTCGCACGGGTGCAGTGAAAAAATGGTTATGGTGGGTTATCCCTAAGAGATAGACATATACCATCGCGGACTTTTTTGTGGATTTTTGTAAGTTGTACAATACTGTAGTACATTATTTTGGTCTATCTAGTAGGGTTCAGCCAGCGTTTGCAATATAAGCGCAAAAAAACGTGCTTATTTACGACATCACATTAGAAACCTTTAAATTTATCAGTGTTTCTCTACTATATTATGCATTTATTATACATACAAACCTCCTTAAGAATCACTCTATCTATTAAAAAAAACCGCGTCAAAATACGTTGCGTAGTTTTAAAGATCTAAGCATACATACGGACATACAGCGAAAGCGACTTTGTTTTATACTATGTATTGATGATAATTACAAAGTTATATCTAGAACAATTTCTATAGATTCCTAACAAGAACAAGTTGCTAAGTAACCTAAAGTTTTTGACATTGCTCCAGGCCACAAAAGACCAGAAGGTCATAAAATTAACTTTTATTTAAATTAAAATTTATTTAAATATCTAACCTAATGGGACACTTTACAGCTCTCCCTGAACGTGTAGTGGTAGTCTTTTGTTCTGAATCAGTTAAAGTCGGTTCAGTTATTTCTAAAAAAATAAAGTCTTTGAAGAGGAGAGGACGGACCTTATATCCCGACGTAACTTGGCTACTCTACTCACCTTTTTCTGGACCATCGAACAAATCAAACCTAGAGGCCAATTAACTCTTTTGTCTTCAGTCCCTATCAGTATGATATCTCCAATACGAATGCAAGAGAGATCTGATCGACAAGTGCGCTGTACAAGATTGCTCAAATATTCACTACGAAAACGTTGCCTAAAATCATCACATAGTTTTTGAATAAACCTACAACGTACATTTAAAGATTCTCGATTTATGTGATCTAATTCCGGGACGTCAACCTCAGCTAAAGGCTGGATGAACGAAACTGGAGTCAATGGCTTTAATTCATCCACTTCAGTTGAGACTTATGTCAAGGGCCTGTTGTTAATGACTGCCTCACAATCCCATAGAACAGTCTGTAGTTCTATAAGCGTAACAGACACCTTACAGAGCATTCTTCTCAAAATTTGCTTAACAAAGCCAATTAATCTATACTAATATTATAAAGAAGTAAAGTTTGTGTGTTTGTATATTTGTTAAATTGTAAGGGGTAATCTCGGGATCTACTGAACCGATTTTAAAAATTCTTTCACCAATAGAAAGCCACATTATTGCGGAGTGTCATCATCATCATCATCATCATCATCAGCGGACGGCGCGCCATGGCTTCGGGTTTAATTGCGAACTGTCGCTTTCGTGCTCGCTTCGGGGATTATTAATATTATGCCCAACGAAGTGGGTCGCGGGTCAGCTAGTCTTTCATAGAATCCTCCCCACCACGGTGAATCAGGAGGTATGAATTTCCATTAAGTTTAACTAATAAAGAAAAACGTAAAATTTTGGACACCATGAGAATGGAATATGGAATAGCCTGGCTTTAATAAACATTGTAACTCCTATATACCACTTGATTATAAAAATTAATGTGTTTTGGTTATTTTTAATAAATTGCACATAAGGATTACAAATTTCAATATTTAGAGAAAATTAAAAATTTATTCTTTAAATAGGATTTTCACGATCACTTTTGAATGTCAAAGATGCTACGCCATTGGTTCACAAGTTTACAGCGGGAGACTTTGTACTGAAAAGAATCAGCAAGGCTTATTTTTTTTCACTTTACAAAGTTTTATATTATAAGTATGTATATATTATAACCTGTTAACATATTTTTTTATATGTTTTATATAATCAAATGTTTTAAATGATTTTTTTAATAAATATTTATTTAATACAGAACCTCCCCTAAGAGCATAAGGTAAAGAAAGGACCTATCTGAAAATATACGTATATTGCCATAAATTATGAGAATCCATTTTTAGTTCCGTACCGCCATAGGTAAAAACGGAACATTATAGGATAACTCTGTTGTCCGTCCCTCCGTCCGTCCGTCTGTCAAGACCCTTATTCTCAGAAACGCTTTAAGATATCAAGCTGAAATTATATATCTATACTCAGGTCTCCTATCTCTCAAAGCAGTGAAAAAATCAAATTTCTAAATCAACTCAATAAAAAGATATGGCCGTTTATGTTCCATTTATATTGCATATTTTGCAAGAAGCAATGTCATGTAGCAGAAGTAAAGGAAAATCTAAGAAAACCGTAAATTTGTAAACATGGCGACTTTGTACGAAACCCTCGTTGCGCGAGTCCGACTCGCACTTGACCGGTTTTTCTATTGTAAAAACAAATCGCCTATAAAAAATATATTTAATTTGAAATTATACCCAATCTACAAATTATCTAGTTACTTCAGAATCAGATCATTCAGAATTTGTAAGATTACAATCGCTACTTATAAAGTTACATCACAAAAAAATCATTTATCATCATCATTTGTTTATCAATGTTTTGGCGTTAAACATGCAACATAGTAAGATATATCTATTCGCTGATGATCTTAAACTGATAAGAGAGGTATCATGTGTGGATGACTCCGTCTACTTACAGGAAGATATTAACCACCTTACAGAATGGTGCACTCGTAATAAAATGTCACTGAATACCTCTAAATGTTACCATATTAAATATACCAGAAAGCGTATCAAGCATCCCACTAGTTATTTAATTGCTAGTGAAAGACTCCAGGAGGTTACTTCTATAAGGGACCTCGGAGTAACAATGGATAGTCAGTTGCGATTCTGCAATCATGTTGACAAAATAACCAAGGCGGCTAATAAATCACTGGGTTTTATTTTTCGAAACACAAAAGATTTTAAAAGACCATCATCTCTAATTCTGCTTTACATAAGGAGTAAGCTCGAATACTGCAGTATAGTCTGGAGTCCTGATTATAAAGTCCACATAAATAGAATAGAGAGAGTCCAAAAAAAATTGATTCGAGGTATGTGTTATCGCTTCAGAGCACCCAGGCTTTTAACGTCCTACAAAGATAAACTCAAACATTTTCATCTAGACACACTTTCTATGCGGCGTAACCTACTAGATATGGCATTTTTGCATAAAACTTTGAATAACGGCATTGACAGTCCTGAACTTCTCAGTCACTTCTCCATTAATGTTCCTGCTATAATACCAAGATATCCGTGCAGTCTATTAAGAAAAAAATTCTGTGGAACTAGAATGGGTTGCAATTCACCACTTGTCCGTTTGGCTCGTCTTTACAACAGTTATACCAAGAATTTGCCTGAACTAGACATAAACTTCCATAGTCTTCCTAAATTTATGAGACTCTTGAAATCTATTGACATTGACACCTCCTAATTTTAAGCATATATTATTATTTATTATAATTTCCTGTGTACTTTCTTTAGCGTTTTTTTTCTATGTTACCTTTAGGAAATTATTTATGTATATTTGCATGCTGTGGTTACCTATAATTGTAAGTGCAGTTGGCTGAAGACCAACATTTTCACTGTTAACAAAGATATGTTTACTGTTACTTATGTTGGTGACCCTTTTTTTTTTTTTTGTTCCCCTGAGGAAAATGCATTAAATTGCATACCCCGGCTGTGGCGAGCCGGGGTTATGTGGGGCTCTCCTCTCCAGAAGGGGGAGGCCTACCCACTAAAAACCTCAGGGATGGCCTTCCTCAGGCATGTAGGGAGCCCCCGGGAACACAAAGGTCACTTCCGGGAACCCCCAGCCTCCGCTCCCTCTCTAGAGGGGAGCCCTCCTCGGGGAAGCTACCACCTCCCCCGGTCCCTCCACCGACGACGCCCCCCGGCCACGGAAGGGCGTGGTCCATCCCGGTCGCCGTAGCAGTCGCGACTTCCTCGCGCCCGCCGGCGACCCGCGGCGGCGCCGCAGCTTATGTTGGTGACCCTATTAATAAATAAATAAATAAATAAATTTATCACTCAGTAGGTAGTAACAAAAAATGATGTGCAAATTCTCATTCACAACAATTTTACTATACACTAACTTCCCGCCCGCAGCTTCACCCGCATTTTATCAAATCTTTAAATTTTTTTCGCAGTATAATTTTGTTTTAGTTTTTACCACGGATCTCCAATCATAGTCAATCCAAATTCAAGGTCATATAATCTGCGTCTTACTGCTCCTTATTTTGAGATATTAAAGGCTGGCGCCATTTTATATATTCAATAGATTTTTTTTTAATTTATTTTATCAAAGGGGATTATTATTATTTCAGGTAAGTCGGGACTGATGTGCATCACTGCGACCTATTAAGATCTATTGTGACCAGCCTCCTATGTAGGTTCTATGTAGGCCCTACAGTAGCTCCCTTAACTGGGCACTGACCAAGAAAGATAGGATGTTCCCAGTTCGGATTGTTTTTATTTCATCTGGGTCAAGGATGTGCTTCCCCAGGTGTCTGTTTCTTTTGTGAATCAGCGGTTCACAGTAGCACAAGAGGTGTATTGGTGTTTCACGCTCTTGTTCGCAGAATCTGCATGTGTCAGTGTCCTTTAGTTTCATGTTGTGAAGGCGTCTATTCAACTTGCAGTGACCGGTCAAAGCCCTAACCATCACGCTCTAGTTACTCCTGTTAAGCTTTAATAGCTCGTCAGTGCGTTTGCGAGAGTATGGTTCGATTAGTGCTTTTGAGTGTGTCATCCCGGACGTACTGTGCCAGTCTGCTTTCGCCTCGTTAAGAAGGCGAGTTTTCAGGTATTGCATGGCCTGGTTCTTTGAGATACCACAGATAGGCTCCGGGCCGAACTGTATTCCTTGAGCCCCAGCCCTGGCTAGTTCATCGGCCTTCTCATTGCCGGTTATTCCAGAATGACCTGGCACCCATTTGAGAGTGATTTTGTTCTTTTCTCCCAGGTCATCAAAGGGGATTATAGAAAGCTAAATTCCTTGAAATATTAAAAGATAAGCATGTTCATGCAAAACGGGTTTTTTGGTTTGGTTACAAAAAAATAGTAGTGACACCCTACAAGGGCATTGCAATGTTTGCATTATTGTCAAATAAAAGTTATACATACAATATTAAACATACACACATATAACCAATCTAATACAATACTTATCAGATCTTCATTTAAATATACTACGATTTATATTTATATAATTCGTCCATAGAGTAAAATGTTCTCCGCAAGAGCCCGAGGCGCAATTCCTTTTTAAATGCGTTATATGGGAGAAACTTTATGTTTATTTTAATCTTAATTTAATACTCATTGCATAACAATTTCTTTGGAAGCATGCGGTTCTAGGTCCATAGCCGAGTGGATAGTACACCGGTTTCAAGGTGTCGCCATCTCTGAGGTCCCGGGTTCGAGTCCCGGTGGGGGCAGATGTTTGTGTGATGAATGCGAGCATTTGTACCTTAGTCATGGTTGTTGATATATATTTCAATAAAAATTATTTATATATGTATAATATATGTATGTCTATCCGTTACCCTAGATCCCATAGCACAAGCCTTACAGAGCTTAGTTTGGGCTAGGCTAATTGGTGTAAGTGTAACAAATATTTATTTATTTATTTATATTTATTATTATTTAGAACAAGCCAGTCTTATACAAAAGAACTAATAGATAATTAGGGACATTGTCAATGCTAACTCATTACGTCAGTCAATAGGAACGTGATTATTTGTTTAACAACGATTATAAATCAGGTTAGTTAGGTAACCGTTCCACTTACCTATAATTATATCAGTATATACTTTATATAAATAATAAATATTATCCTACTACTATTATAAAGGCGAAAGTTTGTAAGTATGGATGTATGGATGTTTGTTACTCTTTCACGTAAAAACTACTGAATGGATTTGAATGAAACTTTACCACAATATAGTTTATACATCAGAATAACACATAGGCTCCAATTTTTGAGATTTTAGGAACCTGAAGTCCACGCGAACGAAGTCGCGGGCAAAAGCTAGTAAATAACTTTGTGTTCTCTACCGCATATACCATGGGGAGTGCTCTGACGAGTTGTTTGGGATACTGCCGCCGACCGATTTCCTGTATCGTGCGTCACGGAGGGGACTTGCTTTCCATCCCCACCATCTTAATGGTTGGCTGTCCTCCACAGTGCGGTTTTCGCGTACGTTTTTCCCGCGAACGACAAAGTTATGGAACCAACTTTCGGCCGCGGTATTTCCGAACAGTTACGACATGGGAAGCTTCAAAAAAAGAGTGTATACATTCTTGAAAGGCCGGCAACGCGCTGATGATACCTCTGGTGTTGTTTGTGCTATGGGCGGCGGTGATCACTTACCATCAGGTGACCCGTTGGCTCGTTTGCCTGCTCTAATATAAAAAAAATATATATATTTGTTACACTGACACCAATTTGCCTAGCCGGAGTAAGCTCTGTAAGGCTTATGTTATGGATTCTGGGGTAACGGATAGAATAGAAATATATAATAACAACCATGACTAAGGTACAAATGCTCGTTCATTCATCATGCAAACATCTGCCACCGGAATCGAACCGAAACCTCAGAGAGGGCGACACAACCACTCGACTATGGAGGTCGTCATTATATACAAACAATAATTATATTTATTGAATGCACTTTGAAGATTTATTCGTATTCGCTTTATTGACACTTTAAAGTATGATTGATCTGTGCTTTTTTTATCGTTATATCTCATCGTTCTATCTCATATGGATTTTGTTACTGTTTTTGTGTTTGCATTAATGTATTTGATCTGTTTAATTTGTAAACCTCTACTCACTCGAAAAGGTGATGGCTGAAAATCGGAGATTTGCTTAAATTAGGCAAATATTTAGCCGAGCCTTGGCCTTTCATTTTCTGCAGCATATATGTTTTTTGTTCTCAATTATTATCATTGTTTTACTAAATATTTATGTGTATTTTGCATCTATTAAGTAATAATAATAAAAAAATTCTTCAACTTACACCAATTAGCCGCCCAAAGTAAGTTCTGTATGGCTTGTATTATGGGTAGAGATCGGATAATCGGATGCATATTTACCTAAAGTTAATTTTTGGCTCACAAATTATGGAAGCGGCTTTTTAAAATACATTTTGTTAAATAAAAATCCCGAGAAATTACGGGACTGCAAATTTAACGTAGTGATATTGTTTGAAAATTACTAAATTAGCACGTGGTATTTATTTTCAAAAGACCGAGACTCCGGGTTCATTTATACAACTATGCATACGTATTTACATGAAGTTTAGTTTCAGTTCCCCGTGCGATTTATGAATGTACGATTATTACATGAAGAGTGTTATACGAAAGTAGTGAGCTAGTTTGACTAAAACAATAATCAATTAAATAATTGAATAAAAAAACAGAAATGGTGCCGATTTTTATTTAACAAAACAATAAAAAGCCGTTTCCATACTTTGTCTTAAACTAACTTTAGGTAAATATGCATCCGATTATCTGATCTCTAATTATGGGTAACGGATAGACATACATAAGATACAAATGCTCACATCTCCCCCCACCGGGAATGATGATGACACCTTGAGACCGGTGTACCGACAATAGGCTTGTATCCACTATGAACAAATCTGATGCATTAGGTTGCATAACTATTAAGATGATCATTTAATTATGAAAAAACAAAGTTTTGTAAAATAATAACTTCTGATTATTTATATTTTTAAAAATAAAATTGCACAAAATAAGTCATAAGTCACGTGACAGCAAACACCAATTAAAAAGTGTTACGTCACGCCGTGCGAAACGTCAAAGTCAAAATGTCATTCCCAAGTGTCTTGTGGAAGTGCGAAAAAGAATGGGCATCATTCCTTCTCGCGAGTGTTAGCCACTTTTTACGTATCTGCTGATTGTTTGGCACGTATATAAATAATTTTTTTGGTGTTTTTATATTTGTGCTTGTACACTGGGGCACTATGCAGTACTTGTAATACGATGAATCCATTTTTTTATTAAAATAACTTCACAATACCGAATATTCCGATACTAAAACAGCTGTGTTTTGCACGGCGTGACGTCATTCAAGACGCCATGACAGTCATGAGCGTTTTTGATGACTAATGTCAAATATTTAATTAAATGCAAAATTATTCTTATAAATAAGCATTTTTTTTTAAAAATAATTATTATTTTGTATAGAATAGGCATCAAGGTATATTAGTATCTAACTACTGAAATTTAGGCAACAAGCCTATTGCGGAGGTCGTCATTTAATTCAAATAAATGTTAAAGGAGATGTCCCATATTGGTTTGTAGTAACTAACTCGGGTAAATTTGATATATTTGGATAGAAGGCTCTAAAAGAAAGTAATCGCCGTAAGTCATGTTATTTTCAAGACCCCCGATTTTTAATAATTCGTATTCTAGTATAATATAAAATGAAATATCTTTAATGCAATAATTACACATTGCTTAAAAAAAATTATCAACAAGCCTTTTAAAAATCTAAATACATACACAATTGCTTTAATGAACCGAATATTTCTAATTTTGAGAAGTTTTTAACTAATAAAATATAGGTACTGCTATGTTACTTAATGTATGTTATCTAGAGCCAGAAAAAAATATTAATAAAAAATCAACTGACAAGTCAGGCACCTGCTGTCAATGTCATAACTCAACGGAAAATATCAAACATAGAGTAAGATACCGGTAGTCACAGATAATAAAAACATCATTAAGGTGTTGCAATAATGAAATATTTCTTAAAAACATGTTTTATTTATTTAAAAATAATTGGGGGTGGTAAAAATATTTCTTTTTTATTTGTTTCATACTTCATATTTTTTCGGCTTTCAATTTAATGTAGTTTGGTGTTTGTTAGTTAACGCTGATCACAAAAAACCAACCTCCTTGTAATAAGAGGACATCTCCTTTATTAAATATTTGAATCATATATTAGAGAATGGAAAGAACCATTAGTTACACATTTTTCACTTTGGAAGCGTCTCTCGCGCAAACTATTCAGTTTAGAAAAAAATATATATTAGAAACCTCAATGTCGTTTTTGAAGACCTATCCATAGATACCCCAAACGTATGGGTTTGATAAAAGAAATTTGAGTTTCAGTTCAAGTATGGGGAACCCCAAACATTATATTGTTTTTTTTTTCTTTCACTAAATGGGCCCCCAAAAAATGCAGACCAATATTGGTGCGAAGAGAGCAACATTGGTGTGAACGGCTAAGGGTGTAGAGAGGTGTCTCTGCGACAGCGATCGAGACGCCGTCGGCGTTATGACATTATTACACTTCCACCCTTCGAGCATCTGCTCTTGCGACTTTTTTTTTTTTTTTTTTATTGCTAAAGTTGACAAACAAGCAGGCTGCCCACCTGATGGTAAGTGGTAACAGTCGCCTATAGTACATGTGATTCCCACGAGATTCGCAGCAAATCTGCAAACCTCATAAGAACCACAGTGTACGTTGCCAACTTGTGACATAAGATGTAAAGTCACAGTACCCAGTAATTTCACTGCCTATCTTACCCTTCACGCCGGAACACAGCAAAGCGAACCCTGCTGTTTGGCGGCGGAAATAGGTAAAACGGAGGTACCCATGCAGACGACCCTGGTACAGAGTCTACCTCCTAGAGACTCCACTCTGTCCAGCTGGTTAAGGCAAGACCGAGGCGGGTGGCACACGCCCCCCTGAAGCACATCGGTACCCTCGGTGACCCAACTCACCGACAGCTCACCACGAGCTGCCCTGAGGGAGACTGACTGCACTGATGGGACATTTATGGCAGTCAAGGGGCATTAAATGCCCCACCACCGGGCGATGGGGTCGTCACTTTCCTACGCATTATTATTATATAGTAAATGTTACGTGACTTCAAATGCGTAAACATCGTATTAAAGTTATCTTAGCGAGTATAGACTTATTGTCTTTTATCTTTATAGCTCGTAGTTCGTAGTCGTATATAGATTTAAATACATTTTAAATATTTGTTACTCATTGTTTATTGGTACAACCATTGTTGTGGTCTATGTAACGTCTACGTGACGTTAACAATGACTATTTATTAATTGATTATTATTGCAGTGTTTAATATTACCTTTTTTTACTATTGTATTGTTAATCTACTTGTTAGGTCTCTATGCAAAATTCTTCATAATTCTTCATATTGAAAAATTGTTTTAAAAATCGATAACCAAATTTCTATCGTGCAAAGAAACAACACTATTTTCTGTGTTTATTGATTTAGTGCATAAAAATAATGTTATATTTTCTAAGGCCCCAAAAACAAAAACTAACGAATAACCGTTATTAAAGGAATTTGTTACCATCGTGGTCATTTTCCGGTTGTAATTAAGGAATCGGCACGACATGTTTTATTACATATTCCGTTATTAAACGATTTATTATCTATATATATATTTATAAAATATGTCCGTTTAACTTTGTATATAATTCACATAAACTTAAAAAGAATTGTTAAATTTTAACCTTATTTTGGGATTGACAAACTTAGGTCTAATATTCGAACCTAATTTCATTTTTGACAGTTCATTTTCCCGCGTCTCTTCACCACAGTAGTTATTGACACTGGTTACATTATAACACTCCACAGCTTGGGGATTATGATGATATTGACAGCCACACCGCATCCCCGTCAGAGATAGGAACGCCCCCACCAAACGCCATTAACAAACGGAGCCGATTTGAACAATTTGACATTTCGCGCCGGCTGCCATCTTGGATTTCAAAAAATTCCTTTATCCCGTTCTATAGGAAAAAAATCTAGTTAACCCCTCCCTAACATCAAAACACCGAAAACACCCTCTAAATACCTCAAAAATACCCCTGATCAGTCAGTGAAGTAAGTCAGTCAGTGGTAAATTGTTACTCTTACCGGATTTCGCGAAATAGTCATCATATGCTTTGTGAGAAATTGTGAACTGTTCAGACATAGATGTATTAATTGGACAGAATATAAACTTAAATAATTACATGGCAGTGAGCAGTAATGGTCTATTAACTGCAGTGCAAAAACCACGGCCGCTTCTAGCAGTCATCATATTGTTTTTGCGCTTTTTTCGAAGCCACCAAGTTCATTAGGACAGTATGTTGTTGATATTCATTTGATGGCGCTTGACGCTTACTTATATTGCGAAGGTCGAGCATCAATGGCGCTGTGGGCTTGACGCTGGCCTTGTCAAGTCTGGAGTTCGATTCTGTCTTGTTTTTCGTTTTTCGAATATATCTGACGCTTCTACTGTGAAGGAAAGGAAAATATAATGGTGTATGTAGCAGTGGCGTATCCGGGAGGGGGTCATGGGGGTCATGACCCCCCCCCCTGAGCTGGTTCCAGGACTTAGGTGAAGCACTAATTGAACATAATGATTTTATTTATATATTTTGTCATCATACAGATTTTATGTAACTCGCGTCATACCCCTCGACATACCTCTAGCTGTTATGACAAATCATTCACCACGGCTATGGAATATAAATAGGCTGCCTCATTCCGTGCGTGATAGTGCTTCTCTGGATGTCTTCAAGAGAAGATGGCAATATGTACGTGTATATGTACAAGTTATTATGTGTTAAGTTTTTCAAGTGTACAATAAAAAATAAATATTTTAAAGTACAGTACTTACGTACATTAATAAAATACCTACTTTTTATTTGTATCTATTGTTATCAAAATTAAATTATAAGTTCTTGACTTAACCACGACTATATGACCGCCCCCTGGCGCCAAAGCTGGATCCGCCCTTGGCATGTAGTTAATCAATCCCTACTGGGGCCATTGCGATTGACTACGACTTAAGAGGAGGCTCCCTAATTTAGAGCTTCCGCACACGAGCCACCGGCGACAACTAAAAATCGCCCGTGGCTCGTGTGCGGCGACACTTAAACGTACTTTTTAAACCAAACTATTGTAGCTTGTTTACATTTTACATATTCAAATTTTTAGTATCTTAATTCTCATAAAGCTGTGCTCATCATAGCATATGCAGGATTTCAGACACCCAGCGCTGGTTTTCAGCTGGCATCCATTGTGGCATGGAAAGTGACTCATTTTCCAAATTGACGACTCTGTATCTATTTAATACAGGGGAAAAAAACATCCCTTGCTGAGTATCTTGCCGGTTCTTCTCAGTACAAGGTCTCCCGCCGTAGATTTGCGAACCGATGGCGTAGCTTTTCGACTTTCACAAGTTAACAGCCTAGACTGAATAAATGATTTTGAATTTGAATAGTAAATATTCGTAATTAAAATAGATCCATATGGCTACTGGCATAAACTATGCACTAATCAAAGGGAACTATTGTGTTTAAGCGAAAGATGAAATTTGTAGGCATACATAGTTTGTGATTAGGCACAATTATGTTATATAAAAATTGATTTCTAATAAATAAATAATTTGAATATATTGTATAGAATTAAATAAAAGAATTATCTAGATTAATATTATTAAGCTCGATGTGTGAAACCAAAATAAATCTTAAGTGTAGTCCTAAATGTAAATACATTTTAATGTAATGTAACGTCTAAGCAAATTGCGTTGTCCTCAGTCTAGTGTTATGAAGTTAGATTAGCCAGAAACAATAAGCGCGTTCGACACGCGCCCATGTCAAAACAGCAATTTCTTCGTAGTGTTATGTTGTTTAATCCGATGCGCTTACGCATCCGAATGCGACGATTGCTTTAGACCGGGCGCTGGATGGAGTTGAGTGTGCAAAATGTAAGGACCGCATTCGGTGTATGGTTTTGATCTCAGAAACGCCAATAATAATAAAAATAATATATAAATTGTCATAATAATTGTTTTTATCTTTAATTTCTCTGTTGTTTTTTCACTTGAATAGCTGAAAGTATAATCTATACTTAATATATAAAGCTGAAGAGTTTGTTTGTTTGTTTGTTTGAACGCGCTAATCTCCGAAACTACTGGTGCGATTTGAATAATTCTTTTTTTGTTGGATAGTCCATTTATCGAGGAAGGCTATAGGCTAAATAACATTACGCTATGACCAATAGGAGCAAAGACAGAGCGGTAAATGTGTAAAAAACGGGGAAAATTATTCATTTTTGAAGGCTTTCTTTGCGTGCGCTGCGAAAAGGGTTCAAGATACACAAAAAATATGTATGAAAGAATTATTCCTCTATACATGATCTAAAAAAAAGTCCGCGACGGCATATGTCTATCTTTTAAGGTTTAGTCACAATGACCGTTTTTATGGTACCAAATTTGGTCGAAATAATTTGTTTAAGTTGTATCAACATAATAATATTAATCTTTATTCAAATATAAATATAAATATGTTGTTGGTTAACCAAAAATCTGCCGGAAGTCACTATTCCACGCGGACGAAGTCGCGGGCAAAAGCTAGTTTAATAATAAAAATCAATTGGATTTTCTTACTAAAACAATCGTTATAATGATATCAAAATATGTGTAAGATGTGATAGATGTCTAAGATGTCTCTTCCACCCCCTTGTAAAAAAAATGGACCAATATGACTCCTGGCAACATCCAGAATAATCTGCATGCGTTTCTGAGGTAAAAACCATACACCGAATGCAGTCCTCACATTCTGCATACTCAATTCCACCCAGCGCCTGGACTAATAAAGGAATATGTTGATGATCATTAAGGTTATATTTTTTTTTCTATCAGGAGAGAAATGCCGATTCTCAGCCTTACAGTGAGTACGAAACATACTCAGAACACCAACGCACCGGCAAGGCGGTGATTATGTTGGACTCTGACGCTGGCCTTCCATAGACATCCCTCATAAGGCACTTCTGTGGCACAGTAAAATGACACAATACAATTACATTAAAATAAATAAGAATAAGAATAGAATAAAGAATAAGAATAAATATTTGTAACACTTACACCAATTAGCCTAGCCCAAACAAAGATCTGTAAAGCTTGTGCTATGGGATCTACACTAACGAATAGACATACATATATTATACATATATAAATAATTTTGTATTGAAATATATATCAACAACCATGACTGAGGCACAAATGCTCGCATTCATCATACAAACATCTGCCCCACCGGGATTCGAACCCGGGACCTCAGAGATGGCGACACCTTGAAACCGGTGTACTATCCACTCGACTATAGCAATCGTCAAAATCCCAACTAATATTATAAATGCGAAAGTGTGTTTGTTTGTTTGTTTGTTTATTTGTTTGTTTGTTTGTTTGTTTGTTACCTCTTCACGCTTAAACTACTGCACCGATCATCACGAAAATTTGCATACACATAGTCTGTGGTACGGGGAAGGATATCACATTTTATCCCGGAAGAAAGTAGCTACTGTTCCCGTGGGATCGAAATTAACGCGGACGGAGCAACGACGGGCGGAGCCACGGGCAAGAAATTTCAAAAATTCTTTCACCTTTGGAAAGCTACATTATCCCCGAGTAACATAGGCTACTTTTTATCCCGGAAAAATCGACAGATCAATAAAGGCACACAATACACAATAAAGGCTTCGCTCAAAAACTACTGCACAGATTTTCATGCGGTTTTCATCAATAGATAGAGTGATTCTTGAGCAAGGTATTGCGGTATTTTTTATCTTGGCAAAACGGATAGACCCACGGGAAGCGCGATAAAACTTCGCGCCGTAAATCGACTTCCGCGCATATGTAGCCGTGGGCAAAAGCTATGACCCTTAACCCTCTATAGACCCAATCCCGAAATCCACGCAGGCGAAGCCGCGGGCAGAAAGCTAGTAAATATATATTTCTTCAACTTACACCAATTATTCAGTTTGTTTTCTTGTCTCAATAAATATTTCCTTTCTTGATTCAACACACAAATTATACATGACATTCTTATATGACAAACTGGGATTTGATCGGGTTCACCCTAAAACCGGCATTACACATTCAAAATCCTATTTGATCTGTAAACGAAATGCCGTCGTTGGCGCCAAATACCAACATAACGCCAAGTACACGCTGGGCCAATATATACTTTTTTTTCTGCTGAGGAAAATGCATTGAATTGCATACCCCGAGAGCCGGTGGTTATGTGTGGCCTAGTGGTTATGTGGGAGAGAGCCCCACATAACCACTAGGCCACCAACAATAGGCCAACACTATGCCTCCGCCTACCCACTAAAAATATTTTTTCCTCAGGAGAGGAGGCTGAGAATCCTCATGGATACCAACGCAACAGGCAAGCAGGGATGCGTTGATTATGTCGGACTCCTGGTGAATCGAGGCGGCTCGACCACACAGACCTACCGACTAAACTCAGCCTAGCCTTGGCCCTAATGGCCCTACGGCTTGAATGGAATGGTTGGCGCACCCTCAGGAGAGGGCACGTCAGCGCTGCCCTCCGAAGAGGACATATGCGCGAAGGAAGGCTCGGTACGCCAAAGTGGGTCCGGCCTTGAAGTGATGGGGCCTACTCGTACATGTGCAGCAAGCTGCGAAGTATGGACTAACTAAGGGATGGCGGCGCAGATGCCGCCTCTCGCAAGGCTTGAAGAGCCAGCGTCAATGAGCCGGGAGGGTCAGAAAGGACGTGTCTGGGTCGACGATGTTCTGTGTTACGTGGATTGACTGGGAAGTCTGTCGGGTCCGCTAGTTTTATATAGTATTATTATGTATAATTTATTTTATATAGTATTATGTTTAATTCGATAGAATTTCGTATAATTACAGACACTGAAGCGTATAGTCGACATTTATCTACTACCAGTCCTAATGTACGCAGCGCGCCTTAAAGGAAATAGGTAAGTGAAGGTTGAATCATCTCACAATAATGATAAAACCTTGAAATATAACACAGATTTAATGCTATGATATGATGATTTAATGCAATGATGATAAAAATACAAGCATTTTTATCATCATTGCTTATCATCGTTCGATTATTGTTATGTAACACGGCTTTATGTATGTTGTGTAGTGGAAAGTGAAGATTACATAATTAAACTTATGCATGTGTATTGCAGGGCAGTGTTATGCAGAAATCGCTAGAGTTTTTAATGTTATAGTTTCAAACTTAATTTTGTATCACATCATAATAGGATTTTCATGAAGTGAATAATAGCCGAGTAGTTAGGACACCGGTTTCAAGGTGTCGCCATCTCTGAGGTTCAGGGTTCGAGTACCGGTGACGGCAGATGTTTGTGTGATATAAGCGGGCATGGGCAGTCATGTTAATATATATTCTTAATAAACATTGATAGATGCATGTGCGTGATGTTTGAGTGTAAACATATACACATATATAAGGAAATATCTATTATTATTAGGTAAGAATCAATATTATTATTTAGGTTATAAATTAGATAATAATAATAAATTAATATAATTGTTTAGATTAGAATGTAAGTTCGTTTTTCAAAAAAGAAGAATTAATAAATAAAATTTATAATTTCTATTTTTCTATATGTATTATATGTGTAAGTCTATCCGTCCATCGTCATTTTGGCGCATGTCTCGCTCTAACTTCTTTGTGTATATATAAGTTAGAGAAGGACGTGACGCCACTACAACAACAATATATCGCAAGTTTGTTCAGAGTACAGGGACAGAATTTTCCGAAACTTAGACTGTGAATGAAAAATAGGGTAGTCCAAATAATAAAGAATAAATTCACAACACAAGTTCGCATGGATATTATCGAGCGTTTCAGTTATAGCACGCAGGCTAAATTATTACGCTATATTCAAATCGAGTACGTGTGCCTTGATTTTGACCCAGAAACTGTTTAATTTTTGGGTTACAGACACAATAGGTCACAGTTGACCATCGTGGCTTATAATGACTACGAGGTCGTTCACTTTATTAGTTCATGGTTGTTCATTTCTTTTTTATCTCACAGAAGAGGAAAGGCTGAGAATCCTCATGGATTATGTCGGACTCCACACCAATAAAGCGGCTCGACCCATGTGACCGACCAAACTCAGCCATAGTCTTGGTCCTAATGACCTCATGTTTTGAGCTCCTCGGGAGAGGGCGCGTTGCAGCATTTGGACTTCTCATCATATATCTTCAGATTAGTAACGTCAATTACACAATTAATAATATTTTGTATGGATGGATGTTCGTTAATCTTTCACGTAAAAAAATCTGAATAGATATTAATGAAACTTGGCAATAATATAGGTTATACATCAGAATAACACATAGGCTACAATTTATAAGGATATACGCTACGCTAATATAAGCTACTCGAAATACTAATCTTGCGCAGACGAAGACGCGGGCACCTGCTAGTATGTTTTTATATATTCGCATCAGCGGCATACATCAGTAATTTCGAATAATAAAAACACTCGTTCATGTCGTTAAGATCAGCTATACAAAGAATTGGAACAAGATGCGAACCCTGAGGCACACCCGATGAAATATAAATGTCAATAGCCAATAGCAACTGTTTGACTTCTGTTAATAATATATGCTTTACTATATCTATCGACTATTAGCTATCGACCGCAGCAGTGTCGTGAGCAGGACGTTAAATAATGATAAAATATGAAAGAAAGCGAGCGTTTAACGTCTCTAACGGCCGGTTTCTGAAACGCATGTTATGTTAACACGCTGTTAACACGTTTACTACTTCTTATTAAACGCCAAATATATGAGTAAATAACCAAAAAATAGTCAATTAGATAATTTTACACTATAAACCCATTCAGTAACCAGCTGTTATCCATACATCTAACATTTAATGAGAGATTAACAACGTGTTAACAACGTGTTAACATAACATGCGTTTCAGAAACCGGCCGTAAGTGCTCTACATTATCCTTTTCTTCACGCTACAATCAATAGGAGCAGAGCAGTGAAGGGAATTGTTGGAAAAATGGGAGAAGTTACTCCATTTTTAAAGCTTCCGTCTTGTGTGCAACCTTAATGGTTAAAGCTACACAGAAATCATGTATGACGGAAATATTCTCCTTAAAATTATATAAAAAATATCCCACGACAACTATGTCTATATTTTATGGTTGACTCACAATAACACGTGCAACTCTCGATAGCTTAGCAGTTCGAAGCTTTTTGATTATATTTGTCTACTATTACGTTTATAACAGTCTCAGTCATCCCTAATTATAAAAGTTAACATTATTAACTATTCCATAGAAAAGAATCGGCATAGAAACACGAAATATTATATTTTCCTAAAGTTAATCTGTTAACTGTTGCTGATGTTGTTAAATAAAGTTAATCTGTCTGTTACATCAAAACTACTGAACCGTGAGGAAGGACATAGGCAACTTTTTCATACCATATAAATATGTTCGACGACCTCCATAGTCGAGTGGATAATACACCGGTTTCAAGGTGTCGCCATCTCTGAGGTCCCGGGTTCGAGTCCCGGTGGGGGCAGATGTTTGTGTGATGAATGCGAGCATTTGTACCTTAGTCATGGTTGTTAATATATATTTCAATAAAAATTATTTATATATGTATAATATATGTATGTCTATCCATTACCCTAGATCCCATAGCACAAGCCTTACAGAGCTTAGTTTGGGCTAGGCTAATTGGTGTAAGTGTAACAAATATTTATTTATTTATTTTTATGTAAAAATTTTATGAAATGTGTCTTATTAGAAGAATAATTAAAACTGCTGGCTAAAATTACGCGGACGAAATCGTGGGCACAGCTAGTCTATACTAATATTACATACATACATACACTCACGCCCTTTTCCCACGGGGGTAGGCAGAGATTACGTCCTTCCACTTGCTACGGTCCTTACACATCTCTTTCGCTTCATCTACTTTCATAACATTCCTCATACATGCTCGACGATTGCGGGTACTTCTGACCTGGCCTTTTTTGAGGACACTTTCGATTTGTTCGAAATATGTTCGCCTAGGTCTTCCTCGTCCCGTGTCTCCACTCACTCCAGCTTCATAAATACTACACTAATATTATACTAATATTATACTAATATTATCTATACAAATATTATAAAGAAGTAAAGTTTGTGTGTTTGTATATTTGTTAAATTGTAAAGGGTAATCTCGGGATCTACTGAACCGATTTAAAAATTCTTTCACCAATAGAAAGCCACATTATTGCTGAGTGTCATAGGTTATATAAAAAACCGAAAAATAAAAAGGCTTTTATGTGGTAGCCCGTTTTGCAAAGTGAATCGGAGAAAAAACGGTCGAATGAAAGCGTTTCTTGCGAACGCTGCCTTAACTATGAAAGATATATTTTTGAGTTCTAGAGAAAAAATGTGGAGCTTGAAAATGCCTACAAAAAAGTCAACGACAGCGTATGTCTAACTTTTATATTTAAATTACAAAAAGTATATTTTTTAACATTAGCATAGACAATAAAATTTTTTATATTAATAAAATAATTCAAATCATTAGGTCATATTTATTAGTCATATATTACGAAAAATTATGAATCTATGAAAACAAGTAAACTCATCGTCATAAGTGTGAAGGCCAAAGCAGCGGACGGCGCGCGATGGCTTCGGGTTTAATTCGGTTCGCGTTCGTGCTCGCTTCGGGGATTATTAATATTATGCCCAACGAAGTGGGCACGGGTCAGCTAGTAAACAATAAATGTTTTCAGAAGGCTTCAGCCGTAAGAATATATATTTGGGAATCTATTTTTTATTTCTGTGCATCAGTCACTGAATGCTGCACACAATGCTGAAAACCTCGTCAACACCTTTTTTATTTTTTTAAAAAAAAAAAACCTCGCCATCACCTAATGGCACAAAACCTTAAATATATATAACATGTTCATTAGTTTGTTCAATATCTATCGACGCCTATAGTGCCTAATCAGTAGATAATTTTTTCTAGGAAATTACCTTTCAAAGCACGCTAGATCAATGGGCAGCGGTGTGAAACAGATCTGCGAAGTTTCCGCTTCCTAATCGAAATTGTTTTAATTTGTTTATCTCCTTCCTTGTTTGAATGAGAATGATTAGACAAAAACATCGATTTCGTTGACATTTTTATTCTAAATAGGTGTTCATTGTCTAGTTTATAGTCGCATCTGATATTGGGTTTTTATCGGGAAAAAGAATAACAAGAGAATTCAAGTATTTAATACAAGCGTCGGATACAATCAGATTAAATTTACCAAGAACAATTCTTTTCTTAAATTGTATTGTTTAATATCTTTGTATATATTATTCTTTTTAGAATGTTTTGTCTGAGTTTTGATGATTTTGAATACTGAAATGGATTCGAGAATGCACTAAATATAACTATTCTATTTTATTTTATACACAGGAATTTAGTAATTATTATAACGAATTTAACAGTACAGAACGTCTGTCGGGATAGTTACTAGATAAAAAAATTATCATTATTAAAACTGTACCCGCGAACACGTCTGCGTGAAATTTATTAATATTGTTAATTAGTTTATTTACTTTTTTTTTATTTCTGCATTTTTATTTAAAGTGGCATGCGCGTGAACTGCACGCAATACCGGACAGTACTTGGACATTGCAACATTACTTTATTTTCCAAAAATAAACGATTTTTTTCCCTAAAATAAAAGTAGTCTAAAATAAAAGTTACTCTTTTATACATCGGCTACCTGCCAATAAAAGTCCCGTTAAAATCGGTCCAGCCATTACATAGATTTGCCGAAATAAACAGACAGAATTGAAAAATTTAAAAATCGTTTGTCTGACGACATGTATATATAGATATGATATGTATATATATGTATGGCTTAAACAAGGCTTTTCAACAAAATCTTTGTCATTGAAAATAAAATTAAAATTAATTATTTATTCATAGGATTCAAATTATTATTGTAGTAAATAAAAAGTAAGCCTTGGCAATAATTATGAATAAAAAATTATATATTCTGTTATTCTATGTGAAGTTTATTTACGTTCTCGCTTGAAGTATGTTTACAGTTGACACCGTAATCCTACATGAATGGAACTGGTTTAGTAATTGTTTTTTCTGGCGATTAACAGCGCTCCATCGTTTTTTCTTCTGAGGATCAGGTGGTTTATCCTGAGTCCGGCAAAATCACTCATGCACCGGTTGCGGTTGGTACACGCGAAGATTTCTTGCGCTTCCTTGTGCAAAAAAAAAGTGTGTTGCAACTATTAGCTTTCGTTTTTCAGAATTTTCCATTACGTGGTAGATAACATCGCTTGATTTCGAATTTCAAAATTCTCGGTTAAGGTTAAGTGCATAGATAAGTAAGTATGGGTTTTGTTTCCTTTGCAAGTGTCAAAATACGGCATAACAAAGCATTCAAGGTCACAGCTTGAAAACTCCTCTCCCTACATCTATTGTAACATTACTTTCATTGAATAATCCTTTTAAATTATTTTTTCTTCCCCTTGAGGAAAATGCATTAAGTTGCATATCCCGGCTGTGGCAAGCCGGCGGTTATGTGGGGCTCTCCTCCCCAGAAGGGGGAGGCCTACCCACTAAAAACCTCAGGGATGGCCTTCCTCAGGCATGTAAGGAGCCCCCGGGAACACCAAGCTACTTCCGGGAACCCCCAGCCTCCGCTCCCCCGCCGATACAAGGGAGCCCACCTCGGGAGATCGATCTCCACCACCGAAAAAATGTGGAACGCTTCACGATTTTGCGTGTCATCCTTGCGCAGGGGCCTTGCTAATCTTCTCTGTATCGTTCCAATTTTAGTATATGTACTGCCGAAGCAAGTACGTTCATTGAATAATCCTAATGTATATAATGCTATTTCTATATATTTATGTAACAATAATATTAAATTATAATCCAACCTGATTTACTTCCTTTTTCTACATTTATTTAACCTCAATTTCGTCGACTAATCTCAATGTAAATAATGCTATTTCTATATTATTTTTGTAACAAGAATATTTGATTATAATACACCCTTATTTACCTACTGATCTTGGTCCTAATCCTAATCCTCATATATTGTGATCCTTACATATTCCATTTCCATTTCCCTACCTTTTACTCTTGTTTGTGGCTAATGCACAAGTCGTGCAAGCCAGAAGGGAGAAAAAAAAAAGGTTCCACTTCCTCCCTCATGGCTGCCACCGCAACCAAGTGTCACGATGGTAATGTTGGACTCCTGACCGATCGAGGCGGCTTGACCGATGTGATCCACTAACCAAACTCAGGCTAAGCCCATGGTCCTAATAACCCTGCGGCGTGAAGTGAAAGCGATCGTTCCTCAGGAGAGGGCGCGGTGCAATCTTCTATTTAAATTTGACTTACAATTTGATTTTTTTTATTACTGCAATGAACTGTAGCCCGAGTATACAAGAATGGATTTTTTAAAAAAATACCACCTAAAAAATACCAATTATAAATTGGTGTAAGTGTAATCAATTTTTGTCGTTTAATCTAGTTAAAGTTAGTAACATTTGAAGTTGTTAATTGTAGTTTACGAATGAATTGCCGTTTTTTTTTCCATTTTGCTAATGGAATGGCCATTGTCTTCATTAATAACCAAGGTAACAATTTTTTAAAATTATTATACATACATCACTGGCTAATCAATACATAGTATAAAACAAAGTCGCTTTCGCTGTATGTCCGTATGTATGCTTAGATCTTTAAAACTACGCAACGGATTTTGACGCGGTTTTTTTTAATAGATAGAGTGATTCTTAAGGAAGGTTTGTATGTATAATAAATGCATAATATAGTAGAGAAACACTGATAAATTTAAAGGTTTCTAATGTGATGTCGTAAATAAGCACGTTTTTTGCGCTTATATTGCAAACGCTGGCTGAACCCTACGAAATAGACCAAAATAATGTACTACAGTATTGTACAACTTACAAAAATCCACAAAAAAGTCCGCGATGGTATATGTCTATCTCTTAGGGATAACCCACCATAACCATTTTTTCACTGCACCCGTGCGAAGCCGGGGCGGGTCGCTAGTATACAATAAACAAATAGGCATTAAATGTTTTCATTATAATTTTTTCTTTTCAATGCAAATATACAAACTGTCAAAGCAAGAGTAAGCGAAAATTGAACTGAAATTGCAAATAATTATAGGTTCTAGATCACTTCAAAAAGTTGATTTCATATTTATTTATAACTAAGCGCCTGACAAAAAAATTACAGCAAGTAGGTTACGATCTATAGTTTTATCATTACTATTTAGTTGCGAACATCAGCTGTATCTTAATGTAGCCTTATTCTGATGAAATGATAATCCATTCAGTAGTTTATACGTGGAAGAGTTACAAACATCCATCCATTCAAACTTTCACATTTATAATATTAGTAGAAATTAACATAGGCCAATGACCAACATTCATTCTGCTTCAGATTCAATCAAGTGGTTCAAACTAGACGGACGGCCAGTGTTACTTTAAAATACCGCCCAAATATGAAAGTTAAACCCATCAACACCGCCTTCCGCGAGCCTATCACTAGGCAACAGTCAATACCGGCAGAGGATACGTAGACCGCGACATGTGCTTAGCGACCCCCCCAACCAACTCATGCAGGATCTTCAAGACCTGCAAGAGGCGGCGTCTGAGCCGTCGCCTCTTTTGTCATCCCCTAATCGGCAGCCTTCTGCTTTGCCACGAGTAGGTTCTCAGTCAACATAGGCCGGTTCCACTTCGGTGCACCGTGCCTGTTCTAGTGCATATGCCCTCTCCATGGGGCAGCGGTAACCGTGCCTCTCCTGAGGTGCGGCTCTCCGTCAATTCAAGCCAGTAGGGTCTCCAGGACCAAAGGCTTAGGCTGAGTTTAGTCGGTAGGTCTGGTGGGTCGAGCCGCCTCGATTCACCAGGAGTCCGACATTATCACCGCATCTCTACTTGCCGCTTGCGGTGGTATCCATGATGGATTTTCAGCCTCCACTCATATACAACATATGTGTAGTCTATACTATTACATAACATATGTGTAGTTTATACTATTTATTATTATATATATTTTTATTTAAAAAAAAATACAACAATATAAAATACACACTCAACAATAACACAAGTTGCACAAAAATATTAAAATCACGAGGAATGTGACTAAAGTTACTTCTTAGTATAACCTCTGAGTACCCGAATCCCTACATAAAAAACCACTGTGAAAAACACGAGTTTAATACCGCGCTTGTAGGTCATGCCGCACAATAATTCTGATAAATAGTTATTGCTTAAAGCTACTGGTACATTGTACGTGACTAAATCCTCGAAGGATTGCGCTTGGGGTCGCAGGGCAGTGAGTAGGTGAACGTACGCGGCGTGTCCGGCTTGGAGAGCTGACGAGACATCACCATCAGCGAAGACATCGAGCGACGCGAATTCCAAGTACTTGCAACTAATCTGCCCCGTCAACTTCCGCAGCGCTACGTAGTCCCCACAACGCGGCACAAACACATCGGCTATATCCGCCTCATCGTAACTAACAGGAGAAGCCGCTTCCTCACCAAACAATTTAACCAACTGCTCCAAAACAGCTGATCTATTTGACTGTTTTTCATTGCTTCCTTTGTCCTTCAAATAACCTATTATAGTAGAGAATCGACTGACACTTCCAGTGGTTGATAACTTAGGCTTCTGCGTTGCCCAGATAATAGGCCCTTTAATGCTTAAAATGTCACCGCTGTACCCTTGTAGATTCCAAAAATTGTTCTCGTATTTAACTGCGAATTTTTTCGCGCGTCCATGTACCATCGCGCTGATAGCAACCATATCGTCAGGACTTAGGAGCTGTTCTTCAACATCGATCGTGTGAAGCTCATCAGGTCGCAACGCCATCGCTAGCAAGTTACAGACGTAGTTAATCTCTCCTTTAATTGTCTTTAATATGACTTTCTCGTTCGAGTATGTGCGGATTTCTTTTATCGGTTTCGATAGCACCGTTATATCTGCTATGCTCTGCAATAGTTGACTCGCTATTAGATTTCTGCAATGGCCAATCAACTTTTCGCGCATCCTAGCGTTATCACCATCTAAGTGATTCCGCGACCCATTAGTTCTATGGCATTGATGCAAATAGAACAGGAGAGAGACGCTGTCGGCTGAAGCACCGCAAACTAATCTGACAGTAGTTCTCATGATCTCTCGGGAAGTTGGGAAGAGTAGAGAATCACATAAATGCTGTTCCATAGTCGTCTGGTCGTAGTACAGCATAAGTTTTCTGTCATCACAAATATTATTGCTTGTGTAGAACAGATTTCTCATACTTGTGTCTAACAACGTGTGGTACTGGTTCAGCTCAAATTTCTCAATGAAATTCAAGTACTCGAAGTCGTGGAAGTCTGTCGAGCATTCGACGAAGCTTCCGTTGGTGTGTTGGAATAGCTTATTTAGGGAATTGTTTCGTTCTGCAACAAGGAGATTAGGAGGCAACGAGATGTTGAATTGCTGAGCATATTTAGTCAGGAATAATTTTCCAAAATCATCAGTATCTTCGAATTCGCTATCAATAATATTCTCTTCGTTATCCTGGTCTCTGAAACCAACATTACCCTTGGCAACAGTCCTTTGTTCCGTGGCTAAGTCAAGAACAACGATATCCATTGTCTTCCCGAATTTTTTCTTCAGTTTATTCGCCGTCACGATCCCAGGGAGACTACATCCCAGAATTATGACGTCCACTTGTACATTAGTTGATGACGAAGCTTTGTTGGACTTGCGCAATTGATCAAAATCCGAGTTTCTGATCATATGGTGGGATTTTGTTTTGATGGATTCGATTTCATTGAGGTTGGGCTTACAACAATTTATGACATTTTCGTAGACGCGAAGATACAAAATCGCTTGTCTGTGGTACGTATACAGTCCGCTACAGATTGATTTGGCAATTTTCTAGTGATGTGGCATCGCGCACTTGTAGGTAGTTTATATCGATTTTTTTTATAATTATTATAACAATTCCCGCAATATCTTTATGAATTGTAACCTATATGCAATATAATAATATAAGCTAAATTTTTGTAAAGTTCATCAAAATCCATTCAGTAGTTTTACTTACAAATTTTCGCGCTTATAATATTAGTAGGAATTAAATAAATAAGGTGCACTATAAATTTTGATTCATTTTATGTAACGAAGATCTAAGTTTAGTTTTCGTAATAAAAAGTGATCTTATAACTTTTTATAATATTGATCTCATTAAAAAGCTAGTTGATTTAGCACCTTGGATTTTTTTTTTCCTCAGGAGAGGAGGCTGAGAATCCATCATGGATACCAACGCAACAGGCAAGCAGGGATGCGTTGATTATGTCGGACTCCTGGTACTGTCGAGACGGCTCGACTACACAGACCTACCGACTAAACTCAGCCTAGCCTTTGGTCCTATTGACCCTACTGGCTTTATTGACGAGAGGGCCGCACCTCAGGAGAGGCACGGTTAGCGCTACCCCATGGTGAGCGTATACGCGCTAGAAGAAGGCACGAATCTCCAAAGTGGGACCGGCCAGTATTGACAAGAACCTAATCATGGCTAAGCAGAAGGCTGCCGTTTAGGGGTTGACAAGGGGGGGCGACGGCTAAGACGCCGCCGCTTGCAGGTCTAGTTCCTGCGTGAGTTGGTTAGGGGGGTCGCTAAGGACATGTCGCGGTCTACGTATCCTCTGCCGGTAGTGAATAGTGTTGCCTTGAGACTGGCTCACAGTTGGTGGTGTTGACGGGTTTAGCACCTTGGAGTTATATATTATTGGTATAATAACTAATGATAAATATGATAACTACGGCAAAGTTTGCAACACATAGGAGCCAAATATTTGATTTTAAGAAATAAAAAAATATTTGTATTGATTTTAATAGTTTTTTATTTCTACCTATTGGCCTACTTAAGGCGAAGAATAAGGCACACTAGCGACGCCAATTGCTTGAATTTGTTAGCTACTAAACCAGATCTATTTTAATTGTGGATTGTCAGAATTTCGGCAACTGGCGTCGATGGCGCCTTACCCTTTTTACGCCGCAAGATAAGTAAGCGTAATGTGGTATCTTCGGCGTAAATAAGCGGATGGCGAACTACAGTTAACTTTGGGAGAATCATCATGTTTACCCAATGATCGTCACGGAAACAACAAGCAATGACGCGGTTAGACCTTGACAGCTGCGCAGGGGCACGGCCGATGACGCGCGACGGCAATTGCTATTCCGATAGTCCGAGGGACTATTCTTGTGACCAGTCACGCTGTTGGATATGTCGCAGCCAACTGGTTAAAATAGCTGTTCAATCAAACTCTTTGACTGAACAACGTCATTCAATCACACAGCTATACGTCGTTTAGCCGACTCGTTGATTGCAACGTTCAACATTACAGCTAGACGACGCTTAGCCAACTGGTTAAATGGCAAATTAACTAAGGTGACCATTAGTTTAGTATTTAATTTGAGAGGATAGGAAGACTTTTTGTCATTTCCTGGGAGGTTATTCTTGAATTAAGAGGTGACCAAAAGTTTGATGACATAAGTAAAAATGAAAAGCAAATGATTAATCATAACATTGTTTATTGCACCAAGCAAAAAGAAAACAAACTCAAAAATTTACAAAGCAAGAATCATTTCATAATCTCGTAATTATTCCTCGAATATTTGTTTAATTTTTGAAATATTTATGTGTATAACTCTACCCGTTATTCTAGATCTCATAACAGAAGCCGTACAGAGCGTACATTGGACTAGGCTAATTGGTGAAAGTATAAGAAATATAAATTTTTATTCATACTTTAGGTATTATTTAAAAAGTGTAGTAAAACACCCATAATTTTCATTTTTTTACAACGCCCAATTTAATTTAGTCGATTAAATTTCCTGAGTCAGTTCTTATCGACCTCAACGGAAATGAAGGAATCTCCCTGTATCATTTAAAAAAAATTATGGTTATTCTCATCGATTTTCAAAAAGTAATCTTGCGATTTTTTTTATGTGGTCTCTACTCTACAACAATATCATAACCGTCAGCTCATTGAAGTTGGATTGAATAATTTTTTTTCGACTGACCTATGCTGAAGCCTCAGATGGCTATATTTAGTTCTACTGTGAGTGTATTTGTGGACGGCAAGAGAACTGAAGGGTCTGCGCTAAGCTTGCTAACGGCGGGGTTCCGAGGCGTACTAAAAAAAAACTCTTGACTCGGAAACTCAAGATCGCCGTGTCGAGGGAGGTGAGAACTAGAGTTGAGTCGTTCGTGAATGAATGCTTCAATTGGACTAGTCCACTTCGCAATTATATCTCCTTCACTCATTCATTCTGGTCCCAACTAGTTCAGTAGTTCATTTAGTTCATTAGTTCTCACTCTTCTCAAACTTTTCACGGAAACTGAAGGAGAGTAAAGCGAACGGATAGATTACAAACATAGCGTGCGGGAGCGAGACAGTTGATCGGCTTGGCATCCTGTGGGTCAATTCTACTAACAAAATGAACCGAACCATGCCGCTTATCCAATCCGAATGCTAGAATATCACGTCATCTAACAATCTATGCAATTTTATTGGTTAAAAGTAATGGTTCGGCTGTGATTTGTTTGTGGAATACAGGAACTAGAATCACCGGCCGGTCGGAGTCTACCTGCACACAATTTCATGTCTTATAGCGCAAACATTATGTTTAGTTTTACTTGAATAATTAGTTGAAGGAATAATTTGTTTATGAATAATTTCATATTCTTTGCTTAAGTTCTATTCTGCATGTGCATAATATATACGAGTGTATACTAATCTAAATTCGTATGTAATATCTGAAAAATAGTGTAAACATTTCAATAGTTTTTAGTAACTTTTAATTACTCCTGCATTATGTATCATACATGTGTTTAGTTATGCAGTCAAATTGACATAACGTCTCATACCTACTTAAAAGAACTACGATACAGATGGACTAATTGGACTATACGAATGAAGTGACGTAAATGAACTAAGCGATAAGGTGACTCAAATGGACTACTGAAGTACTGAGCCATGTGAACTAGAAGAACTAAATGAACTAAATGAGTGATATACTTCATCTAGTCCAGTTGAAGTATATCATTCTTTACACTTCAGTGAACTATTTTGCGCACCTCTAGGAGAACTGGCTTGGTACGTGACGGTATCGGATATATGCTTGACGGGTTATGTGTGGCCCGGGTCTTCGCTCTCGACGACGAGCGCCGAGCCGAGGTTTGAGGGTGAGACACGCGGGCATGTGGTGTGTAGTTGGTGATGCGGTCGCTGAGGAATATTTTATAAGACCGGACTTATAAAATATTCCTCGGACAACAATGTTTGGTAAAAACGCTATCTCTAGGATTGAATAAGCGAGTTTGGGTGAATGGAAGCGCTAGCACAATAGTGATTTGCTAGCTCTTTCAAAGATGGAAAGTCTACATCGTAAAGGATGGATTGAATCTTTGTAGAGTATGACCAAACATTAAACCAAATTTGTAGCCTTGAAAAACACGTGATACTAAAAACACTATCTTGTCATTTGTCTGATGTCAGTTAAAATACTGGTATTGCACTTTTATCGATCATGCAAATAAAACGAGACTATAAATCTATATAAATGCCTCCGTTTAATAGTCTAAGAGCTAGCTATTAAAACACCGTTGCAATGAAATTAGATGCAAAACTATTACACTGTTACTAAAAAAAAATATAAGCGACGAGTTATAGCTGTAGAGATAGGTACGGTGATACAGTTGAAATTAATAGTATATAAAATCCCAGTTAGTTTGCGATTTTTAAATTATTACCTAATTGTTCTGAACACTTACAAGGGGCAGATGATATGTTCGCTGCCTAAAGTATTAATAAAAGGAAAGTCTTTTTAATTTTTCAATAAAATCCTCGCAAGTGAAATATATCGTCAATATAATGAAATTAAATTTGCACTAAAAGCACTTGTATGTTTGTTTTATTATAAAAAAATTCAGCGCAATATACACTCCTTCAACATCCTTGCTGCGAGATGAACACATGTTGTGTCTATGGATCCTCTACTCTCTATTCTTTTATTCACGAATGCCATCTAAAGTACCGCTCAAAAGTATTTGGCCACTTAATAAAATATATTTTGTAAAAGTGTGATTAAATGAAACTATATGTTTACTAGCTGACCCGTGCCCACTTCGTTGGGCATAATATTAATAATCCCCGAAGCGAGCACCCGAAGCCAACGCGCGCCGTCCGCTGCCCGTTTTTTCCCCGATTCACTTTGCAAAACGGACTACCACGTAAAAGCCTTTTTATTTTTCGGTTTTTTATATAACCTATGACACTCGGCAATAATGTGTCTTTCTATTGGTGAAATAATTTTTTAAATCGGTTCAGTAGCTCCCGAGATTACCCCTTACAATTTAACAAATATACAAACACACAAACTTTACGTCTTTATAATATTAGTATAGATTAGCTTTTTTTGACATAACAATAATACATTTTTTTTAATTTTGGACTCATCACAATGAACCCTAATAAATGTTTTTTTGAATGTATTGTTTATAACCTTCACAAAATGCAGGAGGCCACATACTTTTGAGCGGTAGTGTATCTTTCGGTATATTCTACGGTTAAGGCTGACACAACCGTCATTAAAGCACAGCAAAGTAAAGCGGACCTTTTAATCTTTCCCAATCGACTACAATTTCAAAATTCGCTGTCATTGGCTAATACGCTAAAAAAAAGGGAAGGGATGTTACACACCTTAAATTGCTTAAATTTTTAAAAACCCTGTGTTGTCTAACTACTCAATAGCTATTAAACGTCCGGATCAATTAATAGTGCTGTATCGCGTACAAACTATAGACATTTCGATGCTCTATAAATTGCAGCATTTTTAAATTGCTTTCTGTAGCTAGCTCTCCAGCTATAATTTCTCCTTAATTAACAGCGCCAGAGAAGCTATAAATTTGCGGAAGATGTCTGGACTGCAATAAGAGTCATTAAGGCCGTCACAACTGTGTTGAGAGTCGGTATTACAGAATGGTACTAAAATTTATTTTTCTCGTTGTGTACAGTTAGAAAGGGATGGCACTATGTGAGGTCAATAGAGATTTGTTACCTATTTACTTACATTATACCTTGTAATATAATGACATACACTATTTATAACAATACCTATGAAGTAAAAAAAAAATCCCCAGTCAATCCGCGTAACACTGAATATCGTCGACCCAGGCACGTCATTTCGGACCCTCCCGACTCATTGACGCTGGCTCTTCAAGCCTTGCGAGAGGCGGCATCTGCGCCGCCATCCCTTAGTTAGTCCATACTCCGCAGCTTGCTGCACATGTACGAGTAGGCCCCGTCACTTCAAGGCCGGACCCACTTTGGCGTACCGAGCCTTCTTTCGCGCATATGTCCTCTTCGGAGGGCAGCGCTGACGTGCCCTCTCCTGAGGGTGCGCCAACCATTCCATTCAAGCCGTAGGGCCATTAGGGCCAAGGCTAGGCTGAGTTTAGTCGGTAGGTCTGTTGGGTCGAGCCGCCTCGATTCACCAGGAGTCCGACATAATCAACGCATCCCTGCTTGCCTGTTGCGTTGGCATCCATGAGGATTCTCAGCCTCCTCTCCTGAGGAAAAAAAAAAGTAAAAAAAATATTATATATGTTTATGAAATGTTGTAAGTTGTGGGATTTAGGCACTCAATATCAAGTAAGTAGGAGTCTACCCAAAACCGATAAATATGGCAAAGCGTCTACGACACAAAAAAGTTCGGGAACCTCTGACGCACAGGTAACCTACAAAATTACAGATAATTAATAACAAGTAAATATGTATTTTTGTCGTTAAGTTAGTTATTACATATTGGATGTGTAGATAAAGGTATTGCAACTGTAAGGTTAATGAGAGTGTGCAAATAAACTTGACACTATAATAAGTTATCACGCAGCGCTGTCACGCGCGTGCAAATTAATTACGACAATGTAAGTTTAAGATAACGCTGCCCTAATATTCCAGAGCTGGATAGAAGTAGTATTTGAGACACTGCGTGCGCTTGCGCACGTACGCCACTCGAGAAAAATGCGTGTCCATTGTGCAACGGCATAAACATTAGTTTTGTTTGATTATTCAAGTAACAAATTCAACAGCATATACGTTTGTTTTACAAGCCTCAAGTTAAAAATAAAACTGGTCACATCAACCTTTTACATTACACTAACCCTTACACTGGAGTGTAAAGTGAGGTATTTCGTCCTGTGCGTATAGTGTTATCCACGATGTGAGTACCGAGCAGTCTAATGAAGTTTTCACTATATCATATAGTAGCTTCTAGATAAAGCTGTGTTAGTTATATTTATATACCATAGCTATAATATCAATTGTGACCACCTTATTGTTATAAAGCGCAATACACACTGAAACGGCCGGGCCGCTAACAAAACCCGGCGACACAACCCGGCGGCCAGTATGAAAAGAATCATGTCGGCAACATGCGCCCGCGCGTGTTACCCGTCGACATGTTGGCGGCTTGGGTACGCCTGTGCTCGGTTGCCCGGCGGCGCTCGACCTGTAGTGACGTACTTGTATTTTTTTACAACATAGAGTGGGACGACGATAAATATCTTACGTTAATTAATCATTATCGTGAGAAAGAGGTATTGTGGAATCCAAAACACCCAGATCATAAAAGTCGACCAAAGCGTTTCGACTCATTGAATGAAATAGCAAACCATTTTAATACAAATGTATCAGAAATAAAAAGAAAAATTGACAACTCGATTATAGAGAGAAAAAAAATCACATCTCAAGCCGCCGACCAAATTTTCCGAATTGTAATAAGTGAAGCCACCAACTAGACCGCCGACAAAAAGTTGCCGTCATATGTCGGCGGCCCGGCGGGCTCAATGCGCTTAAGACGCGGTTGTGGGTGACAATGGAGTTTTGCACTAGTTAATCTAACCACCAGGCTATATAATAGAGCGATTGCAAGTATATATAGATTTAGTATTACAAGAGTTTATTGTAGCTCCAAACACACACAGACATTATAAATAAATCTTTCTTCTTCACAATCTTCACAACACAGAAGGACAAAAGTAACATAAACAAAAAATATATATATGTGTATTATACGTGTGTGTTGCAGCGAAATAAAAGGTCGTAAGTCATTGAAACTTTTAGCCTACGAAAAATACACTAATAGAGGGTATAATTAATATATATGTAACCACTATAATATACATTTCAAAAATGTAATAATTATTTAAAGTCATTGCGTCAGAATATCGCAGTGCAATCTTCACAAGCCTACACATACTACATTTTTAAGTTCATAGCATAGCGATAGTTTAGATAAAGTTTAAAGTAATTATAATAATATAGAAATATAGAAATAAAAACCTATAATATAATGTTAGAATTAAGAAATACAAAAGAATTTATTTAAAGTATAGTATATACTTTAGCGATTATAATATCACAATCCAGTATATTATTTAAAACAATAACTAGAATATAGCCCTATCGAAGACATTTTTTTAGTGCCATATCTATATCTCTAGTTTGTAATATATAGACATATACATTATTTATAAAAGTACCTATGTAGTAAAAATATATTAGATTGTTTATAAAATTTTGGAAGTTATATGGTTTAGGCATTCAATATCAGGTAAGTAGGGTAGGGGTAGTCTACCCAAAAACGAAAATCATAGCAACGCATCTACGATACAAAAAAGTTAGGGAACCTCTGATCTAGATGTTAGCGTAGTCGTTAGACGAGAATTTCTCGTCAGACAATGAGCACACTCACTTATCCTGCTATCGCAAAATGGTGTCTCTAAATGAAATCTACAACTTACAGTGATCATATTTACGGTGATTAGTAGACCAGTCTGCATCACCCAAGTCTAATTCATAAATATTTACATGCACGGACTGGAATCGGAGATCAGAATAATATCCACTTGTACAGGAAATGAAATAACTTAAATTGCAGTTGTAAATCTAATAAGAATTGTATTTTATTGTTTTACTTGTCTATTTTTATGTGAAGTGCAAAGGTAAACGAGCAAACCAATCACCTGATAGAAAGTGATTACTAGCGCCCATAGACACTCGCAACAATAGAGGAGTTACAGATGCGTTGCCAACCTACGAATAGAAATACGCTCTTTTTTGAAGGTTTGAATATCCGACCATAAAATAAAATATATTCTTAACTGATAATAAATTAATTTGCAAATTATCTCTAATGCGATGAAAATGTAAATCAGATACACCGTGAATGAAACTAATAGTGCCATAAAATTATAGAAAACAGCGAGTTTAATCAAAACGAAAACGAAGTAGAAACATTGAAACGAGTTGTATATCAACTCTTTCGATTTGGATGCTAATGAAATACTGGAGATAATTCCTGTTTACGGCCCAGAGAGCGCATAAACGCTGGGGTTTATTTGGCAAATCCTGCGCAGGTGACGCAAGCGTGTAACGAGAAATAACACAGATCTTGTACATACAACGTCATATCAAGATGTATTGACTTACTTGACTTAAGGTCCTATGTCCCCTAGATGGGGCAGAGGGCGTCCACAGTGCGTCGCCAGCCCGGTCGGTCTTGAGCTTCGCGCTTGACTTCGCTCCAGGTCTTCCCGATTTTCTTCGCCTCTGCGATGATCGTCCGTCGCCAGGTCTGTCTAGGGCGGCCTCGCTTACGCTTTCCTTGGGGATTCCAGTCTAGGGCTTGCCTTGGTATGTGTTCGGAGTCCCTTCGGAGCGTGTGGCCGATCCACTTCCATTTGCGACGTTTAATTTGTTGATCGATTGGAGTTTCACCGCAGCGTTCCCACAGGTCAAAGTTGGTGATTTTCTCGGGCCAGTAATACCGAGAATACGACGAAGACAACGGTTGACTACCACCTGCAGCTTATGCGAGATGTCTTTAGTGACCTTCCACGTCTCGCTTCCATAAAGCAGCACGGTTTTAACATTTGATCGAAAGATCTTTAACTTGACCCTTCTAGTGAGCTTCCGTGACTGCCATATAGGGCGCAGCCGTGCGAAGGTTGCTCTCGCCTTGGCGATTCTCGAAGTGATGTCCTCCTCGGTCCCCCCAGATTCTGACACTACACTCCCGAGGTATGTGAATTTGTGGACCTTCTCCACAGCCTCTGTGCCAATGAGCAACGGCAAAGAGCTCGTCGCCCCGCACCTCATTTCCTTAGTCTTCCGGATGTTGATCCTTAGTCCCGTCTCCTCAGCCTCTCGTCGTAGGTCGTCCAGCTTGGCTTGCATGTCGGCGCGAGTGTGACTCAGCAGACATAGGTCATCGGCATAATCCAGGTCTTCCAGAACGCTGGATAATCCCCACTCTATGCCGCGGCGCTTATTGGTGGTCGTCTTGTGCATGATTCCATCCAGAGCGACGAGGAAGAGGAGAGGCGAGAGAAGGCATCCCTGTCGCACACCCGCATGTACCGGTATATCCTCCGAGACGAGGCCGTCGTGTGTAATTCTACAAGAATAGTTCTTGTAGATGGCTTTGATGAGATTGATGATCTTCTCGGGGACTCCTATTTCATGCAATCGATCCCAAATGCATGGCCACTTTAACGTATCGAAGGCTTTTTCGAAGTCCACAAAGGTTAAATACATTTCCCTCTGCCATTCTGATGCCTGTTCGAGAATGATACGCAAGGTGTTGGTCTGATCCGTACATGAACGGTTGGGTCTAAAGCCAGCCTGCTCTTTGCGAAGGAGAGGTTCAACAGCTCCCGAAATTCTGTCCAGAATTATCTTGCAGAGCACCTTAGATGGGGTCGAGAGCAAAGTAATGCCTCTCCAATTGCCACATTCGCTGAGATCTCCCTTCTTAGGAACGGTAATGAGTAAGCCCTTATTCCAGTCGTCAGGTAACTCTTCGGTTGACCAGATGTTCTGCAAGAGCGGCGTCAGCGCGTTCGCGGCAGTGTGCATATCCGCTTTCAGCATTTCTGCCATAATGCGGTCGGCTCCTGGAGCTTTGCCGTCTTTTAGTGAGCGAATAGCTTTTACTACTTCCTCTCTGGTGGGGGGAGATACGTCAATGTTAAGGCATTGTGCGGGCAGGCTGCAAGAAGGTATGGTGGTGGTACCGGGTTCGGTGTGGGCTCGGAAGATCTCCTTAAAGTGCTCCCACCAGCGTTGAAGCTGTCCCTCCGATGTCACGATTAGCTGGCCCTCCTTGTCTTTTAATGGCTTTTTCTTCCTCTGGGTCCGGCTTTCGGCCAAGGTTCGGGTTGCCTTGTACATTTCTCTAAGATTACCGGCGTCAGCAGCACGTTGAGCGCATTCCGCTACATTATCAGCCCATATACGGCGATCACGGCGAGTACTGCGATAAATGGTTTTGCGTATCAGTCTATATTGCTGCTTAAGGTTTTGCCGTGCTGCTTCGTCGCCGGCTGCCAGAAGTTGAAGATGAAGTTCACGCCTTTGTCCAATTAGGTCCCAGGTTCTCTGTGACATCCAGTCCTCACGCGAATTTGTTTTGTGTCCAAGAACTACGGAGCTGGTTTCTGTGTAGACCATTTTGATGTGATTCCACTCCGTGTCGACAGAAGTAGAGTCCGTTTCGAGGACGGAAAAACGGTTTCGGAGCTCAATTTTAAATGCGGCATGCGTATTCTCATCTCGAAGCCTGTTAACCTCAAACCGCTTACCAATCTTGTGGGTTGCCTCAGTCCGAAGAGCAACCGCTACTTTAAGCCGCACCTCCGCCACGACTAGGTGGTGATCACTGTCGATGTCAGCGCCACGGCGATTGCGGACGTCAAGCAGCGATGATCGCCATCTTGAACTAATGGCAACGTGGTCAATTTGGTTTTTAGTGACTCCATCGGGTGAGTTCCAAGTATATTTGTGGTGTTCTCCATGGATAAATAAAGTGCCTCCGATGGTGAGATCGTTATCTTGGCAGAACTCCAAGAATCGTTCTCCGTTCTCATTACGAACTCCTAGCCCATGTCTGCCCATGTGCCTTTGACAGCCGTCGTTCTCTGTGCCAACCTTGGCATTCAGATCCCCCATGACGATCACTATGTCCTGTTTGCGGATGTTCTTCAGGGTCAGGTTAAGTAAGTTATAGAAATCGTCCTTGTCTTCTTCTGAAGCCAGATTTGTGGGCGCATAGCACTGAACGACGGTTATCTTTCGGGCCTTGCTGTTGAACCGGGCTGTGATGATCCGTTCTGAGATGGGTTTCCAGTCCAAAAGGCTCTTCTTCGCAGCATCAGAAAGGAGGAATCCTACGCCGTTTTCGCGTACGCCCTCTTCATCTTCCTTCCCGGAGTAAAGAAATGTATGGCCCCTGGACGTTCTCAGTTCTCCGAATCCATTTCTGCGCACTTCGCTTAGGCCGAGTATCTGTAGCTTGTAGCGCTGCAGTTCTGCTTCAGCTTGGGCTAGTCGGCTGTCTTCGCTCAGTGTTCGCACATTCCAGCAAGCAATTCGTGTCCGTTTTTTCATGCCAAAGGTCGTTGTAGTTTGATCGGTCCGGTTATACACTGTTTCTGTTTCTTTAATCAACTTGGGTTCAGGTAAGCGAGTGATTAGCCCACTATACCCTAGCTCACTGGTGGGGCTGCCACCTCAGAGCTGGTGGGCCAGCTCGGTTTTGTTTCGGGTTCCTCCCTAGTGAGTTGGTTCTGTTTTGAGGCGCAGAAGACTCGCCTTTCGCCCTGCACCCTCAGCTCAGCTGCACCTCTGGGCGACGGCCGCGCGGAAACGCGGATGCAGCAGTTCCCGAAAGGGACGACGGGGACGTGGGTGACTCGGACTTATCAGGGTTCTGCATTTGACAAGTGTTCCGTCGCTAACACTGCAGATGGTTTCTTGGCATTTTGTAGGTAATGCTGTTCTCACTAACAACGATTCCCACCAAGACCATACCTGACTTCCCCAGAATATATATATATATCAAGATGTATGAGTATGTCTATATATTTTTAAACGAATCAACTAAATGTCGAATAAAGTCTAATATTATTCGAAAAAATAAAAACAAGATTGACGGTGTTTTAAGTATTTTAATAAAAAACTCAATGTCACAACAGCGAGCTAACTATATAAGTGAAATATTCACACCACATTTTTGTTTCTAAGACTAATAGTTTTTTAATTATTAAGGTACGATGATATAGATCTTTTCGTTACGGTCCACTTTTTAAACCTGGTACCCGTATGTTTCGGCGCGATTTTAAAGACGTTTCACGTCAAAAAGTCGGTCAAGTATGAGTTGTACTAGCGCACATAGTAATATCCAATATTTGTGCTGGTGCCCGCGCCTTTGTCTGGGCAGAATTTGTATTTTTTTTTTATTACGTGGCAGACGACTAAGCGGCACCCCTGATTAAGCGTTAACCGCAGCTCATGGACTTAAGCAATTCTAGGGGTGGACATAGCTAAGCCGCTGCCTGCCGTGATAAGATTACTCTCTTTAAGCCTCGTTTGAAGAGGGACATGTCATAGCGCAGCGGAAACACCGCAACAGGAAGATCATTCCACAGCTTACATCTCCGTGGAAGAAATGATCGCTGGAAACGCACCGTACTAGACGGAAACGGGTCCAGGTAGAAAGGGTGAAGTCCATTGCGGCGTCGAGTGGTACGGTGATAGAATGGTTTCGCGTAGCTTAGCGTGGCGTATATTTTTATAAATACAATGTATATTTATATATACTATATATGTATGTGTGTGTACGTGTTGTCAACAATATCAAACACCTAGAAATAACGGTTTATTTATTTAAATTGAATACTAGTGTGACTTTTATGACTTAGAATTTAGAATTGTATTAGACGGAGTTATGCAATATTGCAACTAGGGAAAAACAAAACACACAACAAACCTAGAGTGACCTATGTTATGAGAGAGACCTATGTTATAATTATTCCCCCGCCCCCCTTTTTTGGTGATTGTAGAATCTAACTATCCTTATTGCTAGGATAAGCGCCAACGCCCCCTTTTCAAATTTTTGTGATAACACAATAGGAAAATATTGATAATTATTTTCACGTGACAAACCGATTGACAAAGCATTGCAAAAGATAGTACCGATATCTATAAATATTTATTACTATCGGTTTATCGATCTTTTGGACGTCACATTTATTTGGGGATTCGTTGACAGACAAATATTTTTGTAATCTTTGCTACGTAAGTGAGTTTAGTATTTACTCATATGGTATTTATTACCTTTTAAGGTTTTACACTCGATATCAGAAAACAGAATCCTTATATCCTCCTGCCCGCGGCTTCACCCGCGTGGATTTCGGGATTGCGTCTATAGAAGGTTAGGGTCATAGCTTTTGCCCGCGGCTACATATGCGCGGAAGTCGGTTTATGCCGCGAAGGTTTTATCGCGCTTCCCGTGGGACTATCCGTTTTTCCGAGATAAAAAATACCGCAAAAATTACTCTATCTATTGATGAAAACCGCATGAAAATCTGTGTAGTAGTTTTTGAGCGAAGCCTTTATTGCGCATCCTGTGGGATCTGACGATTTTTCCGAGATCAAAAGTAGCTTATGTCTAAGTAGCTCCATCCTTTCAACTATCTCCACGTAAAAAATCACGTCAATTCGTCGCTCCGTTTTGCCGTGAAAGACGGACAAACAGACAGACACACTTTCCCAGATAATATTAGTATGGATATATAAATAAATTTGATAAAAATATATTATAACAACCATGACTAAGGTACAAATCCTTGCATTCATCACGCAAATATCTGCCCCCACCGGGACTCGAACCTTGAAGCCGGTATACCAACCACTCGACTATGGAGGTCGTCGGATCACCGTGACACTTGCCGTTGCGGTAGTATCCTTGGCACATTTCGTGCTCCTCGTGAGGGTTCTCAGCCTCTCTCTCCTGCGAGGAAAAAAAATATATACATATATTTAATTTTGTGCCCAAATTTTGTGACAACCTTCCAGTAACAACCTTCTAGGAGGTAGACTCTGTACCAGGGTCGTCTGCATGGGTACCTCCGTCTTACCTATTTCCGCCGCCAAACAGCAGGGTTCGCTTTGCTGTGTTCCGGCGTGAAGGGTAAGATAGGCAGTGAAATCACTGGGTACTGTGACTTTACATCTTATGTCACAAGTTGGCAACGTACACTGTGGTTCTTATGTGGTTTGCAGATTTGCTGCGAATCTCGTAGGAACCACATGTACTATAGGCGACTGTTACCACTTACCATCAGGTGGGCAGCCTGCTTGTTTGTCAACTTTAGCAATAAAAAAAAAAAAGTAACGCTAACAAGGTGCGCACAAAATCAATATCTCTTTGAAGAGCTAAGTTATCTCTAACTGTTGCGTGTTAGTAACGTAATTCGTAGACAAGTGTTGGCTTATCTTAACGAAGTTCCACTTGAAATAGAGATATGTACTAATCAGCGGCACATCAAAGCATTTTTTAGGATAGCAACACTGTATCACATCTGTACAATTGGACATTCGTAATTACACTACAGATTATTTAGAGTAACAACATTGTAACATAGCTGTACAATTGGGCATTTTTAATTGCAGTACAAAGTATTTAAGGTAGCAACATTGTACCATAGCTGTACCATTGGACATTCGTAATTACAGTACAAAGAATTTCAGGTAGTAACATTGTACCACAGCTGTATAATTGGATATTCGTAATTACAGTACAAAGTATTTAAGGTAACATTATTATGTCACAGCTGTACAGTTGGACATTTGTAATTACAATACAAAGTATTTAAGGTAGCAACATTGTATCACACCTGTACAATTGGACATTCGTAATTACACTACAGATTATTTAGGGTAACAACATTGTACCTACCACAGTTGTACAATTTGACATTCGGAATTACAGTACAAAGTATTTAAGTTAGCAACATTGTACCACAGCTGTACAATTGAACATTCGTAATTACAGTACAAAGTATTTAAGGTAGCTACAATAAAATACCTTACCATGAGGCGACATTTTTTTATAATAACTTCCATTCAATTCAGGAATGAAATTATACTTTTCCGTTTCCTGATTTAGGACCCGGAATTCAGAATGGTGCTCAGCCTCTTTATGTTTATTCATAAAATTAATTTATGTCCATACACCTCGTGGTTAAGTCGGCCAAGTATTACTTGGCTTCGGCAAAAACTCAATCTACGTATAACGATATTCATATGTGTATAATATATATATATATATAGCTAGGTTATTTGGTGTCAGTATAAAAAAAATAATGATTTATATAGTAGGGTAGGTTTGTACCCCTCTCTCCATTCAAGCCGTAGGGTCCTTACGGCCAAGGCTAAGGCTAAGTTTAGTCCAATGATTCCCACAGTGGTATATATCGACCCCCAGAGGTCTAACACAACCTGCAAGGGGTCTACGTCAGCGAAACAAAAATTTGGGGGTCCATGAATGAAAACGTGAGGCCACGAAAATGGATCTCAACATACACTGATAGTACCTATTTACATTATACTGTGTTATTTTATAATATAAAGACATAAAATTATTTATAAAAGTGAGTACCTATAAAGAAAATAAATATTATTAACTAGCGACCCGCCCCGGCTTCGCACGGGTGCAGTGAAAAAATGGTTATGGTGGGTTATCCCTAAGAGATAGACATATACCATCGCGGACTTTTTTGTGGATTTTTTGTAAGTTGTACAATACTGTAGTACATTATTTTGGTCTATCTCGTAGGGTTCAGCCAGCGTTTGCAATATAAGCGCAAAAAAACGTGCTTATTTACGACATCACATTAGAAACCTTTAAATTTATGAGTGTTTCTCTACTATATTATGCATTTATTATACATACAAACCTTCCTTAAGAATCACTCTATCTATTAAAAAAAACCGCGTCAAAATCCGTTGCGTAGTTTTAAAGATCTAAGCATACATACGGACATACAGCGAAAGCGACTTTGTTTTATACTATGTATTGATGTGTATAAATTTTTGTATGTTGTAGGATGTAGGCATTCAATATCAGGTAAGTAGGGGGTCTACCCAAAACCGGATAACATGGCAAAGGGTCTACGACACAAAAAAGTCTGGGAACCTCTGGCTTAGTAGGTCACGTGGTCAGGCCGCTCTGGCCGTTGCGGGGTATCCTGGGCACGTTTTGAGCTCCTTGTGAGAATTCTCAGCCTCTCTCTATAAATGTAAATGTTGAATAAATATTTATGATTTAGACTTTCCTTGTGTCTTGCGTTGACGACAAGATTGCTAATAAAAAACAATATAGTTATCGTGACAGCACGAAATAAATATTCCTTAACGTTAGATGATAAGGCAACGTGCTACTGACGCACTCTCTTGTTTATTTGTTTAAAATAAGGCAATAAAATGAAATATACGTAATTTAATTTTATGCAAAAAAGGCCAAACGAAACGAAGGATAAATCAAATAATGACAAAATTTTATACAGAATACTGACAAGCAGAATTATAATAATATAAATAATTACGCAGTGTAAGTAACACTCACACTGCTGATTATTATTTCCCAGTGTGATAATGATAAGAGACTTGGTTTAAACATAATTTAGTCTCAGACTAACTTCAGTTTACTCTTGGGTCTAAGAAAAAATAGTAGGCATTACCCAGCGAATTTTGGATCGTTGTCAGCTATGGACCAAGTTAGTGGTGTATTTAGTGTAATTCCTGTTCATAGTTTATAAACTGTGACACTGCTTTGTGGCAGTAAATGTTACTCGCTTAATTTGCTTAATTACCTCTTTGAAACGAAAAAAATCTCTGAAGACATGGCTGTATGGAATAAATTCGTTTGCCTTACCATAATAGGATTTTTTTTAATTCAAGATAAGGTTAAAACATTTAATGTGTCTCTTTTCATTTACATTGATATTAGTATCAATGTATTCCATATTCACCTTCAACATAAATACATAGGTCGTACTAAATATTTCCGGAAGTGTCCACTTACACAAATAATATTTTAAAAGTTATTAATAAGTACCTTTAAAAATGGACCTCTTTAAACATAGATTATATTTGCTTCATCTGACTGTCAATTGTTTTCACATTGTGTCGTCATTTTAAATCAAATGAAATCATATTCATTTGTAAATACAGGTGATATACTCGTAGATATATATATTTTATACTCATTTACCACCTAGTTACCGCCTAATTTTCCTTTTACTATAAGTATGTAATTATATTTATATTGACAAACAATAAAACACAATAATTATATAAAATTAATTTATTAAATATGTCATATCAACATCATTATTATTAATGAAGAAATTCATCTCAACTAGATATACTTTATTAACTGTTGTCATTCAAATATACCAATTTTACATAATATTTATTTTCCCTTTGTAACTGTACACAAGATGAGATTAGAGTCTAAGTCTCGTTGTGTAATATAGGCCTAACGATAGTTATAGAGTTTGATAAAATATTTTTTTTTCGGACTGGCTGCTGAAGCTTTGAAAGCGCTATGCTGAAGCCGCAGATGGCTATATTCAGCTCCACCTTGAGTATGTTTGTGGATGAGCAACAAACCAGATTTACCTTCTGATCGCCTTCAATCACTTCATTCATTTTATGACCCGGACCACCTTCAAACGGTAGCTGTCTTTGGTATACAATATGACCCTGTTCGTGACTGCTTTACATATAACAATTCTTTAGGAAATAAAAGTGAAATCCCTACTAAGCGAGTGTGCTATCCCTTATTGCTCGTATTTATGTTCCCTGTGGTTAGACTGCTCCTGTTGTATTTGCACCTAAAGAGTTCATACAGCGCTATCAGGATTAACGTGGGATGAACCTCTTAATGATACCATAGCATCTGAGTGGGCTATGTTTATAGAACAATAAGAGAAGTAGTCTATTCCTCGCCATATCCTACCTTATGGTTCCACTTCCTCGACCTTTGATAGCTTTAAGGTTTTGACTTTTGGGTCTAACTCAGTGTTTCTCGACGTGGTATATATATATATATATATATTATATATATATATATATATATATATATATACTAGCTTTTGCCCGCAACTTCGTCCGCGTGGAATAGTGACTTCCGGCAGATTTTTGGTTAACCAACAACATATTTATATTTATATTTGAATAAAGATTAATAATTATTATGTTGATACAACTTAAACAAATTATTTCGACCAAATTTGGTACCATAAAAACGGTCATTGTGACTAAACCTTAAAAGATAGACATATGCCGTCGCGGACTTTTTTTTAGATCATGTATAGAGGAATAATTCTTTCATACATATTTTTTGTGTATCTTGAACCGTTTTCGCAGCGCACGCAAAGAAAGCCTTCAAAAATGAATAATTTTCCCCGTTTTTTACACATTTACCGCTCTGTCTTTGCTCCTATTGGTCATAGCGTAATGTTATTTAGCCTATAGCCTTCCTCGATAAATGGACTATCCAACAAAAAAAGAATTATTCAAATCGCACCAGTAGTTTCGGAGATTAGCGCGTTCAAACAAACAAACAAACAAACTCTTCAGCTTTATATATTAGTATAGATATATATATATATATATACATATTTATTCCATACGATGGCAGACGAGCAAATGGCCCACCTGATAGTAAGTGGTAACCATCGCTCATGGACATCTGCAGTGCCTGGATCACAGCTGAGCCGCTGCCTATCTGGAGAGAAATACTCTTTTTAAGCCTCGTTTGAAGTTAGACATATCGTAGCGCTCAGGAAACATCGCAGCTGGGAGCTCATTCCAGAGTTTGCATGTACGCGGAAGGAATGAACGCTGAAACCGAACTGTACTAGACCAGATCGGTTCCAGGTGATATGGATGAACTCTATCGCGCCCCTAGGGGTCTATTATAACCTGCAAAGGGTCTACGTAAGCTAAAAAACGTTTCGGGGGTCCATGAAGTGAAAATGGGGGTCCACGACAATGAATCTCAACATACACTGACAGTACTTATTTACTTAATTAAACTATCTTCTAATATACAGACCTAAACATTAATTATCCATATTAATATATGGGAAAGTGTGTCTGTCTGTTTGTCCGTCTTTCACGGCATAACGGAGCGACGAATTGACGTGATTTTTTACGTGGAGATAGTTGAAGGGATTTTTATTTTTATTTTATTTTATTTTTCTAAAAAGCCATACAGCGATATACAGACTATATTTTCTACAGTATGTGCCAATACCAAGGCCAATTAAAGGTTTCCTTACACAAAACCATTCGTAAGTAGCAACAACGGATGTTTGAAATTAAAATAACTTCGTAAGTCAGTAACAGTCTCTGCCTATTACATAAATTAAAGTTACACAAGTATTAAAGTTATACATAAAGTAACACATTCATTTTAGAAAATAAATTACACAGTCACACTCCTTCAAACACACAGCAAAGATACTATATAAAATACAATACAAACATATACATACATATATACACACATATACACACAAATAAACAAATCTTCATATCGAGTGTTAATGTTTGTCTGGTTCGTTTTGAGATTTTAATATATTTTAGACACGGACTTTAAAGTTGGACTTGGAGCAGGCAAATATGTCAACTTCTTTAAACTAAACATTATAGTTTTGAGGCAGTCTTGTGAGTGGGGCGTTACAAGCATAGTTCGTCGCATGTCGAGACACGGCTATTAAGTTGGTGTGGCGAGTTCGTCGTAATGGAGTATTGTAAGCAATACATCTCACAAGCTCTGGACAGTCCACATGAGAATGCACTATATCATATAAAAAACTTACATCCAAGAACAAACGCCTCTGTTCGAGGGTCAATTGATTATTTCTATAGCAATTTTCCTCGTATTTGGTAGTGATTAAACGACGTCTATAATTAAGATGATTTACAAATATTTTTTGTATTCGCTCTATTTGATTCTTATATATCGTATATCTAGGACACCACACCTGAGCCGCTTATTCCAGCCGGATGAGTAACATAGGCGCGTCGAAAAGAAATAGTCTAAAATTTATTCCTAGTTATGTGTTATATCTTCCGATTTCTGTAGTGTGCATTATCACATGTACTATCATTTGACTCATGTGTAGCGACTCCCACTGACCAATACCCGCACGTAATAGATCACACGGCGAACTAATAATAGATATAACCAACGCAACTGGATTGTTTGGGGCTCGGAATAAATTAATGCGTATATTAGCCGTGGTAAACTGTAGGTCATGACTAAATATTTATTTATTTATTTATTTATTTAAAGCTTCTTTTATTCCATGCAAAAAATATGGTACAATAATATTATTAATAATATAGTTAATTTTTAGATTACAAGTATAGATTAATTATAGTTTCGATAAAATTATAGTTCACATTAGATTTTTAGAATTAGAATTGCATTTTCAATTATAGAATTAGAATAAATATAAAATTTTTGACTCTAAAAATTAATATAATTTGTTATTTAAAATTTTTCTTTTTGTATGGACCCCCTTTGGGTAAAAGCCTCCTCCAAGCTATGCCACTTATTTCTATTTTTGGCTTTGTTTAGCCAATCTCGGCCTGCTACCGTCACCAATTCATCTGCCCATCTTGTGTGCGGGCGGCCTCTTGCTCTTGTCCCTTTTGGACCTGACCATGTTATCGATCTCTGTGTCCATCTGTTGTCTTTGTACCTGGCTATGTGTCCAGCCCACTTCCATTTCCTTTGTAGTGAGAAGGTCAAAGCGTCTGTTATTTTAGTTTTTCTACGGATGTCAGCATTTCTCACTTTATCTTTTATTCTTAAGCCCATGCAGCTTCTTTCCATTCGCCTTTGGGTGGTCTGGATTTTGTTTTTTATTCTGGAATCAAATGACCACGTTTGGCATCCGTAAGTTAGACATGGTAAAATTGATGTATCCATAACAATTTTCTTAAGCTGCAGTGGTAGTTGAGACTTGAAAATTTCTTTATGTAGCCAATATTTTTTCCAAGTTATTGCGATTCGTCGGTCCACCTCCTCCGAGTTTCTTCCTTTATTAAATGATATTTGTTTACCCAGATAATATACTTTTCTACAAATTCTAAAGGTGTATTGTTAATCATAATTGGTGTGGTATGATGATTGGTCATGACTTTTGTTTTATCTAGGTTCATTTCTAGACCCACTTTTGAACTAGCCTGGTGTAAATCATTTATCATTAGGTTTAATTGTTGGGGACATTCTGAGAATAAGATAATATCGTCGGCGAATCTGAGATGGCTTAGAAAGTTTCCATTTATGTTGATACCTCTTTTAGACCATGGTAGTTGACCCATTATGTGCTGTAGAACGGCTATAAACAGTTTTGGTGACAATGGGTCGCCTTGTTTAACTCCTCTCTTTATGTTTATTGGCTCTCCGACTCTATCTAACTTGACTCTACTTGTACTGTTCTGATAGATATTTTTCAGGAGGTTGATGTACTTATCGCGTATATTCAGTGATTTTAAAGCTTCCCATATGCTTTCATGCGATATTGAATCAAAAGCTTTTTTGTAATCTATGAAAGCTATGTACAGGGTCTGCGGAATTCAAGGTACTTCTCTATCACCTGGTCGACGACCTGGATGTGGTCTATTGCGCTATAATTGCTTCTGAATCCAGCTTGCTCAATAGGCTGTTGCGCGTCGATATCTATGGATATTCTTTCGAGCAGGCAAGAAGCAAATAATTTATAGAAACAAGACATAAGGCTGATGGGGCGATAGTTTCTTATATCCGCTGGATCTCCTTTTTTGTACAATAGTTTAATTTCAGATTCTTTCCATGAATTAGGTACAGTTTCTTCTTCTAGAATTTTATTCCATAGAGTAGTAATTGGATGTAGATGTAGTATTCGTAGATGTAGAGATATAGATATAATAATAGATAAGAGAGCAAGTAATCTTTTTCCAATAATCTATATAGATTTCAATAACTAAAATTATTTTTGTGCTTTCTGCTCTTCGAGCGTAAATATTCCCTCTCCTCAGGGCAAATATGGAATTTGGAGATCGCCCTCATAATTCGTCACCGTACATGATTTAAAATGCTACTTTTGTTACCGAACTACTGACTTTTGTAATACCGGCTTTAGGCCAGTCATTAAAGCCTGAAACCCGAAAGAACTTAGTAACTCGCAAAAATTTTGAGGGGTCATTAAGGAAGGTGAAATACCTTACCGTGTGATTTTGCAGCGCTCTGGGGTGTACGGAAAGGGTTGAAAAGGATGAAAAGTGATTTTTGTTAATAACATTGTCAAAAAAATTAGTAACACGCTGCAAACTTAGAATTAGGTTATTCTCATTGTTTTGTAACTTGTATTAATTTTGCAGCGTTTTGCAATGTACGGAACATTGTTTATTATTAAAAAACAGTAAAATTGTTAATAACAAGGGTAAAAAAAATAGTAACCCCTCAAAATTTTAGCGAGTTACTAATTTCTTTCGGGTTACAGGCTTTAATGACTGGCCTACTTGACCTAGCTTAAAAGTCAGGGGACTAAACCATTGCGATAAATTATAGGCCAAATATAAAAAAAATACCTAGACAGTTCCTAGAACTTACACATAAGGCTGAATTTAGTCGGAAGGTCATACCTGTTGGACCGCTTCAGCTGGTATGGAGTCTGACGTATCTGGGGGCACGGCAGTGTCCCCGCCAAGTCGAGCAAAAAACGGCACGGCCTTACCATCCTTTTCTCGAAGCAATTTAGGCCATTTTCGAACCCCTGTAACTTCGTTGTGGATAAAACTAGAAGACTGAATTTTCAATAACCATGCAGGCATTGTAAAGACACGGTATATTTCAAATTTCATTCAATTTGAACTAGTAGTTTTATTAATTATAACGGGTCAAATTTCTTAATTTTGTCACTCACTGACTCACTGACTGACTCATCGATCATCAAAATTCTAAGGCACTTCTAGCAGACCTAGAAACTTCAAATTTGGAATATAAGTAGTGTTTGGTGTATGAATCAAGGTAAAACTAAAGTATTTGGGGGCACGGTAGTACAATCGCTAAGTCGAGTAAAATTTTTAAAAATTTCGGTCCAGTTTTCTTGGTACATAACTGCTTAAATAACTTTGTAATCCGAGAGGACTTTAAGAAAATTCGTTGCTGGTAAATATACATTGTATACAATAAGTAGAAGGTACCGAAAGGGAAAAACTAGACTATCTATAAAATATAAAAAGGAATGAGATCCCATCAAAAACAATACTTGTCAAAAAAACCAAGTCTCGCAACTCAGTTGTTCTACGGTAAAAAGTTGTGAATCCATGTAATACCAAGTCGGTTATTAATTTATTCAGTCCATACTTAAGCGACTTTCTGTCTTAATACGTCTAGTCCCTAAGACCACGATCGTGGTCCATAACAATTGAAAATCAATTGTGTCTGGAATCTCTGTACTCGAAGCATTAAGTTGTTACGTAATAATTAACAGCATCTTATAGTGACGCATATCAATATTAAAAATCTTTATTGTTTTATATAAATATATTGACTTGGCCATTGCGCTAAATAATTTAATTTACACGTGTTTTCAACTTTTTACCATAGAACAACTGAGTTGCGAGACTTGGTTTTTTTGACAAGTATTGTTTTTGGAGGGATCACCTTAGCACTTACTGCTGCGGTGGTATACTTGGTACGTTTCATACTCCTTAGTAAGGATACTGGCACATACTCCTGAAAGAAAATAAAACATAATTTCAGGTATTTTGATTCAAACTCATATCTTTGCCTGAGTACAGTTAAAAAGGGATGGAACACTTATAGCGCTATCCCTTTCTAACTGTACTCAAGCAGAAATGTCAGTTTATGTTTGATTTTAGAATAAGATCCTATGATGTTAAGAAAGTCCCATCAAAATTTCTGTGTAAAGTTTTGACTTCCCCTTTCCTTGCCCAAACAAGCTCGATACTTAATTACACCAGAATCAGGTTAGCTATTTTTATAGAATTTCCGTAGTAAAATTGTCGTATGTCTTTCAAGTTGAGCAATTCTCATACCAAATACTCGCATCATTTACAGGCTGTAATTTTTAAATGTACCTATTTTTTACACCAGATTACTAGATACTTACAACTTAGGAGCACGAAACGTCCCAGCACACGCTGGCGGAGTGCCCCGCGTGGGCCTCCGAGCGCCGAGTCTTGGTCGCAGAGATCGGGCGAGATCTGTCTCGGACGAGGGAGGTTGGAGGGCTGTGGCCTCCTTCTGTGAAGCAGTGATGCTCCAGGAGGCCGCCGAGCGGGGTCGGGAGATGGCCGATCCCGCTCGAAGAAGGCTGCGCCGGGCTCGGTAGCACAGCTGCGGCGCCGCAGCGGGTCGCCGGCGAGCGCGAGGAAGTCGCGACTGCTACGGCGACCCGGGATGGACCACGCCCCTTCACTAGCCGGGGGGCGTCGTGCAGACCGGGGGAGGTAGTGTAGCCTCCCCCGAGAAGGGCTCCCCTCTAGGCAGGGGAGCGGAGGCTGGGGGTTGCCGGAAGTAGCATAGTGTTCCCGGGGGCTGCCTACATGCCTGAGGAAAGCCATCCCTGAGGTTTTTAGTGGGTGTGTTGACCACGTGACCTACCGACTAAACTCAGCCTTAGCCTTGGTCATAAGGGCCCTACGGCTTGAATGGATATCCCATTAATCTAGTACATTAGACACCACGCAACGTCATAAAAACATCTGTCAGGTGTGTTTTGACCACGCGACCAATACAGCGCTGCACGTGTCTCGAGCGCGTGTATCAATATGACTTTGAAACGTTAATTTGACGTGTGAACGAAGTAATGATTAAATTTACCACTGTTAATTCTTCATTATTGGATTAGTAATTAACTAGCCACCCGCCCCGGCTTCGCACGGATGCAATGCTTATGTAGGTAGGTAGGGTGTAGGTATATTTATACCTACTATCATACCGCCGCGGCGCCGGCGCCGCAACAACTAGGTACGTCCCTGCATTTTTACCTCAAAATATAAATTTACAAATAGACTTTTTTCATGTCTTGGTCCTTTTCTTTATAATAAGTTAAATAGAGTTTTAAAAATATATGATTTAAATTACTATAATTGTAAACAAATCCTGTACAACCACATTCAAAACTTAACTTACGAAGAGACAGAAGAGTTACTTGCAGTCTGTAAATAGATATTATGTTCTCGATATTTTCTATCAAGTAGTTTATTTATCACTTAGTTATAACAAACTTAGATATAAGCATATAAATAGTGCGCTACTATTATATTACTCAGATTAGGTTAATTTGTTAGTCATCACTAGGTATGATTATTATGAAACTTATTAAGATTTATTGTGATTAAACATTGTAGTTTATACCTATGCAATTTAGCATGTAAGCATTTATTCGCCTGAAACACAGGTTTAACCTAGTTCAGGTATTTTAATATTTACTATATTTTTATTTATATCAAAGATCTTTGTATATGTACATGACCAATGTTAATAATAAATAAATTATTATTATTATTATTATTTTTAAATTTGTAATATCTTCGGAAATATTCACTTAAATTACATGCTGTAAAAAGCATATTGATCTATAATAAATGCACAATTTATTTAAGGTGCTTAATTGGATAAGGATTAATGCTGTTTAAAATCACTTAGTAAATAACCATTTTTAGTAAAGAATAAAAAATGGTTATGGTGGGTTATCCCTAAGAGATAAACATATATCATCGCGGACTTTTTTGTTAAACTTTATAAGGTGGACAATACTGTAGTACATTATTTTGGTCTATCCCGTAGGGTTCAGCCAGCGGTTTTGCAATATAAGCGCAATTATTTTTCGTCGGCGATAACACGCAAAAATGACGGACAGCAATGCCCGGGTTTGCACTCGCTTTTATACCCTCCGTAGACATATTTTTTTTTCATATCTTCTACAATATAAATATCTTTTTATTATTTTTAAATTCCCTAGAAATAATTTTTAAGACAAGACAACGTTTGCCGGCTCAGCTAGTATATAGGTATCATATAATATTACTAGCTTGTGCCCGCGGCTTCGCCCGCGTACTAATCGTATTTTTCAACCGTCTACATAAAGGGGCTTCGACAGGGGAGATGTTATTTCACGTCCGCCACGTTGGATTTTAAAATCATTGTTGTTTTCGTAATCAGCGACCCGATAAACCATAGAAACAATACCCATTGTCGATTTTCAGACTTTGACACCCCATTTCCCCCTTTTAGGGGTTGAATTTTCAAAAATCCTGAAAGACGTGTTTACTCATTTATTGTTAGGAGTACTCCTGCGAAGTTTCGAATAAAATATTCAAACAAATCTTGTTTCTCCATACAAACTTTGGACCCCCATTTCACCCCTTAAGGGATGAATTTTGAAAAATCCTTCCTTAGTGCACCCCTACACCTTATAAGGAACCTACGTGCCAAATTTGTAATCTCTAGGACCAGCGGTTTGGGCTGTGCGTTGATATGTCAGTCAGTCAGTTTCTTCTTTTATATATTTAGATATCATTAATGTAATAATATGAGTATATATAAACTCGTGTGAATTATGCGGCTTATCATATATTCATTTGTTTTTGACGGCACACTGCCATTTCATCATAAATATTCCGTTACAAAGGTTGTCTGTTACAGATCACTCTAAGCGATAAGACGGCGTTTGCTCACGTTAGTCTTGAGAATTTATTTGTTGCAGTTTTTATTTATGTTGTGCGCAATAAAGTATTTATCTATCTATCTCTATGAAAGATCGTCGTAGCTGCGATCCCAACAGAACTGTAAGCAGGAATCTTCCATAATGCAGCATCAACCTGAGACACGCGTAATGTGATTAGGTGCAGATGTGCGGAGATAACGTAGATATATCTGATCGTCGGTCTCCATTTGCAGATAAATATTTGCAGATTGTGATCTATTATTTCCTTCCTAATAAAATACAGTACATACAAGAGATGGCGGAGTATGGCAGGAGTAAAACTGAGTGACAGATTGTATAATGAAGTGATTAGAAAGAAATGTGGTTTGAAAGAGGATATCGTGACAAGAATAGAGAAAGGGATGCTTGGGTGGTTTGGGCATGTGGAACGGATGGATGAAAGTAGACTGACCAAAATGATTTATGAAGCTGGAGTGAGTGGAGATACGGGACGAGGAAGACCTAGGCGAACATATTTCGAACAAATCGAAAGTGTCCTCAAAAAAGTCCAGGTCAGAAGTACCCGCAATCGTCGAGCATGTATGAGGAATGTTATGAAAGTAGATGAAGCGAAAAAGATATGTAAAGACCGTAGCAAGTGGAAAGACGTAATCTCTGCCTACCCCCATGGGAAAAAGGCGTGAGTGTATGTATGTATGTATGTACAAGAGATATTTACATTCTGAATTCGCTTAAACAATTCATAAACTACATACTAATCCTTAGAGTATTCTTTGTTTGAAAATGCGCAGTTTCTGTTTTATTTTATGCAAAGGGATGTGATGTTTACATACAGAACTAGTTTCATATACCAAATTATTTATCTATGACAGCTTGACGGATAAATCATGCAGTGACACCTGTCAAATTGGACTTAAACCTGTCGGTGGGCCCAACGCGTTAGATTTACTTTATTTAAGATTGTGAAGACCTCATCACTCCCTTTGCAGCTACTAAAGCTATTAACTTTACAGTGATTATCAGTATATTGTGCAAGTTCCAAGCTATTGTATCAAGGCGAATGTTCATAAACTTTCGTATCTATAAAACAATTAATATTGCCTACACAATAATAAACTACTAGTAAATATATTTGAGTTCCACAACATGCAAACAGAGCTGCAGTCACCGACATTAAATTCGACGATAACGAGCAGTTTATTTGTGTAATAATATGTTTGTTTAACAAATGTCGCTACGTCATAGTGCAAATAATGAGGTTGACAACAGACACGTGGGCAGAGTATTTAATTTTGTAGATTATAGAAGCAAGCGGCAAAGAGTTCGTACACACTGTATCAATATTCCTTATATCGATAATTTTGTCTTATTAGGGAAATGACATTTTTTTAAAATTCCCGACCCGACAAAAGACCCGACAAACTTCGTCCTGTCAAAAAGATTTTTAAAGTGGCACTTTTTAGTCCTATTTATTTTATAGATAATTAAATGTAAAAATGTAGTTATGGTGACGTAACTACAATAGTTAGACATATGGTCTCGCGAAGTTTTTTGTAGATATTGATATATTCTATAATATTGTCGAACATTTTTTGTCCTATCATTAAAACTCTTCGCAGCGTATGCAATGAAAGACATTTTATGACTATTTTTTTATATCTTCAGTTGGTTTTAATAAGAATTTCTAAAGATTTCTATAGTAATCTAGTATTAGATATAGCCTATGTTACTCAGTGATAATGTAGCTTTCTAATGAAAAAAGAATTATTAAATTCGGTCATATATTTTTTGAGTTTATTCGTTACATACAATATACAAATCTTTCCTCTTTATAATATTAGCTTAAAAGACTATTCTTTTGACTGAGAAATATTGTAGAACCAGCTGTATACGTGCGCTTATTACTTTTGAAGATACATCGCCATGTTTGCGGCGCTGTCGCGGATTGCTCAAAAACGCTCCATACTAGAACACTGCAATCGTGGTTCATGATTCAGTAAACTTGCTTAATTTGTATGAGCGTATAAACAAATTTGCCAATAACTTTGTTATGTATACGTTTATAGCTATACTTTATATATATGATCCGTTTGCTCGTTTGCTGCCCTATGCTATAAAAAAAAAATCGTTACAATGACATTTAATGTGAGAATACTAGAAACGTATACGTTTTATTAGAATTATAAAACAAATAATAGATTGTACATTTTTTTGTAATCTAAAAACATTATTATTAAAAAATTAAAGTGAAATTTCTATATTAACATACCTTCATGAGATAGAAATTGTTCAACTTGGAAAAATAATAAAAATAGCCATATTTAGTTGTAGTCATCTACCCTATACTTGTTAAAGAATCTGTCGTATATAAGCACATAATAGTTATTTATTATACAAGAGTGGAAAGTTACTTTTTAACCGCGTGCTCGATTTGGATGACCGAGCAAGCGAAGGATTCTAAATTAGAATCCTGAGCGTCAGCGAGGGAAACAAACGAGCACAAGGTGAAAAATCTTTCCACTCGAGTGCAATACGTAACTTTTCATCCCACCTCAGCGAGGAAATTACAAAATGAAAAAGAAAACAATTTATAATGACAAATTATATTAAGCAATAAAACGTGAAAAACTAGAATGGCGCGAAGCACGCAAATAAAACAAAGAAACAAGAAGGTTCCAAATTTAAATTTTTTCACAATTTAAAAAGTTCTAATCATAAATTTGGCACCATAGAGGTTACATTAAATAGGTTTAATGACGTTTTGAATTTACAATTATATTGAGTACTCATTATATGTGATGTTCTAAATTCAAATCTACTTTGCCGCTCAAGCGAATAAAATAGAATTTTCCAGCCAGATTTCGAAGCGCAAAATTACACTTTCCGAGGTGGTGGGATGAAAATAGAATTTACCTACATGTAACGTCTTCACAATCTAAGGTCATATTGACAGATGTCATTCCTATAGTCCTGTCAAAATGCTGTTCATAGCTATACAGATAAATGTATCCTTTTATGGAATTCACTCCCTCAAGAAGTGAGAGACTGTCCGAGTAAACTTAGTTTTAGGAATAAATTGCGTAAGCTTTTCTTTGCGGAAAGTCTTGGGTAATGAAACTTAGGTTATTCAGAAAGTAGACTATCCATATCTTCGTTATAAATTTTCGCTAATAACATTTAGGCAATTATATATTAGTGTATTATAATAGGTTTTTATATATGTATTAGGATTATAAAATTATTATTTATCTGTATCAATATTGACTTGCTTTCAATCTTTTTTGGTACATCTACCACATTGCATCTTTGCATCACCCGAAGGTTGACTGGCAAAAATGCCTCGGGCATTAAGTCCGCCTTTGTACACCTTTATTGTACATGAAGTATAAATAAATAAAATAAAATAAATAATGACGACATTTTGTCACAGTTTTCCTGTTCTGTGTTCTGTGGTTTTCCCAGTCAATCCGCGTAATACCGAATATCGTCGACCCAGGCACGTCATTTCTGACCCTCCCGACTCATTGACGCTGGCTCTTCAAGCCTTGCGAGAGGCGGCATCTGCGCCGCCATCCCTTAGTTAGTCCATACTTCGCAGCTTGCTGCACATGTACGAGTAGGCCCCATCACTTCAAGGCCGGACCCACTTTGGCGTACCGAGCCTTCTTTCGCGCATATGCCCTCTTCGGAGGGCAGCGCCGACGTGCCCTCTCTTGAGGGTGCGCCAACCATTCCGTTCAAGTCATAAGGCCACTAGGGCCAAGGCTAGGCTGAGTTTAGTCGGTAGGTCTGCTGGATCGAGCCGCCTCGATTCACCAGGAGTCCGACATAATCAACGCATCCCTGCTTGCCTGTTGCGTTGGTATCCATGAGGATTCTCAGCCTCCTCTCCTGAGGAAAAAAAAAATGTCACAGTTTTGTCACATTATGGGCATGAAACTGGATGGGCGTGTAGGGAAACGAAGACCGAAAGTAAGATGGATGGACTGTGAGAATGATGATATGTTGAACAAGGAAGTGAGTGTCGAAGTAGCGAGTGATAGAGTAGAGTGGCGAAGGATGACATGTGGCGCCGACCCCAAATAAAATTAAGAACAGGACAGGAGAAAGAAGAAGATTTTCTCACAGTTTTGTGACTTAAACTATGACGGTGACATCTGTCAAAACAGACTACTTAGAATTTGTATGGTCAATTAAATTTACTGAAAGCAAAAATAGTTTGACATTCCTCAATTAAAATTCTAACATTCTATTTACTTAATTGAATTTGACTTTGTCAATGTACAAAATAGTTCCGTCTAGCCTAGCCACGGGCAGAATGCATCGGATGATATATTTTGTAAGACGTTTTGTTTAATTATATGTGTTCTGCAAATAACTATTGAATAATTAATTGATTGATCAAACCTTGTAAATAAGGATAACCGAAAGGCAATTGAACTATTAATATATTACAATAGATAACACATCTTTTAACGTTTAACGATATGATTAGTGAAAGAAACAGATGCTACAGAAAGCACAGGACGGACAGAGATAGCATTATGTTAAATAAACATAATACCGAGCGAGGGACGTCTTCACTCACTTGTTATCGCTATGCAACTAAATGAAAATACACCAATAGTCCGAATTTGAAAGCTTCTGTTTTGACGCGCTTGTATATATATATATATATCTCTTTTTATATATAACATAATTAATTAAAATGCTAGTTAATTTTCAGAAACAATAATCATATAACGACCACCTACACAAAAGAAATATTTGTTTGAAGTCGTCTGAATACCACCTTAGCCACCACAAACATCTGTGACGTCACGTGAACGTCACATTCTGAACCGAGTCGTAGCAAAGAACGGAAATACTTCAAGCTGTTTAATCTTTTTGTTGTCATTTATTCTGATTTTGGATGTAATTAAAAGGAAACAGTTTCAGTCAAGAAACAGTTCATTGTCAAATCTATTTGACAATACTAGTAAATAATTATCGCGATAATAATGTCACATCGAATCACGCAAAACCAAAGTTAGAATCTAGCATACGAAATTAAACATTGAATTTATTTTTATAATGCTGGCAAAAACCTAACAAAACCTGCAGACTATTCTGGACCTATAATTTGTGGAATACTGAAATGAAGTTAGCAATGCATCTGATTCAATACAGAAATGAAGTTAGCAACGCATCCGAGATAGAATTTAAAAATGAAGTTAGCAACGCATTCGCTGTGTTGATTTGCTTTACATTATTTGATATAATGTTGTGGCTTTCGCGCCTGGTTGTCACCAAACACGACACCGTTAATATCAATGATGGCTCACCCAAAGTAGAGAGCTATGCTCAGAGTCTCTCGAAGAATTGCGAATCTTATGTGGAAATATCTTGCTGCGTACTTCATAGTAAGAGATAGTAAAGTAAGAGTTGGAAGCATTGGATTCCTCAACAAATGAGGACTGGGTTGTCACTAACTGTGGAAACAATAAATTGCTATTATGGCGATAAATTTCGATAATACTAGGGTAGCTATCCAGTTAAGAACAAAAGTCCCTAAAGTCTTTACAATCCAAGAAGCTCATTTTAACAGGTAGCATCGCCATAGTTTATCTGTTAAAACTATGACATTTTGACAATTTTATTTTTTATTTATTTCACCGGCCGTGGCTGCAAAGGCTTTCAGCCGAAACATTTTGACAGATTAAAGAATGACAGAAGCTATTGTTCCACGATTTTTGACAGTTGTCAGACATTTCATTGTAAAACAACCTCAACACCACCAGACTGAAATAAACTGAAAGGCAAACGATACGTTTGCTATATTTCAAATGAACTACTTTTAAAATTTAAAATTAAATCTTAATGTCAATTGAATATAACGGTTAAGCAACATATTTAAAGCAGCTTAAAAATGAAACGCACATACCTTTTGATTTTGTGTCCAAGTATACAATTCGATAACCGTCAAGGATATGTCGTATTACAAAATAACCACCCTTATGGTGAAAGTACCTTGATTCGCTACACCACAGAAATCACGCGCGGAAATTCAATACAAAAACTTATTTCTCAATAACTTTATGATGTAACTCGAAACAAGTCCTTCCACCGGTAGGCTTGCTGTGTAACTCAGAAACCAATAGCGATTGCGTCGCCATCAATTGATTTGACATTTGCGCAATAACCATTGCCTGGTTGCTCGCAACTTATTTAGTATAACGGGAAGAAACCAAGCAATGGTTGATGTGCAATTGTATTGCGACGCGTTCGCGACTGGTTGCAGTTACATAATAAACTTACGATTCCCTAACATTCCATAACATTCAGAAATGGATTGCCTCACCTGAGGCGATGGAGCGGCAAAAAATTGCACAGTTAACCGATCGATAACTGAAAAATGGCATGTGAAGTCGTTTTTGTGAGTTCTTATTTTAAACATTATCAATGACTTTTTAACGGCGCGTTCCCGTCTTTTATATGTGGGAAAGATACACGAGATATGTCAATTAATGGCTGACTGTTTCAGTTTCGGTCAAAAAATCTGGTCGCTGTCTTAGTTTCGGTTTCGACCAAAATATAGCCGTGACTTTAGAACCCGCCAAAACTCGAGTGTTCGTGAATGTTCTTGTATAATATTGACATATTTTTTTTTAAACATATATTTGTCACGTACGTCAATGATTATATTATAATCGTAATTTCAAATGTAGTAAGTTTTGGTTTCGGCTGAAACAGAGAGCAAGACCGAAAGTTCGGTTTTGGTTTCGGCTGAAAACCATTTTCGGTCGGATTCTAATTAAAATTTTTACCGTGGGAGAGCCATGCTTTGGCACAAATTGGGTCGGCTCGACCGGAGTGATACCACGGCCTCACAGAAAACCGGCGTAAAATAGCGCTTGCGCTGTGTTTCGCCGAGTGAGTGAAGGTACCGGAGGCCCAACCCCCCCTTCCCCCCTTATTTCCTTTTAAAAGGCCGGCAACGCATCTGTGACTCTTCTGGCGTTGCGGATGTCCATAGGCAACGGTTATCGCTTACCATCAGGTGATCCGTTTGCTCGTTTGCTGCCCTATCCTATAAAAAAAATCCGCTGAATAATTTAAAAGATTCAGTCAAACAGACAACGGAAGCGACTTCATTTTATAAAGTAAGATATGCAAGTACAAATTGTATTTTTATCGGTCAATACAAAAGATATCAATTAAGGACAGCGCGATAACGATACGATTATCGTGTGATCGAAATTGTTGTATCAATATCGACGCATTGGTATTACTGTATACCTATGTACCACATACTGTACATATATACATGTACATGTGTATATGTACATCCTCAAGCAAAATTGCTACATTTGGGCTTTAGAAAATAGAGCTAGAACTAAACTAGAGCGATTATCAAGAAGTCTTTTGTGTGATAACACCACGAAATTATTTTTGTGGGGCTATGTTGAGGACAGAAGCTATTCTTCAAATGGGATTTTTACTATCACTTTTGCAAGTCAAAGATGCTACGCTATTTGTTCACAAGTCTACGGCGGGAGACCTTGTACTGAAAAGAACAAGAAGGAAACCAGCAAAGGCTATTCTTTTTACAAGCTTTTTATATTAGCTTCACTTGTAACTATGTTAGAAAATCTTGGAATCTTAATTTGACCCACTTCCCGATCTCCGATTGAGCTGAAATTTTGCATGCACGTGTAAGTCGGATGACAATGCATGGTTATGTGTGTGGCGTCATTCTAAATCCAACGTGGCGGCATTGCCAAGATGGCGGATCAATTATTTTTAATGCACTCCTACAATATGGGTATCAATTGAAAGGGCTTGCAAAGAACACCTCGATAAATAATACGACGTCAATCTTAATCCAATATGGCGCACTTTCCGAAGATGGCGGACCAATTATTTATAATACACCCCTACAATATGGGTATCAAATGAAAAGGTTTGCTAAGCTTGGTTTCTTATTCGGAAAATAAATTAAAAGTAAAAAAAAATATTTTAAAAACAAGCTTTTATTAAATGCGCTAAAAAGAACAGAATAAACTTTTACATATAAAAGCTTGTCGTTAAAAGTATTCTATAAGTAAGTAAAGCACGCGGATTATGGATTAAAGTTATTTTTTTTATATAAATTATGAACTTTTTTTTTTAGTGAAATGCTGTGCTCACTATAATTTAAATATATATAAAATATTTATTTTTATTGAAATATATTACAGTAATTACGTTTATGTATGTACATAGTTGGTAAGCCATAATAATAAATAAACTGTAAATTTTCATTAAAATCAATTTAGTGGTTTTTTTCGTGAAACAATAACAAACCTCCACCTATAATTTTTAAACTTTCACGTTTATAATGTTAGTAGAGATTCAGTGCATTCAAATTCTTCAGTGCATTCAAACTGTTCACTTTATATCTTTTGAATTCTTGTTAGCGTATTTTAAAACAACTTCGGAATAGTGATTGGTATATAACAATTTTAGTAATTTGAATTATTATTATTTAAAGCGGATCAATATAATTTACTTAATTTGCCATGTCCCACTCGGGCCACCGTGATACTGTACGAATTACATTACCTTATTATAAGTTACCAGCGGACCCGACAGACTTCGTCCTGTCAAAAAGATTTGTAAAGTGGCAGTTTTTTGTTCCTACTTGAAATGACATATGATGACATTAAATTTGTTTGACAGAACTAACGTCACTTTTTTGTCTTGCCAAAGGTTCAAATTGGCTTTTAAGTAATAATACAAATTGTTTGTATAAAAATGTTGACTTTACACTTTTCCAAATTTTATTTTTTTATTTTCTCAACGTACAAACCTTTTCTGGACTTCTACGAATAATTCAAGACCAAAATTAGTCAAATCGGTAAAGGCATTGTTGAGTTATGCGCTTACCAACACATTTTTATATATAAGATATAATGAAACAACACTTAAGCGCCAACAAATAATTATGGGAACCATAATAAATAAAGCCCTAAACATATTCCCGTGGGACCTGTGTACTAAATTATTTCGATCGTAAACAAAACCATGAATAAGCCAGTACCTCATTAACTATGATAACTCTCGTGTGGCTGAGTATTTTATGGTCATGTTTTATTCAGATCATGTAAAAATATTTCATTTAAATTCATATGTATTATATATACTTATCATCACATTATATATCATATCATACTGTTATTGTTATGTATAAGCTATATTACTGTAAATTTTCATAAAAATCAATTTAGTAGTTTTTTCGTGCCTTCTAATTCTTCAGTGCATTCAAACTGTTCACTTTATAATCTTTTCAATTCTTGTTTCACGTATTTTAAAACAAACTTGAATTTATATATAATAATGTTAATACTTAGAATTTGTAGTTTTTTTTTTATAAATCATACCATATCAAATAACTTCACAGGTTATACATAATATCCTTGCCATTAAATCATAGCGTCCCAATTTTTTTATCTATGTAATACCAAACAGTTTTGCATAGAAATCTTCTTAATGTAATCTTTATTTACTTGTGTGTGATTTAATGAATGAAAACATAACATTAAATTAAGTTAAGATTTATCTCTAACAGAGATTTCGTCCAGTCAACCGTTAGTAGTGAAAGTAGTGGTGCGATGAACACTTGAGTGTATTAATAACTCAGTACATACATACATACATATATACATATTATATATGTATATATATATGTATATATATAATATACATATATATATTATATATATGTATATTATATATAATATATATTATATATATTATATATAATATATATATATATATATATATATATATATATTATATATATATATATATATATATATATATATAATATATATATATATAGAGAGAGAGAGAGAATTTTTTAATTTTTTAAACATATATAATATATATATAATTAAAATTTTGTTACACACATCAATGTTAAACATTATATTATATATTCGCACCTTTAGAATTGAAGTGACCTAATCCAAAATTCTTGTTATATTTAGTTATACAGACTAGTTTAATATACAATCATAAAAACAATTCATATACTACCATTAACAATAAAAAATATGACAATTAACGTATAACTTAAAGCATTATAATAGAAAAACAAAAAAATTACCAACTCTTCAATCACATTTTTAGCGAATTTTTAGCGTTTACCAAAGAATAAGAATTTTGGATTAGGTCACTTCAATTCTAAAGGTGCGATATAGATAACTTATAACTACTTATACAAATTCGTAATGGAAAATAATAATTAGAATAACACACACAATAAAAATACAAAATACAATAAAAAAAAATTATCCAGCTAACCAACACAAACGATACGGAGAAGCCATTAAGGCTAACATGCAAAATATGCATTGAAAATCAAAGTTTCCGATTTGATAAGATTATTACTTTTTCAATAGTTAATGATAATGGCGGCGCGGCGGCGGAACGGGAGCATTGTTTATTATCAGTAATGACGTCATTTTCTATTTAAACAAACAGACCATAAACAAAAACTTATGAATGACAGAAAAGCCAAATTTGCAACATTCCCAATGATTCGTCGTGTTTTAATGTCGAAAGATTCTACATAAAAACCTCTTTCGTCGGTAAAGTTACAAATATCAAAATAATAACTTTAAAAGTATAGTAAGTAAAATCAAAAACCATTGGTAACTTTTTTGGTAACGTTTTCTTTTTTTTCGACATCTAGAGAGTCGACGCAACTCGAGCGCGCTGTCTATTGGCTAGGACGCTCAAGTTCGCCGTGTAGTGGAGGATGAGAATTTACCTGGTACGTGACGATATCGGGTATATGTTTAACGAGGGGTGTGTAGCCCGAGTGAGCGAGAGACGTAGGTGTGTGGCGTGAGGGACGACGCGGTTGGTGGCCGGCGGGAGGGATTCGTTTGCGCGGGTGATTGGGTCGGCACATTTGTAACCTTGTACAAGATTCTATGTATGGCCTTTATGGCCTTGTATTGATCTCAGTATGGGATAGATTAAAAAGACAATAATCTCCGATAAATCTACAATTGCTAAAAAACCAACTTACTAAGGCAAGTTTGTTACAAATGCTATTTGATTTATTTTTTTTATGAATAATACTTACATATATTTCCTTATTGAAGTCCCATATTCTCTTTGATACAAGCCTTAAATCTGTCTGGCTTTAGGACAGAGATTGCAGTCCTATTTTATTCAACAAATCATATTGTTATTTAATAATTAAAAAGAAAAACGTATAAAAAGGCGGCAATCTAAAGGGAATCAACAAGATAGATAAAATTTTAATTATGAAACATCTTCATCACACACAAATAAAGGAACACAAAAGAAACTAAAATAACATTTTCTTAAAACAAAAATCCCAGTACAAACCAAGAGCTGTGTGTGCTGTAGAAGTGTAAAAGGGTCGTAGGTCAGTGATTGGAATTGCTCACAAAAGGATGTGCAAAGCACTGGTATTCTGCTACAACCTAAGGGTTTTGTCCAATGATTGTCGATGATTTTACATAATTTATCTTTTTAAACAACTACTCCATATTGTATTTTAATCATTAACAAGAACAAAGGGGTCGAAATGAGGGACTCTAAAGGTATAAGGATGTATGAAAAAAAAATTTGTTCGATACTTTTTTTTCTCACGATCTACTACAATCATTGAACTTTAATATTAAAGTCTATATTTAAATAATTTCTTTTCATATTTAAGATTGAGTTTAATTTAAAAACGCAAATTGAATATATCGCTATGTAAAAACTACGAAAAAATACACTATCGTGAAAATCTGCGGGAATAATCCTAACATCCAGACTATTATGAAAAACTGAGGGCAAGATCCTTACACACATACTATTATGAAAAACTGCAGGAAAGACCCTAACATTCAGTCTATTATGAAAATAGCGGGCATAATTTTGAATTGACTGTAAACAACCTCAAAACAATATGTGAAGTCTACCAAGCCACACTTGAACAAGGTGACTAACTATTCAGAACCTTATCAGTCTTATCTTAGGATACTCTCAAATCCCAAAGTGTTGACGTATAAGAGCTATGGTAATTATGACGATAATGGAAGATTTATTTATTGATATTGCAACAGAGTACCAAGTCAATCAGAAAATGATTGAGGAAAATGCATGTACTTACTTTTGGTAATCCACGACGTTTTTTCTGGTCAATTGGTATTTCTCAAGCTAGTTAATGCGGTAAACACATTGTTACGGTTTTATAGCTTTGAATATCGAAATACATTTACATTCAATAGCTTCTGACGTTAAGGGAATTACAAAGCTTGAGTCTTTTAAATATTGTGGCTGTTAAAAACTTCTTCAAAAGCTTCAAGAACTTCCTCCATTCAACCCGTAGGCCCCTTATGGCCAAGGCTCAGACTGAGTTTAGTTAGTAGGTCACATCGTTTCGGTTGTGTGGAATCCAACAAACTCTCGTGACACTTGCCGTTGCGAGGGTATCCTGGGTACGTTTCGTGCCCCTTGTGACGGATTCTCAGCCTTCCTCTCCTGAGGAAAAAAAAGCTTCAAGATGTGTACAAAAACTCTTTTAGGTAATAGTTACATAAACATGATCTATTACACTATAGAACATACATTATACATTTTATTGTTTAAAATTATGTATAACAAATTGGCTTGTGCCCTCGACTTCGTCTGCGCCGGATTATTATTTCGAGTAGTTTATATTAGCGTGGCGTAGATCTTTGTAAATTACAATTTCAAACCTTTGTGTTATTCTAATGTAGGAAATATACATCAAAATCCATTCAGTAGCTTTTACAGGAAATAGTAGCAAACATCCACTCCTTTTTTTTTTTGTTCCCCTGAGGAAATGCATTAAATTGCATACCCCGGCTGTGGCGAGCCGGGGTTATGTGGGGCTCTCCTCCCCAGAAGGGGGAGGCCTACCCACTAAAAACCTCAGGGATGGCCTTCCTCAGGCATGTAGGGAGCCCCCGGGAACACCAAGCCACCTCCGGGAATCCCCAGCCTCCGCTCCCCTGCCTAGAGGGGAGCCCTCCTCAGGGGAGGCTACCACCTCCCCCGGTCTCCTCCACCGACGACGCCCCCCGGCCACGGAAGGGGCGTGGTCCATCCCGGGTCGCCGCAGCAGTCGCGACTTCCTCGCGCCCGCCGGCGAACTGCGGCGGCACCGCAGCTGTGCTACCGAGCCTGGCGCCGCCTTCTTCGAGCGGGATCGGCCATCTCCCGACCCCGCTCGGCGGCCTCCTTCTGGAGCATCACTGCTTCACAGAAGGAGGCCACAGCCCTCCAACCTCCCTCGTCCGCCAGCATTGCCGCAATCAATGCCGGCGGAGACAGATCTCGCCCGATCTCTGCGACCAAGACTCGGCGCTCGGAGGCCCACGCGGGGCACTCCGCCAGCGTGTGCTGGGCCGAGTCGAGGTCGGATGCGCAGTGGTGACAATGTGTCGATCCCTCCCGTCCTATTCGACACAGATACTCACCGAAGCAGCCGTGCCCGGTGAGTATCTGAGTCAATCGGTAGGTGACCTCCTCCTTCCCGTGGAGAGCAAACATCCACTCCTACAAACTTTCGCTTTTATTTAAATAATAGCAGGGATTGTGGTTTTTCTTTTAGGATTGTCAGAGAGAATTCAATCGATGAAGCCAACTCAGCAGTCAGCGTTCGGGATGACATTTTCTCGGTTCATCTACCATAATTCGAAATATTAGGTCGTAGGAAAAGTTCGTCGGAAAAAGTTTGAAGATTCTTTTCTTTCCTGGAACAATCTTGAAATTCCAAAATATGCAGTAACATTCTAGAACTCTCTCGGTGCTTTCATACGAGGCCTATATATATTGCGCCCAGTGCGTTTTTTTACGGTCTTGGACTGTAATAATAAAATGATATGTTGTTTTGTACAGGGATAGTGTATGCGATTAGAATTCATTATTAACAGGAATAATTAGATAAGTATTATAACTTTTCTTCATTTTTAACATAATAAATTATTATTTTTAATGTGAAAGTCACGTGACTACAAACGCGAATCACAGCGCGTGACGTCATTTATCATTGTCACTTGTCACTTACTACTTGTTTACGTTGTTTGTGATTTCGAAACCTCGTTTATTTCTTGCATATTCTCTCTCTGTGATTTAAAGTTTTAGTCGTTTGCTTGAAGTAAAATTTCAGTTTATTTACGATGGCAAAGAAATTCGTAAGAGCTGATAGTTCAAATTTATCACGTATCGACGTCATGATGGTGGCAGAATTTTTCGCTAAAAACCCTGATTTTATCTCATCGGAATTCGGAAATGTAAAAACTGTCGCGTAAGTATCATACACACATGAAAAGTGAATCGAAATTTCTTTAAATTTGATTTTAAGTGACCCATGGTTGGTTGTAATGTAAATGTATTGTTTTTGTTTTGCAAGCAAATGCATACTTACATCAAAATGATCTTCACAAAAGTAAATCATCGACTTTATTGATTGATTTTTCCAGTCTCGTCTTGCCAGTACCATCCATTTTTTTCGTATATTTATATCATGAGGCCCAGGTATAAATTAAAACAGGTAAAAAAGTTTGTCAGGTGTCTTATTTGTATTATTTTCGCGCAGGGGAACTGAACAATACTGATAATATTTAATTGCACTCATTTTCGATATAGATTACGAAATATAACCGAACGTTTACACACGCTGTATCAATGAGCAAGTAACCTCTGTATGATAAATGACGTCATAATCGAGACATAATAAAAGAGTGGTGTTTTAGCGCGAAATTCAAATGTGAAAAATAATTATCAATTTTTTAACAAAGAATATAGTAATTTTAGTAGGAAAATATTTTTAGCAGCTTTTTAGATAAGTTAAGAATAGGTTGAAATGGTTTTCATGAAACAGTCCAAGACCCTGTTATGGAGAATCAATCAATCCTTCAAGACAACGCACGACCACACATCGCCAAATACATACATACATACATACACTCACGCCTTTTTCCCATGGGGGTAGGCAGAGATTACATCTTTCCACTTGCTACGGTCTTTACATATCTCTTTCGCTTCATCTACTTTCATAACATTCCTCATACATGCTCGACGATTGCGGGTACTTCTGACCTGGCCTTTTTTGAGGACACTTTCGATTTGTTCGCCAAATAGACTCAAATAAAATTAGTGGAACTCAGTTGGGAAACCGTACCACATCCCCCTTATTCACCCGACTTGGCACCTTCAGATTATCACGTATTCAAGTATTTAAAACATTTTTTTATATGAAAAAAAATTAAAGCTTTTAATAATCTGGAAACAGAAGTGACTAAGTTTTTTGATTCTAAACTTCCAGAGTTTTGGGCCAGACGTATCAGCGACCTTCCTGATAGATGGGCGCACTGGCATTACATTAGTTCCGACGGCAATTATATTATAAATTAAAACTAAACTATAATAAAGAAAATTAATACAAAACATTTTTGTTTATCATAGTTTATTTGTAAAATATTTGACAGATAATATGATAGGGTTTTTAACCCGTGAGACTGCAGTTTATGAAAATATACGCGACACTAAAATAAACTACTCGAAATACTTAATCCTGTGCAGACGAAATCGCGGGCTCCAGCTGTTCTCTAATAAAAATAAAATTAGCTACTACAAAAATATCTAATGTTACTGGTATTTTATTACCACTCCTTTTCTCTTTACACCTGTATTTCTTAGAACCCTAACACTATATATTAAGGAAAATGTATTCACAAACAGATCATCGAAATGCATTCCTGGTCGGTCTACGTGACCAGACCACGTCGGCGCCCCCGTCGCGAATATCAAACCTGACTAATGCATTACTTCCCAAATAACAACGTGCCTTATGACTTAGATCTTGGAGTGTTTTTTATTATGTCACGGAGGCGGCGATAAGCCTTTTATAGACTCCTCGAAGATCGCTTTCCAGCAATTGATACCTCAGCTATACATCCATTTCGCACAATGTGGAATTAGCTCAATACGGTTTGAATAGCTAAATGCATCATGTTTCTTTTGTGATGATATGTCCGCTTATATCCTTGAGTTAAATGCCACGATGTTAGTTCCTCGTCGTAATAAAAATATTAACGGTATTATTAATATTATAAATGCGAAAGTTTTTGCGGATGAATTCTTGTAACTCCTTCACGTAAAAACTATTTGATTAATTTCAAAGATACTTTCCAACACATAGGCATATAATTTATAAAGATACTAGCGACCCGCCCCGGCTTCGCACGGGTGCAATGCTTCTGTAAATATACCGGCCGGCCGCGGGTTGGTACCGCTGGGGCGCCGTACCCACCCCCGCCGTCTAGCTACCTCCGTCTTACCTATTTCCGCCGCCAAACAGCAGGGTTCGCTTTGCTGTGTTCCGGCGTGAAGGGTAAGATAGGCAGTGAAATTACTGGGTACTGTGACTTTACATCTTATGTCACAAGTTGGCAACGTACACTGTGGTTCTTATGAGGTTTGCAGATTTGCTGCGAATCTCGTGGGAACCACATGTACTATAGGCGACTGTTACCACTTACCATCAGGTGGGCAGCCTACTTGTTTGTCAACTTTAGCAATAAAAAAAAAAAAAAAACAACTACGTCCCTGCTTTTTAAATTTGTAATATCTTCGGAAATATTCACTTAAATTACATGCTGTAAAAAGCATATTAATCTATAATGAATGCACAATTTATTTAATTTCAATTTACTTAATTGGATAAGGATTAATGCTGTATTGTTTAAAATCACTTCGTAAATAACTATTTTTTATCCTTTACTAAAAAGTATAAAAAACCGGCCAAGTGCGTGTCGGACTCACGCACAAAGGGTTCCGTACCATTGATTTATGAAATTAAAGGAAGCGGTTTACGATTTACGAGGTATAAAAAAGAAACTACTTACTAGATCTCGTTCAAAACAATTTTCGTTGGTAGTTTTTATAGTAATGTACATCATATGTTTTTTTTAGATTTTTCATTTTCTTATTTCGAAGTTAGAGGGGGGGGACCAACTTTTTTCTACTTTGGAAGCGCAAACTATTCAGTTTAAGGTTCCGTTTAGGGTACCGCAACAACTACGTCCCTACATTTTAAATTTGTAATATCTTCGGAAATATTCACTTAAATTACATGCTGTAAAAAGCATATTAATCTATAATAAATACAAGGATTAATGCTGTATTGTTTAAAATCCCTTCGAAAATAACCATTTTTAGTAATGGATAAAAAATGGTTATGGTGGGTTATCCCTAAGATATAGATATATACCATCGCGGACTTTTTGTTGAACTTTTTAAGGTGGACAATACTGTAGTACATTATTTTGGTCTATCTCGTACGGATTTTGCAATATAAGCGCAAAAAAACGTGCTTACGACATCACATTAAAAACCTCTAAATTTATCAGTGTTTCTCTAGTATATTATGCATGTATTATACATATAAACCTTCCTTAAGAATCACTCTATCTATTTATTAAATCCGTTGCGTAGTTTTAAAGATCTAAGCATACATAGGGACAGACAAACGGCGGATAGCGACTTTGTTTTATACTATGCAGAAATACGCCATGTCAAAATAAAAAAAAAATGAGCTCGAATATTAATCTTGCGCAGACAATGTCGCGGGTTCCAGCAAATTATTTATAATTCTTTAACACTTGACATTGTATCGCTATTATTATTAATTGAGTTTATTTTAAATGACCTATAAATTTATAAGTGAATTGTTACTCTACACGCAGTATACTTCGTGTTAATTGGGCTATAGTTATCTGTAATAAATGACTTTTTATTTACATTTTTTATTTACTTCCTATTCTCGACTACGCTGATGTCTGTTACTTAGACGAAACCAAAGAGCTACTTAATAAGTTAGAGCGCCTTCAAAATTTAGCCATTCGCTTTATATTCAGTCTGCGTAAATTTGACCACGTGTCTGATTATCGTAAGCAGTTAGGGTGGCTACCTATTCGCTTGCGTAGAAATCTACACATGCTTTCCCTTGTGTACAAAATTCTCCACTATCCCCATTTTCCAACTTACCTTCGAACCCGTTTTAAATTTTGTGCCGAAAGCTCCCGCCCCAAGCGATCCTGTGTTACTAAAAATGTCCTTGAAATTCCTAAGTCCAATTCCGTATTTTTTCAAAAATCCTTTTCCGTTCGTGCTGCCAAGCTGTGGAATAGTTTGCCCGCTTCCATTCGTGAGAGACCATCCCTTACATCTTTCAAATGTCTTCTGAAAGAGGACTGTCTAATTAATTGTATTAAATTATATAATTATATATATATATATATATGTATGTATGTATTTATGTATATATATATATATATGTGTATATATTTATTTATGTGTAAGTATGTATTTGTATATATGCTTAATGATGTGTACATTTGAATAGGTTAAACACTTAATTACCCCTGCAATTTTAACGTCTTGCACCACTATTTGGGTTGGCTGGAAGAGATCGCTTTTAGAGATAAGTCCGCCCTTGTACACTATGAATAACTACAATTTTTATTTTTTTTATTGTACAATAAAGTATTATATATATATCTTCGCTTTGGTAAGATTGAGGTCAATTCCATAATTTTAAAAATCGATTGCGAGGCCAACTCGCCCAGGAAGGATTCTGTAGCAGCAAGTAACATTTACGATTTATGACGTATTAAAAAAACTACTTACTAGAACTCGTTCAAACTAATTTGTCACTTTAAAAATCATGTAAACTATTTAGAAAGTTCAGTTTAGATATGGTTTAGACGAAAAAATTTTATTGTGCCTCCAAAATTCATTGTGTTTTTCTATTTTCGTGTGAAAATCTTAATGCGCTTCACAAACTTGCTTACCAAGATTCAACAGTATAGTTCTTATAGTTTCGGAAAAGAGAGGCTGTAACATACGGACGGACAGACAGACAAAAAGACATGACGAATCCATCCGGGTTCTAATTTAGCCATTTAGCTACAGATCCCAAAAATCGATAAAACTTTGTGCTTAGCTTCATTTCCAACTTCATACTGATGACTCGTATGCTTATGATGTCTTGCGTCACTGTTCCATGAAAGAACGGTAATCTGAGTAATTATGCATGTAGTACCATGACTATCTCATCTAGACAGAAAGGACGAGAACGCTCCTTAACGAGATAGCTAATTGCCGAGATAAAAGTCCAAAGTCTATTCGGGCGTACGTGCCCAATACCCAGGTAGGGCTCGTGTCCATAGATGTAAGATTGTATAGATCAGGTATTGGTTAAGACTTGCAACGAATGCGTTCGCAATCGTCTTCGCGAATAATCGAATAATTCTTTACATTCCTATTCGCAATGGAATTCGTGAATGTTCTTTCACTAATGAAATTTTATCCAGCAGACCTAACAGAGAAGTTTTAATTAATGTTTATTTGCGTGTATGACAGAAAAAAAATAATCTTGCGTAATATTATATAGAGGAAAGATTGTTTCTTTGTTTGCTTTGAATAAGCTCTGAAACCACTTGACCGATCAGAAAAAAGTCTTTGTTGAGACGCCACGCTATCTCCGGTAAACATAGGCTAGTATAAAATTTTCTAAAAGTTTGGGATTCATACTAAATTCTAATAATGTAACCCATAATGTGTAAAAATTACCAAAAAGCTTTCTTACATCGCGTGCGCTCCGAAAACTATTGCTGATAGAGCCAAATAATGTAATGCGTCTTCGCAGAACATACATCTACAAAAAATATCGCGACAGCAATGTCTATTACATACATAAACATATAATATACATATATGTATGTACAGATATTAGGATTAATATTTATATTACACAATACTTAGTTTAATATATAACCACTACTGTAAGTAAATATTTTTGAAGTATTCACACATTCTTAAAAATGGGACGTAGACAGAGGAGACAGAGGCTCTACCACTGTCACGAGTTAGCTGTTGTTTTCGATAGGTATCTATTTGAGGTATAAACTACAGAAGTTATGTCAGTTTATTATGAAAGAATAGTACAATTACAATCCGCTAGGGGCGCTGTACAAAGTTTTCATACAAAGGAGATGTCCCATATTGGTTTATAGTAACTAACTCGGGTAAATTTGATATATTTGGATAGAAGGCTCTAAAAGAAAGTAATCGCCGTACCTAAGTCATGTTATTTTCAAGACCCCCGATTTTTAATAATTCGTATTCTAGTATAATAAAAAATGAAATATCTTTAATGCAATAATTACACATTGCTTAAAAAATATTATCAACAAGCCTTTTAAAAATCTAAATACATACATAATTGCTTTAATGAACCAAATATTTCTAATTTTGAGAAGTTTTTTAAATATTGAAGTTTTAAAAATAATTCACATTGTTTTTAAATAATTCACATTGAGTGCTGACTACGTATATATACGTACCTGGTATCAATGCCTGACGCCGACTACGGATATGTACGTAGGGGTTCTATGCGTGCCACAGTAAAAATTATGGAAGCTGGCGTCTTATGCAGGGCGTTAATTTAAAGACTGGCACCTCAAATAAAACAAGCATTAATAAACGAGTAACTTTATTGATCACAAGTTAGGTAATTAAATTTCAATTTCAAAATGAATGAAATCCTTAAAAAAAATAACATAAAAATCCCTTTTTTGTTAATTAAATTAGCGCAACTTCATGTTTGACGGTAATCAACAACAGAAACAAAAAAAAATAAACATTCTAACATTATTATTTATTCATAATAAAAAAAAAACAATTTTATAAGTTAGGAACTTACTGTTTTAGGAACTTTGTAAAAACAATATTACTCAACAGTTTTTATACATATTACACAAACATAGAATCGGTGTGATATATTTTGAAGCATTCCACAATGCATAAGGTCGGTTTTTCTGGGCACACAGGGCATGAGCTCTCTTTGCGTTTTGTACAAACTCTACAGGGCTTTCCAGGAATCTTCTTTTTTTGGGTTGCAGGTAGTTTTTCCAAGTAATGAAAATTATCTGGAGAAACCCGAGACAACTGATTTACTGGGCAACTTGATTGTGAAGGTACATGAGATGAGATAGGCGTTTGTGATGTGGAAGATCCTGTATCGTTGTTCGGCATGTCTAATAGATGTGTGATAAACTCTTTACGAAATTTTATCAATCCCATTTTCCAATTACGATCTTGTTTACGAAGAAGTCTGTACGCATTTTGCACGTAAATATCAAATATATGAAGCCTTAATTTTTTATGCCATCGTAATGTTTTCCTTAGACAAGAATAATATAAGGTCATTTGGTCACTTCGATCGACTCCAGACATGCCTAAATTATAATCAGCAATAATGTTAGGCTTACACGACAATTTACCATTTTGGTTTCGTACATTCACCATCTCAAGCTTGTGTTTGTTTGAAATGACTAAAACATCTCTTATCTCTCCATTTGCAGATTGTTTACCCTGACATGACTGAAAGGCCAATTCCCCTTTTTTCAGACGTGCTGCAGTTACGTTGATGGATTGTCATTTCTGTTATTTCGCAGGGTCCCACATAAGTGGGTCTGTTTTTGACCGAGATGACTTGCTAAATCCACAGAATTATAAAAATTGTCTGCGTAAAGGACATGTCCTTTCTCGAGATAACCATCGAGAAGATCAAGAACAACCTCAGTACTGTGTAATGTTCCCGGTGCTGGTTCTTCGTAAGAGCTTGATGAAGTAGATGAATCACTTTCTTGTTCACAATCTGGCCGATATTCGTCGTCGGAACCAGGCGAAAAATCACCACAATCAGAGTCTGATTCCATGAGTAAGTTCGAAATTTGATCTTCATTTATAGGACGATGACGCCACTTTGAATTTCGAGACATTTTTAGGAAAAAGAGCGTCGTAACGAAATACTTCCTCAACCGCTTGCGCAGCGACACTAAAAATGTGCGTCCGCGCAGCGGGAGAAGGGCGGGAAAGGGGTGCGAAAGGACAGGAGCGTGTCAAGAGCAAACTGTAGAACATAGATGATGGAGGATGACGTATACGTATAAGTACGTACCTTGGCACCCTGGGTAATTAATTTATTTCCGAAGCCAACTACGTATATATCCGTGGAATACCAAATGTATGGTGGCAACCAACTTTAGCCATGCGAACAAAATCGGCATTCAATGGGTTAATGTATGTTATCTAGAACCAGAAAAAAATATTAATAAAAAATCAACTGACAAGTCAGACACCTGCTGTCAATGTCATAGTTTTGATTTTATGATTATGATCAGACCAGCAATAGTATATTAATCTGTGACATAGAGTAAGATACCGGTAGTCACAGATTAATAAAAACATCATTAAAGTGTTGCCATATGAAATATTTCTTATAAACATGTTTTATTTATTTAAAAATAATTGGGGGTTGTAAAAATATTTCTTTTATTTGTTTCATACTTCATATTTTTTCGGCTTTCAATTTAATGTAGTTTGGTGTTTGTTAGTTAACGCTGATCACAAAAAGCCAACCTCCTTGTAATAAGAGGACATCTTCTTTACGCTGTCGATATCGCTTGCAAACGAAAGTAAACTCATGGTAGCTCCACAGAAAGTATACTCTCAAGCTACGCTTAATATAGACATATGTAAAATAAATATAATGACAATCACAAAATTATAAATCAAACAAAGTAATATTGTTATCCTAAACTTAATTTACACAAGTCTTGCAATTATAATTAAAACAAATATCAATATTTATTATAATAATTGTAACCAGACTTCACTTCAATATTTGGTATTGTAAACAATAAATATTTCATTAGAATGTATCGAACCAAAAATTTCAAATGTTCAACATACGTCTACTGTGTAAACTGTCAAAATAAGACCATAGATAAATGGCGCCAAATTCAATAGTGAATTATTCGCATTCGCAAATTATCGACAGTAGATATTCGCATACGATTTCTCATTATGAATGTTTGAAACCATATATTTAACTATGGAGTGAGTCAGCGTTAAAAAAACATAATGCAAACCTTAAATTACACTGACCATACCCAATGTACAGATGATCCAGCCCCGCAGCATGACTACCAAAACGCGATAGGTATGACAGAGAGATTTCGGTTATTGTCAAAAAGGATAAGTTACAAGACGGCGGTTATATAGCGCGATAAATGCTTTATCTTGTTTTTCTGCTCATGCTATGATGGAAGATATATTATCAATGTAACCTTAAGCAGATTCTTAAATATCCTGTAACTTAAATGTATTTAATAGACAATAAATATTTATTAAGAATTGACATTTTTGCGCACTAACGTTATCTTTACTTGCTTAATAAAAAATAAATTAACGTTTAGTTAATTTATTTAAAGGCATCTATAAACTATCCTCTATATCTATAAAGAATTAGGTAAGCCAAATAAAAAAAAATAAAGGGGAAAGATAAAGAAACACGGAGTAAGGTGTTGTCGTTACCACAGACAAATAAATTACGAAGAAGATGTGTTGGAATGGGGTCCTTGCCACTATGGGAGTAACCATAGATACAATACCTGATAGTAAATAATTTTGTAATACGAGTATACAGAATGATTATTAAAGCTCTGATTATAAAGCTTAAAAGTAAATAGTTATAGTCATCATCACAGCTCATATACGTCCAACAAGTTCCTAATAACAATTTATCTCACGAAGTTAGTGCAATAACAAGTTCCTAATATCAAGTTATCTCACGAAGTTAATACAATAACAAGTTCCAATAACAAATTATCTCACGAAGTTAGTACAATAACAAGTTATCTCACGAAGTTAATACAATAAAAGTTATCTCACGAAATTAGTAAACCAACAAGTTCCTTATAACAAGTTATCTCACGAAGTTAGTACAATAACAAGTTCTAAATAATAAGTTATCTCACCAAGTTAGTACGATAACAAGTTCCTAATAATAAGTTATCTTACGAAGTTAGTACGATAACAAGTACGTAATAATAGGCTATCTCACGAAGTTAGTACAATAACAAGTTCCTAATAACAAGTTAACGCATGAAGTTAGTACAATAGATCGCATGGTTTAGTAGCCAGTCTACAAATTGTGGCTCTATGGGTACCAGACGGGTCGACCTCACTGAGCCACGTGTTTGCACTACGAATCTAGGCTAGGCCAGTGGGGCATGCCACCTTACAAGGATTTGTGCAACGCAAAGGAATTATGACGAAATTCGTTGAAACTTTATGAGGTTTCATTGGAATGACTCACATTTCATTGCCATTTTAATTATTTATTGCAACGTTACTAAAGTAAATAATATAAACACTAATCAAATCAAAAATCAAAATAATCTTTATTCAACTTTACAGGCACTTATTGACGTCAACAGACAAAACAAAAAATAAACTTAAAAAAAAAAACAAAAACCTGAAAAAAAAAAATATTGACTCAACACCTGTTCGGAAATTGGGAGAGCCTTCTCGAGAAGAACAGGCAAGAAACTCTGAAGGTCAATTTTTTATCTCCTCTTTTCAATGTTAATAATTATAATAATATAATATAAAAATACAATATAGTATAAGATACAATCATACCTAATACGATTACAGTCGTATGTATGTTTACATACACATATAAAATAATACAATATTATAAATAATGTTGTTACCAAACATGGCTCTATGAATAGTGTCCCTATTCCCAAATACTGTGATCATTTAGATAGTCACTTACTTTATAATAACCTTTACTCATGAGTGTATTTTTGATATGGATTTTAAATTTATATAAAGGCAAATCAATGACACTTTGCGGAAGCTTGTTAAACATAGATATACATTTCCCCAAGAACGAACAGCTAGTTTTATGGAGTCTGAACATTGGAACGGCAAGTTTATTTTTGTTTCTAGTATTCACATTATGTAGATCACTGTTTTTTATTGAATTTATTATAGTTTCTATATACAAAAACTAAATTATCATATATATATTGACTAGCTAAAGTTAAAATATTAATTTCTTTGAACAATTCTTTTAGGGATTCTCTAGCCCGTAAACAGTAAATAGCACGAAAGGAAAATACTTTCAATGTTAGCCGCTGATCCCCATAGCAGCAGTCCATAGGACATAACACTATGAAAGTAGCTGAAATAAACAATTCTTGCCGTTTCAACATTAGTTAAAAGTCTAATCTTTTTTACTGCGTACGCCGCTGAACTAAGTTTGATTGCCAAAGTTTCAATATGTGGATCCCACTGTAGTCGTGAATCTAACGTAATGCCTAAGAATTTAGTATTATTTACCAAGTCAGTGACATCACCATTCATATTTAAACGAGTACCAACTAATATGATAAAGGTGAAAGTTTGTATGGATGGATGTATGACTCTTTGACGTAAAAACTACGTAAAAACTGACACATAAGAATAACACAGGCTATAATTTATAAAGATACACGCCACGCTCACATATGTACGCTACTCGAAATACTAGTCGCGAGCACGAGTTATTATGTATAAACATAAAAATAAGGTACAAAACCAGACTATAATTAAGAATATTATAAGGAGCTCAGCGTGTAGTTATTAAAGTTATGCTAAGGAGGGCTTCCTTTCGCTATCGAACTGAAATACTATATTCACGTTTCTGACATAAACACCATCAAACTATAATTGCCTTGTGTCAGTCCATAGTAAGTTATTGTATAACAGTGTGGGGGGGCTCGTGTAAAACTAGGCTATTAAAATTAGAGAGAGCTCAAAGAGCCGTTCTAAGGGTTAGCATGTATCTTCCATTCCTCTTTCCTACAAAAGACCTTTACTCGGTTTTTGATGTCCTAATCATTCGGCAACTATTTATCCTCAACATCATTATAAGATTTATAAGACAACACTCTTCCACTAATTATGACCCTCTTATTATTGCGAACAAACGCTTAAAACACAACGTATGTTCAGGTCACTTCCATCCCTCCACCGTGTTTTCCAAAAGATTCTTTGGGTTCTTAGGAAGCTATCTTTATAACAAAATAAACGAAAAGTTAGCAATTTATCCTATGACAAAGTCTTGCTGCAAAAAGGTTACTACAGCTTGGTTAAAATCCCTTAGCTATGATGAAACGGAGAACCTGCTGAAGGTTCTGTCCTAACTAAGTACTCGTACATTAAATATCTTGTATTTCTGTAAACATTATCTGTATTTATTATAAAACGTAAAAATATACCTATATAACTTATATCCAACAATCTCGTAGTTCCGTCAATCTATACATAATACATCAAACACACACACACACACGCGCGCACACACACACACACACACACACACACACACCCACACATGCTCGCTTAAATATTCGCACGCCTACTAAGTAGATATAAATGTACAACGGTGGGGTGGGCTATGTGCAAAGTGCACTTTGCAACATGACTTACCTGTTCCATGACCGCATGCTACTTACTTGTCTCCGTCTGGTCCGAGGCGGGAGAGTTTGGTAATCTGTAATACAGGTCTTCTAGTACAGACACCAGTCTCTCTCACATGTTAATGTCAACCTGCAGTGTACATTCTAGATTTTTCAATATTATAAATTATAACTGTGTGAGAGAAAAATAAAGAATATATTATTATTATATTATATTATATTATTATTACTATATAAAGAAACTCGGATACTACGTGTCAGACAACTTTACATTCTAAAGGCTATATTGTGCATACATAAAAACATTAACACTATACCCGATTATTGTATCCTGATGAAAAAGCGTATTTTTACAATACCTCGGCCCCAAGTAACATCACTTTTGGCCAAACGCTGCCCATCCTACTTGCACCCACACATTTATAACACAGTCAACAAAATATGTAACATCAAGCACCTGCATGTGTCTCAGTGCAAGAAAGTTGGAACAAACTGGCTGCTGTCTCTCTCGTACGATGAAATTGAAAATATCATGCCATCTAAACAATAGCTCATAACATTGACTTTAATCAACCTATTAACAATCTTAAAAATTTGCTTTTAATAACACACTGAAATCAATAACTCACAGTCGTCATATTATAGTATAGTACAGGTATCACTTAACATATATGTGTATACACATCCATACTCCCACGCCCGCGCGCACATACACTTACACACACACGCACACACATACACACACGCACACATGCTACACACACACATGCTACACTCACACTCTGCTGCTTAATTTTAATTTTATCTCATGTTATTATAATTTATGTATCTTAATTAGGTACCACCTAAATCCAACTTTATTGTAAAATAGTAATGTTTCGTCTTGTATTGATTAGCACATTAAAGGTAACTCACTGCTCAGGTCCCCTAGATACAAGCTGAAGCTTAATTAGGGGCCCATTGAACTTAAAACTTTTGATTGTACTTAGTGTGATAAGTTACAAAAGAAATGAATGTAAACTATGTAAATAACATCAAACAACATTTTTCTGTAACGGTACAAATAAACGTTATTAATATTATGAATGCAAAAGTATTTGTCTCTGTCGGATCTGCTGTCACGCCAAACTACTAAACCGATTTAAATGAAATTTGTTACTCAGCTAACACAGAACCTGAGAAAGGATTTAAACTTTTTAATCCGAAAAAGGGCAATAAAGCTGGCAAGAGTGTGAATAGGGAAAAACTGTCATTTTTAAAGTTAGAAGTTTAGAAACTTATTTTTAGGCTACCTACTGATTAGACTAAAAAATAAAAACGACATTCAAAAGTCTATTTAGACAGACTTATTACTTTATTTGCATTTCGCTTCCTATATTGAAAACTATTGTTACTATTAATATTAAGAACATTTAACAATTTTATTCGTACTATTTAAAAAAATATATTTGTTAAGTATAAATATAAATTATTTAAAAGAACCTGAATTTTTGCTTTCTTGTTCAGTTATCAATTCAAAATTTTATAGGCTCGGAAGTATGTCTTTATGGGTTGGTCTACAATTGTCTTTAGATACGTGTAGTGGGTTGACTCTGAATCAGATTAACTTTTTTTTCATCCCACCACCTCGGAAAGTGTAATTTTGCGCTTCGAAATCTGGCTGGTAAATTCTATTTTATTCGCTTGAGCGGCAAAGTAGATTTGAATTTAGAACATCACATATAATGAGTACTCAATATAATTGTAAATTCAAAACGTCATTAAACCTATTTAATGTAACCTCTATGGTGCCAAATTTATGATTAGAACTTTTTAAATTGTGAAAAAATTTAAATTTGGAACCTTCTTGGTTTCTTTGTTTTATTTGCGTGCTTCGCGCCATTCTAGTTTTTCACGTTTTATTGCTTAATATAATTTGTCATTATAAATTGTTTTCTTTTTCATTTTGTCATTTCTTCGCTGAGGTGGGATGAAAAGTTACGTATTGCACTCGAGTGGAAAGATTTTTCACCTTGTGCTCGTTTGTTTCCCTCGCTGACGCTCAGGATTCTAATTTAGAATCACTCGCTGCGCTCGTGATTCAACTTTAGAATCCTTCGCTTGCTCGGTCATCCAAATCGAGCACGCGGTTAAAAAGGAACTTTCCACTCTTGTATAATAAATAACTATTTTCGTTGTACGTATTCGTGTACAAAGTTATGTGCCTTTAAGCTCTTTGTGTCCTCGTTTTATTTATACGTCAATAACGGCCTGTAAAGGGCTATTTTGAAAAAAGATTAATTACCTAAAGACTGGCGCATTGACCATCTATTTTAGCAAGGTTGGAAGCACCAAGATATGTAAGGCCTGTAAGAAAGAAGACGAAAGCATGGAACAATGACGCATGGATTACTGCAATTCTCTAGCCTGCAGGAGACTAAAGCTAACGGGAATGAGATACTCAAAACTGGAAGACCACATCGAAGCCACAAGAAGCCATCGAAGGTCATAATCAAGCTGACTATGGACTTTCCGGATTAGTGAGAGAGGAAGCACAAAAAATCTCAATAGGTCGTAGTGCGAAGGTTCTTCTTTGTGGGGGCCAGCCTAACCCATAAGATAAGACAAGATTTATTTCTGATTTTGACATAAAAAACAGCGGCTCTATCATGTGTTTGTTATCGTATTCTATAGATATTTACAACTAGCTGACCCGCGCCCACTTCGTTGGGCATAATATTAATAATCCCCGAAGCGAGCACGAAAGCGAACGGAATTAAACCCGAAGCCATCGCGCGCCGTCCGCTGATGATGATAGCTGACCCGCGCCCACTTCGTTGGGCATAATATTAATAATCCCCGAAGCGAGCACGAAAGCGAACGGAATTAAACCCGAAGCCATCGCGCGCCGTCCGCTGATGATGATGATGATGATGATGATGATGACACTCAGCAATAATGTGGCTTTCTATTGGTGAAAGAATTTTTAAAATCGACGATGATGATGATGATGATGATGATGATGATGACACTCCGCAATAATGTGGCTTTCTATTGGTGAAAGAATTTTTAAAATCGGTTCAGTAGATCCCGAGATTACCCCTTACAAATATACAAACACACAAACTTTACTTCTTTATAATATTAGTATAGATTCATTAAAATGACGATAACTTTTTTTTTAATGAACCGATTTTGATGAAACAAAGTTTAGATATTATTCTGAGTTAAAACAAAGCAAATAGTGAAAGTTTCAAGCAAATCGGTTCAGTACTTTCGGAGATAAACGTGAACAAACAGACAGACAGACAGACAGACAAAAAATTCCAAAAAATTTTCTTTGCTTTCTAATAATCTATTTAAGTGCCCCTCTATCCATTTCAGTCAAAAATACTAAATGTACAGACAAAATATTTTTACTGTCTTATTATATGTATAGATTACGTTTCGTTAAGTGTGCTGTTTTCATACAAAAAATACGCTATAATATTGTTTGCAAACGAATGATTTGTAATAAGTTCTTATGCATTATGACTACATACTCTTTGGTCATGTGACAGTAACTAATTAAGTTAGTTAGATTATAACGCATCTGCATCGTAACGTTCTTTGTTCAATTTCGGTAAGGTTCATAGACAATACAGTAGCAAGATCAGTCACAGAATTAAATTACTAAATTGTTCTCGATATAATGAAGAACATTTTCGTAGCTCTCCAAAAAATACGCAACCGAATTGACCCACCGGGGTGGGTCAATTGAACAATGGGTTGCATTAACACAAGTCCACGAACGCAGAATTGACCCAATTCAGCGCGACAGGCGACAAAAACACGTGAGCTTCCTCGTTCATCATCATAAAGCTCAATATTGCGGCCAAGGCGCCTGCGCCGATTGATCAAGGATGTTCGGTTTACGTTGGCATAGAATTGGAGGTTATTTGATTATGGGTAAACGTTTATTTCCAATTTGGCTGCGGTTTTATTTGTTAATGCCAAATTATAATAAACAAATAAAAGTTTTGAATAAATAAATAACATGTGTGACTTCCTGAAATGCTCAAATGATGGCGTCATAATTGACGGGGGGAGGGGGGAAATTGGACGATTTAAAAGAGCTTTCTATAAAGTCATATTTGAATAAATAGTTAATTTTGATTTTGAACGCTTCCTCAGTTTTATTTTAAGTTTTGTTTACTTTAATTCAAAACATCACTACAGAAATAACCTTTTCCAAAAATTAAGAGGCAATTACGCGAGGATTTTCATCATCAGATTAAGCTGTCGAAGAGTATGATATAAACATTTATTTATTTGTTATAATTAGTACCTCCTGGAATTGTTACATAATTACACCTATATAAAAGGAATCATGTAATCAATATTTCACCTACTTAGTTTTGATTATAATACAAAATGTTATACATGCCGCCATTTTTAACCAATATGGCGGATGGTACAAAATAACGACTAATCGTTTTCATAACAACCCCTACAATATGGATATCAAATGAAAAAGTTTGAAAATAGGAATACAAAGAGTCAAAAGAAATACTGAAAAGTCAAAAATTTTTTTTTAAGAAAAAGGTTATATTTAAGAAGCTTTTATTTATAGTCATAATTATACACAAATACCGTAAGTAAATATGTCAAATGTGTATTTATGTAATATTTTAATTTGTATAAAAAAGTTATGTTCCCGTTTTTAGTACATTTAATTTAATATCTATTCTTGTTAAAAGCTTTTTTAAAGTTTTATTAATGTTGATTCCAGAACCTTTTAGTGCACATAAAATGTCTGCTACCGAGATCTAATAACTTTGTGGCAGTCAGTAATAACGAATAGTACCTACCTCATTTAACTGCACAGTTAAATACTAAAAGTTTTCATTGCAGCTTTTACTGCCGCGACCTTAATGATGCAATCGCTGAGCTGATGAACGAATAGACGGTAAAACTTTTATGAGTATGTGATTCTATCTATTTATCCTCACTAATATGCTCTGTGGTGCTGTGGTTTCGGTACCGCTCTACGAATAGAATAATTCGGAATGCCCTGCCCCCCTAGACAAAATGCCTTTCTATTTGCGTTTTCTGTAATAGATAACATAAAAAATGTATGGAACTGACATTTCCAGTAGATACGTCACGTGACTTGATGACGCTGATAGAAAACTCGCAGACAAGATGCTAACTATTCTATTCTATCGCTCGTCTGTGTTCTATTTTGACAGTAGAAGAGTTCTATACAAATTCATAGACATATAATAATAGTAGAAATAGAATAGAAAAGACGCGCGTGCTTTTTGTCGAGGGCTACTGGGTTACTCTGTAATGTAACAATGTGTTTTTCATTTTCGATTTCCATATGTACATTTATTTGATACTCCTACGGTAAAGGAGAACATCACGAGGTAACCTGCATACCACATTCGAAGTCAACCAGTCCGCACTAGGCCAGAGCGGTTATCTAAATCTAATCGCCCTATAAATTAAGTAAGTAAAGATAGGCGCGTGCCCCTCGGTGGGGACGTATATAGGCCTGGAAGGGATTGCTGTTTAGCAATAAGGCCGCCTCTTGTAAATTTGCCATTTGTTGTTTTCTTTTTTTGTCTATGTTCATGTCTTTAACAATAGTCTGTAACGTCTATACTATTAGAACATTCTGGAAATTTCTCGGAACTTGCAATTATATGTAAACTTTTAATCTTCTAACGTCTATATTATTAGAATGTTCTAGAATTTTCTGAGGTCTTGCAATTATAAGTATATTGTTATCTTTTAATGCAAATCTGCCCATCTGCTAGTTTTCAAGCTACGCTCATGCAATCTACGCATCTGCATTTCTATAATTAATCGTGTCATGCATGTACAGAGTGTCTACCAGCCTGTTGCGGAATATCTACCAGCCTGCCGCTGAATACCTGCCTGCCTGCTGCTGTATACTGCCAGCCTACCGATACTTGGTCTACCTAGATCCTGGTACCGCCTTCCTTTCTTTCCCCTTCTCTACCATCTTATTATTGTTATTTTGTATTTTTAATTTATTTTTTAAGTTTCGGCCGTGCTGTCTTAATAATTATTTTAATATATTAGTCTCTTGTTCTTATCTTTTTCTTAATATCCTTAACCTATTTTGTTCCGTAGCCTTCCGCTACGTGACAAGTCTTTAACAGTAAAATGTTATGTTATAGGCTATGATGTACATTATACATGCGGAAGTAACCTTGCCTTGATGTCGAGCTTTCATACCGAAACTTTGTCTGTATGTCGCGCTTTCGTACCGAAACTTTGACTGAATGTCGCGCTTTCATACCGAAACAACTAAACTAATTTAAATGAAATTTAATACAAGGATAATCTAGAGACTGAGAAAGGACGTAGGCCACTTTACACTGCGAAAAAAGGGCTCTAAATGGTTAAAATAGGGAATGAAAAATTTTTATGCATAGTACGTTATTTTTAAAACTAGAAGTTTTTAACATATTATTATGACCTGTAATGAAATATAAATAAACACGACATTCAAATTGTTATATTAAAGGGGATAAATATAACAATAATAGTTTTTGTTTGAATGTATTCAAACTACTGAACTGATTTTAATTAACTAAATTATTACTGCATATAATTAAACGTTACTTACATACCGTTAAAAAAATTTATTACTATAGTCTTCTTTAATCTCCGTATAATCTTGTCTGGTGGTTTCATCATCGATTGGAACAAAAATAACTATTGGTGAACAATTTACGAGCAAACAAAAATATAACCACTTAACACTCCTAATGACAGTTGCTCGTAATGACTATGAAACGACTACAGATAACTAATTATCCGGGGGCTAAAGTCTCGGATAAGATTATTCGTTAGAGAGTTTTAACTGTGCGTTAAAACCTATCTGTCCACTTTAATATAAAGAATCTTGTTAACTGTCAAGTAAATCCTGTCTCGTAGTTATACTGACCATTGAGAAATCGGTCCTAAATTAATTTACACCAATTACCCAAATTACAACAGCAGACTTCCGACGTGCTAATGCAATAGCATCAATCTCTTCTTTATATTTTATTAGGTCTAAAAATAGTAGTTCCCGGAAGTGGCCTTTGTGTTCCCGGGGGCTCCCTACATGCCTGAGGAAGGCCATCCCTGAGGTTTTTAGTGGGTAGGCCTCCCCCTTCTGGGGAGGAGAGCCCCACATAACGGCCGGCCACAGCCGGGGTATGCAATTTAATGCATTTTCCTCAGGGGAACAAAAAAAAAAAAAAAAAAAGGTCTAAAAATAGTTTTTGTCTTTAAAGTTGCGAAACACTTAACTATTGCAGCTAAAAGTACGAATACTGTATTTTCACTTGTTTTTTGAATTAAACTTCCTTCAGATAACTTCAGATGTGTTTTTTTTTTCCTTAGGTGAGGAAGGCTGAGAATCCATCACAACGAGCCCGCAACGGCAAGTGTCATGGAGGTTATGTAGGACTTCACGCGGCCAGAGCGGCCTGACCACGTGACCTGCCGACTAAACCTAGCCTATGCCTAAGTTCTAAGAAGCATATAGGCAAATCGTTAGGGCGACCGCCTCTCAGGAGAGGGGCGGTGCAGCGCAGCTCCATAAAAGGGGCCCAAAAGCGCTAGAAGAAGCGCGGGAAGCCAAAGTGGCGCCGGCCTTATCATGAGGGACTTTAGATCTGTATGAGTAACCTCTTGTACGTGACAGAGCGACGTGCCGGGCGACTCGTCTCCATGACACCGCCTTGGTCAATTCGACCGTGTCATCGGGGAAGACCTTTAATCCGCGAATTTGCTTAGACATTCGTTTCCTCAATCGTCTTAATTGCTTTTACATTGTGTGAAAAGAAATTTTTAAGAGTAGATTTTTACGTTAGAATATGTTAAATGTGTCACTGTGTAGCTACAATGAGTTTACATTCGCTTGCAAACGATATACAGGGTGTCTCATTCAAATCGGTCAGTATGGGAAAGTCTGAAACTATAAGACATACGAAGATCTGTTCTGAGGAACCATGTCATCGATTTTAATAACAAGAAAAACTGCATTCATACATTTTAAAAATCATCTGTACTCCGTTAGGGAATCGAACCCGATTGTTTTGAAAAAAAAAAACCTACACTATTTCTATTTAGATATCGATTGTGTAGGTCTTAAGCAGTAAATGTCTCTATAAAACATGATGTCAAAATGAAATGAATAAAATGCATTGTTCGTTCCGATCTTCGTATGTCTTATAGTTTCAGACTTTCCCATACTGACCGATTTGAATGAGACACCCGGTATACAGAATAAGTTCAATTAAAACTCTGCACAGCGCCCCTAGCGGAACATAATGCTATAAATGCGAAAGACTGTCTATCTGTCGCGCTTGCAGGGCAAAACTACTGAATCGGTTTAAATGAAATTTGGCGCACAGATTGTGTAAAACTTGAAAAAGGCGTAGGCCATTTATAAATATAAAAAAGGGTATAGGCCCTTAATAATAGAGTTGAAATAGGGAATGAAAGATTGTATAGAATATACGACATAATTCAAAGTAAAAATTTAGGGGACCTATTCAACAATAAAATAACAAAGAGTCTAAGCTAACTAAGCAACAGATGAATTTAAATACAAAATTAAGAAAACTTTTAATTTTTTTATAAAATTATAGTTTCTTTTTAGACTTATTAATACATACATATTACTAATACATAATATTTTTTTAAATATTATCAATACATATTATTTTTACCACTAAAAAGAAGCTAATGTCATTTCTAAAACCTATGTACAAAATTTTATTTAAATCGGTTTAATAGTATCGGCGTGAAAGCATTTATAATATACATAAATAAGAATTAGACTTTACACTAATCGAATCAAAAATCTGCTGTCACAAATTATTTCTCACGCTTCTTATTTACAGATACAGTAGTTTTTTTTTTTTTTACAAAAGGTTACCTATCCATGCAGCCTTCTTCACACACTAGTGCTAAAACATTCGGCAGTCGTTACGGAGTTAAAAATAAACATTTTAACCAATACTTCCAGTGCGAAGTAAATGTAGTGACTGGAAGAGCAAAGAAACTTGATCAAGAGTGCGTTGACAAGTGAGTTGACTAAGTTCAAATATATGGAAGGGCGTACTAACCCGATACGCCGCAAACTCAGTCGACTACTAACAGTTTGTCTACTGGGAATAGTTACTTGGTGTACTTAGTGGTTTGATACTTATATTGTATAGTTATTCTATTAAACGTCAATTGGGGATGTTACATTTGTATCTTAATAATCCTTCGTCCCACCACTTTTATTTATAAATTTATTTAAATTTTACGTACATATATTGATGTGCAAATGCGGAATTAATGCCTTAGGCATTTCCTACTAATTGTTAGAGTTTGGAATTTTGTCTTTATGGTTAGCTGTTTGTCAAAATTCAAATTTAGTTTTATGAGAAGTAAGATGAGTTATTAGTTATATTAGAAGATGAAGTGATATTTGGAGTTTTTAGGAGCTTAAGTTTTATAAGATAGTTATTTGATAAAGTTTTAGAATAATGTAATTAAGTGATTAAAATATATTGTGTGGGAGTAATGGTGTTATTTATTATGTAAATCACAAATTTTCACAGTGACACAGAGATCATGTTCCCCGTATGGGCCTAGAGAACTCGGGGGAAGGGTAGGCCGGTCCTCTATGAGGAGAGCCCACACACAGCCGCGCCTTGCCAGCGCGGTGTCATGGTGCATAAGGTCGCATTTCCCCCCTCAAAAAGAATGAAAAAAAAAAGTGACAGAGAGATACAAAGATGTACAACAGACATCAAAACAGATGTTAACACATACACATAAAAGATACCTATATATAGAACTTATACTCGTACCGTCCGCTTACGGAACTCTGGGAATATTAGGAGAGCGCGAACGCTGGAGTCCTTTAAGAATCGAATCCGTGTTCACTTCCTGTCAAAGTTTCCTTAACTTAACCTATATATAGCCTATTCTCCCGTCGAATTACTGCACCCATCCTCTATTTAAATCTCCTTTTAGTACTTCCCAGGTCCAAGGTTGCCTGGAATGCTGCCTTTTGTACATTTGCAATTGGTTGTTTTCTTTTGTTTTTGGTGTACAATAAATAGTTATGTACTCTACTACACTATAAACGAATATCTCATTTAATACATATTTCACTATTCATAGAGCCATGTTTGGTAACAACATTATTTATAATATTGTATTATTTTTATATGTGTATGTAAACATACATACGACTGTAATCGTATTAGGTATTTATTTATTTATTTATTTACAATAAGGCACAACTACAGAATACAATTCAAAACATTCACAAGACAAATAATTAACGTTATATAAATTAAAATTGTAGTCCGATAAATGCTGTACACAACGTTGACATAAAAAAAAAACATGTAATGGTCTGATACTAAATATAACGTGTAGTTATAATTTTTACAGTTCAATATAGATAGTGGACATCAATCAACAGGCGTAGTATATAACTGTTTTACCTTTCTATAAAATGCACTTGAACTATGAGTAAATAAATCCAAACCACCGATATTATCATTAAATAGTCTAGACATTCTAAAGATTGGACTATTGTATGTTACGTTATTATCGCAGAACGGGACGAAAAACAACTTAAATTTTCGACTACTACCCTTTGTTCGAAATGACAGAACACTCAACAACTCCATGACATCCCATTGATTATTAACTATCTTATACAGTATGTAAAGATCTTGCATTGAGCGTCTAACCTCCAAAGAATTCAGTCCAAAGTACTGCAGTCTTGCACTGTATGTTGATAATTTACGTCTGAGGCCGAGCTTCGTACTCAGATGCCGCAAGAAACGTCTCTGGACCGCCTCCAATCTATCGATATGAACGTTGTATTGCGGACACCATACGACAGAGTTATATTCCAGAACACTTCTAGCAAGGGTATAGTACAACGTCAATATACCATCCGACCTACGAAATGGTTTTGTAGTCCTCCAAATGAAACCAAGGGTCCTGTTAACTTTAGCTATAATGCTATCATAGTGGTGTGTATAACTTAACTTAGAATCTAACCACACTCCCAGATCTTTGACCAAATTTTGTCGATTTAATCGAATATTGTTAATGTTGTAAGAGTAAAGAATTGGTGTTTTCTTTTTTGTAAAAGTAACAAGACAACACTTAGAGATGTTTAGAGACATGTTATTGTCACTACACCAACGGAAAACTCTATGAATATCATCCTGCAGTACTATGGCATCCTTTGTAGACGCGATCTCACTATATATTTTAATGTCATCTGCGTATGCTATACAATTAGACGACATTGATTCCAGTAAATCATTAATGAACATTATAAATAAAAGAGGTCCCATATTTGATCCTTGTGGTATTCCGGATGTCGATATATACGGTACCGAATCATAACCATGCACCGCCACAAGCTGAGAACGATGCGATAAATAGGAAATGAGCCACCGCAAGAGAACTCCATGAATTCCAAGATGGTATGCCTTGCAACTCAGAATATGGTGGTCCACCGTGTCAAAGGCCTTCGCAAAATCAATATAAACGGAGTCCACTTGGACATGCCTGTTGAAAGCAACATTGAGGTCATGAACGTAAGTCAAAAGATTTGTGGTTGTAGACCGCCCAGTGACAAAGCCATGTTGTTTGTTGCTAATAACCGGTTGCAGATGAAAACTTAAATACGTATAAACCAAACTCTCTAAGATTTTTGCAAAACAACTGAGTATACTGATCGGTCTATAATTACTGATATCCATCTTATTTCCCGACTTATATATAGGCACAATTTTAGCAATTTTCCAAAGCTCTGGAAATACGCCCGTACTTAGGCTTTTATTATATATTAATTGAAGCGGTCGTGCCAATGATGTGCTACATTGCTTTATAAATGAGGGAGGTAATCCATCAGGCCCCGCACCCTTAGTAGCATCTAGGGCTTTAAGTGCCTCAGTAACTTCACTCTCGGATATAACAATAGATGAAATATTTCTATTTGACTCTGGAAAATGTGGAATGTAATCACGTTTAGTAGGATGATTGTAAACAGAAGCAAAGTGCTTAGCAAACAGATTTGCAATGCCAACACCACTATTAGAAGACTCAGTTTTGTTGAACATTTGATTCGGTAATGCATTTGAGGAACTTTTTGATTTTGTGTATCGCCAAAATGCTTTGATATTAGTCTTAATGGTTTCTTCAGTCAATTCTATATAGTTTTTGTAACATTCATTAAATTCAATTTTACTTCGGGAACGAAGTAGACTGAACGCATCATAATCACGTGGGTTTTTGTAACGTTTAAATTTACTATGAAATTTATTTTTCTCTTTAAGTGTTTTAATCAATTTGCATGAAAACCAATGGGGCCAAGTATTATTTTTTATAGATTTCGGAGTATGTTTTTCAATTATTTCCCATAAGTGATTATAAAATATCTGCACTAAGCTATCGCAATCCAAGTCAGAGTATTGATCCCAGTTAATTTCATTAAGTTTAACATTACACGCCAAGTAATTTGTTTTATGAAATCTATATTTCTTATCAGTGTTCTGCTTTAATCGACTCTGTTTGGTAACATTTAAAGTTATTTCTAAAGGTGGATGATAAGCATCCACTCGGCTTAAAGGTGGAGCATTAGAGACAACACACGGGATTTGCGAATCACTTAAGACCAGGTCTAAAATGTGGCTTTGGGAGTTCACAATCAAATTACATTGAGTTAAATCTGATCGTTCTATAAATTCACGTAATACACAGGACTTAGCACTCGATGCAAAAAAAGGACAATTTGATAGCCAGTTTATTTCAGGCACATTAAAGTCACCAATCATTAGAGTATGATTTGAGGACGATTGACTCATCTCCTCAAAAGCATCTAACGTATCCTTAAACTGTTCTACTTGTATATAAGATGGTATATAAACTGTAAATATATTTAAAATAGAATGCCTCAGATGCACACTTACACATACACTCTCCAGGGTTGTGTCGGATACCACCTTCTCAGAACTAAACATGCACTTTTTGACTGCAACTAGGACACCACCACCGTGTTTCTTTTTATATTTCTTCATAAATTCAACAGACCGATCCCTACGGTACACTACATATCTGTCATCAAACAATTCAGAAGAAGCCACGGAATCATCAAGCCACGTCTCACATAAGCATATGATATCATAATTACTGACCAATATCGAATTCATTATATCAGTGGTTTTAGATTTAGTACCTCTTATGTTTTGATAATAAATAGACAAGTCCTCCATAAATCTAATAATATAAATGCATAATATGATTTCACTACTAACACACTAACAAAAACACCAAATAAATAAACGACTATTTCAGTGAGTCTAATGTTTTTTCACTTTTGACATGAACAAACGGAGACGTTTCATCTTTCCTCATGAATATTCTTCCATTACGCACCCACACAAATTTATATGTTAACTCCCTGGCCTTAATACGAGCAGCAGCATGCAACGACTTATTAGCCGGCGAGAGATGCTCAGAGACATAGATGGGTACAGTAGGCCCGCCGAAATTTAATAGGGAAGATCCAAGCTTACATTTCGGGTGAGACCTGTTATACCGTGAGACAGCTGAGTAAAACTCGTCGCGGCAGCGGGTGCTTATCAGTTGGACAACTATAGCACGGGGAGCCTTAGAGTCTTTATTTTTGTGCGCTACCCTAGTGCAATTTAGAATATCTTTGTCTTGTAATTTAAGAGACACCACATCAGCTATTCTACTGACAATCGATACAACATTCTCATTTTTGTGTTCAGGGACTCCCTGAATTTCTAGATTATTATTTCTAAGATATTGTTCCAGTTGGTCGATACGCTGTGTCATAACAGAAACAGTTGTTCGGAGTTGCTCACATTCTACTTGCATATTCTTGTGATCGAGAATGATTTTGTTCGTCGACTTTATAAGATCATCATATTGACCGCTAATATATTGAACGGAATTTTGCAGTTCTTGCAACTTTTCTCTAATAGGATATTATATCTCTATTATATCTCTATAGTATGATTGTATCTTATACTATATTGTATTTTTATATTATATTATCATAATTATTAACATTGAAAAGAGGAGATAAAAAATAGACCTTCAGAGTTTCTTGCCTGTTCTTCTCGAGAAGGCTCTCCCAATTTCCGAACAGGTGTCGAGTCAATATTTTTTTTTTCCTTATTCGTACGTACGGACGAACGGATTTGTTTTTTTTTAAGCTTTTTTTTTTGTATTATTTGTTGACGTCAATAAGTGCCTGTAAAGGTCTATGTTGAATAAAGATTATTTTGATTTTTTTTTTGATTTATAACCTAAGCCTCGATGAAAGGCATACGCAATTTATTTTTCAGACTAAGCCTGCTTGGGGAGTTGTTCTTTCCACACTTTTCTTGTGTTCTCTAAACGGGGACCAATAAAAACCCTTCAAACATATACCCGGTAACGTCATGTACCGGGTAGATAGGTAGACTTTCCACTAAGCGTCCGAGCCACTAGACGGCGCGCTCAAGTTGCGTTGACTCCCTAGTTTCAACCCTAACGACTCCGGAATGGTCACCAGTGTCGTTAGCAGGCAAGGCGTCGAACCTTCCATTCGTGCGCCTTCCACAAACACACTCATTGCAATGCTGAACATAGCCATCTGAGGCTTCAGCATATAGGTCAGCAAATAGGTCCGTCCAAAAAAAAAACCCAAATACAATGGGTTTGACTGGTTAAATTATCACATAACGTTTTCACACATCTGTGTATTTCAGATTTATAGACCTAAATGTTCTAAATTATCATTACTCTTCTAGCAATTACTGTGTCGTAACTACGTGTTTTATAATAGTGAAATGCGCAAAGGGTAGTTGAATTGGTAATTTAATATTTTCGTTTCTATGCCATTTCATCGCAGAATTAAAAGTTAGGGATATTCATCTAATATCGAATTATTCCATAGTTGCAATACGATATATCGAAATAAAACGATATTTTGACAAATAAATTTTTATTTAAGGTATCGATATTTTTATGAAAATATCGAATCGATTGAAAAAGCTAAAACTGACTCATAATGACAACGGAACCGAGGTAAATTATGACATTACTAAATGATTTCAGTTTTTGAATCAATTTTGTTAACCGGTAGTGACATTGTGCGGGCACAGACAGAGCTATGCATATGCATTCTATAGAGCAGATAGCCGATCAACATTTCCTTATCTATTCTTAGCATAAATTAAGTATTTATACTCGTATATGAATATTCTGAATGTTGGCTACAATTATGGTCCGTGTACTTAATCTGTGGGCTTATGGATTCACAACGACAACTCACAAGTTCCTTTGACTTCTTCCAACTCCATCTTCAAACCCTGGATACCTTATTTTATTACACTACTAGCGGACCCGACAGACTTCGTCCTGTCAAAAAGATTTGTAAAGTGGCAGTTTTTTGTTCCTACTTGAAATGACATATTAAATTAAATTAATTAAATTTTAAAATCATTAAATTTGTTTGACAGAACTAACGTCACTTTTTTGTCTTGCCAAAGGTTCAAATTGGCTTTTAAGTATTAATACAAATTGTTTGTATAAAAATGTTGACTTTACACTTTTTCAAATTTTATTTTTTTATTTTCTCTACGTACAAACCTTCTCTGGACTTCTACGAATAATTCAAGACCAAAATTAGCCAAATCGGTAAAGGCATTGTTGAGTTATGCGCTTACCAACACATTTTGCGATTCATTTTTATATAAGATAGCTGACCCGGTGAACTTCGTACCGCCTAATTATTGGAGGCATATTTAGTAAGTCACAAACACACGACACAATACTTTTTTAATTTTATTGAAATTTGTTGCTTTTAGATTTTTAGGAATATTAAAGAATTATAGTATAGGTGCACAGCAAAGAGGCGTTTACATTTCAAGTGACATTTTACCATAGACAATAGGTTGGCACCCATCAAATATGTCAACACATTAATTATTTTTATATTTTGAAATTTAAATACACGATGTTATAAGCAAAGTTGATATTATGTTGTCGATTCAAAACTCTTGTTTTAATGCGTTCTTCAATTCGAGTGGAACTTGAGAGTACAAATACCGTCAAATGTTTGACAGAAAGTAAGTGATCAACTTTTATATGGGAAAATGAAATTGTCGTCTTACTCTATCTTACTCGCAATTTTTCCTTATTTGCTCACCGTTTAGACCTACCCTGGACTACGACAAACATTTTAAAACCAAAATCAGCTCAATCGGCCCAGCCGTTCTCGAGTTTTAGCGAGACTAACGAACAGCAATTGATTTTTATATATATAGACTAGACGTCGCTTGCTTGCCGCGGGGTGCAAGCACCCCGCGGTGGGGTGGTCCATCCCGGCTGTGTTTGACAAAAATTGTGGTCTGTCGAAAAATGGGGAAAAAATGTCGTCTTGTTTGTCACAAAAATCAAATGAAGTACAAAACTGTGTACGGTTGTTAATACACTAAGAAGCTCACGGTGAACGTGGTCGCCTGAGTGCCGCGAGGTGCGCGCACCTCGCGGTGGTGTGGTCTATCCCACTACTGAAAAAAAAAATTGGCGGTCGGTCGAAAATTGGTGAAAAATTGTCTCCATTTAAGTCAAAACAAACTGAAAAAGCGTGTTCAGTTTAAAATACACTAAGAAGCTCACGTCAAGTGTAGTCGCGTGAGTGCTGCGAGGTGCACGCACCTCGCAGTGAAGTGGTCTGCTCCAACTTGAAAAAAAAATTGGCCGTCGGTCAATAATAAAAAGTAAAAAAATGTCTCCAGTTATGTCGCAAAAAACTAAAAAACTCTGTGCAGATGTAAACACATTAAGAAGCTCACTGAAAACGTGGTGGCGTGAGTGCCGCGAGGTGCACGCACCTCGCGGTGGTGTGCTCTATATTTGCCGACTTTCAAAAAAGGGGTGGTCTGTCAAAAGTTAGTGGGAAAATGTCTCGTTATTTGCCATAAAAATCAAATAAACTACAAAACAGTGTACGGTTGAAAATACACTAAGAAGCTCACGGTGAATGTGGTTGCGTGAGTGCCGCGAGGTGCGCGCACCTCCGCCGCCTGTACGAGGGCGTCGTGCGATCCGTGGCCATGTATGGGGCTCCCGTGTGGTCGCAAGACTGCGCGAGGTCCCCCCGCTGCAGAGCTCTGCTACGGAGCCTGCAGCGGATAATGGCCATACGGATCGTGCGAGGCTACCGTACAATCTCGTACGAGGCGGCGACGGTTCTGGGACGCTCCCCCCCATTCGACATCCTGGCCGACATGTACGCGGCGAGGTATGCGTCGCGGCGTGTCGGCCGGGAGGGCGATGGAGGGAGCGCCCTGGAACCCGCGCGCGAAGTGCCTAAGCGGGAGTGGCACCGACGGATTGTGGCGGCCTGGCGTGCGCAGCTCGAATTACGGATCTGCGCGCGCCAGCGGGCCGTCGGTGCCGTACTCCCGCACCTCGAAGCTTGGCTCCACGGGAAGGAGGAGGTCACCTACCGATTGACTCAGATACTCACCGGGCACGGCTGCTTCGGTGAGTATCTGTGTCGAATAGGACGGGAGGGATCGACACATTGTCATCACTGCGCATCCGACCTCGACTCGGCCCAGCACACGCTGGCGGAGTGCCCCGCGTGGGCCTCCGAGCGCCGAGTCTTGGTCGCAGAGATCGGGCGAGATCTGTCTCCGCCAGCATTGATTGCGGCAATGCTGGCGGACGAGGGAGGTTGGAGGGCTGTAGCCTCCTTCTGTGAAGCAGTGATGCTCCAGAAGGAGGCCGCCGAGCGGGGTCGGGAGATGGCCGATCCCGCTCGAAGAAGGCGGCGCCGGGCTCGGTAGCACAGCTGCGGCGCCGCCGCGGGTCGCCGGCGGGCGCGAGGAAGTCGCGACTGCTACGGCGACCCTTCCGTGGCCGGGGGGCGTCGTCGGTGGAGGAGCCCGGGGCAGGTAGTGTAGCCTCCCCTAAGGAGGGCTCCCCTCTAGGCAGGGGAGCAGAGGCTGGGGGTTCCCGGAGGTGGCTTGCTGTTCCCGGGGGCTCCCTACATGCCTGAGGAAGGCCATCCCTGAGGTTTTTAGTGGGTAGGCCTCCCCCTTCTGGGGAGGAGAGCCCCACATAACCGCCGGCTCGCCACAGCCGGGGTATGCAATTTAATGCATTTTCCTCAGGGAAACAAAAAAAAAAAAAAAAAAGGTGCGCGCACCTCGTGGTGGTGCGGTCTATCCCACTAATGAAAAAAAAAAAATTGGCGGTAGGTCGAAAATTAGTGAAAAATTGTCTCCACTAAAATCAAAACAAACTGAAAAAGCGTGTGCAGTTTAAAATACACTAAGAAGCTCACGTCGATTGTAGTCGCGTGAGTGCCGCGAGGTGCGCGCACCTCGCGGTGGTGTGGTCTATCCCACTACTGAAAAAAAATTTGGCCGTCGGGCAAAAATTAGTGAAAATTTGACTCCATTTAAGTCAAAACAAACTGAAAAACCGCGTGCAGTTGTAAACACACTGAAAAACTCATGACGCTGGTGGTCGCGTGAGTGCCGCGAGGTGCACGCACCTCGCGGTGGTACTGCTCACTATTGCGATTTTCAAATAAAATCTTGTACAGTTGCGAAGCGGTACAAAAGATTATCGAGGTAAGTAAAAAAAAAAAAGAATTTGTCAATATTCTATAACACACACATTTGGTTCCGTTCTACTCTTAAAGTCCTTTCATTTGATACCCATATAGCGAAAATCCCAAAAAAATGTAAGTCGCCATGTTGGATCGGCGGCCATATTGAAATTTTAGAAACGTCACTAATGGCGTCGTATTCTACTCGTCAAGGCCTTTCATTTGATACCCATAAAGCTTGGGTTGGAAAACAAAAGCGGTCCGCCATTTTAAGAACGGCGGCCATTTTGAATTTTCATCAACGTCTCTAACGTGGCTGTTTTTGACTTGAAAAACCCTTTCATTTGATACCCATATTGTAGGGATTACAATGCAAATGATACTTGGCCGTTTTGGACCGGCGGCCATATTGGTTTTTTAACGTTGCCACCAATCGGCTTCGACAGTGCCGAAAAAATCATTTCATTCGATACCCATATCATCGTATCGGGATTGAAAACCGCGAGAATATAGCAAAAAGAGGATATTAAGGTCGAAAATTGGTGAAAAATTGTTTTCATTTAAGTCAAAACAAACTAAAAAACCGTGTGCAGTTGTAAACACACTGAAAAACTCATGGCGCTGGTGTTCGCGTGAGTGCCGCGAGGTGCACGCACCTCGCGGTGGTACTGCTCATTATTGCGATTTTCAAATAAAATCTTGTACAGTTCTCTTGTTCATCTTGTACAAAATCTTGTAAAGATTATCAAGGTAAGTAAAAAAAAAAAGAATTTGTCAATATTCTATAACACACACATTTGGTTCCGTTCTACTCTTAAAAACCTTTCATTTGATACCCATATAGTGAAAAGGGCAAAAAAATGTCAGTCGCCATGTTGGATCGGCGGCCATATTGAAATTTTAGAAACGTCACTAAAGGCGTCGTGTTCTACTCGTCAAGTCCTTTCATTTGATACCCATGAAGTATGGGTTGGAAAACAAAAGCGGTCCGCCATTTTGAGAGCGGCGGCCATTTTGAATTTTTTTCAATGTCTCTAACGTGGCTGTATTAGACACTTAAAACCCTTTCATTTGATACCCATGAAGCTTGGGTTGGAAAACAAAAGCGGCCCGCCATTTTGAGAACGGCGGCCATTTTGAATTTTTTTCATTGTCTCTAACGCGGCTGTATTAGACACTCAAAACCCTTTCATTTGATACCCATATTGTAGGGATTACAGTACAAATGATACTTGGCCTTTTTGGACCGGCGGCCATATTGGTTTTTTAACGTTGCCACCAATTGGCTTCGATAGTGCTGAAAAAATCATTTCATTCGATACCCATATCACCGTATCGAGATTGAAAACCGCAAGAATATAACAAAAAAAAAATATTTACCATTACAAAATGGCCGCCAGCGCCGCCGCCATCTTGAAAATGTCAAATGTCAAATTTTTTCAATGTAGCAGACTAAACCGCAAACCGATTTGCAGTAATTGCAGGTGCGCAACTGTCATCGGTTCGCGTCAAAAAAATCGCAAAGTCGCCGAAACCGAAATCTGCCACAGCGCCCAGTGTTGCCATATATCTGGCCCAAAAAGGTGGTAGAAATGATCAGCGATGTCCAATCGACCCGGTCATGTGAAAAAAAATCGAAAAACACGCGATTTACGTTCTCCCCAAAATCTGAGAAATTACCCCAAAATCTGGGTAAATTACCCCACCGTTCGATGCGGCTCACCGAGCACTACAAAAGGTCACCCGGGGTTGTCAGTCGAAAAACGCCGGCAACCCCGCGAAAACCGCGATTTAATTTTTTCGAAATTGCAACTTTTTACAAAATGGCCGCCGGCGGCGCCGCCATCTTGAAATGTCCGAGTTTCGGATTTTTCCCAATATCTGCACCGTATACGGGGTGGGATGACGTTTGTCCCGCGTCTCCAGCTCACCCCGATCTGGGAGATCAATTCGGGTCAAATTCGGTCTGCGAAAAGTTTCCAACCTCCGTGGAGGCCAGTGTTGCCAGTGTAGAAAAATGAAAATACCAGAAAGTCATAGAGGCCCCGCCGGCCTGTAGGCACGTGGTGTTGAAAAATTCCAAAAGTCGTTATTTCGATTTTCGCCTTTCGGGGCCCCTAGGGGCAAAACTATACTATACTAAGAAATTTTCTCCCACCTGGCAACACTGCTCGCCGAGCTCCACCCCCGCCCGGAACATGTCACCCCGGTCGGAGGCCGCCATCTTGGCGAAAATCCGGTCCGAAAATCGCGCCAAAATTGGCGATCCAAGATGGCCGCCGGCGCCGCCGCCATATTGTCTATTGCAGCGCGCCGCAAATTTCCCGAAAGTCGAGGACAGTCCCGACCACGCAAAAAAAGAAAATCCCGGAAGAAAACGAAAACCGCGCCGGTCGACGGTCGCAAACACGGGTCGAAACGGGTTTTTCAGTCCAAGATGGCGGCGGCGCCATTTTGTTTTTTCGCAGTTTGACTGCCGCATTGCATGCCAGTCACAGCGAGGAACACCCCCACCAAACGCCATTAAAAACGGAGGCGATTTGAAAAAGTTGACATTTCGCGCGGGCCGCCATGTTGGTTTGGCAAAAATCCCTTTATCCCATTCTGTGAACTAAAAAATCTAAAAAATTCCACCCTAACATCAAAACACTCAAAACACCCTCTAAACACCCTAAAAACACCCCTGATCAGTCAGTCAGTCAGTGAGTGAGTGGTAATCGAGTTTTATATATATAGGAGAAGGAGAATAGGAGAAGGAGATTAGTATAACTATCTTACTCTGGTCTTTGATTATACTTTCACATATACGATACAAACAACAACAAAATGTCTGCTGTTGATAAAAAAAGGACGATATAAAAATTTTGTGAATAATATTCGATATTAAAAAATATCTAAATTTTCAAACGATATATCGAAAGGTATCTTATCACGTTTCGTTTTATATCGATAAAATGTATCGATATATTTTTTAGTGGGCACCCCTAGTCTAAGTTACTCAATCAGTCATTACTTCGCTCCGTCTTTGGAAGTCGTTAGACATGGGTTTATCTTGACCCATTCTGATCAACTTTTTTTATTTAGAAAGCGCATTCTTTTCTCTGTGTACTCGTACCCTACACGTAGCGTACACGCTCGAAGTCGGCGAGGTAATAAAATTGTTGTCAATTTTTCATGAAGACAACAATTGTTAATGAGTGTCTTTATATTAATAAAAATACCACCACCACCATATTTAAATCAATTAGGAGGCTTTGAAAAGGCAGGTGACCGGAGTCTCTTCCATAGCCCGGTTTTCATTACCACCGAAATCGAAATGCAATAGGCCACAGACGTTTAGACCACTAAAGACAATAGTTTCTCTGCATCTAACTGCATTTTGGCTGCATTTTTTATGGTGCAGATAGAGATTAGACCCAGTTGGGACACTCCATGCACGCTTTCGTTAAATTTTGCTTAAATGGCCTCTACGCGTTGGATCTGTATCCCCGTGTACGCCTTATAAAGGACCGTGTCTTATAAAGACGCGTAATTTAAGCTAAAATAATATGTTTATGAGTGCATAAGGGCTGTATTAAGATTAACAAAGCCTCTATATAGTACTTAACACAACTCTTTTTGCATCGGCAATTAAAAAAAGGATTTACTAGAAAGCAAGTCAATGCCTCCCTGTTTATGAAATATACTAAACCAACGGGAACTATTAAATAGTTTTTAACTACTTGTATTAATAGGTCATGTCTGAAAACAGGAGCAAGTGCAAATATGGCGTAGCACGATCGTTACCATATTTATGGAATAGATTAAACTAGCGACCCGCCCCGGCTTCGCACGGGTGCAATGAAAATATGGTTATGGTGGGTTATCCCTAAGAGATAGACATATACCATCGCGAACTTTTTAAGGCGGACAATACTGTAGTACATTATTTTGGTCTACCTCGTAGGGTTCAGCCAGCGTTTTTGCAATACAAGCGCAAAAAAACGTGCTTATTTACGACATCACATTAGAAACCTCTAAATTTATCAGTGTTTCGCTATTATATTATACATGTATTATACATATAAACCTTCCTTAAGAATCAGTCTATTTATGAAAAAACCGCATCAAACCCGTTGCGTAGTTTTAAAGATCTAAGCATACATAGGGACAGACAGACGGCAGATAGCGACTTTGTTATAGTAATGTAGTGATTAACAACGATCGAGCTGTACAGATGAGGAGGTGCACTGATCATTAGAGGTAGTAAATTGGTACAACGCAAGGGACGCATTCTAATCTATTCGTAATATTATGTAATCTATCTACTGGTATCGCAGGTAAAGGTAATTTGTTGTGAAGTCATTGTGAAAATGTCAGTTTCATGCATTTTATTAGAAAAGGGTTTGCATTTTAATAATATATTTTTAGACATAACACATAATATATGGCGTATGCCACCCACCTCTGTCTTACCTTAACCAGCCGGACAGAGTGGAGTCGCAAGAGCAGATGCTCGAAGGGTGGAAGTGTAATAATGTCATAACGCCGACGGCGCGGCGTCTCGATCGCTGCCGCGGACTTACCTCTTATTCATATTCAATCATTTATTGCCAAACCATAATGTAATACATAGATGTTACACAAATACAAATTAAAGACCAATGTTATGGACCCTGTCGGGCACGCAATATAAGGGGTTAAGAGAGAGGAAGTATATAATATTATTCACTTAAAGCAAAATTACAATTAAAATAATTAAATTCATACTAAAATTAAAATAATTAAACTAATATTACAATTTATTATTATAATTAAATTCAGTTTTCATTGAGTATTAATATTTTTGGTATATAGTATTATATTTTAAATTAATAAACATTATTATTTTGAATAATTAAAGTATGTATTATCGTTAAAATATTCATTAATATTGTAAATAGCACTTACTAATTAAGGGATTTTTCAATTTATTTATAAATATTGTATCACTGGTTTCATTTATTAATATATTAGGCAATTTATTATATATATTTATAGGAGAGCTGAGGGTACTCGAGGAACTCATTTTCATTCGAAGTGTGATTCGAAGTTGGCACCATCAATTTATTTTTATATCGCAATGAGTATTTACAATGTATGTCTTCACGCTTTATGTAAAATTGTTTATATTTCACCTACTTTTCAGGAGCTTAAAAAAACTGTCCTATATTTTTATTATGAGGTCTAGAAAAAAGTTTCAAAGAGATAATCGCAGGTCACAGTTGCCTTCATCTAACATGTGTTATTTAATTTAGGAACAGATTGATGTACTTCGAGATAATCTAAAAAAACACGGTTACTTCTTTATCCCACGAAACACATCGCACATTTGCAGGGGTAACTACAATTATTGCTTTTTAGTTATGTTTTTGAAATATATTAATTAATTTAACTCTACTTACGGCTTTGTACTCTCTTATATTTCACTAGCTGTTGCCCGCGACTTCGTCTGCGTAAATTTCGAGTTGAAGTGTACATTATAATTCGCAATATTATCATGCCTTGAGTTCATTAAAATGACGATAACTTTTTTTTTTAATGAACTGATTTTGATGAAACAAAGTTTAGATATTATTCTGAGTTAAAACAAAGCAAATAGTGAAAGTTTCAAGCAAATCGGTTCAGTACTTTCGGAGATAAACGTGAACAAACATACAGACAGACAGACAGACAAAAAATTCCAAAAATTTTTTTTTGCTTTCTAATAATCTATTTAAGTGCCCCTCTATCTATTTCAGTCAAAAATACTAAATGTACAGACAAAATATTTTTACTGTCTTATTATATGTATAGATTATAATCTAGAGTTGTAAGTATAATCACGTTGTTATTTAACGGAAAATCCTTTTTCGTACATAGAGTATTTAGAATTACACAATAGTCCTAGATTGTAAAATACAGGAACAAGTTATTATGTATATTTGCGTTATAGATTTTCTTGTAAAATCTTTTTTTTAAATTTACGTAAAAATAATTATGACTTTATCAGCGGGATAATTCTAAAACGAATAAATGTAAATATGCATACCCCTATTTTATGCTGGAATTTTATGTTTTTTAAAGTCGCAAAATTTTTGTATTTTTACATTTATTCCTTCATTTTTGTTCATAGCTTCACGAGATTTTGACAGAAGGTGTAAACCATGATGCTCGTTTTATTTACGTAATAAAACATTTTCGACGCAGGTTTAGTTACAACTTTTTTACACGGGTAGTACGATATAACAATAATAACACAGAAGGTATGGGATATTAAAACAAGGAGACTAGATAATAATCATTTCAACAACTTAACCTTAATATGACAGGCTATAGTCTGAAAAAGGATAAACCTGCTCTACAGATACAGTTTCCCTCACCTCTAGACATTTTTTTTTAAACGAATTACAGTTAAGCAATCAACAACTACAAATTAAAAAATATATATATACTTAACTGTATGTAAATACAGCGAACACTGTGGAATACATATAACGTGATATAAACTTATATATAAAAATGAATCGCAAAATGTGTTGGTATGCACATAACTCAACAACCTCTGGACCAACTTGGCCAATTATTTTTTTAAAATGTTCATTGATGAAGTTCAAGGATGCTTTTTACAGAAAATTTTGAGAAACATTTCAATAATTATCGGAAATCCTTAAAAACAGCCCTTTTTTCCCATACAAACGTTTTCTAACTAAAGGGTAAAGTCTATTAGAGCTTTATTGTTATTGTATAAATGTTCGTATTGCAAGCAGTCACTGTTGTCTAAGCAATGTAGGTATGTTCCTAACATCAAAGTGTCAATTTGCGCTTTATTAACACTATATAAAGTTAAAATTCAATCATATCAAGACAGTGTGCGTGTGTGCGTTGGAGCACAGAATACATCGTTGGACAATTTGAAGTCACGTTCCAAAATTGAATAATTTTATTCACAACGCCCTACCACCAGGGTGACGGTTCTGTACAGGAGAATTTTTTGCCCTGACTATAAAATAAGTAGGAACAAAAAACTGCCACTTTACAAATCTTTTTGACAGGACGAAGTCTGTCGGGTCCGCTAGTTTTATATATGAATAAAACACACTAGCGATTAAAGGCTTGCTTCAAAAAGGATTCAGACTAATTACAGCTAAGATTTTTAAGCCATTCTATTATAGCACGCTTGGCTTCAAAATTCGATAGATGATAGACATTCAAGAAGCAGTTAACAGACAGAGTAAACATACATATATAGTGTCACTATGTATATAGCTCTTAACGAATCATAAACGATTGTTTAAGATAGGTATTTTATGTATGGTGAATTACAGAAATACTTTTAAACTGTTCCTTGAATTCAATGCTATTTTTTTGAATTTCCGAAAAAGTTTACATACAAAAATTTGTGAATTCTCTTGGCAGCCATTTTTAATATTCTACATTTTCCTTATAATTACATAATAATTGATGATTTTGTGCTTCAAAGATTTCCATCTTTCATGATCAAATCACGCAGATCACAGCATTGTAGACGGTCGCATAATACCATACATTTTTTATCATCCTTTTATGTGGTGCAATAACATCGCAGATTCGGTTCGATCGATCGCTGGATTGCATTCAATAATGTTATTTAATCGAATGATACCAACACGTAAAAAGTACGATATCGGTACTGATACCGTATTGGTATGCTACCTCGTAGGTTTTCATAATCTTAGAAGTCAATTTTGACTGGAGACATAGAAGATAAAATGTCACTCTTGACAGATATACAATGTTATATGACATCTGTCAAAATTGTTAAGAATTTAGACAAATATTTAAAATAAGGCCACCATACAAGCTTTAAACATTATATTAGTCAAGTGTAAGTCGAACAACGACTCACACTTCCCTTCCCCGCAGTTCGAACTGAGGAAGGAGGAAGGCCAAGTGAAGTGAAATGCGATGGGGATAGTCGTAATGGGGACAAAAAGTAGATTATTTATTACGATGATTATTAGACAATTTATTCGAATGACTGGAGATAGCTTGAGATGTTATATATCTATTATTATATAAAGCTTAGCTTAGCTATATATATATATATTTTAAAATTTTTTTGAGCGAGGCGACGTTCACACGCGCACTTCGCAAACTTAATTCACTTGCGGAGAAAATTGATTTATTTTCATGTTCACTGAGGGAGTTCACAATAATGGCGTTATTTGTTATATGTTATGAATAGGATTAGTTTTAAGAATAATTAATTTAGGTGAGTGCAACTGTCGCATTAGGTCAGGCCTGTAATGATAGTTGTAAGCTTTTGTTGAAATAAATAATAATAAATAAATAAATAAATATATATATATATATTATATATATATATATATATATATATATAAGATCTGTGTAAACGGTGGAAATATATATAAAGTGATATAATAAATAATAATAAATATTTCTTACACTCACATTACACATCACAGGCTTGTGTTATGGGATCTAGGGTAACGGATAGACATACATATACTATACATATATAAATATTTTGATAAAAATAGACACAACCATGAGTAAGGTACAAATGCACACACAAACAACTGCCCCCACCGGAACTGGAACCCTACTACGGAGATCGTAACGTGAATATATAAAGTTATTTAATTTTACTGAGACACAGGTCATAACATTCAAGGTTGATAAGAAATTGACGTGACTAATTAAGATAAATAACAATCACCCGGGCTGGTGATTGTTCCGAATCTATTAATACAGTTTGTCGATATATTTTTATCTTCACAACGCTCGAGTTGTCTTGGTTTTAAATAAATGAAAACATGCCTAATTTTAACTATTGACATGACGTGTATGTGTGTAGTCATTTGCTTGTGGATATAAAAAAAAAACTTATAATTTATGTGATTAATGGTGTGGCTCGTAATCAACTCAGGCTATCAGAGAAAATGTGGTTCAAGATTGAAATCTAATCGAATTTCTTTAGGTCTGTTTTACTTTTTTTTTTCCTCAGGAGAGTAGGCTGAGAATCCTCATGGATACCAACGCAACAGGCAAGCAGGGATGCGTTGATTATGTCGGACTCCTGGTGAATCGAGGCGGCTCGACTCAACAGACCTACCGACTAAACTCAGCCTAGCCTTGGCCCTAATGGCTTGAACGGAATGGTTGGCGCACCTTCAGGAGAGGGCACGTCAGCGCTGCCCTCCGAAGAGGACATTATGCGCGAAAGAAGGCTCGGTACGCCAAAGTGGGTCCGGCCTTGAAATGATGGGGCCCTGTTTTACGAACAATACTGAAATATGTTATAAAATTAATTGCAGACTGATTTGTCAGTTACTTACAAAAATAAACCTCAAGACATCGAAAATTTAGGGTTCGAAGAATCACTCATTACCGGTACAGCGTAACAGATTCCCCTCCCGCCAAAATTATCTTTTTCACAGGTATTTTTAAATTTAGAACACATCGCGTTACCTTTTACTGGCCATTCAGCCAAATACTTTTATTATCATTTTACCAAAGATATTATGTACGTAACCTAATTCAGTTCTATTTTTAAAAAGCCTGTGTTTATTTAAATCCTTATTAATATTATAAATCGGAAAGTGAGTTTGTTTGTTTGTTCCACTTTCACGCCGTAACTACTGAACCGATTGCTTTGAAATTTTGCAGACGTAAAGTTAAAAGTCCGGATTAAATAATAGGCTACTTTTTATCCCGAAAAAGTCGACAAATCCCACGGGATGCGCAATAAAGGCTTCGTTCAAAAACTACTGCACAGATTTTCATACGGTTTTCATCAATAGATAGAGTGATTCTTGAGCAAGGTTTTGCGGTATTTTTTATCTCGGAAAAACGGATAGTTCCACAGGAAGCGCGATAAAACTTTCGCGCCATAAACCGACTTTCATATGTAGCCGTGAGCAAAAGCTATGACCCTTAACCCTCTATAGACCCAATCCCGAAATCCACGCGGGCGAAGCCGCGGGCAGAAAGCTTGAATTAATAAATGTGACACTCATGGACGACTTAACTAAGAGGTGTATGGCCATAAAATAAAGAATTATTAAAAAAATTGTGACTTCTTTCTCGATGCGACTTTTAAGAATACCTATTATATAATTTGTAGGAAACCATTACAGTGGTAAACAGCATAAAATATTGGTGCTAATGCACGGGATAATCCCAAGGTTCGGACTTTCCCGCTGATAGCAACGCAAGCGTCGTAGGAAGAATTTGTACTTTTACTTTGTGTGACTCATCCATTGCGCTTAATATACAAAAGAAAAATGTACATAATCGATATATGGGAAAATTCGATCAAACTTATGGAATACGAAAATATATCGCTGCCTAATATTCAGTGACATTACAATACAGGCAGCTGTCAACCTAGGAAAAACGCGGCCTTGCATAATAAAAAACTGCTATTTCTAACACCTGAATAGAGTTCTCTTATTTTCTACGGAGACAGCAAGTAACAATATATTATTCACTTGCCATTACGTAGAGAACCATAAATTAAATAATAAATATTTCTTACACTTACACCAATTATACTTTTTTTTTGGAGGGGGGGGGGGGGAATGCGACCTTATGCACCATGACACCGCGCTGGCAAGGCGCGGCCGTGTGTGGAACTCTCCGGTCATAGAGGACTGGCCTACCCACTAAAACTTCCCGAGTTCTGTAGGAACATACGGGGCACATGGCGGGGTGCGCTTTCGCGATTCAACCGCCATATGTTCCGGGGCCGGAGGGTCTGTCCGAGAACCCCTGGACACTCCCCCAGAGAGAGACTTCACCACAGCGTGCGCGCTTAGCCGGACGCGCACTCACTATGCCAATTAGCCTAACCCAAAGTAAGCTCTGTAGGACTTGTATTTTGGAATCTAGGGTAACGGATAGACATACATATATAATATAACAACCATAACTAAGGTTCAAATGCTCGCAATCATCACCCCCACCGGGACTCGCACCCGGGTCCTCAGAGATGGCGGCACCTTGAAACCAGTGTACCACCACCACTCGACTTAATTTTTTGTTGCCCTGAGGTAAATGCATTAAATTGCATACCCCAGCTGTGGCGAGCCGGCGGTCATGTGGGGCTCTCCTGCCAAGAAGGGGAAGGCGTACCCACTAAAAACCTCAGGGATGGCCTTCCTCAGGCATGTAGGTAGCCCCCGGGAACGCGAAGCGACTTCCGGGAACTACCACCACTCGACCTTACTAGCTAGCTAAGACAATTCGCAACAGAAGAAAACAATAACTGCAATCTGTTCCTCGATCCAATCTAAAATGTAATTTAATTGCATAATATCACATCAAAGATAAAAGATTGTACAAATCAATCAAAAGATGCGTTCTACTGCGAGATTTAATCTATATTACATCATTATCACAGCTCATATACATCCCCACCCCGGGTCACGACCCTACCCTATATTGTATGTGACGTCGACCAATCCTCACTGGATCATTGTAGCAAATCAAGCGTTATCTCCCTAACATAGGATAAGCTGGAACCCCGTCAGTGGAGACAAGTATAAGCTGTGCTGATGATATAACACATCAGATTAAATCATGATATACAATTCCACTTTTCAAGGACTTTTTGTAATCTTTTATATTTGATGCCGTTTGATAAGATCGTCGGGACCCTGCGATAAATGAGCCGATAATATGCTACATAACATGCTGAATGTTGTCCAGAAAGAACTAGATCCGTCGACCGCTGGACCACAAACTAGATCTACCTAGTTTTGGAGAGCTGTGGCCTCCTTCTGTGAAGCAGTGATGCTCCAGAAGGAGGCCGCCGAGCGGGGTCGGGAGATGGCCGATCCCGCTCGAAGAAGGCGGCGCCGGGCTCGTTAGCACAGCTGCGGCGCCGCCGCGGGTCGCCGGCGGGCGCGAGGAAGTGGCGACCGCTACGGCGACCCGGGATGGACCACGCCCTTTCCGTGGCCGGGGGCCGTCGTCGGTGGAGGAGACCGGGGGAGGTAGTGTAGCCTCCCCCGAGGAGGGCTCCCCTGTATCGACGGAGGAGCGGAGGCTGGGGGCTACATACCTGAGGAAGGCCATCCCTGAGGTTTTTAGTGGGTAGGCCTCTTATTCTGGGGAGGAGAGCCCCACATAACCACTGGCTCGCCACAGCCGGGGTATGTAACCTAATGCATTTTCCTCAGGGGAACAAAAAAAAAAGATCTACCTAGTTGGAATATTTGTACCAGGTAAGCATACACGTATCCTTGGCGAAATTCCGACCAAATGGTTAGGCCGGGTGCGTGCGTAGTGGCATCGCGATGTGGACCGCACATACCCAACGAAGCAAAGAGAACACTGGGGGGGTTTTACAGAGTACGCCTGGTACTTTTGGCGAGCCCCACATAGCCCCACATACGCCCGCAGCCTAGCCAAAGGACAGGTAAGGTGTCACGCATTTGCCCTCGAAAAAGAAGGTAAATATACTCGTCAACAAATGGGAACTACTTGGGAATTCAACTAGTTTTTCGTCTTATCCATGTTCATTTTAAAACCCACTTGTTGAGAAACTCTACTGCGGTCTTCAAGCATTGTGCCAGTCTTCAACGATATCATCAGCATAACAAACTTCTTCTCGCTGTTGGTGTTGATGCCCAGTTACCTCTGCTCCACTCCAGTCCACACTCCACACTACAAAAGCTTAAACACATGCTTCAGCGCAGCTGTGGACAGTTTCGGCGATGGAATACAGCTCATTTGTTATTTCTGGTCCTGAAATTCTGACATTTCGTATAATGATAGCAACACTTGAATGAATCGAAATTCTATGTATTCCCTGGAGATACTGAAGCATGACCTTTCTTTATTAATCCACATATATATATATATATATATATATATATATATATATATATATATATATATATATATATATATATATATATATATATATATATATATAAGACGAATAAGACAAATGAATGACGACGTGAAAATACATTTGAACGCAATAGAGTAATTATTTCCGCCACTGAAAACTAGTGATGTCTGCATATTTATTATTTCATTGGCGTCATGATTCTAACAATATTATGTACTGTATACATATACATTCTGTTTATATGTAGACGCTAATATTAGAAAACTGAAATTTGGTTGTTTGATTGCACTAACTGGTTCGATTTGAAAGATTATTTTTGTATTCCGTTGTTTCTTACACTGTCTCGTAGTCCGTGCTTTAGTATAATTCTCCTCATTTTGTTAGTTTTCTAGTTTAAGTACATATATAATTTAATAATATAACGAGTTGCGTAGCACTTTACTTACATAAATAAATAATGAGCTAAATTGCAGGTATCTGGTTTTGAAGTGTCGTTTTGTACGAATGTTTTTAAAATCTTTCTTTCTGTCAATACTAAGGCGATTCCTCAATTAAATAAAATTATCAATACCTAGTAAATGTATCGAGAAATGCTATTCATCACCACGCTGCGACAATTAAAAATAATAAATAATATATATAATATACTTATAAAAAATCTGTAGAGAGGTCAATTCAGTACATGAATATTTCATCCAAAATAACTATCAGGGGGTGATTAGGGTTCGATACTGATGCCAAAAATGCAATCAGTAAAATTTTTGTCTGTCTGTATAACTGTAATAGAAACAAAAACTTCTTGACGGATTTTAACGAAACTTGGTACAATTATTCCTTATACTCCTGAGCCGGTTTTAGTATACTTTTCATCACGCTACAATCAATAGGAGCAGAGCAGTGAAGGGAAATGTTGGGAAAGCAGTAGAAGTTACCAAGTTTTTTAATCTTCCGTCGCGTGTGCAACCTTAATGGTTAAAGCTACACAGAAATCATGTATGAAGGAAATGTTCTCCTTAAAATTATATAAAAATCCCACGACCAGCATATGTCTATCTTTTATTGTTGACTCACAATAACACGTGTAACTAACTCCAATAGCTTAGCAGTTGAAGTCGTGGGTAGCTTGTCACTAATAAAAAAAATATCAAGTGGATTTAGCCGCAGGCGGATAGCCGACATATGATATGTACAATTTCACAGTACTGTACCTACTGTACATAAAAATGTACACTGTACATAAAAACAGAAAAAGTATTAAAAATGAAACGGACAAAAAGATTTCAAAATGTGATAATGCACTTATGTATTTCTATATGTTATATGTATATCGTGTGCATGTGTGTATATATGTGTATATGTACATCCTACTTACTATTAGAAAGGCGAAAGTTTGTAAGTATGGATGTATGGATGTTTGTTACTGTTTCACGTAAAAACTACTGAAATGGATTTGAATGAAACTTTACCACAATATAACTTATACATCAGAATAACACATAGGCTACAATTTTTGAGGTTTCTAATGCGAGGTCGTAAAAAAACACATTTTTTGCGCTTACATTGCAAACGCTGACTGAATCCTACGTAGTTTATAGGAGCATACTGCAGTAGCTACCTATAGGCCTATGATTAGGGCTCTGCAGTGCTTAGTTACCGTATTTCTGACTTATTACTAGACTAGACGGGACGAACCTGAAGTCCACGCGAACGAAGTCGCGGGCAAAAGCTAGTAAATAATATATATAATATAATTTTCACTTCTTTTTGAGCCAACAATGTTTTTTATTTGCTTTCCGTTAATTTGACTGGTAGAGTACCTATTCAGTGCAATAAAGAGTCAAATAAATTAATTAATAGAAAAATTGAGTAAAAAATACCTTAAAAACTAATTTATAAAGAACAGGTATATTACGGTACATAAAATAACTAGATGAAGAAAACTCCAAACTAATATTGGTCAATAATAACTGTTATAGTTACTAGTGCGCATAACTGACGTATTGTCAACATTTGCTCAAGGCAGCTCAGACGCGTGGTACAGCGTGACGTATACGACGATACATGCAGGAAAATAAAAAAAATCGTAGGTTCGTAGCTACAAAATCGTTATCAGCGGGCGCCGGCGCAGCGTAGCCCGTGGTCAGGGCTGCCAGATCTTATAATTGGATACAAAATTTGTATTAGTGCAGAGGTTCCCAATCCTTTTTGTGTCGTAGACCCTTGTTTTTCGGTGCCATGTTTTTCGATTTTGAGTAGACCCCTACTTACCTGATATTATTATGATATTGAATGCCTAATGGCCGTTTTCACCAACCTTGTCTAGCTTAGGCGACTCCTAAGTGACATGCTGTCACTTTTTGTATTAACTGAAAAGAGTGAGAAAGCATGTCTCTTAGGAGTCGCCTAAGCTAAGACAAAGTTGGTGAAAACGGCCATAAATCCTACAACTTACAAAATTATATAAACATTACATTTTTTTTAAATCACAGGTACTTTTATACATGCCTTGTAAATGCTTTGTATATTGTCTTTGTCTTAAAAGATAGGTGTTTTTGTCTTAATAAGTACTATCAGTGTTTGTTGAGATCCATCATTATGGAACCCCATTTTCATTTTATGGATAATTTTTTTTTTCGTGTATTAAAAATTACAATATGAAATAGAACAGTATTTTTTCAGAAATCGTCTTCTATGGGTATGATGAATACAGATATGATACTGCAGTGTTTCGCTTTAGTTTCAGATGGTATAGGTATGTTGCAATTGATGGAGGCTGTGGAGCTTATTATTTTAAATTTCCAACCGTAATTCCATGATTACATGAATGTGACCAGTGCTTAATAGTACTTACCAGATTTGAAAACAGAAATGATTCACAGAAAGTGTAATGGTCCTGTGTTTTAACACTTAATATAATATTGTAATTGCTGATACTAAATCGTATCGCTGTGGCAGCCCTGCCCGTGGTGGGGATGCAAAATGTTCGCTATTATACCCATGTTGTAGCGCGTCTCGACCAATTCGTCGCGAACGTGCGTGAGAGGTGCTTGTGAAAATGTGTAAGATGTGCTCGCCCAGTGACGCGAGGCCGGTCGTGAACGAGCCGCTGCCGGCCATTGCGCGCATCCCCAAAAACCTAGTGCGATTGAAGCACAAACACAATATTGTGACCGACCCTAACGACGAGGCGAAGCAGAAGGAGGTGGAATACCAGCCCGACCTCCTTGCCGTCTCCACGCAGTACACCAAGATCGGATACGACCTGTTCAAGTCAGCTATAGAACGCATACAGGAGACGAACGCTTATGCGTAAGTAATTTTCAATGCTTTTGCTGCATTCACTTGCACGCTATTTCATCAGTTATCTAACAGTAAACGAATGACACGCCATCATTTAGATAAATCCGAGAACAATTCCTTATATATTTATAAATAAGACAATCTATGCAATACTATACAATAATATACAGAGCCGATAATATTAAAGTATTTAAATTTAGAAATAATATCGCAGGTACACGTGACACGTACTTCTATTAAAAACTGTCGTGAACCGCAAATTAGTCTTAATAAACCAGATGCTAAAGTTTAAATTTAGATGAAAGCACGTTGTGTCACACGTTCGCAATGTAAAGATGGCGAAAGAAATTCTGCATAGGTTATATACTTTCACATGAGTATTTCCGAACAAGTATTATTTTTGTAAAGAGCGCCTACTACGTTAATTTGTAGTTTATAATATTCGCAACTACAGCAAGTTGATGTAAGTTTAGTTTCGAATGGAACAAGATTTCGCTTGGTTGACGTTAAATGACCTCGTCTCTACCATTCGATTAGACACGGCCTTTCCTTACTTCGAATCGATTAGTTATTAGATAGTTTTCAGTTTTCCTTGAAACTAGATCAATAAATCTTATTCTAATTTTATTTATTTAAGTACATGACCAATCAGACAGCCTGATTTTAGCGGGACATCCCGATTTTTAGATCAAAATAAAAAAAAAACAGGCTCAGTCCCGCTTTTTGGGAATGACTCAACCGTGCCTGCAGCGTACCATTAAAATTTGTCTATGGATTCTTTTGCTATTTAATGTCACGTAAACGTAATTTATCTGAAACTAGCTGACCCTACAGACGTTGTTCTGTCAAATGTCATGTTGTCTCGCTGTATGTGAAAAAAGATTTTCCTGCTTTTCTGTTGAAATTTTTCCTGAATTTTCTTTGCTATAAACCTCACGGAGCCCGAGACCTTTCCAACGAATGCAAAACCGTGGAAATCGATTCGAGCGTTCTGGAGTTATAGCGCCAGGAAGGAAAACCCGTCTTATTTTTATATAGTAGATGAAAAGATAAATTGTATTCAAAAACTTTTGATTTTAAACTTTTTTACTGTGTCCCGCTACCGGTGAAAGAATCCCGCTTTTTTCACTCAAAATGTTCCAAAATCCAGACTTGGTAAAAATATACTGACAACGCTTGCTATGACACATATTGAAAGTATAATAAATAACTTATATATATACAAAATGTTCTGATACACGTATATCACAATAATGGCATACATAACATTCGCAGTAACTTCGTAACTACCTACAGTTTAAAAATACAATCATCTTATGTTAATAGAGTTTACATTATTTAGAGGCAAAAATCCAGACTTGGTAAAAATATACTGACAAAGCTGCATATGACACATAAGTAGAGATCGGATAATCGGATGCATAATTATCTAAAGTTAGTTTAAGACAAAGTATGGAAACGGCTTTTTATTGTTTTGTTAAATAAAAATCCCGGGATTGCGGAATTGCATAGCCGGATGTTTATTTATTTACCTAATTTAGTTTTTGACAAAGTATGGAACTGTCTTTTTATTTTATTTCCATAAATAAAAATCCCGGAATTCCGGTACTGTAGAACATTTTGGTAAATACGTATGCATAGTTGTATAAATGAACCCGGAGTCTCGGTCTTTTGAAAATAAATACCACGTGCTAATTTAGTAATTTTCAAACAATATCACTACGTTTTTGCAGTCCCGTATTTTCCCGGGATTTTTATTTAACAAAATATATTTTAAGAAGCCGCTTCCATAATTTGTGAGGCAAAAATTAACTTTAGGTAAATATGCATCCGATTATCCGATCTCTACACATAAGTATTGAAAGTACAATAAATAACTTAAATTTATACAAAATGTTCTGATATGTATCACATAATGGCATACATAACATTCGCAGTAACTTCGTAACTACCTTTTTTTTTTTTTTTTTTTTTTTTTTTTTTTTGTTCCCTGAGGAAAACCCCGGCTGTGGCGAGCCGGGGTTATGTGGGGCTCTCCTTCCCAGAAGGGGGAGGCCTACCCACTAAAAACCTCAGGGATGGCCTTCCTCAGGCATGTAGGGAGCCCCCGGGAACACAAAGGCCACTTCCAGGAACCCCCAGCCTCCGCTCCCCTCTCTAGAGGGGAGCCCTCCTCGGGGAAGCTACCACCTCCCCCGGTCCCCTCCACCGACGACGCCCCCCGGCCACGGAAGGGGCGTGGTCCATCCCGGGTCGCCGTAGCGGTCGCGAATTCCTCGCGCCCGCCGGCGACCCGCGGAACTTCGTAACTACCTACAGTTTAAAAATACAATCATCTTATGTTAATAGAGTTTACATTATTTAGAGGCAATCCAATAGTTGCAAAATGTACCAAACGTACAGCCACCATAGATAACACTGACAAAATATTCATACAGTTATCTCAGAATCAATCAGAATTTTATTAGACAACCCGTACAAATATTATAGACGCGAAGTTTGTATGGACGGATAATTGTTACTGTTTCACGTAAAAATTACTGAATGGATTTAAATGAAACTTTACAATGATGATATGATATGATAGTAGGAAAACATCTATTATTTTGACGTGCGCTGCCCAAACCTAATAACTACGCAGGCAAACAACTGACACCAAAATCAAAATCAAAATAATATTTATTCAACATAGACCTTTACAGGCACTTATTGACGTCAACAAACAAAACAAAAAAAAGCTTAAGTAATAAAAAAAAAAAACAAAAACCTTGTCCGTACGTACGAATAAGGAAAAAAAAAAGAAAAAATATATTGACTCGACACCTGTTCGGAAATTGGGAGAGAAATACTGCAAATAAATAAAACTGGAGTGTCATCTGTGAAAATTGAAGACGGTGAAATTTTAATCAAAAGTACTGTGAAAATAGTATTTGTGGAAAAGCTCTTTGTTTTGTGCCATACTATACATACATACATACTAATATTATAAATGCGAAAGTAACTCTGTCTGTCTGTCTGTCTGTTCCGCTTTCACACCAAAACTACTGAACCGATTTAAATGAAATTTGGTACACAAATAGTCTGGAGCCTGAGAAAGGACATAGGCTACTTTTTCATGCAAAAAAGGTTGTAAAAGGTTGAAAGGAGGGATTATTGGTTGTATGGAAATATTGTTAAAACTACTGAACCGATTTAAATGAAATTTGGTACACAGATAGTCTGGAGCCTGAGAATGGACATAGGCTACTTTTTCATGCAAAAAAGGTTGTAAAGGTTTGTAAAAGGTTGAAAGGAGGGATTATTGGTTGTATGGAAATATTGTTAAAACTACTGAACCGATTTAAATGAAATTTGGTACACAGATAGTCTAGAGGCTGAGAAAGGACAGAGGCTACCTTTTAAAGCAGAAAAGGGTTGTAAAAGGTTGAAAGGAGGGGGTGAAAGGTTGTATGGCAGTATTGTTAAAACATATCCTTCCTGTGGGAAATTCGAATATAACGCGGGCGAAGCCGCGGGCGGAAAGCTAGTACTTATAATAAATTTGTAGAGGGGTCAATTCTGTACATGGAATATATTTTCAAAATAACTATCAGAGGGTGATTAGGGATCGATACTGATGACAAAAATGCAATCAGCAAAATTTTTGTCTGTCTGTCTGTCTGTATGTTCCTTATAGAAACAAAAACTAGGTACTGGACGGATTTAACGAAACTTAGTATAATTATTCTTCATACTCCTGGGCAGGTTATAGGAATACTTTCCATTGCGCTACAATCAATAGGAGCAGAGTAGTGAAGGGATATTTTGGGAAAACGGTAGAAGTAACTCCATTTTTTTAGCTTCCGTCGCGTGTGTAGCCTTAATGGTTAAAGTCACATAAAAATCATGTATGACGGAAATATTCTACATAAAATTGTCTAAAAAACATCCCGCAACAGCATATGTCTATCTTTTATGGTTGACTCACAATAATCTATACTAATATTATAAAGCTGAAGAGTTTGTTTGTTTGATTGTTTGTTTGTTTGAACGCGCTAATCTCTGGAACTCCTGGTTCGAATTGAAAAAAATTTTTTTTATTGAATAGCCCATTAATCGAGGAAGGCTTTAGGCTACATAACATCATGCTGCGACTAATAGGAGCGAAGAAATAATGGAAAATGTGGAAAAAACGGTGAAAATTATTCATCTACGAGGGCTTCCGTTAGGTGCGCTGCGAAAAGGGTTCTAGATACCAAAAAAATATGTATGAAAGAATTATTCCTGTCCGCGACACGACCTGTAAAAAAATGTCCGCGACAGTATATGTCTATCTTTTAATGTTAACTCACTAGAATGGTTTTTATGGTGATTATATTTGGATATGTCGCGTTGTCAAGATCGGGTAACAGCTGAGGTGGTTGTTTGCAAAAATAAATATGATGCTCAAAATAACCATTCCACGCGGACGAAGTCGCTGGCACAGCTAGTGTATAATACATGCATAATATAGTAGAGAAACACTGATAAATTCAGAGGTTTCTTTTTTTTTTTTTTTTTTCTCAGGAGAGGAGGCTGAGAATCCATCATGGATACCAACGCAACAGGCAAGCAGGGATGCGTTGATTATGTCGGACTCCTGGTGAATCGAGGCGGCTCGACCCACCAGACCTACCGACTAAACTCAGCCTAAGCCTTTGGTCCTAATGACCCTACTGGCTTTATTGACGAGGGCCGCACCTCAGGAGAGGTACGGTTAGCACTGTTTTGTAGTAGGTATATTTACATAAGCATTGCACCCGGGCGAAGCCGGGGCGGGTCGCTAGTAAATTATATTCGAAATAAATTCTTACCAAACGCCATTGCAAGCCTTTTTTTTTTGTTCCTCCTGAGTAAAATGCATTAAGTTTCATACCCCGGCTGTGGCGAGCCGGCGGTTATGTGGGGCTCTCCTCCCCAGAAGGGGGAGGCCTACCCACTAAAAGGGATCAGCCTCAGGCCTCAGGGATGCCCAACCTACTACTACACCAAGCTACTTCCGAGAACCGCCCGCCTCCGCTCCCCCGCCGATACAGGGGAGCCCTCCTCGGGGGAGGCTACAATACCTCCCCCGATCTCCACCACCGACGTCGCCCCCCGGCCACAGAAGGGGCGTGGTCCCTCCCGGGTCGCCATATCCACGGGCGCGATTTCCTCGCGCCCGCCGGCAAGCGATTGCAAGCCTAGATTGGTCCAGGCCATAAGAGCAAAGAATAATTTATACATATATGCTATCTCTGTATGTGTAAGTCACTGACAACGACACGCTTCATGTTAGGTCCATGTTAGTTAGGAAGAATACCATGTTCTACATCATTCTTCTATTATGTAGATTTTAAAATATCATTGTCTATGGTTGTATACTCGTAGTTGTCTATGAAAGAACCCGGAGTTTTGTATTATATCTTAGAAGTTAGGTATTAAGTAGAGTTATGTATATTAAATTCTCTTTGAAATTGCAAAACTATAAAATCTATTTTTCCATAACACACGAACTTCTTTAGTGATCTCGAATTACAATATCTTTATCTGAAGATAAATCAATCATCGATCATTTGTGACGATTCGTATCTCTTGTAACAAATGAATCATTCAATCAAAGACATAAAATACAAAACATTAAATTAGATAAAATAAAGATTACACAAAAGTGCGTGTGTGCTAATTTGCAAAATTCACGCACACAATTAACACGTAAAATTATCAAACTTTCGTTATTTATTTATCTACAGGAATTAATTAACATAAATTTAGAATTAAAACTACAACTGTATAGATTGCAATAAAATTAAAAATGACAATAATTCAATAAGATTTCACAAGAGTTTATCGTTATGCAACGATCGTATATAGTTATTGACGCGGGAACTGTCGCTGATAAACATGTCCACATCAATGAACGATTGAAAGATATAAAATAAGGCATGATAAAAATGTTCCAAACCGGTCCAAAACTGAACAAGCATTGTAAAATAATCGTTCGTTTGTATGAAACTGGATGCGGTAAGAAATGCAAGAAAGAAATAAATATTTCTTACCAATCAGCCTAGCCCGGAGTTTCCCAAACTTTTTTGTGTCGTAGAACCCTTTGCCTTATTTTTCGGTTTTGGGTAAACCCCCTACTTAACTGGTATAGGTTTTTTGTAAATTTCTAACTGGAGGGAAATTTGTGTTAATATACCGTCATTAAATAAACCGCAAATATACTGAATTTAGAGAAATTTTTTGGAAAAACCGGTAAAATTATTCATATTAGAGAGCTCCCGGTGTTTGCTTGATCTCAGAAACTGCTAGATCGTATTGAAAAATTCTTTTTGTTTTGAATAGTCCATCTGTCGAGGAAGGCTTTTAGGTATATAATATTATACTGCGACTAAGTATCATTGGAAAATATTGCAAAAACGGAGAAAATTATTCATATGTGAGGCCCCCGTTGCGTGCGCTGCGTTCAAGTATGAAAAAATTATTTCTTTTTAATATGATTTACGCAGAGGTACTTAAATATGTCCTTTTGAAAACTTGTTGATTGTGATCATAATAACAGAAATTCAATTCAATGCAAGATACTCCACGATGGGTTCTATCACCGTAGGATCGTCAGATATAAATTTCGTAAAACGATTAGCACATGCCAGATTCGATCAACCTCCAGAATATTACGAACTGAAAGTGCAATCTATACATATAAATAAAATTGGGACGTCGTCTGTCTGTCGGATAATAGCGGATGTAATAAGGAATAAATTATTAAATAGTAAAAAAAATCATTTATTTTAGAAAAATAATGTTGCAATGCATCACACACTATAGAGTACCGTGCATGCCAGCAAGGCTTTCGACCGCGTAAACCACAACGTTCTACTTAGTAAGCTTCAAAGGTTAGGCATTGGTGGACCCATGCTGGATTGGTGTCGCTCCTATTTAACGAGCAGGTCCTCAAGGGTGGTGGTCAACGGTTTCACATCTGATCCCTTTCCACCGATTGTGGTGTCCCACAGGGTTCGCACTTGGCACCTTTATTTTTCAACGTTTTTATAAACGATATTTCTGAGTGTTTTATAAATTCTATATACTTACTATTCGCGGATGACTTAAAGTTTTATAGGGCAATTGATACATCTGCAGACGCTCTTTTGCTACAAGCCGATCTTTCTAGATTGGTGGTTTGGTGTGAGGTCAACGGTATGGACCTAAACGTCTCAAAGTGTTTTAGCATGCGTTACTCTAGAATGAAAACTAACACGATTTTTCAATATAAAATCAACAGCGACACTTTAAAGAATGTAAATACAATAAAAGACCTTGGAGTATGGCTAGACAGCAAGTTACGGTTTAATACACATGTGGATATTATTTGTTCGACAGCGTTTAGGAACCTCGGTTTTGTACTTCGAAACTGTAAGGACTTTAAACTTTAAACGAAAATTCTATTATTTAACTCAATTGTACGCAGCGGTTTAGAGTACTGCAGCGTTGTGTGGAATCCTTTCTATGACATTTATAAGAAAAGGCTTGAGAGTGTTCAAAGGCGGTTCTTGTGGCATCTCGTATATTCTTGCAATCTGGGTAAATCCTTAATAAAATATGAAGATAGACTGGTTCACTTCAAAATGAGTTCTCTATCAAATCGAAGACGTGTGCACGACATGCTATTTCTGTTAAAATTGGCGAATGGCATCCTCGAAGCTCCAGAATTGTTAGAAGGCCTTTCCTTGTCGGCACCGTCAAGGCTTCCACGCAAATCTCGCTTCAACATACTGGCGACCGGATTCAGTAGAACCAATCTCGGTCAAAATGCACCATTAAATCGGCTTATGAGAGAATTTAACAGTTTGTCAAAGTCTACTGAATTGGATTTGTTCGCGGATGGCATCCGCCAATTTAAAAAGTCTCTTTTATAGTTTTTGTATAAGTTATTTGTATTTATTTTAAATAAGACAGGTACTCATTAGTTCCTCTTTAGGTACTAGTTAGTTTTAAGTTATTTGTGCTTGTCTATTTCTGTCTTTGTTTTCATTTTAATTTTTAATTTTTTCTTAGTTTTTTTTTATATTTGGGAGTTACTCTTAGAAAAAATAAATGCTGTCATCACCTATAATTATAATAGCATTAGGCTAGAGCATTTAACATGATTATTATTCGTTGGTGTAAATGTTTATTATGTTGGTGATCTATAAATAAATAAAATAAAATAAAAATGCAAAAACCAAAAAAAAAACCTAAATAAACTAATTAGCTTTTTTGTTAAATTCCGCGAAGACGCGAAAGTTAATATTATGAAACACCAAAAATAATTTTCTACGTAACTCTACATTTCCAAGTTGTAACCTGAATCACCTATTTTATTTGGCCTACATATTGATTGCCAAAACAGACAAAAACAACACGTGCCTTTCTCGAATTTAAATATATCACTTCTTATTTTTATTTCCTTTCGATGTGTGTAGGTAACGATATCTTGCAAAATATTAAAGATATGTCACGTTTCTTGTAAAATATTCTTAAAATTTGATTACAACTGGCCTTCTTAGCAAAAGGTTTTCTCATTTGGTATTTCATATATTACTAGCGACCCGCCCCGGCTTCGCACGGGTGCAGTGAAAAAATGGTTATGGTGGGTTATCCCTAAGAGATAGACATATACCATCGCGGACTTTTTTGTGGATTTTTGTTAGTTGTACAATACTGTAGTACATTATTTTGGTCTATCTCGTAGGGTTCAGCCAGCGTTTGCAATATAAGCGCAAAAAAAACGTGCTTATTTACGACATCACATTAGAAACCTTTAAATTTATCAGTGTTTCTCTACTATATTATGCATTTATTATACATACAAACCTTCCTTAAGAATCACTCTATCTATTAAAAAAACCGCGTCAAAATCCGTTGCGTAGTTTTAAAGATCTAAGCATACATACGGACATACAGCGAAAGCGACTTTGTTTTATACTATGTATTGATTATTGTGTCGAGTCAATTTTTTTTTCCTTATTCGTACGTACGGACAAGCTTTTTGATTTTTTTAAAGCTTTTTTTTTTGTTTTGTTTGTTGACGTCAATAAGTGCCTGTAAAGGTCTATGTTGAATAAAGATTATTTTGATTTTGATTTATGTACACACAGCAACGCGTCAATTGTATGCTGAATTTGATACAGTTCTTATGTTGCTGTAATAGCGGCGGTTTTCCCACTGTAATTGTAGCATTTAACATAATGCTAACTACACATTTATCTGTCAGATGCCGTAGGATCCGACTAAGGGGGAATGGGCGTGATTATATGTACAGTCAACAGCACGTCAAGTTATACACTTACACTACGAAAACCAATGTTTTATTATAGATGCCTCATATCTGAAAATAAACCTTCATAGTTTCTTGCTTGTTGTTGTCGAGAAGGCTTTCCCAATTTCCGACCACAGGTTTGTTTTCTTTATATTTATTTATATTTGGTAAACAAACAATAAATATATATAGTGATAGCTAATGCCATGAAAGAATTTTGCACAATGCTCAGACTTTCAATAGACAAAAAATATGCCTTATTATTATGTAACTTGTTTTAAATGGGGTATATAAAATTAACCGTATTCTCTAAATAATAAAAAAAAAATTATTAACTATTTTTTTGTAAGCTTTCTGATTTGTTTTGATGAATTGTTGTTAATATTTAAGATGATTCCAATTATTTGTCTGTTCATTTTATGTGAATTAACCAAAAGTTTTTAATGTCGTGTTTTATCGAAAATAATATCCGATATTTTTTATCGATAACCGGAATCGATAATTGCATTCCCTCTGACCTGTATATTAGGCGTTATTAAGGCCCCGGAAATACCAATAATACTGTACAGAACTCAACACATATACCACAACACAAAGAAATAAATTTCATCATCAAATATGATATAGTATCATACAATACTACTTATATATAATACAATAATCATCTAAGAAAGCCTTCTTCTACCTTGAGACATCAGGACATGTCCGTGAGCACGTTTTCACTGAAACTTCATCGAATACACTGTTTATAGTTTACAATACCAGCGATCTTGTTATCATAACAACACTTACTAATGCAGCTCAAAAAAAATGTAGGCGGTCACGTTGACCGAACAAAAAGATTCGTCATCATTACCAACACATAAAAACAAGAAGCAGTGCAACCAACATAACTAATTCTTAAATCTTATTAATCATAGTAAAGAGTTCGCGTTTTGGCATTATCTCAATTTAAAATGACAGTTATAACATTACAATTGAATTTGCGAGTATATAATGTTTTGATCATCCCCTAAACAGTTTAGTTTCGAATGATAAACTGTTTCACAAATTCACACACTTCCAAATAGCAACGGTCGTGTTATTGTATACACAGGCCCCTGGTGTTTGCGCAAGATAATGACCAGTTATCTCTATCGAAATAAATTCGAAAATCAAAATATTATTTATTAACCAACTTTACTTTTATGAACGTTAAAACACATCAAAAAATATAAGAACTTTAACCTTGTATATACGTACAAGAAAAAGATATCTATAGGTATACATATACATAACTTACCTCCCGTATACGTATGATAATACAGAGTTTACGAATTAATTTAATAGCGACTCATTCCGATCTATTATATAACGGAAGATCTGTTTGATTTACATTGTTTTGTTTGTTCCTTTTGAACAAACTTAATGTGTTCCAAAATCAAAATCAGGCTGAGGTTCAGACAAACAATAGACAATCGTCAAAGACAATAACAGGAGCGGGTTTCATACATTTTCTGTAACAGTTCTTTTCTTATCTATAACCTTGAATTTGGCCGAAGCCATAAATTCTGTGCAGTGACAGATACAAATCTCATACCATTAACTTTAAAATTTCTACAAAAATGTACCTAGTTAATCAAAAAGTGCACTTGATTCTAATCTTCGTACATTTTGCAGAAAATCTGACAAGAATTCCACACGTTAAAAATAACCAAACAGCTATAAATAGTAATTATAGAAATGGTGCCAGAACTCCCGAACATGCTGAAATTCCCGTTTCCTGACAACCTACTGTCCTTATTAGAAAATAGTTTATGTACTGTGCTCGTTTCGATGTCTATATTCAGAACGTCAATCTACGCTAACCTCGAAAGAAATATCCTACATATATTAAATAAAACCATGCCAGTCAAGTAGAAACTTTTGGCTAATGACATTAACACATATAGGAACAAATATCTAGTTCACTTTTTACTACTCATTAAATATATACGAGTATATAGTAATTTATTATATTATGATTTATCAATAACACAAAAATGTTGCCTTATTCACATAAACACTTGTATCGTTGATGTTTTTTTAATATTCTCCGTGTTGCGGAACGGCAAAGGGAATCTAACCCATACAGCCATGTCTTATCTTATAATTATATATATTACAAAATTATTAGACACTAAGACAAAAATAAATAAACTATGGTAATAATATATTTATTAAACAGAGAAATTGTAAAAAGTTTACATGATAATCTATTCTAAACTCCAGAAATAAAATAAGCCGAATCGGTGGAATAGTTAGCGAATTTTTAATCAAGTGCCTAAACTAAATTATAATAGAATGAAACCGATCATACAGAAGTGCGGGATGGAAAGAAATAGCATTAGGCCAGCCAAACAGAATCGAAGCGAGAAAAGTTGCTTCATTCTCTCGCTATTATTATACGACTAAATTAAATTATTTTTTTATTCTCTTAAGAGAGAGAGAGAGAGAGAGAATCCTCACAAATAGTGCGAACCGGTATGACCAACCGACTAAACTCAGCCTTATGCCTAAGTTCTAAGAGCTATCTATGCAAATCTATGAGAGGGAGTGATGCACCGCCGACCCATTAAGGGGGTCATTTAGGTCTCTTTTATGGACTAAATAAAGCCCCCTTTAGGGACTAAATAGAAGTACTCCAATTGCTATAATTTAAACAGCACAGTTTCTATAAGCTAGTGTGATATCTACCTCTTGTTAGTGAAGAATCTGGAGCGGGGCAGGAATAATGAAATACTGTTGATCTTGCGACGTCTATTGTAGGATTGACAAACATTACAGATGTGCTCGTATTTATATTAAAATTAACTTAAAACTACCGACATACATAATAATATTTCAACTACAAACTACCGACATACATAATAATATTAAATCTACCATACATTACACCTCCCAACTTAAATGTAATTGCTAACACTAATGACTAATAATGAACAAACTAATAATATATTACAATAAATTAATAATCTATCCCATAGCGCAGTACGGGTTTACGAACTCGCCGGGGGCGACTCACGGGCGTACAAGTAGGTTCAGAGGGGTCCTCCACTGGTTTTGGCACAGATATCTCACTGTTACTTTTTGTAACTGATATTGCCTCTGCAACATCATCATTGCTTCCCACATCGGGTATATTGGAATCCGCTAGAGCATCCTCACTGCCAATACTGACCTGACCTTCAAATTGATCGCTATTTGTACCAGAAGGGCAAGGAACATCCGACATCCTTGATCGGCGTCTGATTTGATCTATGTGCCTAGGTATAAGTCGACCGTCACCGCTATTCACAACATATCTATTAGTACCCTGATTATTAGCAACTGTGCCCTTCAACCATTTATCTGGTTGACGGAAACTTCTAGCCCACACTGGTTCGCCAGGCGCGAGGTCTCGCAGCACGCCGCCCGCGTGCTGTTGCTGTCTGTGCTGCGCGCGGCTGACGCACAACTCGCGAGCACTCACGCTGCGTAATAAGTCGAGCCTCGAGCGTAGTGAGCGTCGCTGAAGCAACATAGCGGGGGTCTCACCCGTACTGCTATGAATACTATTTCTATAGCTTAGTAGAAATGTTTGCAATGCGCTATCTATATCCACTAGTTCCCTATTAGCATTAGCATGTAACATCATTATGTATAACCCTACATCAAGTAATAATGGTAGCCAAGTTGCACACTCATAATACAGTTGGATTATTCTTACTAATATTATAAGCGCGAAGGTTTAACATCTACATAGATGTTTGTCACGCTTTCACGTGAAAATTGCCTAATGCAGTTTTTTTTTATTAATTTTGACAAAGAAGTGCAAAACAAGCCGATGTGTATGTCGCTGCTAAAATTGTAATATGAGAATCTGACAATAACTGAATTTTGGCGGTAGTCGAAGCAAACGGAAACATAGAGTAAGTTACAATGTCGCGTTGTTGTTCTAGGTGTATTATATTTACTTAATAATTCTGGTAAATTTATATAACCCCGAAATATTTTAAGGACACAGACTATATCAGCCAAATAAACTCAGCCTGTGCCTAAGTTCTAAGAACCATATAGGCAAATCGTGAAGGCGACCACCTCTCCGGAGAGGGGCGATGCAGCGCAGGCCCATAAAAGAGGCCCGGAAGCATAGTAAAAAAATAATATTAAAAGATACCCGACTAATACACATTGTATTCACCTTCACCATTTTACACACCAATCTATTTTAATTTGCAGATAAGCAAAAAACAATAACATTTTGATTAGCCAGTGCACTCTGTAATTGTATTGTTTGATAACTTACTTCCATCTGATAACAGCAAATTAAATTATCACATAGTGAATTCGGCCATCTCACAAAGTTGATAGCTTATGTTACAACAATGTCCTTGACTGTGAGGCAAATTAAAAACATAAATTTGTTGGCAAAAAAAATACAAATGGCGCTTTTGTCCTACAATGATTTAAAATTATGTTACTTTATCATGATACTATATTTTCACAACACTATTTACTATTTTAAATTATACATTTATTTGTAAAGCAATTCCCTTTTAATGTAATGCAATGCCAAATATGTGGAAGTTAATAATCTATGGAAGTTTGGAAACTTTTTTAATCTATGAAATACAGCTCGAATTAATGTGTAAATATAACGCCATCTATCTTGAAACTCGTTGAAAGGAGATGCCGTAAGTCATGTTATTTTAAAGATCCCCGATTTTTAATAATTCGTATTCTAGTATTTTAAAAAATGAAATATCTTTAATGCAATAATTACACATTGCTTAAAAAAAATTATCAACAAGCCTTTTAAAAATCTAAATACATACATAATTGCTTAAATGAACCAAATATTTCTAATTTTGTGAAGAAATTAACTAACAAAATATAGGGACTGCTATGTTACTTAATGTATGTTATCTAGAGCCAGAAAAAAATATTAATAAAAAATCAACTGACAAGTCAGGCACCTGCTGTCAATGTCATAACTCAACGGAAAATATCAAACATAGAGTAAGATACCGGTAGTCACAGATAATAAAAACATCATTAAGGTGTTGCCATAATGAAATATTTCTTAAAAACATGTTTTATTTATTTAAAAATAATTGGGGGTGGTAAAAATATTTCTTTTATTTGTTTCATACTTCATATTTTTTCGGCTTTCAATTTAATGTAGTTTGGTGTTTGTTAGTTAACGCTGATCACAAAAAACCAACCTCCTTGTAATAAGAGGACATCTCCTTTGAACTCATAAATCCGTCACAATCCGTCACTCTCCAGGTTGTTTTGTTAAAATTATACTTTCAATATGTTTCATCTCACTACAACTTGATTGGTTAGTAAGATTGGCCCATCTGACACTTAGAAGTCTTTTCAGAATTTAAAATTATAGTTAGACCATGTAGTGCTACGAACAAGCAATAAGTCTGTTCGTAGATGTAGTGACATATTTAATATGTTACTTGGTTAATAAATCAATTTTATTGGAATTGCTCTTCCACAAGTTTGCTAATGTTTTCGATAGGTATTTGACGCTTAGTAAATTAAAGAATTCATGTCAGTTTAATACGATAGAATAGTGCAGTTACGCTCCTCTAGAGGCGCTGTGGAAAGTGACTTCATGAATTATCAATATTGAAGTCATTTTCCAAATTGACGACTCTGTATCTATTTAATACAGGGGAAAAAAACAGCCCTTGCTGAGATTATTGCGAACCGATGGCGTAGCTTTTCGACTTTCACAAGTGCTTGTAACAGCCAAGACTGAATAAATGATTATGAATTTGAATTTGTACAAAGTTTTCATTCAAAAGTTTACATTGTTCATATCGTTTGCAAACGAATGTAAACTCATGATAACTACACAGCGCCACGACGTTCTTTATTTATATGGTAGACAAAACATTTTCAAATCCAAAAATGGAATTGGCCTAATGTCTGTGAAGCATTTATTTTTTTTACAAAAATACTCAAGAGCACGTAAACGTAGAACCAAGAAATAATATTCAAAAAATCCTTGAAGTTCCATAAAAGTTATTATACAATTTAAAGGTTAATTAAGAACTCACGCCAATAACTACAACATCAACATATTTTAAAATCGAAACGGTACATCCATATAAAGGCGTTGTATCGTGCTGATTCTTATTTATATCCGTTGGTAGCAAAGTCAGTGACACAGTAATAAACATTAAATTGTGGCTCGTGTGAATTTATTACCAAGCGAGTCTGATTTCACGTGAATATTCATGCAACGCGCTGATAAGACTGGTTGTTAAGCGCCACATTATAATATTGTGCAAATGTACTGTTAACTGTTTTATTCGAGCCGTAGAGTCCATATATATAAGCAAGGGCGGATTTTTTTTCTTTTTATGTATTATGGACAGGCATTTGGCCTTGATCTCACCTGATGGTAAGTGACGATGAGGCCGAAGGTGGTCCATGCCTGTCCAGATAGTGCCTATTCACTCTTGCCTTGAAAAGGCCCAGATTGTATTTATCAGGGAAAATATCCGGCGGGAGGGAATTCCACTCCTTTGCTGTGCGCATTATGAAAGTAGAAGCGAAACGCTTAGTGTGTATAGGTAGTATATCAACAACAAAAGAGTGGAAGCCCAACCACCGTCTAGTTCCCCTGAGGTTTGATTGATTAACAATAGATACAAATAAAAAGTAGATATTTTATTAATGTTCGTAAGTACTGTACTTAAAAAATATTTATTCTTTATTGTACACTTGAAAAACTTAACACATAATAACTTATTGCCATCTTCTCTTGAAGACATCCAGAGAAGCGCTATCACGCACGGAATGAGACAGCCTTTTTTTTTCCTCAGGAGAGGAAGAGAACCCGCTCCATTTTTGAAGTTACTTAAAAGAGCTTTCCTTAAGGAAAATTATAAAATACGTAAAAGAGCTCTATCATTTTGATATATAAATATTGTGAAGTTAGTAAATAAGCAATCGAACCGCACTAACTTCATTTCGTCATCATTTGGTGTCGCTCCGATTCACTTATGCAATGATCCCTACCATATCCGGGCGTCTACAAGTATGTAAATGCATTTTTAAGAGAGAATTCACTTATTTAAACCCCTTACTTCTCAAGTTATATATATTATTTAAATATTTTTACGCAAGATTATATATATATATATATATATATATATATAGATGGCCGATCCCGCTCGAAGGAGGCGGCGCCGGGCTCGGTAGCACAGCTGCGGCGCCGCCGCGGGTCGCCGGCGGGCGCGAGGAAGTCGCGACCGCTACGGCGACCCGGGATGGACCACGCCCCATCCGTGGCCCGGGGGGCGTCGTCGGTGGAGGGGACCGGGGGGAGGTGGTAGCTTCCCCCGAGGAGGGCTCCGCTCTAGAGAGGGGAGCGGAGGCTGGGGGTTCCCGGAAGTGGCCTTTGTGTTCCCGGGGGCTCCCTACATGCCTGAGGAAGGCCATCCCTGAGGTTTTTAGTGGGTAGGCCTCCCCCTTCTGGGGAGGAGAGCCCCACATAACCCCGGCTGGCCACAGCCGGGGTATGCAATTTAATGCATTTTCCTCAGGGGAACAAAAAAAAAAAAGAAAGTTTGTAATAGAGTTGATCTTCTATTACTAGCCACTCAATTAAAAGGTAATGCCTTGTTGCATTAAGTCCACCTTTTGTACTTTATTTATATTGTGCAGTAAAGATTAAAATAAATAAATATACTTTATTGTTTTACTTGTGTAAATTAATATGCAATAAATTTTCAAGATCATGCGCTTTTGTGAAATCTCTAAATAAATATAGCGGAAAAAAAACACTCACTTACACAATAGACTAATGCAAATAGAAAAGGATCTCAAGAAAGTGAGGTTAAAACGGTAGTGATGTGCCAAGTCCCTGTTTTGATGGATCGAGTCGATTCGAGTCAGTATATACGGTATTTAAATCAGAACTCGATTCTCTGATTCAAGCCGAGCCGAGTCGAGCCGAGCTGAGCCGAGTCCGATTCCTACACTCGAGTCTAGAAATTCTAGTCCATTCCAGAACTAGAGTCCGATTTTAGAACAAAAAGGAAAAATAGAAAGGAGTTAGCTTCAAACATAGTGTAGGTTAGATTAAGCACAATAACACAAAAAATAATAATACTGTAATTTTTATTAAAAGATAATAAACATTGAATAAAGACATAGAGCATAGGAGCTTATGTAAACAGTTTGCGAGTACAAGCGAGTTAACTAAACTCGAATATAAGACTCGAGTCAGTAGGACTCGTATAAATAGAATCTAGTTAGTGAATAGGAATTGATTTTTCCTGACTCGAGTACCGGAATCGAGTCCGGCGTTCGCGAATAAAAATAAATTGGTATTCCAGTAGGCAAGTCCAAAGCAGGAATCGAGTCTGACTCGAGTCAAACCGTACTCGGCACATCGCTATAGAACGGACACAAATTTGATATAGATACATTATTGTAGCGTGATAAAACCTCGTGACACTCTTTCATTGTCTTTACACATAAGATGTATCACGTGAGATCTTAATGTCGGGCGCGTGCGCCATATTACTACTCGTATCTCATCACTTGACAAGCGTATGCACATATTTGGCAGTTTTGACCCAACATGTAGAGGCGTGCATCTCTACATCTTTCGTACTACAAATAAGGAAACATTTATTTCTTCGCGACTGCGAGTTCCAAAAAGGTGGAGGTTATTAAGGTTTATCCAATTATAAAATGATTTTAATGATTCTTTTATTGTTTGTTACGTCGTATTTTAGAGACCCATATACATTGATTTGTCGGTTTTCAAGAGAATCTACAAAAACTAAATTAGTTTTTTTTAAATGAAAACCATAAATAGACTTAGTAACTATACCTATATGTACAAACTTTAAATAGAAAGTGAACAATACTATTTTAATTACACTATCTTCAAAATTGAAACTTAAATATGTATTTGATATTTATAAACAGTTATTGTTCGAGTCGGTGCCAGATTATGGCCATATTTTTGATATTGACAAAGTTAGGTTTGAATTGTCCTTTTTCATTTCCTTATCTTTAACATACCAATGCCACGTTGTTGACGTCTTAAATAGTTCAGCCATTAAAATCCGTCCCTATAGAACATTCCAACTGGTTTTTTCACCAGCTCAGGGGGGGGGGTTCATGAAGGTCATGACCCCCCCCCTGAGCTGGTTCCATGACTTAAGTGGAGCACTAATTGAACATAATGATTTTATTTATATATTTTGTCATCATACAGATTTTATGTAACTCGCGTCATACCCCTCGACATACCTAGCTGTTATGACAAATAATTTATATGGAATATAACCGTCACGCTCTCATTGACCATGATGATAACCAATTGACGCAGGACCTTCTGTCCTTGCAGGCAGTATCTGCGCTGCCGGCGGCATCTGCGCCGTCAAACCCTCCATGATCCCTTATCAAATCAAAATAATATTTATTCAACATAGACCTTTACAGGCACTTATTGACGTCAACAAACAAAACAAAAAAAAAGCTTAAGTAATAAAAAAAAAACAAAAACCTTGTCCGTACGTACGAATAAGGAAAAAAAAAAAAGAAAAAATATATTGACTCTACACCTGTTCGGAAATTGGGAGAACCTTCTCGAGAAGAACAGGCAATAAACTCTGAAGGTCTATTTTTTATCTCCTCTTTTCAATGTTAATAATTAATTTTTTGACCACAAATGACAATAGTTTCTGTGCATCTAACTGGGTGTAGTCTTTAGCTGCATTTTTCATGATGCAGATAGAGATTGGACCCAGTTGGTACACTCCACGCACACTTTCATTAAATTTTACTTAAATGTCCTCTACGCGTTGGATCTGTGTCCCCGCGCACGCCTTATAAAGAACCGTGTCTTATAAAGACGCGTGACTTAAGCTACAATAATAATATAATATAATATAAGATACAATCATACCTAATACGATTACAGTCGTATGTACGTTTACATACACATATAAAAATAATACAATATTATAAATAATTTTGTTACCAAACATGGCTCTATGAATAGTGTCACTATTCCCAAATAGCGTGATCATTTAGATAGTCACTTACTTACCTTTACTCATGAGTGTCTTTTTGATATGGATTTGAAATTTATATAAAGGCAAGTCAATGACACTTTGCGGAAGCTTGTTAAACATAGATATACATTTCCCCAAGAACGAACAGCTAGTTTTATGGAGTCTGAACATTTGAACGGCAAGTTTATTTTTGTTTCTAGTATTCACATTATGTAGATCACTGTTTTTATTGAATTTATTATAGTTTCTATAAAAAAAACTAAATTATCATATATAAATTGACTAGCTAAAGGTAAAATATTAATTTCTTTGAATAATTCCTTTAGGAATTCTCTAGCCCGCAAACAGTAAATAGCACGAAACGCTCTTTTTTGTACAAGGAAAATACTCTCAATGTTAGCCGCTGATTCCCATAGCAGCAGTCCATAGGACATAACACTATGAAAGTAGCTGAAATAACAATTGATGCGATAACAGTGATACTATATAGGGAAACACGTTTAATTACGCAATGATTCTTAGCTAGACAACAAATAACGCGAGCTGACAATATAGACTATAGAGGTTATACGACTCTGTCAGTCTCCTTACTACGCACGCATAGGGTTGCCAGGTTGCCAAACCTAATAGCCGGACAGACCAACCAGTTGGGCCGGACATTTTGGGTAGGAAGGCCGGACACCCTACATTATTGAGGACTTTGTCTCAGTATTAGTCGGTATGACATAAAAATTGTATGTAAAATGAAGATCTTTTGATTATTATCATAATTTTTGTTAAATTCTAGTGAAATAATAAATAAAATCGAATGCCAAATCAGTTTTAGGTAAGTGTTAAAACAAGATCGATGGCGAAATTAGGGATTTGCTATTCCAAAGTAACTTGGAAGAAGATAAAATATTTAAGGAGTTGGAAATAGCAGAAGAATATAGGCGTCGATTTTATAAGGTACGTGCTGAGTATGAAAACTACTCTCGGCCTCCGCCGAGACATATAGGGTCCGAGAGTGTTAGTGGTAGTACGGTCAAAAGTATAGACGGGTACAAACGTTTTAAATTGCCCATACTAGAATTAAAAAAGTTTGATGGGCAAGCAATAAACTGGATCACCTTTTGGGGTCAATTTAAGCGTATTCATGAAGATGCGAAGATAGACGATTTTGACAAATTTAGGTATTTGATACAGTCTACTGAACCCTTATCGAAAGCAAGACAATTTGTAGAGAGTTTTCCGCCAAGCGGGGAAAATTATTTGCGAGTAGTAAGTAAGCTTAAAGAGAAGTTTGCTCGTGATGATCTATTGATTGAGACATCTGTTCTTGAAACATATTTCAAATGAGGTTTTAACAGTAAGTATTTTATTATTAATCAGTCAAATAGACATCAGTTAAAATTAAATTCTAGATCGTTTACAAAATACTTCGGCCTGCGTGAGCGAGCGTCAGTCGACTCTCATCGCCTGCGCTCGGCCACTCTCGTTTGCGAAATGTAAAAAGCCTAACAAAAGCCGGACAAGCCGGACACAGTCTATTTTGGCCGGACACGCAATCAAAAAGCCTACCTATGTCCGGCTTTATCCGGACGCCTGGCAACGCTACGCGCGCATAAAACAAAATCACGCAAGGAAAGAGACGCTGCTATCCTCAGATAGAGCGTTGTCTCACTCGCACAGCGGTTAGACATTGCCGTGAAGGCAGGGTGGCTGTGCAAACATGATGCTGAGCGGGGTCAAATAACCTAGACGTCACATGACCTTGCTTGTTTGCGAAGAACCGTTCTGCCAGACGCGGGTAAGCGACGTCAATGAACATGGCGATAGAATAAACCCGTTATTTTTACATTAATAATTTCGAAGCTTTACTCGTTTAGTGTAAATTGTAATTAGTCTTGCATTTTCATTCATTCGATTGCAATTCTATATAAACAGTTTTAAAAATAATTAAGGTTTGGCTTAACTAATTTAACTGTGAGAAATTGAACAATTATGATTCATTCTATCATTATCTTGTAAAATATACAAACATACGCACATAAACATGCGTACGGGCACACACACAAATTTTCATTTTATTATATATGTATTTTTAATTCCGCATTTGTAACATGATTTATTGTTGCAAATTATTTATTTATTATTATAAATATTCCCCATATACGAATGTAAGAAAAATGGTTTATTTTCAATTATATTAGAAAGCCTCATTTTGATTTTAAATAACGTGTACTGTATATAACTCAACAACCAGTCGCGATCTAGTTGCACATCCACCATTGCTCGTTTTCTTCCTGTCATACAAAATAAGTTATAAGCATGCAAGCGATGGCTACAGCGCAAATGTCAGATCAAGCGAAAGCAACGCGACCGCGAATAGTAGCCAAGTTACATAATAAATCTACCGATGTTTGGTACCCCAAAGTTTCTATCAAACAAATTGCCTTTTTCCTCGAATAACCTTCTTTGTTTTGATGTTAAATAAAAAAAACCTAAGTAGTGCGTTATACTACTTTACTTGACTGCATTGTCATTAATTTCATGACCTTGAAATCGCCCTGACCTCGGCAGCTTTTTGGCTCCAAACCAAGATCCAGGTGGCAAAACTATTTTTAGGTTACTTGCTACCCGACGTCATTGTGACGCGAGCCGACATAATACGAGTATCTGCATCCGCGCGAGAAATAATGCGATATCTCTTGCAATTGCGTCATTTTTTGGGGCAAGTAATTTATAGCGATATTATGTTTAGGGCACAAAATAAGTTTATAAAATCTATTTGTTTACAACCGAAATCGCTCTGCTTCGAATCTTCGACATCGCTAACCTGTTCGAGCCTCTACATCTATTTAGTTATTCATCAAAAACCTTTTTTCTTCTTGTTGCCCGCAAGCGCTCGCTAGTAGATATTATAGTGTGTTGCAACGTGGTGGCTAGACTGACGCGGCAATAACAAACCTACCTGAATATATATATATATATATACGCGACCTTACATTTTTATACCTATTTATTGTGAGTGTACCTAAACTGTGCCAGTAAGAATATTGAAGAGAAGAAAAGAACTCAGTGGGAAATTCCTATGGTCGACCTAGAGTTTTCCGAACACCCAATCATACACTTTGTTCATCGGTTGCTAAAATGAAGAATATTGTAAAACATTGTTTTTAATTATTGAGATCAAACCAGGCCAAGATGAGACATTTAACGTTGGTCCTTCGAGCCGGATTTTTCTAATAATGCTTCATCCGAAATTTCGTAAAGTTTTATGCTATTGGACTTGAATAATAGCTAATCACTTTCTAAAGTCTCTAAGTTGGTCTCCAAATATTCCTGGGTAATACATAGTCTTTTGAATTTTTTTTAAAGTTCGCTATATTTGCTTAGCAAACGATGCACAGACAATTGATTTATTTGACATTTAACAAACCACGATAAAAGGCTTGTTGGCGTTGTTTATATATAAATTTTTCTCTAACAGCACATTTAATTATTTGATTCATTTCTATTTTTATTACGTACAGAAAACCCGTGAAGAACACCAGTGCTTTGCATTCCACTACAGCTATAAACTGTAGCTTATAAAATTGTAACATCATAACAAGCCAATTAAAATTTACGATTATGGTGGAGCCATACTAACATTTTCCAATCACTTGGTTACTAAGCTATTACTTAGGTCAACGAGCCAGTCGCCATATCAAGTATTCAAGGAAGTAGGTCAAGGAAACAATTATTTTTGCCCACAGACGCGTTATATTGTCAGCAAATAGAGTTTCTATTTGCCGAGACGAAGTTTCCGTGTGATATGTCTGAGGAGATATCCTTAACCAACAATGAGTAAGGTTATATAAAGAGCATAAGTATGACAGGATAAGAACATTGTATAACAATATATATATGTCGACCTCCATAGTCGAGTGGATTGTACACCGGTTTCAAGGTGTCGCCATCTCTGAGGTCCCGGGTTGGAATCCCGGTAGGGGCAGATGTTTGTGTGATGAATGCGAGCATTTGTACCTTAGTCATGGTTGTTGATATATATTTCTATAAAAAATATTTATATACGTATAATATATGTAGGTCTATCCGTTACCCTAGATCCCATAGCACAAGCCTTCTAGAGCTCAGTTTGGGCTAGGCTAGTTGGTGTAAGTGTAACAAATATGCACAATATATATATATATATATATATATAATATATATATATATGTATATATATATATACATATATATATGTATATATATACATATATATATATATGTATTATATATATATATATATCTTAATATATATATATATATATATTATATATCTTATATAAACGTGTCGTCTACACAACTTCGTCTGTATTATTATTTCGAGTAGTTTATAGTAGCATAGCGTCTATCTTTATGTTATATTTATAAAGTTTCAATAAAATATATTTAGTTATTTTTACGTAAAAGAGTAACAAATATCCTTACTTACAAATTTTCACGTTTACAATATTAGTATGATAAAAGCCTAAAAGATTAGCAAAGTAAAAGATCGTTTGAAATTCCATTCAGACTCAGATCGGTATAAGTACTCGTACTGGTACTCGACAGGAACCAGTTACGATCCGCCAAGATTGCTCCGACAATTGGTTTTTGTGAACACGCAATTTAGCATTCGAATTCTTTAGAAGTACAGCGTTCCTTTCCTTTGCTTTTTGTGTTGAAATTATAAATGTTCAATTGATAGCCTCAATTGATTTTCGAAAGTTTTCTCTACAACTATATTCGGTTTAAATAACAGTAATTCTTTATCACTTTCCTCACAGTTAGTATTGTTATTTTTATTATATGTCTTATTAGAGATATATGTCAAGATAAAATTATTTGAATGTTTCTCCATTTTTAAATATAATAGAAGGTTAAGAATTTTTACATTTTTATATAAGTCTAAATACAGTCACGACATCGGACAGGTGGGTGTGTAATTTCATAGAATTTATAATTGTAAATCACTTAATATGCATTAATATGAAATATTAGAAGTAATTTCAGTATTTTTCCTATCAAGTCATTTTTTCCCAATTGTGTTTTAAGAAATCCTCCCATAACACATACGTTCTTTAATTGATATTATAAATTTCACTGCGAATTTTTATACATTTTTACCGGCTTTTATATTAGCTTCACTTGTAACTATGTAAGAAAATCTTGGAATCTTAATTTGACCCACTTCCCGGTCTCCGATTGAGCTGAAATTTTGCATGCACGTGTAAGTCGGATGACAATGTATGGTTATGTGTGTGACGTCATTCTAAATCCAACATGGCGGCATTACCAAGATGGCGGATCAATTATTTTTAATGCACCCCTACAATATGGGTATCAAATGAAAGGGCTTGCAAAGAACACCTCGATAAATAATGTGACGTCACTCTTTATTCAAGATGGCCGACCAATTATTTATAATGCATCCCTACAATATGGGTATCAAATGAAAGGGTTTGCTTAGCTTGGTTTTTTAGTCGGAAAAAAATGAAAAGTTAAAAAAAATTACCCATAATTTATTTCCCGACTAAAAAACCAAACTTAACCTACCCTTGTCGTTAAAAGTATTCTTTAAGTAAGTAAATCTCGCGACAAGCTTTTATATGTAAAAAAAATATGTTGTTCTTTTTAGCGCATTTGATAAAGCTTGTATTGAGAATTTTTTTTTTAATTTTTATATACCAGCTAATGGAAACAGCTATTTATGTAGCTTTTACTTCTTAAGACTTATGAAATAAAAAAGATTGACTCGACTTATAAATTCCGATTTTAATACCTATACTAAAATTTTTCTACAGCGAAAGTTTGTATATATGGATGGATGCATTTCTCTCACGCACTGCGCTCATCGGCGAGCGCGACCACCCGGGAATCACTTCCCTCGTCAAACATATACACGATGCCATCACGTACCGGGTAGATTCTCGCCCTCCACTACACAGCGACCTTGAGCGTCCGAGCCAGTAGATGGCGCGCTCATTTTGCGTCGACTCTTCTGTATATACCAACCCTAACGACCCCGGAACAGCGCGCGGCGCCGGGTGACAAGGCAAGGTGTCGAACCTTCCCTTCATGCGCCTACCACAAACACACTTACGGCAAAGCTGAACATCCATTTTATAACTTATTTATTTATAACTTTATTGTACATCGACCATCGGACTAAAGTACACCTGGTCCGCACCCTCGTCTTCTCCATTGCTCTGTACAGTGCTGAGACGTGGACTTTCAAAGCCGCAGATAGGCAAACAATCGACGCGTTTGAGATGTGGTGCTGGCGTCGCATGCTGCAAATACCATGGACGGCCCACCGTACCAACTTGTCTATTCTGAAACAGCTACAGATAGAAAATATACCACGTCTATCCACAATCTGCCTACAACGAATAGTGCGGTATTTTGGCCATGTAGCACGCAGAGATACCAGCAACCTGGAACGTCTTGTGGTGACTGGTAAAATAGAAGGCAAAAGACCTAGAGGTAGAAGTCCCAAACGATGGTCGGACCAAATAGTGGAAGAGCTGCAAATACCTGTCTCCGACGCGCTCCACCAAGCTACAGAACGAGACCAATGGAGACGCCTAGTTGATGGAATAAAACGGAGTCACAATCCTCAGTAGTGAGGGACCGATTTTGAAGAGTACATCGACCATAGTGAAAAAAAAATTACAGATAATGAATTCTTAAAACTAACTGTACAAAGGGCGACCTTATCACAAAGAGTGATCTCTTCCAGGTAACCTTAGGATGGACAGGAATTTAAATAAATTATTACGTGGGAAGATGGCGATGTCTAACTTAATGACATACTTACTATAAATATAACAATACATACTATAATACATATATACAAAATCATAGTGACAAATAATGTTTTTTAACAAGGCTTTTGAAAATGGGAAGACTTTGTGCTTGCCTTATATTTAAAGGTAACGCATTCCACAATAAAACTGCTTGTACCGTGTAGGCCTTATTTATTACATCTGCGGCTTCAGCATAGATCAATATCAGAAGTTGATAAGTGTTCTATGAAACAAAAGTGATTGGGAACCTCTGCACTAAACTATAAATCAGATAGAGGCAAGCGACATTTATGGCGGCCCAGGTGTAACCTTGCTATTTCGATTGTACTCGTAAAAACCACAGACTAAAATAGAGCGCGTTGTAACAAAGAACAGATATAAAATAATGGTGCAATATACTTATATTTAAATCTAACGTCTATCTGATATATTTAATGCTCGATTGTTTAAATAAATGTATTTAAAAACTGTTCAGAAAGTATCAGGTGTAGAACTCGAAGGCGCATGATAGTTATCGTTTTATTTTGAACAATTTAGACAATATCTTTATAATTTGAAACCTATGTGCTATTCTGTTGAATAAGCTATATTATTGTAATGTTTCATTAAAATTTATTCATCTCATTCAAACGCGAAAGTTTGTATGTATAAATATACATACAAACTCGAACAAACTTTTTTATTTTATACCGTGGGAGAGCCATACTTCGGCACGAATTGGACCGGCTCGACCGAAGTGATACCACGACCTCACAGAAAACCGGCGTAAAATAGCGCTTGCGCTATGTTTCGCCGAGTGAGTGAGAGTACCGGAGGCCCAACCCCCCTTCCCCCCTTATTCCCTTTTAAAAGGCCGGCAACGCATCTGTGACTCCTCTGGTGTTGCGGGTGTCCATGGGCAACGGTTATCGCTTACCATCAGGTGATCCGTTTGCTCGTTTGCTGCCCTATCCTATAAAAAAAAATACAAACTTTCGCGTTGATAGTATGAGTATTTTATGGATTATGTACGATTGATTAGAATTATTGTCGCCTGGTTATGAATTATTATGGTTGTCATTTTAATTTAGAGGCAATCATTATTACTAACTGAGAATTGTAATATTTTCTTAACAACTTGTATATTGTGTTTACTATAAAACATTTTTCTAGTTTCTCCACGGCAATTGTCATTATAACGGCGTCACTTGAAAAGTCGTCTTTTCAAATCCACACAATGCGTCTTAAAGTTAGATAAAGATATTTATCAGTTAATTCTACACAAATCATAAACGTGTTATTTATTCCTATTTCGTTACGTTATGACGCAATATCGTAAATAGAAGAAATAGTTTGACCCTAAATTACACGTCCTTGCGAATTGCGTGTGTGTGTGGCGTGTTTTTATGCCATAACTACAATTTGGTACACGGGTAGTATGTAGCCTAACAAAAGACACAGGCTACTTTAATAATTAACATGTGAAAAAAGGGCTGTAGGGGGTTGAAACAGGTTGTGATAATTTGTATTGTGAATACTTAAAGCTTAAAGTAAAAATTTTAGGTTTTTGATTAGTTATAACTTATAAATAAATATGATATTCAAAATTTGTTAAAACTTACCCTAGAAGGGCGAAAAATGGGAGATGAAACTACTGCATCAACTGTAATGAAAGTTCATATAGGGCTAGTTTGAAAGCCGTTTTTTTTCCTGTGGAAAATCTAAAAAAAGGGGATAGCATAAGATAATTTTTACCGGAAAATATATGTAAATTTCCATTTGAAAAATTTGATATAACGTGGGTGAAGCCAATTCATTGTAAGAAGAATAGTATTTTTAACAACGTGATAATGTCAACTTCAGCGAAGTAAAGATTTTGTGCAAAATAAACCAAAAGTTCTTAATAAAATTATTTATGGAAAAATATGTATAATTATTACCCCATTACTTGAAACAAAAAGAAAGCAAACACACCAACATTTTCGTTTAATATTTTGTCAGATTACATCACCTTTGCCGAGAAGAGGTCCAAAAAAAACATTGCCGCACGATTTTGCGAATTTACCCGACATGCATTATTCATTGCGACATTGAGCATTCATTTCATAAGTTACACGTGGGAATCTTTATCAATGGTTCCGATGAATTAAACACATGCATTTTTCGATTCGATTTATTGTTTCAATGAGATTGTGTCAAGTGTGTGACGTGATTAAATGTGTATGTATATGTGAAATAATATACATATATATTTAGAGATATATTATTATTATTATTTTATTAAAAATAACTGACCAAAACTATTTTTTTACTATGGGAACTCTACAGAAACAAACGATATCACAAAATAAACATTAAATTGTCTTATGCACTTGTTTTATACACATTTATTGTTATTTTATTTATTTATTGTACATAATTAGGACCACCAGCAGTTGATATATTATTTCATCTATATATTAGGAATCCTTAACACACTTATATATATATATGTGTGTGACTGTGTATATTTTGGTGTATGTTGTGACTGCCTTAAAAAAATTGTTATATTCAATAGGTTAAGGATTTGTAATATTTAGATGTAATATTATAACAATTGCTGGTGGTCCTACTTACAATAAATAAATATGTATGATGGCATGACGAATCCGAACAGAAAAAAGAAATAAAATTAAAAAAAAATCATGGCGTCCTCAACAACTCTGTTATCCTTCTTCGTCGTTTTTCGTGATGTAATAATTTATCGATGTGGGTTTTTATTTTTTCTCCTCAGAAAATATATAATATAAACATAACATAGAATAAACGCATAGCACAACACATTGTAAAAAAAAGTAATTATGTCCATTTTATTTTTTAGATCTGTTAATCGTTATAGTCTAATAAATACTTAAAGTACAAGAGATTACAAAAAACGTAGTAAACTTTCCAAATTACAAAATAATATAAATTAAAATACAACCAGTGACACGCTTAAACTATTTTTGGAAAGCGTTCATGCCTTTTGTTTAAACTTTAATATAACAAAAAAAAACACTTTGAGCTGTCATTTGTCAAAAGAACGAGTAATACACTCATTTCCTAATTTATGTGCAGTTTCAAAAAAAATACAAGTAGGGAATTATCTAAAAATTTTTAAGTGTAAAAGTATAGAAATGATTATGTTAGTATTGTTGTAAGCAACATTTAGAAACCAGCCATTTGGATTTCTGTAAAAATCTGTATTTGGAATTTAAAAAAAAGAGAGAATTTAACAGTTAGTAAGAAACACCAAAGAATTCCAATAAATTTTAATTAATTATCAGAAATTAAATTGATAAATTATTAATTAATTTAATTTAAATTGACGATATATATGACGAACATGAGTAATATTTTGATCTCTCTCTATTTCTGATCGGTCAACTATTTATATTTTCTGTAAAATACTTCACAGACTAAAAACAATCGCTTACAAAAGTAACTCATTTGATTAATCAACTTGCCCTTATCCGCGCCGCGTGCGCACAAGCACGTCAGCTAGCAAATTCAATATATGAACTCAGTTGTACTTGGTTGGTTCCATGTGTTTTTAAGCGATAATACTCGTATGTATAACTTACCTGTCGATATATTGCGCCGTAGGAACATTACCAAAAGGACAGATAAATTTGTAGTCGTGACGAAATCACTATTAAGATAAGGACGATTTTTGCGTTGGTAGTGCAAGATAGAGGAAATTACGTGCTTCTAATACGTGTATCCGAGTGGATAAATCGATCTAAGCAGACATGATAACTTTGGTAATAGATTACGAGCGAAGAGTTAATACGATACTAAGCTTCAATACTACGTAGGATAATATTCTTATTATAAAACCTAGATATAATTAAAAGTTTAAGAAATAACACACTTGAAGATCAGCGATAAAATGATTTAAAAGCGTAAAAATATTATACATTGACTAGTGTGCAATACAATATCGACTAAAATGATTTCTACTTTTTTTTTTATTGACGTGTCTGACGGCACCTAATCTTGTTGGCGCCAATCGACGCCATTAACGATTTTGTCGTGTTTTTGTATTCAGGTCATTAACTCGTCCGTATCTCAAGATTGACTAATAATGAAACTAAATAATTTTCTATTTAAATATGTACAATTATTTAAAATATGTTTTTTGTACACAATCCGTTTCATTATCATATCTGATCAAAATATTCACTGGTTCCTTTGGCATATATATGTTAAATTCTGTTTAGAAATTCAATTGCAAGATTTCACCCAAACAAATCCTACTTTTCAAGCAAAATAAAAGGTTGCTAAAATCAGACCAAAGGCCCACTGTAGCGACCTGAACTATTGATAAAGGGGTAACCCCTGTAGTGTGACCACTGAAACGTGATATTATAGCTCCATTTTTAAATTTAATCTGTCACAATACAAACTGATAATTTTCAAGATGGCGACTGTTTAGAACGATAATCGCTTTATCCAGTGGCGTATATAGGGGGGGCCCGAGGGGCCCGGGCCCCCCACGAAATTTTTACATACCTTAACCCGCAATACACATAAATTATTTTTTAATATAATAATAATAATAAAATAAACATTCAAAAAACTAAAAAAAAAAAAAAAAAAAGGAAAATCTTTTTCGAATTTGTTTTTTAACCATTAATGAAAAATCCTGTGCCAGAAATTAACGTTGAAACAAAAAATCAATATTAAATTACATTTGCTTGAAAGAGTTTTGCGTCATTGATAATTTGCTGCAACGGACAAGTTAGGCAGAGTTGAAAAATATTTGCTTGAAAAAGTATTGCGCCAAAGTACATTTGCTGCAGCGTAAATCATCTTTGGAAAGTGAAAAAGAAGAAGAATTTCGTTGAATCCTCCCGACTTCTAACTTGTTATTTAAATTTTTTCGAATTAATGTGCGTGTGATATTTGTGAGTGAGGTTTTTTTTTTTATTTAATGTTGTGCTTCTTGATTATTTTATTACTTTTCATTTGTTAGCATTTTCGTAACAAAAATGAAAAGACGCAATCAACAAAGCGACATCTCTTCTTTTTTTAAGAAGGCAGCAATATCTGAGCCTGAGCCTGGTACCAGTCATTCTGCCAGCAGTTCTGATTTTATAGCAGAATCGCCATCAACTGCTAGTGGTAAAGCAATTGATCTTGAACATGACAGTGACAGTGACAGTAATAAATGTGACATTTATAATTATGTCCACAACTTAGACCCCCAGTTGGACAATGTGTCCAAATTAAATATGTTGGAAAATATTTGGAAACCTCCAAATAATTTTAACTTTCCACTTCATGAGCATGGGGGCCACAAACGAAGGTTTCAAGCATCATGGATGAGCACATATGAATGGCTAAGTTATTCGAAGTCATTAGAGGGTTAAATAAATAAATTATATTTATTTATTTAATTTTTATAAGTCTAAATAATGTGATTTCTCTTGTCTGATTTATATTGTTTCAATAAAATAAAATGTTAATGATAATCATTATTAACATTATTTATATTTTTGTTTCTATTACCCCTATTCGAAGTTTCTTTTAGCATTTAGTCCTAAAAGTTACCATGTCTGTGCAAAAAAAAGAAAAGTTAATCATAAAATCAGTCAATTATATTGTCTACAGCATAAAAAACCATATTTTGCTATTTATTATTATTTGTTATCAATTAGTATTATTAATTATTAGGTTTGTACAGCACATTTCATTTCAGAGCATTGTAACAGTGAGTCTCGGACTGTTACAGTCAGAAAGACACTAACAGCAAGCAATATATTCCTGCTCCTCAGCTGAAATGTGCAAACCTAAATGACCTACTAACTGAGAGGTAGAGTCAGAGTCAAGAGCTACATGACATACTACACTTCTTCCTGCTATAAAATATTTATCCAAATAAATAAACTTAATTTATTTTCAAATATTATTTTTATTTTACGCATAACATGATATATATATATATATATATATATATATATATATATATATATATATATTATATATATATAAACACTTTATTTTCTGTTGTAGACTTTTAAAGAAGGTACGTCTGGAGTTCATTTATATATATATATATATATATATATATATATATATATATATTATATATATAATATATAATATATATATATATAATATATATATTATATATATATATATATATATTATATATATATATGTATATACATACATGCATGTAGATATTCGCTGGGCCCCCCACGAAACTCGAGTCTATATACGCTACTGGCTTTATCATATCTTGTTTCGTGTCTTACGTTACGGAGGCTGGCTTTATGAAGGGCTGGATTTATATATACTATACATATATAAATAAATTTGGTAGAAATATATTATAACAAACATGACATACACAAATGCCCTGTCTGCCCCCAGCGGGACTCGAACCTCAGGGAAGGCGACACCTTGAAACCGGGATTCTAACCGCTCAACTACGGGTAGTCAAAATGTCGTCAAATCGAGCTGCACACGCGTTTCCAGCTTATTATCTCAAATTCCGAGATTGACCCCTCTAACTGTGACTGGACTGAATTTTAATAATGGTATGTAGTAAGATCCTGAGAAGGAAGGGTTTTACTACACATTTCTTCCAAGTATAAAGTGATAACTTATTGTTTCCTCACAGGTTCGCTACAAAAACATCGCAGCCGTTACACATCGGGTTCGGCGCTGTGGTGCTGTTAGCTTGGTTGCTGAGCTCCGGTTCCAACGCCAGCCTTCGAGGCTGGAGGGCGCTGTACGTGGGCGCGGTGGCCACGCATCTCGGCGCTCAAGTTTGGATGACCCTCGTCTCTGGTGAGTCTTATACGTATGCAGCTAGTGATAGAATCACTTGCTTCGTGTTACATTTTGTACGTTACAAAGTTTCGATAGCGTTTTTAAGGCTCTATTCTATTCAGTGTGATATTAAAGCGCTTTGTGTCAGGAATGCTTGAAATGTCAAGATTAAATTAATATCAAATACTCGCGGTCATATCAAACTTCTAATTCAATGCAATCAAAGGATACACCTTTTTGCTCCATTTATGCCGCACTCGGAAGGGAACTAAAACCTTAATAAGGCACTTTTCGTGATAAAAATATAATTCTTGTGATGAACGAACGAATTAATACTTAGGTGCACGTATCCGACTCGCACTTGGTCTTTTTTATAGATCTAAATCGTTTAATCTAAATTCTGTTATTTTTTATTCAATATAGGCTGTATAAGGAAAACAAAAATGACTCTACATCTGTTCGAAAATTGGGAGAGCCTTCCAGAGAAAAACGGGCAAGAAACTCTGAAAGATTTTTTATCTCAAACTTCATTTACAATATCATATATCATATCAATCATACACGTTAGATGCCTACAGATAAAAAATAATACTGTGTAATAAATTTTATGATTACCAAACGTGGCTCATTGAATGAGTCTTTAGTTGTATATAGAGTGATCATTAAGATAATTACTTTATAATAGCCTTTACTCATGAGTGTTTTTTTTTAATTTATCTTTAAATATATACAAAGGCAACTCAATAACACTTCGTGGAACCTCATTAAACAAGGGTATACGTTTGAGGAGCTTATTTTATGGCTGTACAGTGGAACGGCCAGTTTATTTTTATTTCTTGTATTCCCATTATGTACATCACTGGATTTTTTCAATCTACGATAATTTTTCTCACTACATAGTATAAAACAAAGTCGCTTTCTCTGTCTCTATACCCCTATGTATGTTTAAATCTTTAAAACTACGCAATGGATTTTGATGCGGTTTTTTGATAAAGATATAGTGACTGAAGAGGAAGGTTTATATGTAAAATAAATAGTGGAGAAATACTGTTATTTTTGAGGATTCTAATGTTTCTTCTTCAAAATAATGTACTAAGTATTGTACACATTGAAATGGTCCTACAGAAAACTCCGCGATGGTATATGTCTAACAAAATTTGGTTACTCAATGCGTTCCAAAACCTCCTCTGCATGCTGGTATGTTCAGGTGAGAAGCTCTGATTTAAATCAAAGTCTCGCCTGGCGAACAGTTAGTTTGCAAACATTAATATAATAATATTATAAAACGCTTTCTGAAGAAACGCTTTCGTCTGGCAAAGGAGTTGTTGATTGAGGGTACAGGGAGTCGAAACGTGCGAAAAGTTGAGAAATCTCATGGATAGTAACGCGACTAAGTGCCACGGTGATTGTTGGACTTCGTACCAATAGAGGCGGCTCAACCGGAATGCCGAAAACCAACCGGAAACCGGAACCAACCGGAAAACCAACTAAATTCAGCTTGAGCCTTGGCGCTTATAGCTTGGATGATAAGGTAAAAGTGTCTGATGACAGCACCTCTTTATATACGGCTGTTAGACACAGATGGCTGTTACAGCTTCAAAAATAATTTGTGATGATGCTCGATCCTTGCACGCAAACAATGCTGGTGAGTTTTTATTGATCACACATTACCTCGCGGGCGTGTCTGTGGTCGAATAGATGATATACCAGACCGTTGAACCCGGATAGCAATCGCTGTCACAGTAGAACTCAGAGTTACCTTTAATAGGTTGGTTTACTAAACATATTATACTATGACTAAAACATTATTATTATTACATTGTACAAACAAGTGATGACATTTGGCCAGTTTCCCTGATTGCAAATTCTAATATCCGTGTTTAAAATAAAATGGCTTCCTTGCCAAACTGTTACTTCCTTGTTGTAGCTCATAAGCTGGCATTCCCATTTTCCTTCAACGTCATAAGTTCCTAATTCAATTTTGACAGTTGACAGTTACTAAAACAAATGTCAATATTTATAGCAGGACCGTGTTCTTCTACATAAGAATCATTCGCGTTCGTTCTCGGAATCGTTACGATCTAACGATAAAATCTGGAAATGATTCCAAATTTCGAAATCATTTCCGTATATTTCGTTCTAAAAAGACGAAATTAAATGTCATTAGTTTATTTCACATTTCAATGCAGTGCCCGCAACGAAAAAGACCGAGTAAAGTTGATGAAGGATATTAGAAGTAGTAGGCAAGAACTGTTTTTTACTTTTCATAAATGTTTATGTTTTAGTTTTAAATGTGGTAATAGTGCTAGCATTGGGTAGACGACATTTTTTTAAATTCAAATTTTAATATGAGTACTCTTTTAAGTGAGAAATATTGTAGAACCAACAGTACACCTGCACCTATTACTTTTGAAGATACATCGACATGTTTGCGGCGCTGTCGCGGGTCGCTCAAAAACACTATACTAAAGACACTGCAATCGTGACGTCATAACTAAATAACTTTGTTATTTGTACGTTTATAGGTATACTTATATATAAAAAAATGCTACATTCAATGTGAGAATGTTAGAAATGTGTTCGTTTCATTGGAATTTCGTAAATAATAATTGCTCATTTTTTAGAAATCTAAAAACAATATATATTAATAATTAAACTGAAATTTCTATAGTGACATACTTTCATGAGATATAAATTGCTCAAATCAGATAATTATAGTATGAAAACGGCCCTGATCAGTTGTAGTCCTCTACCCTATTATAAACTTCCTCCTTTGTTCTTTCGTTTAAAATAATGTCAATACATGTAAATTATTTTGTAGCCGGCTTAACCATTATGGTGCAAGGCTTAATAAGATTAAAAAAAAAGTGTTACTTTGACAACAAGCTCTATAGAGATAAATTCTCAAATTACAATACATGAAGTTGCGTGCAGAGTCTCATTAAATGTTTAGCACCTATCATAAGTACATTATCCTTTTAACTTTGGGTTAATATTGCGTGTCTCATTTTGACATTGATATAATCTTGTTTAAGTATTTATCTGCTAACCGGATGTTTTAATAATAAGGTTAGATTGGTTTGTATCGCTTTATTCCAGTATCTGTATAGCAAGAGAGCTTTATCATCAGGTTATAAGATTGGTTTTTGTAAATGTAATTACCTCGTACACAGTCGATATAGAGACAGCATTATTTTTTTATGGGCAACGTTCATAACATCTCATGTACGTCCCCACCGAGAAACACGAGCCTACCCTTTTTTATGAGTGGAAATGCACCTTATGCACCGTGACACCGCGCTGGCTAGGCGCGCCGGCTCTCCGGTCATAGAGGACCGGCCTACCCACTAAAACCCCCCGGTGTTCTCTAGGCCCATGCGGGGCCGGGCACGGCTGCTTCGGTGAGTATCTGTGTCGAATAGGACGGGAGGGATCGACACATTGTCACCACTGCGCATCCGACCTCGACTCGGCCCAGCACACGCTGGCGGAGTGCCCCGCGTGGGCCTCCGAGCGCCGAGTCTTGGTCGCAGAGATCAGGCGAGATCTGTCTCCGCCAACATTGATTGCGGCAATGCTGGTGGACGAGAGAGGTTGGAGGGCTGTAGCCTCCTTCTGTGAAGCAGTGATGCTCCAGAAGGAGGCCGCCGAGCGGGGTCGGGAGATGGCCGATCCCGCTCGAAGAAGGCGGCGCCGGGCTCGGTAGCACAGCTGCGGCGGCGCCGCGGGTCGCCGGCGGGCGCGAGGAAGTCGCGACTGCTACGGCGACCCGGGATGGACCACGCCCCTTCCGTGGCCGGGGGGCGTCGTCCGTGGAGGAGACCGGGGGAGGTAGTGTAGCCTCCCCTGAGGAGGGCTCCCCTCTAGGCAGGGGAGCAGATGCTGGGGGTTCCCGGAGGTGGCTTGCTGTTCCCGGGGGCTCCCTACATGCCTGAGGAAGGCCATCCCTGAGGTTTTTAGTGGGTAGGCCTCCCCCTTCTGGGGAGGAGAGCCCCACATAACCGCCGGCTCGCCACAGCCGGAGTATGCAATTTAATGCATTTTCCTCAGGGAAACAAAAAAAAAAAAAAAAAAGGCCCATGCGGGGCACATGGCGGCGTGCGCTTTCGCAATTCTACGGCCATATGCTCCGGGGCCGACTCGACCTAGGACACCGCGCTGACTAGGCGCAGTCGTGTGTGGGGCTCTCCGGTCTGAAAAGACCGGCCTACCCACTAAAACCCCCAGAGTTCTCTAAGCCCATGCGGGGCACATGGCGGGGTGCGCTTTCACGATTCTACCGCCATGTGCTCCGGGGCCAGCTCGACTTAGGTCTGGTCGAGCCAACAAAATCAAAATCACCAATTAACTCAAATATGACTTTATAGAAAGCTCTTTTGAATCGTCCAAATTTTTTTTCCTACCACCTATTCAGGATGTATATTTTAGCTGATAAGAAGAATGGGCGCAAGAAACTTATCAGCTTTATCAAAAGTAATAACAAGATTTACAAAAAATTATGTTGTTATCATACAATGTACATATGTGTTTACAATTTGTAAGGGAAAACAAATATTGCAACGTCCGTTGGTGAAGCCAAACTGATTTATATGTTTAATGTTATTTCCTGTTAAATGATCGGTTAGCTGATTACATATAAATTTTTCGAATATCTGGTAGAATGGAAATCGGTCGATCATTTGCAGGATCATTCTTATTTCCCAATTTAAATAATGGAATTAACTTGCTATTAATAAGGTCAGGAAAACCACCTTCACCAACACATAAATTGAATATGAACGCGAGTTGCGCAGCAAGTTCCTGTACTATGGATTTGAGTATATGAGTCGAAATACCATATAAGTCTTCAGTTTTTTTTATACTAATTGAACGGAATGTTTTCACAATATTATTAGTATCATGTGACCAAAATTAAAAATCTTGTTGCACTTCTCAACGCTGGACTGTCCGAGAACCCCTGGACAGAGAGACACCACCACGGCGTGCGCGGTAGCTAGACGCAGCCACGCAGCCTCGCGGTAGGGTCATTGGGCAAGCACCGCGCTAGCGTGTGGTTGCCTTCTCCTACCAGGGGACACAAGCCTACCCTAACTATGTTAGACCTTAGTCAATTGGATAGCAAATCTCTTAATGCGGATTGGCTGACTACATACAACTTTAAATGTCTTCGTGGTTACATACAGGTTGCCTCACGATGTACATATAAAATTCGAAAAATAGAAAACACCTTGGGACGGCCGAATCGACCCCAGACCCCTCGAATCTCAAAGAAAGACCTCCATAGTTGAGTGGTTGCTATACCGGTCTTTGATATTTGCTACAATATGTTCCACAGTTGATTAGTATATATATTGTAGATAATCAGAAAATAAGTTTTATGTGGCTTTGGTGCTCGTTAGACTCATTGAAAAGTTCAAAACTCCAAGTTTTAGTCGTTCTGTTCTTCACGAGATTATTTACTAACTACTTCCTACCATCTCGAAAATTAATAGACAAACATATTGTTTGAAAATTGACGATTATTTCAGAGTTATCGCTTAGTTTATTTGATTGGCTTCCTATAGGCGCTTGCAGTTTGATAGGATTAATTATCAGCCGATAATCGACTCCGTAGTTTGTGTTGGCTCAAAGTCTTTATATAATACAAACATTCTAAACAATAATTTGAGAACTTCAACGAAAACCTGTTAATATTTGTCGGTTAAATGTAATAAGAAGAAAATATATTTACAAAGGGTTTCTATCAACATTTTCAACATTGACCACGGCCGTAACGTTTGAAGATGTTCTTTCAATAACTAGTAATAAAAACCCTCTTGAATTCCAAAAAACGCTACTAAATGGAAACATGACTGGCCAAGGTTGTTACTGACTAAATTAAGACTAAATGTTGCGCGCAAAACTGTGACTTGGAAATGTCTTTATGTATAAAATTTGTAGCCATCTTAATATTGGTATCGCCATTTCTGAGGTCCGGGTCGAGTCCCAGTGGGAGCAGATATTTTGCGTGACGAATGCGAGCATTTGTACCTTAGGCATGGTTAATAATATATTTCTACCAAAATTTATATATGTATAATATATTATGTGTATCCGTTACCCTAGATCCCAAAACACAAGCCTTACAGAGCTTACTTGGGGCTAGGCTAATTGGTCTAAGTGTAATAAATATTTATTATATCATTTAACCATCGGATTCGTAGACCAATGCCGAGACCAGAATGCCACCGACATCACATATTCATTAAAGACCGGTAATGCATCTGTTACTCGTAATGTGTCTCGTGTCTGTGGGTAGCGGTAATCGCTTAATGTCAGGTGATGCGTTTGCTACTGTGTGGGTTCAAATTATAAATATAATATATGGTACGTAAAACATTGTATATATTATCTCATTGTTTAGTTTTTAATATTCATAAGTACTTGAAATGACGAGCGTGCAAGAGACAATTAATGATAGTTGAGGAAGCTTGAAGGTAGGCTAATATGCTCGCCGGCGGGCGCGAGGAAGTCGCGATCGCTACGGCGACCCGGGATGGACCACGCCCCTTCCGTGGCCGGGGGGCGTCGTCGGTGTAGGAGACCGGGGGAGGTAGTGTATCCACCCCCGAGGAGGGCTCCCCTGTATCGACGGGGGAGCGGAGGCTGGGGGTTCCCGGAAGTAGCTTGGTAAGTTCCCGGGGGCTCCCTTCATGCCTGAAGAAGGCCATCCCTGAGGTTTTTAGTGGGTAGGCCTCCCCCTTCTGGGGAGGAGAGCCCCACATAACCGCCGGCTCGCCACAGCCGGGGTATGCAATTTAATGCATTTTCCTCAGGGAAACAAAAAAAAAAAAAGGTAATATGCTGGGCTGGGGTGCAAGTGGAAAACTGTGATCTCTGCCTACGCCCATGGGAGGCAGTCATGAATATACTTATGTATATGTATATAAAACATAACTTTTTATCCTAATAGTCTGTGGTGGCTGTATAGAAATCAATTTCGCAATCCCAACATGGCCCAATATTTTATTTTGATTGGACAGTAACGTACTCAGGGCACTGACTCCAGTTGTTGCGCGTTGTTTATAACTAATGTAGTGGGTATATGATATCCCCTCGGCGAGTTCTCGCAGCCAGCACGGTAGCTATGCGTCAACGCTACTAGGAAGCGCGGTCCAATTCGCAAATTGACATAATCATCTCGCATATTGATTCGACCTCTGCCCCTGTGACTTATCTCAACGATCAACAGTCTAAACTATCAGCTAGAGATTCTGAGTAGAGTTGTACTGCACATTTACTCAATTCCTGCTTCTATGAGCTCATGTCGATTGCCATTGCCATTGTCGGGGCCAAATTCAAGACACCAATCTTGAGTCCCAGAAGTGTGATAATAATGTACAAAATAAAAATAAGACTACCATAAACAAGATATAAATACCATTCTGTTCATTATAGCTTCGTAAACTACCTCGTTTATATTTAGTATTACTATCTTCTTTTATACTTGGAATTAATTGAACACCTATGCGTAATTAAATTACTAATCAATCTTGCTAAAGCTTTTGACTGCGTTAGTCAGAAAATACTTATAAATGAAGCATTATTGTGTCTCTGCTAAAGAAATCTTTTTTGTTTTATTGAGTCCTATTTATTAAGTAGAGATCAAAAAGTCATCATCTGTAAAACTCAGTCTGCCGGTGCAGCCATAATTATGGACGTGCTTCAGGGATTGATATTGTGACCATTGCTTTTTCTAATCTATATAAAGTGTCGCATTAAATCACAATTAATATTATGTCACTTTAATAAAACCAAATGTGTTAATACTATGGTACATAAAATTGATGAACTTATAGATTCCATTGATAGGACAAAATTATTCGGTATTACATTCAATTCTCGTTTGCAATAAGACTCCCATACGGTATTAAAAATAGACGTAGCTCCGCTACATATGATGTATAAAGTAACGGATAACTAATATTGAAAGAGCAAGATTGGTCTATTTTAGTTATTTTCATAGTGTCATGATGTATTATTACATAAAAGGTTAATTTGCGCTATCTAAAACTTAGATACAGAAAATTTCCCGTAACAAATATTGATTTAAAACAATTCACTGAAGACGTGACCTCGATTCGTTAACTACACAATGCTTATATAACATAGAATAACTGCAATGATTTCAGTAAATGGTATACAAACAAGTGTTATAATCATGAATTAATGATATCAAAAATCAAATCCAACTAACCTTTATTGAACTGCCTTACAGGCTCGTATTTTCGTCAAAACACAGTAACAAACATGAGAACAATAGAACTACTTATGGCCGTTTTCACCAACCTTGTCTTAGCTTTGGTGACTCCTAAGTGACATGCTGTCACTTTTTATATTAACTGAAAAGAGTGAGACAGCATGTCTCTTAGGAGTCGCCTAAGCTGTTGTTAAAGTTGGTGTTAAAGTTGGTGAAAACGCCCATTAATCTTGTACATACAAAAAAATTCCTCTACAGCTTCAGAAATTGGGACAACCTTCTCAATAAGAATTATTAAGGAACTCTGAGAGTCAATTTCCTGTTTTAATTAATAAATGTTATATTAGTTACATAATTTATGTACAACAATAACAATTGTATCATTAATATCAAATATTCTTATTATATAAGCAATCAATAATCTTAAATTATGAAAAAAATATGTAACTAAATCTTATGAAAAAATTGGTCAATAACGAACGCATTATGGAAAAAATCTCAACTCTCAACTGAATCACATCGATTTCGTTACAACTTTATAACAATTTCACTTAGTTTAATTCCTAAATTTAATTCCGATTAAATATGCTGGTAAGGCTGATGATTATCATATTATATTTCAAGGTTGTGACAATTGAAAAATTCAAAATTATGCATACATACGCAGGCCTCTTTTTCATGCAGGAAAAGCAGAGATCGCAATTTCCCAATTGCTACGATCCAAACATACTTCCTCGACTTTCATCCACGCTCGTCGGTTACGTATACCCTTGACCCGACCTTCAATATGTCACCTATTTGGTCAAAGTATGTTCGTCTAGGCCGTCTTCCACCAATTGTCCCATTATTTGCCTTATAAATGTTTTTCATGCCATCTTTCGTACATAATTCTATGAATCAAACGATCTACGCATTGTCTTCCGAATTTTGTTCATTATATCATTTCCATCGGACATTTCCCAAATAACTTATAAAAAAATCTGTAGAGAGGTCAATTCTGTACATGAATATTTCATGTTTCCAAAATAACTATCAGGGGGTGATTAGGGATCGATCCTGATGCCATAAATGCAATCAGTAAAATTTTTGTTTGTCTGCATAACCGTTATAGAAACAAAAACTACTTGACGGATTTTAACGAAACTTGGTACAATTATTTTTCATAATCCTGAGCTGGTTATAGTATACTTTTCATCACGCTACAATCGTGTTGGGAAAACGGGAGAAGTTACTCCAGCTTTTAAACTTCCGTCGCGTGTGCAACCTTAATGGTTAAAACTACACAGAAATCATGTATGACGGAAATGTTCTCCTTAAAATTATATAAAAAATATCCCACGACAGCATATGTCTATCTTTAATGGTTGACTCACAATAACACGTGTAACTCCCGATAGCTTAGTAGTTCGAAGCTTTCTGATTATATTTGTCTACTCTTACGTATATAACACTCTCAGTCATTAAAAATGATTATAACACTCTCAGTCATTCCACGCGGACAAAGTCGTGGGCACAGCTAGTGTAAAACATTTACTGTCGCGCTCGCCTGTTCTGGAACTCGCCTGCAGAGAGCGATAAGGATAACCTACGAAACCTACCTACGAAAAGATACAAATAACAATGATACATTTTTCAATAAAAAAAATGGAAGAACAGCTTTAGCTGTCTTTGCTTTTTTAAGGTCTCGTGTTACAAATTTATTTCAGTGATATCTGAACACAACGAAAAGAGGATGGACTCCTCATCACTAAATTCTTTGCTTTTAAAATTTTAATGTTTGCTAAATTTATGTTATATTCTCTGAATACTATCAATGATGTGTTTTATAATAATTTAATAGATCTTCGATCAATAATATTTCATTTACTAGACAATTTATAAACTAAAAATGGGAAATATAAATAACTAATCTTAATGGTTGGCTGTCCTCCACAGTGCGGTTTTCGCGTACGTTTTTCCCGCGAACGACAAAGTTATGGACCAACTTTCGGCCGCGGTATTTCCGAACAGTTACGACATGAGAAGCTTCAAAAAAAGAGCGTATACTTTTATGAAAGGCCGGCAACGCGCTGATGATACCTCTGGTGTTGTTTGTGCTATGGGCGGCGGTGATCACTTACCAACAGGTGACCCGTTGGCTCGTTTGCCTGCTCTAATATAAAAAAAAACTACATGACTATAGAAGCTGATTTTTAAAGGGAGAACAGAAGATTCCATTTGTATGGATAATATGGTTAACGGTTCCGCTTAACTGAATCCGGTCTCTCCTTCCTCAGGAGTGGTGCTCTACTTCAGTTTGCCGCGGCACGAGTTCGGGCGCGTGCAGACCGTACTGTTTCCCGTATACTACACCTTCAACGCCGCGCTCAGCTCGCTGGCGATTGATGGCCTACTTCAAGGTGCAGTGCCTCACGAAATTCGCGCACACCTCATGGGTGCAGGTAAGATACCTATTTCAACAATGGCATGACCAAGAGCTATTTGGCCCCTTCCGTGGCCGGGGGGCGTCGTCGGTGGAGGAGACCGGGGGAGGTAGTAGCCTCCCCCGAGGAGGGCTCCCCTCTAGGCAGGGGAGCGGAGGCTGGGGGTTCCCGGAAGTGGCTTTATGTTCCCGGGGGCTCCCTACACGCCTGAGGAAGGCCATCCCTGAGGTTTTTAGTGGGTAGGCCTCCCCCTTCTGGGGAGGAGAGCCACAATAAACCGCCGGCTCGCCACAGCCGGGGTATGCAATTTAATGCATTTTCCTCAGGGGAACAAAAAAAAAAAAGAGCTATTTGCTACTACTAACAACATGTGACATAAGCAGAGGTCGGAATTAGGTAGAATTATTCATGTACTTACACTGATTTCATACAGCGAAATAATAAAATGGATATGCCTCAAATCCCGAGATTAATCTTAAAGAGCAGAAAAAAATCCCGTAATTTTATAAATAAAATATTATACTTTTATACAATTTAAACTATAGCACGCGCGACGTTGCCCAAATTACTGCAAAATTCCAATACGCACGATGTTGCCACATTTGTAGTTCGCACAACATAGCTTGTGAGACCAAACGAACACAATCGCGGAAAAGCGGAGCACTGTCCGCTTAACGGAATGGACTAGATTTTGTACAGACGAAATATGCGTATGAGAATTTGCTTAAGACTATCAATAATGTGTATTGTGAATTAATGTAAACTAATGAAAATGTTATGTTAATTATATTTGCTTTATTTTTCTATCTTTCAGGTTTTTATTATTATTTATTTGTAATATTGTTAGCCACACGGGATTGTCTATTAGAAATCCCGGGAAGGTCCACATTAACATGTATCTGCATTCCGTTTAGAGTGGTTACCTATACGGCAGCGTAGGGATATGAGAGCCTTATTGACGCTTTACTCCATACTTAATAATCCTTATACCCCTGGTTACCTCAGTACCCACTTTGAATACCTTTATTCCTCGCATAATAAAAATCTTCTTTCTGCCTCAAATGGCCTTCTAAAATGTCCTTCTCACCACTCTGATATAATTCATTCCTGCTTTTTTGTCAAATGTATTCTTTTATGGAATTCACTCCCTCAAGAAGTGAGAAACTGTCCGAGCAAACTTAGTTTTAAGAATAAGTTGCGTAAGCTTTTCTTCCAGGAAAGTTTTGGGTAATGAAACTTAGGTTATTTAGAAAGTATAGGCTGTGCATATCTTCGTTATAAATTTTCGCAAATAAGATTTAGGCTATTATATATTAGTGTATTGTAATATGTTTTTATTTATGTATTAGGATTATAAATCTATTATTTATTAGTATCAATATTTGTAAATTGACTCGTTTTCTATCTTTTTGGTACATCTACCACATTGTATCTCTGCATCACCCGAAGGTTGACTGGCAGAAAATGCCTCGGGTATTAAGTCCGCCTTTGTACACTTTTTTAATTGTACATGAAGTATAAATAAATAAATTAACATCAAAATTTCGATGCAAGTAGATAAATAACTCTACCTAACTCCGACCTCTGGATTTAAGATGTAAAGTACTCAGTAACATTATGATATTACTGGATTAATGGAAAGTCTATCTCACTCTTCACGCCGGAACATAGCTATTTTACAGCAATCATAAGTAACACGCAGGTACCCAAGCTTGTATAGTATCCTTCCGATAAGATTTATTGACATTAGGGTAGCAATTTATAATGCTTATGTGGCAACACAGGCAACACAGGCGCCATATTGGATTCATATGAAATAGACAGTGGTCTATCTCACTCTTCACGCCGGAACACAGCTATTTTATAGCAATTATAAGTAACACGGAAGTATCCAAGCTGACATAGTGTCCTTCCGTTAAGGTTTAGTCACATTAGGGTAGTAATTTATAATGCTTATGTGGCAACACTGGCTCTATATTTGATCCATATCAAATAGTACTGAGTTTGGTCAACTAGGGAGTAACTTCAAAAGCTCAATTCCCCAGATTCTCAACACTGCAGAAGCATGTTCCTTATTTTAATTGATAACGACTTGACATACCTAAGGGTCGTGTTTCTTTCATCCCATTTAAATATTTCCATTTAGAGCAGAGCGTAAACTGCTATTTTGCGGCACAAATAGGTAAGATGAAAGTACCCAGGCAGATTTTAGCATACCTCGATTTCGTGAGATATACAGTCTTCTAAATACATTATCCAATCACTATATTATAATTTACTATATTATAATTTACCATATTATAATTTACTATATTATAATTTACTATGAAATGGATTTTAGTGAAGCCTTACAAACCCTACTAATATTATAAATCGGAAAGTGAGTTTGTTTGTTTGTTTGTTCCGCTTTCACGCCGTAACAACTAAAACGATTGCTTTGGAATTTCGCAGACGTAAAGATAAAAGTCCGGATTAAATAATAGGCTTCTTTTTATCCCGGAAAAACCGACAGATCCCACGAGATGCGCAATAAAGGCTTCGCTCACTACTGCACAGATTTTCATGCGGTTTTCATCAATAGATAGTGATTCTTGAGCAAGGTGTTGCGGTGTTTTTTTATCTCGGAAAAACGGATAGTCCCACGGGAAGCGCGATAAAACCTTCGCGCCATAAACCGACTTCCGCGCATATGTAGCCGTGGGCAAAAGCTATGACCCTTAACCCTCTATAGACCCAATCCCGAAATCCACGCGGGCGAAGCCGCGGGCAGAAAGCTAGTAATTAATAAAAATAAAATACATTTTTCTTATGCTTACATCGATTAACCTAGCCACAGTAACCTCTATAAGGCTTGTCTTACGGAGTCTAGGGCAACGGATAGACATACATTTGTTATACATATATAAATATTTTTGATGGAAATATAATATATTAACAACCATTACATTTGGCCCCCCACCGGGATTTGAACCCGAAACCTCAAAGATGGCCTAGAAACCGGTATAATATAAAAATTAAAAGTATTTATTTTTTTAATACAAGCTTTTATTAAATGCCTTTATTAAAGCTTGTCGCGAGATTTACTTACTTATAGAATCCTTTTGACGACAAGCTTTTATATGTAAAAGTTTATTTTGTTCTATTTAGCGCATTTAATAAAAGCTTGTATTAAAAATTTGTTTTTTACTTTTAACTTATATACAATACCCATATTGTAGGGGTGCATTAAAAATAATTGATCCGCCATCTTGGTAATGCCGCCATGTTGAACTTAGAATGACGTCACACACATAACCATGCATTGTCATCCGACTTACACGTGCATGCAAAATTTCAGCTCAATCGGAGACCGGGAAGTGCGTCAAATTAAGATTCCAAGATTTTCTTACATAGTTTTTACAAGTGAAGCTAATATAAAAGCTATAATATTAATATTCACAATTTATTATAGACACACCTGCCTTGCACTCAAAAAATTGCTACACTCTTGCTATCATCGTAAAGTTAGAACGAGACGTAAAATATCGACGCCGATGTATCGTCAGTTCGACAGGTGCTATGGCCTGAATATCTATCTATCAATATGTTATCTGAGTATATATTTACACAACTGTCTCAGTAAGATAATAATCGTGTTTCATGGACTTCACTAAGTTGTTGTTGAACTAAAAATTTATTTTACGTACGTTTGAACAAGTCGAAACCAAACAAATCTTTGGACACTGTGTGTAGTAAGGTGGTAGCTACTATCTCTGGAGGACAGGTCAACTTGATGTAAGCAGTAGGTACAGAATCAAGTTATATTGTGCTATGATAAGAAAAATTAAACTGAAGATTTTGTTAATTATTTTAATTTTGATTTTGAAAATATATGTATATTTTATAGCACAATTGTTAGAATTTTCTTAGGATAATTATTGGCTAAATTACATTTTTATTTGATCGTTAATCACAAGTCAAATTGCATAGAAATGGGTTTTGATACTAAATGTAATGGACTTAAATAAAATTAGGCGCTTTATTTTAATTAGAAATTTGCTCGTAATATTGCACTCTTAATTTATTTTTATTCCTAATAATATGGGTCAATAAGTAGTTAAATAAAGCTGAAAATTAAATTAAACATAATAATAAATACACAATATCTAAAACTATATTATTTATTATAGTTTAATTAGTTGTGAATTGAATCAATATTTAATGTTACCATAATACAAATAAAATAAGTCCAAATCTTATTAATTTATTATAAAAGCGGCAACCTCATTAGATCTTATTAATCTTCAACTTGCATTTTTCCCGCCAAGGTTTAGTGCCATAGACAATGAGACAAGGTCGCGTAATCCTTCTATTGGCACAAGATTACTTTATATCGCTGTCATTGACTAATGATTTACTTGCTGGCGTTTTTTCGCAATTACTTCTTGCTATCAAATTCAATTTTGTTACATAATTACTGGCCATCGCCAACTTCTTTACAATGTACGTAATAATTTGTAGACGAAATAAATATATATTTTAATTTATACACATTTGAATGCAATTATGTTATATATTAGGGGTTAAAACTATGAAATTCAGTATGCAGATTTCAAATATTTTGGCTTATTCCATTCTACATTAGAATATAATGTATTTATTTAATAACGAAAAGAGCGAAAACTTTACGAATTTTTTACATACACGTCAAAAGACATTGAACTAAGTAATAAAACAGTTTTGAAGAAGCGTCAAATAATTGCACTTATGAAATTGGATAATGAGAAACACATTACCCCGGGCCCCTCGAATCATCCTATTCGTAGACCAGTGCCGAAACATTTAACACAGTACATTCTGATGACAATAAAAAGAAACACAGATAACTGAATCACAGTCAACGACTTAATAAAAGTACAACAGATAAATAAGCAAAATTTGTCTTTGACATAATGTAAGCAGAGATTGACGTAAAAGATAAAATGAGACATGAAACCGGAAATCCTGTCCATATTTTCGCTGCCGGAAATACAGCGGCAAATATTTCTCAGATATTGATAATCATAATTCTATCACTAGTCTCGTGCTGCCTTAGCCTTGACCTCTAAATGCTACTACTTAGATAAAAAGATAATTGCGCCGGCCATCATCTCAATTACAAAACCATAGCTGGCCTACTTATACTGTGATGTTTAAATTAACATATTTAACGCAGTAATATCCACTGAACTTAACGATATATCAAATTGAGTTATAATCGATTAAGACTAGTATCAGAATTCATAACTTAGTTCCGTCTTTCGACTATAATATTGCAGTCGGAATTGGTCGAATTGATTGTCTCTCCTTTCTCATGCTGATATATAACTGCATGCTAATTATGTAAGTGTTTCCATTAAATTAAATTGACACTGACAGAAAATGCATTTACATTGTTGCCTTATTAAGATTCAAATTTGAATAAAACAGCAATGTACACCCCACGGTACATATCATACGTATATTTCAATAACCTATTCCAATTGTTGAAATCTTTTAGAGGAATCCAAACGCTTGGGATTCTAACATGTCTCTACAAATTGTAAAATCAATAAACATCTGCCTGCTGCATACTGATTTCATAATTCCATTGCTGTCAAATTTGAACGCAACTGACAGATAATGCAGGAACATTGCGAAATGAACTGTCTGACAAATTCGATTTGTAGGCTAGAACATTCTAGTTTAGTTTAATTTGGAAGGTATACCTTTATTACTACAGTTATTAGTGATTTAATATATTACCGATGTGGTACAGCTGAAATAATTGATCATAATTTTAAATCGCGGCAACTTTCAAGAGTGAAACGAAACTCGCCATAAGTGTCACCCGCACCATGCTACAGCGCAAATAGTGTAGATAAGCAATTACGCACTCTAGTTTATTTTATATTATCTGTAAAATTGAACACTGTGTAGAGAAGGAAGGCTCAAATCGATCGAAAAATTGATTAAAATTCTCTCGGTCAGCTAAACGCACTTTAGTATGGGACAAATGCAAAACTGCTTACTGACGAGAAAAAGTAAAACGAGGTGCTTAGGTACTTCTGTATGAAGGGTAAAATTACTGAGTGAGTACTGTGACTTTTACATCTCAGATAAAAAGTGAACTTGTTAGAGTTGTAGCCACTTACCATCATGTGCTTATTATTGAAAATACAATTAATTAGTTAATGTAGAACGGCAACGTAAGACAAATAAATAGTATTTAGTTAAAAATTAACTAATTTCTTAAGTTTGCGGTATGTTATTTTATTACTATACAGAATTAGTTTATTATCGAATGGTAGTTACAGATAGGTTACAGAACGTTATTTTTTTAAATAAACAGTTTTATTTTAAATACCCAGCCCAAGACTCCTTTGAGTATTTTCACTATTCCTCATAATTCCGAATTGCGCCATCCCAACCCATTTAAAAAATTGACAGTGTATAGCTATAAAAAATTAAGAGCGATTAAATAAACAATTCTTTCTTTGTTTCAGTTCGCACTGCTGTTGGCGGTTGTCAGCATTGAGATGTACGTGCGGCTGCGACTCGTGTCGCCCATGCTACGAGCTAAGCACATAAAAACGCAAATGGAAGAAGTCGCTGGCGGAGGGCAAGAGGTTAGTACTCGAAAACTAACAAATAAAATTAACAGTTCGTCAAGTGTCACTACTTTGCAACAAATCAGTCACAGGATTTTATAGAAACTTACTAGGAAAATCTCAGTGATCCCTACTACATAAGCGCGTAAGTTTGTAAGTATGTATGGATGTATGTTACTCTTTCACGTGAAAACTACTGAATGGATTTTTTTTTATAGGTTAGGGCAGCAAACGAGCAAACGGATCACCTGATGGTAAGCGATAATCTTTGCCCATGGACACCCGCAACACCAGAGGATTCACAGATGCGTTGCAGGCCTTTTAAAAGGGAATAAGGGGGAAGGGGGGGTTGGGCCTCCAGTACCCTCACTCACTCGGCGAAACACAGCGCAAGCGCTATTTTACACCGGTCTTCTGTGAGGCCGTGGTATCACTCCGGTCGAGCCGGCACAATTCATGCCGAAGCATAGCTCTCCCACGGTAAAATTACTGAGGATTTTAGTGAAACTTTATTACAATATAGTTTATACATCAGAATTAGATATTGGCTACAATTCATATAAATGGACGCCACGCTAATATAAGCTACTTGAAATACTAATGCTGCACAGACGAAGATGCAGGAACCAGCTAGTCCCAACTAATCCCAACTATATCCCAACTAATATTATAAATGCGAAAGTGTGTTTGTTTGTTTGTTTGTTACCTCTTCACGCTTAAACTACTGGACCGATTTCAAAAATTCTTTCACCTTTGGAAAGCTACATTCTCCCCGAGTAACATAGGCTACTTTTTATCCCGGAAAAATCGACAGATCCCACGGGATGCGCAATAAAGGCTTCGCTCAAAAACTACTGCACAGATTTTTATGCGGTTTTCATCAATAGATAGAGTGATTCTTGAGGAGTTTTGCGGCATTTTTTATCTCGGAAAAACGGATAGTCCCACGGGAAGCGCGATAAAATCTTCGCACCATAAACCGACTTCCGCGTATATGTAGCCGTGGGCAAAAGCTATGACCCTTAACCCTCTATACACCCAATCCCGAAATCCACGCGGGCGAAGCCGCGGGCAGAAAGCTAGTATACGATAAATTAAGAATATTTTCTTTTGTTACAGGTCGGTCGCCTAATCCTAGGCGAACTCGCACACTGCCCCCGCTACATCCGCGTTCTGAAGACCTTCCGGATGTACCACTCCTCCATAGCAATGGGCACTATGATAGGACTTGGCTGCTCCATATACTCCATCATGATCCTCGTCGACTCCATGTGCTATTAGGCCTTTTCTAGTTAGAAGAATTTAAACTCACACAGCCATAGCTAATATTCCCTCACCAGTTGACAGGCCAGTATTTACATACATTAAAACTTCTGTCACGGCCTTGCCATAGATAATATGTATGAGATAAAACTAATTGTCTCTGTACTGGTGAAAGATTTAGAGTAATGGCTGTATGTGTGGCAAGATTTATAGCGTTAATATTGTAGTTATGGAAAATGTTACACGTGTTTATTAAATTAGATAGGTACTAATTAAAATTATAAACATTTATTATTCTGTCAGAGCATGTTTATTGAATGCAATTTATAGGACAGCAATTAATCAAAGACTTCTTTAGAATTTTCAAATAGTAAAATTAGTAATTAATTTTGTGTTGAAGTGGGTAGATACAGTATTTTATTTGACGTTATGTTTAAGTTTGTATATAAAATACATATATTTAATTATAGCCATAAGTATATTGCAACTGTATCAGGCTGTGAAGTCTGCATAAGCGCACACGGACGCTTGAATTAATCAAATTGTGATGTAAAGATTTTCTAATAAATTTATTTGAGAAATTCCCTAAATCACATTAAATAAATGGGCGCTAGTCGCTTGTGTTTAAGTATTAACCGTCTTAGCTGTAAGTATTTATAATTTGAAAATGGTTGCTCCCATATTATTAGTTCTAAATTCTATATATAATCTAGAAAGTCATGAAAATTTGGGAAACTATTCTCATGCACAAGAGCGCAATGCTGCCATATAGAAAGGGTTTTTAACGAAAATAGTGGCGCCCTACTTTATTTTCAAGGCTTTTTAGATAAGCTTTACCAACCAATTATAATTAGACAATGATATTAGATATACCAGCCCTAGTTCGGTAGTTTCGAATTATTTTGTTGCCACAAATACCTGAACCTAAGTTACGAATAATGCTCCGGCAAAGAGTCAACTAAAGTTTGATTTTTTATTGAGGGATCAATCTGCCAGCAACGAAGTTATAATGACAGCTAGTTATTTATTATCAACAGCTGTTAATCTCATACAAACCTCAGTTTGATCTAAGTGTGCAACTAAAAATCAAACTTTATTAAACTCTTTAAAATGTTAATTCATTTGAAATCCTTTCCGTTTATATAAAATAAATCCTCATTGCAGTACTGTTTCAGCAACTTATAAGTATTTCTTCTAATTATTGTACTTTTTATATCTTTTACAAAGTGAATAGTCAACGTCTTGACATTTCTGACAGCTATTTTATATGTAATGTTACAAAATTTCGGAATTACTTGCCACTATGTTACTAAAGTTCGATTTTTAATTCGAGTCAGTAAAATGACATTTCCAGTGTCATGTGTCACAAATCATATTATTTAATATGGTATGTATTACATATTTACAATAAAAAAACGCTTTGATACCTAATAAAATAAAGCATGACTAAATGTTTAAATCTATTGATTGCCTAACATCACTATTGTAGGGGGTTGTTGTGGGTTACCCTTTTTTGTATCAGTGACAGTTGCACTTGTCATTTTACTGACTCGAATCAAAAATCGTAGTTTATAGTGTATTCAAATTAATTTGGAAAATTCTGAGCTGGCGATTGCGGTATTTAGTCATAACAAAAACAATTTATATGACTGATTTTCAAACAATATTAAAAAAATCATATGAATACTTTTGTGATTTATAAATATTTAGTTATAATTATTTGTTAGTTTTTTTTTATTTCCTTGGAAGATCTGAGTTTATGTGGAAAATCATTATTTATTCTCGAAGCGATGTAGAAGAAAAGATACTAGAATGAAAATATAATTCTTAATATAACATTGCGTTGTTCATTTCCATCAACCTGTTTTATTACTTATTCCACAATGTGATTGAAAACAAATATTACAGACAAAAAAAAACTTAACTTGAAATTACGTCTTCTGAGTATTTTATTTTAGCATAATGGCTATTGTTGCCAATACAGAGATGAATTCCTGACACCCTATGATGTCACCTTAAAAAACGCTATTATATATGAGTTTCAAATTTTGACACAATAATATGTTAGTATGTCCGTTGTTGATTTGGGTGTAAGATAACAAGGATTTACTTTCTTCCTTTATAAATAAAGAAAAAACCTAGTATTGAAAAAGAGAAATTCCTAAAAGTATCCGTTCAAATCAAAAATTAACAATAGCTCAGTCAAAAGCCAGATCCATTCCCTTTTAATACACCGCGATAAGAAGTAACGGGTATAAACATAAAATAATTTGATTGTTTTCTGACAATTAACGGCGCTAATAAATACCCATACCACTACCATTCTGAGGAATTCACATTGCCCCTACGCACAGATAACCAATAACTATTCTCTACTCTTTTATAACTACAATTTCGCTTAGAAACGCTCAACCCAAAATTATTATTTCTTTAGTAATGAAGTAGTTAGAGATCAGTTCGGCTTCGGTTTCAATAAACTTAAAATATTCAATTTTTGTAGTTATTTTGTACTTTATTAAATCCTAATAATCTTAGGCATCGCCGACCCAGAAACGTCTTAACTAACCCTCTACTAGCGGCTACATCTGCATGATCACACTTTTCTCGGGAATCTTCTATTTCGCCTCGAGAGTAAGCCATTCATCCATTTAGGCCGGAGCGATGTTGGCGTGACGCGCCTTTTCAAATATATAAAGAGGATATCTTCATAGGGCAGCGCAGATGCCTTCTCCTGAGTGTGCGGTCACTCTTCCATCCAAGCCGTAGGGCTCTTATGACTAAGACTCAGGCTGAGTTTTGTCAGTAGGTCAGCCCGGTCGGTATGGAGTCCAACATAAAGATTGAACAACAAGTGATCTAGATTTGTATGGTACTCGTAAATCTAGATGTGCAATTCATTCTATATCAGTCATCTCAGTGTAAAGAAATACGAAAAAGGTATTTTGTCTGCAAATTGTCATTTTTGTGCCTTGAACACAAAAATGATGAAAATAAATTATAAGTAATCCTTGTAGACTACGAGTTAATAAAACGCATGCAAAAGTAAATAACTTTTTGATCGATTGATGATTATTTATTATTGTGTATAATGAGAAAAAGCACTAGTTTATTTTTACAGATCATTTCGCGCGTTGTGTTTCAGAAACTTTTTTGTATTTTTAATTGCGATGTTGAAAAGTGGCTCTCATTTATTTTTCAGCTACATATCCAAACTATACGAATTATAGATACACTCTATTCTCACTACTCATCATGAGCTACATTTTTCACAAGTGATACGAGTTCCATAATCGAAAAAATATTCTTGAAATATATTTGCAGCAGAATGTAGTTAAACTGACAATTCCTCGCGTTTCATTTTAAAACATAATAAATTAAATATCATTTAACATATTTTTCAAAAATTATAGTTGAATGAGCTTCAATTTCTTTACTTCTCAAAAAAAATATTGATTACCCTTGACAGTGACATTGACATTCACTGACTGCAATTTTTTTTACTATTTCCCCAAAATACGTGGGGTTTTCGTATTTGTGAAAAGTTTATACCAAAAGTTTTGCAACAAATAATGCAACCCAAATTATCCATAGTGATTTCGTTACAAACTTTATCAATAGACCAAAACACTTCCAACTACAACAATGTTATTTATAGGTAGAACAGAGAGAACAAGTGAAACCAAAATGAAATGTGAATCTAGTGGTAATTTATTAACAAAAATGATTATTGCACGATGTAAAACGTTGTTATTATTATCAAGTGTAGTGTGTACTGTTGCTGTAGTGATATCGTTCCATAAGTTGTTAAATTCTGATGTGAAATTCACGAAGCCATTCTCACCTATACCAGCTGGTCTGTATGGCAACTACATAGAAATAGTAGATGATGACACTCCACTTTCTACCTCTTCCAGAAAGGTAGACACAACTAGAGATTCTGAAGCTGTTGTCTCCTTAAATGCAGCCTTAGAAATGAAGAAGCATGGAAAACCAGACAAAGCTTTAAAATTGTTCCAACATGCTTTTGCTTTATCTCCAAAACACGCGGACATATTAAACCATTATGGAGAGTTTTTAGAAGACACTAAACAGGATGTAGTTAAAGCTGATGAGCTCTACACATTAGCATTAACAAATTTTCCAGATCACACTGGGGCTTTAATGAATAGGCAACGTACAGCAAGCATAGTTGAGAACTTAGATAGAGAAATGTTGAGAAAAATAGATGAAAAACGGGAAGCCTTGTTGTCTATTCCGGAAAACAATGCTGCCCTACGTCGTGCTAAAAAGGAAGCATACTTCCAACATATTTACCACACAGTCGGCATTGAAGGTAATACAATGACGTTACAACAAACAAGAAGTATATTAGAGACTAGAGTAGCAGTAGCTGGTAAAAGTATTGATGAACATAATGAGATTCTTGGTTTGGATGCTGCTATGAAATATATAAACTCAACTTTACTGTACCGTTTAAGAGATATTACTATGGATGACATATTAGAGATACACAAGAGAGTCCTTGGGCATGTGGACCCAGTAGAAGGTGGACACTTCAGAAGAACACAAGTGTATGTTGGTAGTCATATACCCCCAGGACCTTCAGAAATAGAAAGGCTTATGACTCAATTCTTGGATTGGTTAAACTCGGAAGATGCTTTAGACTTGCATCCTGTGAGGTAACTACAATTATTTCACACTGAAGTATTAAAAATTTATAACAACTGTTAGGGATTAAATATATGAAAAAGAAACATACAGCAGTGGTTTCACCCACATTAGTGTACTTTAAATTATTAATTACTATTTGATATTTGCAACATTAGTTTGCAACTGACAAGAATTTTGGTGAAATGTATTAATATAGATGTGGCAATACATATTCTGAAAACTAGTGTAATTCAATCCCATAATATCTTGATCATTCTCATTTTTGTATATTATTTTAAGCAATTTCTTTGCATACATATATTATATATTCACTGGGTATAATTATATTCAACCAGAGAAATTTAAATTTAAGAGAGAAGTTTTAATTGTTCCAGATATGCAGCATTAGCTCATTATAAGCTAGTGTATATCCATCCATTCGTTGATGGTAATGGGCGCACTTCACGGCTACTGATGAACTTACTGCTTATGCAGGCTGGTTACCCACCTGTGATCATTGTTAAACAGAACCGCCATCTTTACTACCAACACTTGCAAACTGCAAACGAGGGTGATGTTCGACCTTTTGTACGGTAAGTAAGACAGATCAGAGGTTAACTCCCAGTGATTAGATTTTTTACATGCTTCATAAATTCAATAACATCTCTCACTCCACAGAAATCTTAAAATTTATCCATTATCAAACATTATTTTAAATGCTAAATCACCCTAGTATTTTAAATTCCGATTCCAGTTTCTTACTTATTCACACACCTGCGACAACAGTTCATCAAAATAACTTACACTGAAAATTCCCATTCATCACTCTGTTTGTATCACTCATTTTGGTTAGTTCATCTTCTATTACTGTTTCAGCACCTTTGGAATGGGCTGCCTCTAATGGTCAGCACCCAGTAAATTTATAGTATATAGAGTTGATAATGCATATGTTTATTTTTATATGTTTGTATGTATTGTATATATATGTAATACATATTTATATAAGTATGTTTGTTTGCCCCAACTATATTTTTTTTCATTTCCTTTCCATTTATTGCCTTAATGTCTTGGATTTAATGTCCATTCATTGTACCTGTGTACAGTGCAATAAAGAGTAAATAAATAAATAAACACCATTTGAAATGCAATGTTCTTGACAACAATTCCGCAGATGGAAAACGATTTAACTAATTAAATATAAACATTTTATTGTGTTTAATAGTAATTACTTTGTTTACATATTATTGAATATGAAGTCAGAATGAAAAATGATCAACAAAGGTAATAGATCCTCACCCAGAATTTCAGAGTTTTTGCCCTGTATGCTGCCATACCGTTATATTCTTACAGATTTATAGCACAATGCACAGAGCGCACACTAAACCTGTACCTGTGGGCCACCAGCGAGTACTCCCACATGGTGCCCGCCATTGGCGAGCCACACATCCTCACGGGAGAAGGCTTCGAGGAGCACCTGTAGCATGGTAACCCTACTAGGTATCAATTTATGGACACCGCACTGACACTACAGGGACTGTAGATAGTTTTCTTGAAATATGTATATTTTTTGCAGAAAACTAAAGGTAATCAGTTTAAATTGTATGAATGAAAGTGCTGTATTCCATACACACTGTCTGCATGTTTATATAATCTTGATTTAAGGTCCTCATGGCTGTAAAGTGATCTTATAATAGCCCAGCTTTCTTCGATAAAAAAGGTAAATTCCAAACTATAATATCATGTCAAATAGTACTACATACATTCATAATATGAGCACACTCAACTAAATAAATAATTTTTTGTCTGAATTAATTACTTCAGTCTATTCAACTGATATAAGTTGTAAATTAATAATAATTATAAAATATCTATATTTAGTTTGATGTAACAACTATATTTATTGAAGTTTTTAGTTTAGATTTGTAAATTAAACTGGCATTTGTTTGGTTAAAAGTTGTAATAGTGTTGTAAATAAGAATGGCCACTATTATATTTATATTAATGGCGGTTTATTTAAAATAATATCAAGTCAATTTTTTCTCTTCAATGACTCGTGTTTTTTAGACACATGATAACAGATTTCCAATAACAAAAAGAACAAATGTTACTTAAATTTCACATACATACACATACATTTTCAGCCCAAATCCAATCCAATGACCATATCATCATGTAATATTGTAATTACTTTACAAACAAATAACTTAAAGACATGAAACGATTTTAAATAATAATTTAATAGCATTCCAGATTATCATAAAAATAATAAACATTTGTTTACAACTGAAGTTGTTACGCACAATTATTTTACAAAAAAGCAAGTGATGAAAAGATTCACCCATCACCAAATATGTGAACACTCATCGGGACTAAATACGGTGACTATCAATATTATAATGTATAAAATTTATATATCGACGGCGAAGTGCCAATACCTCCTATCTAACATTTTTCGGCAAAATGACATTTTAATGCTATTGATGTTAAGGTATATTTCTGCGTGTATTGATGAAACCACCTATTCGTATTCTTAACCACAACTGCAGAAAATTTAATGTGGCAATAACTTCTAAGTGAATTAGCGTATATTTTTCATGGCAATAGCTACTATCTACATACAACGCGACTATACCTCAACGCATAACATTGCCGACTGAGTTTACCGGGCGGCCGCGTCGGAGTTACATTTTGATTAGTTTTCTTTTTCTTGCACCAATTAGTTGTCATTGATTTATCAATAAACAGAACTACTTAATTCTTGTTGTTGTATAAGATTTCTACCTATAATAAACAAAATTTGTTTATAATTATTCTTTTAATTAACATCAATATCTCCTATCGTATATTTAATTTAGTAAAATCACTGGAAATGTTTAACCATTACCTCCTATCTAACCACATATCCAGTAAGCTATTCATAATCATATCAATATTTCATTCAAACATTAGCTTTGTATGTTTAAATATTATCTGTATGCATTGATTTCATTATTTAAAAGTTCACAAGATTTTAAATGTTTTTTTCACTTCCTGTAAAACTTTGTTTTGTTAGTTAGGAGGTATTGGCACTTCGCCGTCGATATGTATTTGTTGTTCTATCTTTCTTTGTAAATATTATTTAAAAATAATATAAATCGTATAACGTGTTTATATTATTTTATACTTATATTATAATTGTTGTAAAATAGTGACTAGTGATAATAATAACTGTTGTCTTATGTTTATTATGAAAGATTTGCAGATATGTTGTAATTGTTATATATAATTTTATTGATAGTTAACTAAAAATCTTACTTAAATCCAGCAAGCAACGATGGGCTGGTGGTCTCAGCACTTGCTTCCTACTCAGAAGGTCCAAACAATAATACACCATCGGACGACGAGACACGGCCAGACTCCATCCGTATGTTGTCGACATTTCACATTTTCGTGCCTCTCGTTTCGCTTTGCCCTTCATTATGCGAACCGCCAAGGAATGGAACTCCCTTTTTTTTTTTGTTTCCCTGAGGAAAATGCATTAAATTGCATACCCCGGCTGTGGCGAGCCGGCGGTTATGTGGGGCTCTCCTCCCCAGAAGGGGGAGGCCTACCCACTAAAAACCACCAACTAAAGGCATGTAGGGAGCCCCCGGGAACATCAAGCCCCTTCCGGGAACCCCCAGCCTCCGCTCCCCTATCTAGAGGGGAACCCTCCTCGGGGGAGGCTATTGCCTCCCCCGGTCTCCTCCACCGACGACGCCCCCCGGCCACGGAAGGGGCGTGGTCCATCCCAGGTCGCCGTAGCAGTCGCGACTTCCTCGCGCCCGCCGGCGACCCGCGGCGGCGCCGCAGCTGTGCTACCGAGCCCGGCGCCGCCTTCTTCGAGCGGGATCGGCCATCTCCCGACCCCGCTCGGCGGCCTCCTTCTGGAGCATCACTGCTTCACAGAAGGAGGCCACAGCGCTCCAACTTCCCTCGTCCGCCAGCATTGCCGCAATCAATGCCGGCGGAGACAGATCTCGCCCGATCTCTGCAACCAAGACTCGGCGCTCGGAGGCCCACGCGGGGCACTCCGCCAGCGTGTGCTGGGCCGAGTCGAGGTCGAATGCGCAGTGGTGACAATGTGTCGATCCCTCCCGTCCTATTCGACACAGATACACACCGAAGCAGCCGTGCCCGGTGAGTATCTGAGTCAATCGGTAGGTGACCTCCTCCTTCCCGTGGAGCCAAGCTTCGAGGTGCGGGAGTACGGCACCGACGGCCCGCTGGCGCGCGCAGATCCGTAATTCGAGCTGCGCACGCCAGGCCGCCACAATCCGTCGGTGCCACTCCCGTTTCACTCGCGGGCACTTCGTGCGCGGGTTCCAGGGCGGTCCCCCCATCGCCCCCCCGGCCGACACGCCGCGACGCATACGTCGCCGCGTACATGTCGGCCAGGATGTCGAATGGGGAGGAGCGTCCCAGAACCGAAGGAATGGAATTCCCTACCTGCGGCTTTCTTCCCCGATACTTATAATATAGGGATTTTCAAGGCCAGAGTAAATAGGCACTATTTGAGTTTGCGTGTTCCATCTTAGGCAACATCTCCACTTAACATCAGGTGAGATCGTTGTCAAACGCACTCAAATTTGCAATAAAAAAAATGTGGATCAGATAAGCCTCTTTGTGTACTAAGATGTTACTAAGGGATAAGATCTCGAGGAAATTATTTTAGTAGTTTAACTTTGTCAGCAGAATCGAGATGACGAATTGCGATGTCTATGTCATTTTCTCCTCCGTTTTCAGGATATTCGTTTCAGGGCATTTAATGATTCGCCATTATAAAGTATACCCATAAAGATCGGTTTTAGCGTTGTAAATATATCATTTCATTTCTTATATCCATGATTGGGTACCAATGCTTAATTGACATACTCGCTTTTTTGGTGTGAAATAAAATGTGTATGTCTATAAATTCCCCGGAAATTTAGACCAATACTTTAGGTGACCTAAAGTATGGTTTAGGAATCCAGTCGGCCATAGTAACAAAATTAATTTTTATAACATTTTTTTTTTGTTTACTCCATGGTTTCTGTAAGATTCATAACTTAAAAATGGGACTTAGAATGTACCAAATAGAGTACAGTATGATACTAAATTATTATTATCTTACCCTTCACACCGAAACACAGCAATATCAACTTTGCTGTTGCATTGATATACAACAATTAATTTAGATATATATATTATATATATATATATATTATATATATATATATATATATATATATGGATATGTTTCACATATATTCTTTACAGTCACATTCATATTTTCGCCAAGAACCTTTGCGCGCGTTATGCCCGATTTTCCAAAAGAAGAGATATATTTTCCGGAGGCGAAAAATATGTTATGTTCTTCCCGGGTCTCCTGCAATTCCTCTACCAAATCTAAAGACATCTGAACGTTCTTCGGGGTCTCAAACTATCTATATAAACCTATATCAATTTTCACCAAAATCTATCGACTAAACTCAGCCTTATGTCTAAGTTCTAAGAACCATCTAAGTAAATCGTGGGACGATGCAGCATTGACCCATGAAAGGGACCATACGCGCTTGAAGAAGCGAGGAAAACCAACGAAAACCGATTGAAACCGATTCTATGTTAACCGTATCTCTTTCCGTCCCGTAGGTACTTTATGTACAATCTGTTTCTTTCATTAATAATTATGTACGTGCAAAGCGGATCAGTGTTTAAACGTCGCACAGTATGGATATACGTAATCGATAGTCAAATATTATTGACCTTGCTTAAATAAAATATGTAATTATCAAGTAATTGATTGAAATTGATATTTTTGCAATCATTTGTTCATTCATGTGTAACGCCTGTATAATATAGTTTCGCCGGTGGGAGGTTAATAAAAAATATTCAAAAGTCATCAAAAATTAATATGTAGGGTTATAATGGAATGCGAAAATATTTTTGACGTGACAACGTCTATTAAATTGGTACGGCGTGAAGTCATTCTCGAAAACACCGTAACGGCCGAATCTGACGCCACACGGAGTCCACGCCTACACTCATAATAATTAATTTATGTATAACTTCAGAAGCAGAAAACTTAAACGAACTATTAAATAAAAATATAAATCTTATATATTACTTTATTTTTAATAATTTCATTGCACCCAGAAAAAATTACCATGTAATAGACGTTGTCACGTTCAAATATCGGCAGAAGACGGAGTTTTTTCTGAAGCTCAAATTGCAAAAGTTATTATAATAATGAAAAACTCGTCAATTTTTTTTTTTTTTTTTTTTTAATGTGATAGGGGGCAAACGAGCAGACGGATCACCCGATGGTAAGCAATTACCGCCGCCCATGAACGCCCGCAACACCAGAGGAGTCACAAGCGCGTTGCCGGCCTTTTAAATGGGAGTACGCTCTTTTCTTGAAGGTTTGGAAATTCATCGGCTTTACTTATTAATGGGAACAATAGCAATCGTTTTGAGCTCTATCCGTATCTATAATTTAACACTTGTGTTGTTAAGTGCAAAAACTCATTCGAAAGGGTACATGTTAAAGTCCTTTCAAAGATAAAAGGTTTGAAATCTAATTTAATTAAACGAATACCTAACTCAGTTTAAACAACTCGGCTCAAAATTATTAAGCCCCCTCCCAAAAAACTACTTGCAAGTTTTTAAACTTAATATTATACAAATACTTAATACAGAATAAAAAACCAAAAATATAGATTGCGTATAACAGTATGCCGACATTCAAAAGAAAATGAAAATAATCTTTTATTCGACAAACCCTTCAATATGTGTCTGATATTGATGTGAAAAACCTTGTATGTGTAAGAAAATAAATGGACTACATCTTTTCGCAAACTGGGAGAGCCTGCTCCTAAAGAGCAGCCCGAAACTGAAGGCCTATATTTCTTTTTTGTTATAATAAAATTTCCTTGACTGATAGCATTGTAAACATTTGTGTAATACGCTTAGAAGTCAAAGTCAAAGTCAAAATATTTATTTCAAGTAGGCAATTAGATATGCTCTTTTGAATAGTCCAAATTTTTTTTTCCCTACTACCCATTCGGACTTCTTTTAGTTATAGAGAAGAACGGGCGCAAGAAACTCTATAACTTTTACAGAAGCAACGACATTTACAAAAATATATATCGTTACGAAGTCATACAAAAGTCAACTTATAGGTAAAAGTATAATTACAAAGGTTCATGGCAATGCCTGGTGGAACTAAGAAACATTAAGTCCAAGCATTCATGTCTTTTATATAATCAGTAACCGTATAATAGGCTTTGCTAATAAGTACACTTTTAACAATGATTTTAAATTTATTTAGGCTTAATTGTACAATATTGCTTGGAACTTTGTTGTAAAAACGCACACAGTTACCTCTGAATGAATTATTAATTTTATGGAGTCTAGTGTGAGGCAAATGTAATTTATTCTTATTTCTAGTATTGAAGCTATGGACATCACTGTTTTTACTAAATAAATGAATGTTTTTATGGGTATATATTAGATTTTCATAAATATATTGAGACACAACTGTCATTATACCAGTGTCTTTAAATTTATCTCTTAAAGAGTCTTGCATTTTTAGATTATAAATTGCTCGAATGGCCCTCTTCTGCAGCACAAATATAGTTTGAATGTCGGCAGCATTTCCCCACAGCAAAATACCATACGACATTACACTATGAAAGTAACTAAAGTACACCAATCTAGCTGTTTCTACGTCAGTTAATTGGCGTATTCTCAAAACTGCAAATGCTGCAGTGCTGAGCCGTTTTGATAGTTTATCAATATGTGGGCCCCACTGAAGTTTGGAATCGAGAGTAATTCCTAAAAATACTGTGGTGTCCACGAGGTCCACATTTCTATCCTTTATAATTACTTCGGTTTTCACCTGTTTTACATTTGGCAATACAAATTTGATACATTTAGTTTTACTTTCATTTAGAAGCAAGTTATTAACGTTAAACCAGTGGACTACTTTAGAGATTGCATCGTTCACAGTGTCATTAATATTTTGTCTCCGTTTAATTTTGAATATAAGTGATGTATCATCTGCAAAGAGTACAATTTCGTGTTTATTATTAACATAAAAGGGAAGGTCATTTATATATATTAAAAATAAAAAGGGACCAAGAATTGAGCCCTGTGGGACGCCCATCTTAAGCAAAGATCCCTGAGATCTCGTACCATTAATATCGACTCTCTGAATCCTGTCACTCAAATATGAAATAAGAAGGTTCAGAGAAGAGCCTGTGAAACCATAATAACGTAATTTCTTAATCAGAGTTTCATGGAGAACACAATCAAATGCTTTGGATAAGTCGCAAAAGACACCCAAAGCATCGTGTGAATCCTCCCAGGCGTCAAATATCTTATTTAAAAGCTCTACACCTGCATCAGTTGTTGAGCGACCCCTACTAAAACCGAACTGATTATTATGCAGAAGATTATTAATACGAAAATAGCTTTGCATTTGGTCTAACATTATTTTCTCAAAAATTTTACTAAACGTTGGTAGCACTGAAATAGGTCTAAAGTTTGTGGATCAAATGAGCTACCAGACTTAAACAAAGGAGTTATCTTGCTATGTTTCATTAAATCAGGAAAAACACCACCTGCAATAGAATCATTAAATATACAAGCTAGAATTGGAGCTATTATTTCAATTACTGATTCTGTGACAACTACGGAGTTTCCCCAAAGGTCCGCGGTTTTCTTTTTATTTAATGTTTTAAAAGTCTTAATTATATTAACCGATTCAATTTGTCGAAATTTAAAAAGAGTCTGACTATCCTTAACATTTTCTTCTGACTATCCTTAGACATAAGAATCACGTTGAAATTTTAAATTTCTGAAGATATTTATTTGTACAGACGTCAAAAAAGATTTATTTCAAATTTTGATGGAGTGTGTCCGCAACGAAAGAGACAGTAGAGTTACTGAAAGAAATTAGTTGTCGTAGGCAAGAACTGTTTTTTGCTGTTCATAAATGTTTAAGTTTCAATTTTAAATAGTACAAGAATTAGAATTTTCATCCTTTGTTCTTTTGTTAAAAAAAAATACCAATGTATGAAAATTACTTTGTAGCCGGCTTAACCATTATGGTGTAAGGCGTAAAAAATTTACAAAAAAGACATTTATTCAAAAGCATAACATGTTCTACCTCCTAATTCCTAATTAAATAATTGTGTGTATGTTATTAAACATATTGTGTATGTTAATGAGAAATATTCTGTGATAATTAAGAGAATGTTATTTATTGTTTAACTTATTTGTAAGTAGGCTTTATTAAATATGCACAAGTATTTCATGAAATATTTAACTGTAAGTAGCTTTCCTAAATTCAGTTTTGAAAATATTTATGCAAAATATGAAATCCTCAAAAGCAAATATCAAATATAACACATGATATAAATATTGCTTTATACTGCTAAAAACAATGGTCATTTTTGTTTTTAAAGTTAATAGAGAAATTTATATTATTATGAATACGGATGATCCTTACATATAACTAGAGATCGGATAATCGGATACATATTTACCTAAAGTTAGTTTAAGACAAAATATGGAAACTGCTTTTTATTGTTTTGTTAAATAAAAATCCCGGGGTTGCGGAATTGGATAGCCGGATGTTTATTTATTTACCTAATTTAGTTTTTGACAAAGTATGAAACTGTCTTTTTATTTTATTTCCATAAATAAAAATCCCGGAATTCCGGTACTGTAGAACATTTTGGTAATGGTAATGTACTTACGCCCGTTCACCATTTCTGTTTTTTTATTCAATTATTTAATTGATTATTGTTTTAGTCAAACTAGCTCACTACTTTCGTATAACACTCTTCATGTAATAAATCGTACATTCATAAATCGCACGGGGAACTGAGACTAAACTTCATGTAAATACGTATGCATAGTTGTATAAATGAACCCGGAGTCTCAGTCTTTTGAAAATAAATACCACGTGCTAATTTAGTAATTTTCAAACAATATCTCTACGTTAAATTTACAGTCCCGTATTTTCCCGGGATTTTTATTTAACAAAATGTATTTTAAAAAGCCGCTTCCATAATTTGTGAACCAAAAATTAACTTTAGGTAAAAATGCATCCGATTATCCGATCTCTACATATAACGTAACAAATTTTTATATGTATTCAGAATATATTTAAAAAAAAAAACTTATTTAAAAACTTACAATAAAATAATTGTTTTTTGAATGCATTATTCTAATTGTTTGCCGCCATTTCAATATTTCCAGAGACTAATTCGCATCTGTAATGTTACATAGATTATCTTTAGTTTCATGTTACGTCAACAACAATTATATTTTTATCGCGCTTACGAGTCGTTTCCACTTGGTGTTAGTCAGTGTTAGCGTGATAATGATACCATCGTTTTTGGCGCAGAGGAAATGCAGCCTTGTAAAAGTAAACAGATGTCAATATTTAAACAGCCAGACAATGTTATAAAATGTCTTGTTTTATTTCAGGTGAAAATCGCCCCAGTTATTTGACCATTGTTCTTTAACTTATTGAGTATATTCGATTCTGATTTTGTGTATTACGTTTTTTAATGTATTATATTAAATAAGTATTAAGACTTTTTTATAAAGTACATTTCACTATAATAATTATATTGAATGATTTATAAAACAAGTTCATAGTTTGCTGCATATTAAAGTTTTTTGAGAATTTCCTTCCTGTGTATATTAATAGCTCATAACAGTTTTATGTAATTTGTTCCATATTGTTTGTCTTCCATTTGTGGTGTGTGATATTTATTTTACTCTCAAAATTGGTTTTGTATATAACAAGTGCAAATTGTTGATTAAAACACTGATATGTTCATGTGAGTTTTTATTTAAAAACGAAAAGCAGAAAAATAGATTTCTTTTTTATCGTAGATGCTTAGTCTATGTTTGACAGCTTCTACACAGACTTCTTCCATAGACTCAGCAATATACCATAAACTAGCGTACGGCGATAACTGTATGGATGTTAGGAATTATTGTGTTCTACGTATTTCTAAGGGTAAGTAAGATTGTATAGGATTCCGAATTACATCTGACGAGGCCCCAATCAACTTATCCGTGTGTGTGTACACCCTGCCAACTTGCAACCTACATTGGACGCCCGTACTGAGGGACGGCCGAAAACCCTCATTAATATTTCTCTACGGAAAAGTGATTCATCGGTCGTTGATCCAATGCCAGCCTTACTAATAATAATAATATATTTATGACAGATTCACACACATTAATTATTAGTACATACCACACAAATGAATCAATCAAACAATATATACAATATCGCTATACCAATCCATGGGAAATTGCGCTGTAGCGATTCATGCAAGGAAATTCCAATTTACTAGCGAACAAGCCCACGCAATATGCATGTCAAAGAGGTTCATCTTTTACGCATTATAACATAAAAACAATCTACATAGACTTCTGCGAACATACCCAATATAACAGCCGTCTCGTAAATATCTTGTTTTTTGGTTTTAAATATGAGTTTTTTAAATACTCTTCAACAGCTAATAATGCGATAGCAGTATTTATGTAACATGGTGGGAAAATACGCAAACGGATACATCAATTACCTCCGCCCGTGTACATCCTAAACCACAAGTGACAAGTGCGTTACCAAACTTAAATGCAAGTACTTTGTTTATTGAAGGATAAGATACCGCATCAATTTGGAAATACTGCAGGCGACAATATATTCCACAGATGATAGTGCGAAGCTGAAAATTCTTAGTTAAAAACGCAGTGTTGTGATCTGGTAACTGTCTAGATCAGTGGTGGGCAAATATTTTTAAAGGGGGGCCACACAATGTAAGAAATTCAAGAGGTGGACCAGAATTATAGAAAAAAAAATTGTTTAAAAATTAAAATTGAACTTTTATTCGAAGGCCCTGGTAGGCGTGAGAGTTATTTTTCATTTTCCATAACATTTTGGAAGTGCGATAAAGCAACTTTAAGTGAAAAAATGTTCATCAGTCAATCAGTGTCTGATTGAGTTTCTCCGTAATTTCATAGTCGAAAATATAAGACAACGCAAACCTCGCCATCATTTTCGGAGCGTTTCTAGATGATATCGGAAACTAGCGGCAGGGATCAATTTGAACAATTCCCCAAAGCACTCCCTGTAAAATATGCGAGAATGCATAACAAGAAGAAAGTATGTTGAAATCGAAATACACATTGCAGATTAATTTGTTTATATAGTTACTTATAGTTCTTTACAGAATGCGACTTGTTGATATCAACTATACGCTAATATCACACAAAAATTTAGTATAACTATCGGGATCTTATTAAAATTCTGTCAAAGGACTCTTAACGTGAGAGTTCTCTTGATTCCCTCGGAGGGTATAATAAGTAAATTGAGTAGTTAGTAAGCCGGTATAAAAGGTATCGCCATCTTTGATGTCCTTGGTTCGAATCTCGGTGGAGGCAGATGTTTGTGATGAATGCGAGCTGAATCATGGTTGTGAATATATATTTAAACCAAAAATATATGTCTATCCATTTCTCTAGATCTCTAATACAAGCCTACTTCGGCTACGCTAATTGTTGTGAGTTAATATAAATTCCTACCAAAATAATTATTTTTATAGTAACCTTTGCAGCATAAATAAATTTGATCATAACATTCAACTAAAAAACATATATAACTCACTACAATAATTACAAAGTTTGTCATATTTACATCCATACATACACACATAGGTACGTTAATTTTTATAACAAAATACAATAATAAGGAATTACGACAATTTTGACAGGAATAATATGAGGATGTGGACGCGATATTGTGTGTGGTGTGTTAGTATGTATGTTACTACTCAGACATACTACTTGAGAATAGGGAATTAATCTCTTTTTTGAAAAGAATCTTAATTTGATCCTTGCGTGTCAGTAAACCATATACTAAAAATATAAAAATTGTATACACTCGTTAAGTACTATAAAAATTGCATTAAAATTTAATATTTTCAAATTTCGCGCGTAATTAGTCGAAGGCGCCGCACGATTTGTTACTCTGTGGCGATGACGTCAATAATAAACAAAGCTCTATGTTTGACGCTATGTATTATTATATTCATAATTTAAAAATGAGTTATCTTTTATATATAAATAACTAATAAAGGAATAATAATAAAAGAGTAATACTGACATCGATGTTTTAATACTCCGTAACTCGGCAGAACAAAAGTCGGGATTTGCAGCAAAGAATTTTCCGACCATTAATGCATTTATTTTTGGTAAATTCGTACTATCTCCTTTTACAAAACTGCTATCCATAGTGTGATTCACGTGCGATTTCAATTTAACTTACGTATTTATAACGTTCTCTTACATTAAAAAGCAACCTACAAACTTCTTTTTTATTGCTTTGCGGCTTTATACGTTACTGATTCATAATGACATTGACACGCATAAGTTTACAGTACCTTATGACGTCACGACATGGCGGCCTATGTTTCACTCTTGTTTTACGTATAGATTAAAAAAGTGAATACTTTGAAACTATTTTTTATATTATTTGTTGTTATTTTATGTACTTAAACATGATGGTTCCGACTATTTAATGCATAAGCTATCATAGTTATATGCTTATACCCTATTGTGGCAAATGCTTTGAAATACTGTTTCTGAATTGTTTGCTAGTCATAAGGAAAATATCGGTATCACTAAATCTATCCTATTTATATATGTATAATATATGTCTATCAGTTGCCTTTTTTCTTTTTTTTTGCGAGAGGAAGTGCTCCTTATGCACCATGACGCCGTATGTGGGGCTCTCCGGTCTGAGAGGATCGGCCTACCCACTACAACCCCCCGGTGTTCTCTGGGCCCATATGGGGCACATGGCGGGGTGTGCTTCGCGACTCCACCACTGCCATGCGGCATATCTATCCGTTGCCCTAGATTCCATAACACAAAACTTGTGTTATGAATTTCAGGCTAGGCTACTTTTTTTTTAATGTATTAAAAACAGGCATTTGGCCTCGATCTCACCTGATGGTAAGTGACGATGAGGCCGAAGATGGTCCATGCCTGTCCAGATAGTGCCTATTCACTCTTGCCTTGAAAAGGTCCAGATTGTATTTATCAGGGAAAATATTCGGCGGGAGGGAATTCCACTCCTTTGCTGTGCGCATTATGAAAATAGAAGCGAAACACTTAGTGCATATAGGTGGTATATCAACAACAAAAGGGTTGAAGCCCCACCGCCGTCTAGTTCCCCTGAGGTGGAATGGGGATGCTGGAGTCAAATTGTGTAATTCCATCGCACACTCTCCAAAATGACTGTGTGAAAACTTGATGTGAGTGTATGAAATATTCATTTATTTAATAAAACCAACTCATCAATTTCGATTAATTTATTATAATGTGCGGTGTTAAAATATGTTTATTATAATAAAGCATTTCAACTAGACAACTATGGCGGCCGCGCCGCCTCACATCTGACACTCGTCCATTTAAACGCAAAATTTCTATACAAAACAAATTCATTTCAATGCAAATTAAAATAAAACGCAGAGCGAGTTTTTGTTCAGTACAACCAGTTAATCGTCGGTGATAGCAGTCACTCTGATACAGAGTACAGATCTAATATATTTTTAAGCACTATCTAACTTTGTAAGCTACAATAGCTCTATCATATGTTGGGAATTGCCAAGATATAAATTCAAGAAGATTTCAATGTTCAAGCCGCAAGTCGCTTTAATTCTGATCCAAACAAAATGTTAATTAAAACTTGTACAACAATCACTTTGTGTTTATGGAAGGGTAGAAATTAATTGGTTTAGCACCAGAACAGCACAGATCAACCACACAACAGTTGTTCGTAAAACATTACTTTCTATAGCTCGAGTCCAGCGATTCTATAACGAGAACCATAGACAAAATTTTTATTGTCTATGGTCTATTTTACACAGTAATGCTAGAGTTAACAAACAGCATATTTCCAGTCCTAATTGTACGTATACGCTAGCACAAATAATCACCTCCACAGAACCAAAGAAAGCGCGAATACACATCACAGCGCACGCGCATACAATGATTTATCACAACATAATAATAAATATAACCGCATTACAAAAAGAAACACATGTACTGACTTGAAAACATCTTAATAAATACGCGAGTCTTATTACAGCACTTATACATTTTTTTATTTCACGTTTTACGCTTTTTATGAGTCATATAGTTTTAACAAGAGTATAACAGTTAAATAAGTTAACACAAAGAGCAAGAGAAACATCTGTGTATAGAAATTTATCTCACCGGTTCTCGTCAGTCAATGCAAATTTACTGCCTCGGAATGGCCTGATTCTCGGGCAATAGTTCCAAAAAATAATATTAACGTTAGATGTGTAAAATTCTTAATACAATTGAAAACGAAGACCAAATAATGTTATTGAAATACAATCAACGCTTCATTTAATTGTACCAAATTAATTTTGACATTCATAATCTATTGCAACTAGAATTGGCCCAGTTACCTAAGTATATAACATACGTTGCTATTCAAAATCGATAAAATATCCCATAAACATGTCAACTGTTTCGTATATTTCATTCATTTGGAATACATATACATACATTTTATTATCAAGTATCCGATTCAAGACCTATCCGGACACAGTCTGCAAACATTCCCAATAATCTTTCAGATAGCGTTATTAATATGTGTTACACAAGTTATACAGACAGATGTTGGATGAGAATTGATTAAAATTAAAAAAGTACATAATCATGTATAAGGAACGGTTACATGTTACCAGAACGTTGGAACGTTTCCTATCTGACAAATCGCAAACACTATTCTTCAGAGTTAAGAACGCTCAATTTGACCGAAGTCAAAGGGGTATTATTAACAAGTTAACATTTTTATACAAACTGAATGACATATTTACGATTGTTGTGCCAGACGCCACGTTAGACATATTAAATGGAATACTTTTTGTTGACACTCAAAATTACATGAAACGACAAATTGAAAGTGTGTACAATTTTCGTATCGCATAGAATTTATTACAAATGCGTTGAGATCCAAAAGTGAATGATAAATGTAAAACAGCTACAAGTCACAGTTTCATGTAGCATTAAGTGTCCATAGAAATACATGACAACTAGGTAGGTCTATAGGTAATGGACATGATAATCCACAATCTTATGACGGAACGATCACAACGTTTCGAGTTCATGACAAAGTTACTATCGGTGCATTCAATGCCCGAAACGACATCATGGGGAACCTATCGCAATAACGATAGTCGCAACAAGCGAATAACAAGGCGAGTACAATTGTTATCGAATCACAAGGCGATGTGCGATCGATATCACATCACAACATACAACATAAGCGCCTCATATATGCGCACGCGCACAAGAACAGCGCCCGCGGATACATATCCTCGGGGACGCGGAATGGATATAAACAATGCGCTTTATTAATGCCGCTATTGACTTTCACAACCCTTTTGTTTATCGAGTTTTACAATGAATACTGTTTTCAGTTGTATGTTAAGTAAATACATTATTTACTTTTTAATTTTCATGACTATTTTACAAGTTCAATTCTACAGAATTTGTTAGCGAAGTTGTCCCCAAATTAAATGAGTAATTCCAGCCATATTCTTTTGTTCGATATTAGCAAAATGAAGAAAGACCATTTATATTTACAGTTGCAAGAATTATTCAGTAGTTAATAGTATGTACTAATGTCAAATGGGTGTAAGTCAAGGATGGATTTGCTAACACTTATTTTAAAGTCACTGCTACAAGTTAAATTTAATATCACATTATTTAAGTATACCAGACCGTTTGTATATATACATTGCGTGTCTTAATTTTTGCTAATATCGAGCCGTTGTCAATAGTTAAATGTTTCCTGACCAAATTATCTGAAGACATTCTTTGAAGAGTTTAAGCAAAAGAATGCAAAATAACGTACAAACATTTGAAAAACACCTCAAAGAATATGACATTTTAAAACCTCAAGAGAGCATCTTTTATAAAAAATCAGAGTTATTAAAAAAAATACTTGGACAATTCGATGCCTTCTGTACATCAACCAAAAATATAAACCGACTCGACTCGGAGAGTACGGACCACATCGAGCTTTGTACTAATTTCACAATTCACACACTTATTTACAATTTTAAACATAGGCCTTTAGCGAAGTTAAATGCATTGAGAAATTAAAATGGGTAGTTTATTATGGTTTAGAGGGAGTAACAATTATAGTCTCTTCCTTTTAACAGTACACACTGCTAAGTGCGAACTGGGCAGAAGTTCTTCGCGTCCGGTCTTCGTTTGTGCTTGAAACACTTCCACAGCGGTCCGAGTAAACGTCCACATTTCAAAACACTATTACACGGTACAAATAGACGCCGACACTTCAACACCATTGTATACTAAGCATTAAGTTAAGTAGGAAAATATGTAACACAAAAATTTCGTCACAACTCGCTGCTCGGTCACCTTGCGTTCTTCTTCGACAAAAGCAAGCGACAGGGCAACTGAAACAAACGGGAAATGTGTCATGTAGATTTTTTTACATCGCCATACTTATATAATTATTATATATTATTGAATCGAGATATAATTAAAAAACAAATATTCCTTACACTTACACCAATTAGCCTATCCCTACAAATGCTCGCATTAATCACACAAACATCTGCCCCCACTGGAACTCCAACCCGATAATATTATATACAGGCGTCTATAGAAATAAATATGTATATAATAAACAGAGGTTTCATTTATTTTCAAATTCCCAGTTCAATGATGTCTTATACCGTATTGTGTGCGGGGTAGGGTGCAGATTGCAGTGTGCGGCGTTACCTGCCTAGTGCCGCGGCGGCACCATGCGGCGGGAGATGTGCTCCTCCTGCTGCATCTTGTTGCGGAACTCGGCCACAAGGTCGCGCGACTGCGCCAGTACGGCCAGTTGCTCATTCAACAGTTCCTCCCATTGCGTCGCGTACGCTGTAAAATTTAATAGACATATTTTTATAGAAAGATGTTGTTTTGTTAACCAAATACCGGTTGCTCCCCGTGCGTTTAAAATGTAAAGCGTCACCAGTAAGTATGTATTACAATGAAAACTGTTGAAAGTTTTTGCGATTAACTGATTCTCTGTTAAACAAAATGATAACATGAACACAATTTTATTACTAATTTTGTACAAAATAGTATCATAATTATTTATCTATTATATCAGTGGAGCATAATAACTTGATTAGTTTACTGAAACTTTATTGAAAAATGTATTTCGGACTAAGGACATAAAAATCGTCATCGGGCCACAGCACATACTGTAATGCCCGAGATGATATTTTTATAAAATAGAAAAAACTAAATAAAACCAAGTTTACACAGTTATATGTAGTCAATTGCTGTCTCACTCGGGTCAAAGAGAAAACCGCAGATTCGAACATGACAACTTTAGACTGTTTTTAATATTAATAAACGATGGAAATTTTTCGCATAAAATTATAGTTATATACGATGAATTGGGTAGATGACTACAACTGAATATGACTAGTTTTTTTTTTATATAATTATCAAAGTGAGGAAATTTCTCGTATTTCGTAAGTAAATATTGAAATTTCTCTTAAATGTTTTATTAATATTGTATAAAGATTTCTAAAAAATGAATACATTTCTACAGCTTTCTCACATTCAATGTAAGATTACTCAATATAGAAAGTATATCTATAAACGTAAAAATAACAAAGTAATTGACAATATATACGCTCATAAAAATTAGTTTACCCAATTTCGACGTCACGATTGCAGTGTACTTAGTATGGAACTTTATCGAGCAATCGGCGACAGCGCCGCAAACATGGCGCTGTATCTTCAAAAGCAATAATCGCAGATACATAGTTACTACTACAATATTTCTCATCTAAAAGAGTACTCTTATTATATATAGAATAAAAAATGTCTTCTACCCAATTCTGCGAGAGAAGGCTTCGACACATGACGTTGTTAAATTTTAAATGATAAGCCAATGAAATTATGCACGCGGACACTTAAGTCTAGGCCTTTCTAACAAAAGTGTTACGCTATCTTAATGTGGTAAAAAAACACTAAATAGCATTGATTTCTCAAATCAGCGCAGCAATTTTTCACAGCTTGAAGGATGCAATCTTTAGTCTTTAGAATTATTTTAAGCCAGAATTATATTAATATTATATAGTACATAAAAGTTTAACTGTATTGTTTAAAATTCTAATACATTAATCTTCACACATTCATATTTATATTGCAAACAATTTTTCTCTCATAGGCTTCATAGTAAGACATGAATTTTGCGAGAAATAAAATTTTGCTGTGTGTATTACAATATGTATTGTTATTTTCTTTTAAATAATAAAATAATCAAATAAAACACCTTAATATAGCGCCATCGCTAACACGAGGATACTTTTGACTACTATAGATCGTCTACGTCTATTAACTAATCATTGATCGATGTTATATTTGCCCCTTAAGTAAGCGAAAATGCGAGCAATATTGAAAATAGACGACGTGTCTTACACATTTTTGAAATCGACAAAATCAAAATCGGTAATCAAAATAATATTTATTCAACATAGACCTTTACAGACGCTTGTGGATACATATAATGAAAACTCTCAGTCATATAAAAGGCACACAGAGTAAACTTCCGCTAGATTAATGACGAAATTATGAAGTTCGAAGTACCAATGTTAAATGGCCAGCCCTGGGCTTGGGCGTTAGAAAAGCGATGATATCCGCGAGCGTTCGCCGGACTTCAATGCCTAGAAACACATCTCACAAATACTTCTTTACAAGCCACGCTAGGACTGAAAATTTGAAGCTGTACATACTAAAAAATCTTTTGATACGAGTGAAGAAACGACTATCATAAATAATATGGTTAAGTGTTTGATATTGATAAATTGGGAGAAATTAATACAACAGGGTGACGACTACAACTGATTATGGCCGTTTTTATACTATAATTATCTGATTTGAGTAATTTATATCTCATGAAAGTATGTCAATATAGAAATTTCAGTTTAATTATTAATTTATATTGTTGTTAGATTTCTAAAAAATGAGCAATTATTATTTACGTAATTCTAATGAAACGAACATATTTCTAGCATTCTCACATTAAATGTAACATATTTTTTATATACAATGTATACCTATAAACGTACAAATAACAAAGTTGTTTTAAGATTTGTTTATACGCTCAAACAAATTAGGCGAGTTTACTTAGTTATGACGTCATGATTGCAGTGTTTTTAGTATGGAGCGTTTTTGAGCGACCCGCGACAGCGCCGCAAACTTATAAAAATGACATCCACCCAATTGGGTAGACGACAATTTTTTAAATTCTATATATAATAAGAGTACTCTTTTAACTGAGAAATATTGTAGAACCAACGGTATACCTGCGCCTATAACTTTTGAAGATACATCAACATGCTGGCGGCGTTGTCGCGTTGTGGCTAATTTGTATGAGCGTATAAATAAAATTCAAAATAACTTTGTTATTCGTACGTTTATATTTAAAAAAGGTTATATTTAATTTGAGAAAGCCAGTAATGTATACATTTCATTAAAATTATGTAAAAAAAAATTGTACACTTTTTTTTTTTAATTAAAAACCTAAAAACTAAATTAATCAAAAATTAAATTTGAAATTTCTATATTGACATACTTTCATGAGATATAAATTGCTCAAAATAGAGTATTAATTGTTCTTTATGGGCGTGGTATAAATAAAATTAAGATTTGTTTTTTACAGTCCTCTCGTAGCTTTTGCTGTGAACTGTGTAACGAGCATTAGTCCGATTTACACTAGTCACCGAGCATGAGTTAACTTTGTACTAGTCATCGAGCAGTCTGGTTTGTAACAGTTATCGAGGACAGTCCTGATTGTACTAGTCATTATTCATAGAAGAAAGTCCGTTTCGTGGTAATTAATCATCGAGCATTAGTCCAGTTTGTACTATTCAGTGAGAATCAGTCTATTTTCTTACTATTATTATAATGTTAATTTAACTTTAATATATTCTTTTAAAACTGTATGACACGGCATTCCTAATATAGGCATGTTTTCAAAATACATTTTTATTAATTATATTATGTAATGGAAAGTGACTTCATGAATTATCAATATTGAAGTCATTTTCCAAAATTGACGACCCTGTATCTATTTAATACAGGGAAAAAAGCCCTTGCTGAGTTTATTGCCGGTCCTTCTCAGTACAAGGTCTCCCGCCGTAGATTTGCGAACCGATGGCGTAGCTTTTCGACATTCACAAGCGCTTGTAACAGCCCAGACTGAATCAATGATTTTGAATTTGAATTTGAATATTCAGTATCAATCCGGTTTGTACTTTTCAGCAATGATGGAAAAAACGTATCTTTGTTGAAATTGGATCATTTATATCCGGATCAGTACAAAAATTCGGATAAGTAAAGTGCTTCATTTGTATCAGTGACTTTGATGCCCAGTTTCTGTATACCTTAGCTAAGCTCTCAATAACTAATGATTCAACAAAGTTATCGAAAAGATAAACGTCTCATAACTGTCAGTGAGTTTCTGAATGCGGGACCGTGCTTTCAACAGCTATGAAACAGTTAAGTAGTTCTAAATTATGTCACTAGATGGGTCTGTTCACAAAATATGAAATAAAAATTGACTTTGTTATATTAATTCATCCATAATTACAATTTAAACATTTATAACATTTTTTTTATCGATATTAAGTATTAAAACACTATTTTATGAAATATTTTTTAACATTTCGATAGTATTGCCTGTGAATGAATCATACGCATAAATCGATAAAATAAAAAGATTATAGATGAAAAAAAAATGGCATGCTTTCGCACGGATTTTGAATTCGTTTGTGTTTAATTGTTTTACTTTGTAGTGTCGCGGTACTTTATTTTAACATTTCAAATGAATTTCTTCTTTCTAGTAAGTTTCTGGGTATAGATATTCCAGAAATGAACTCCAGTACTTCTGTATCCGACTTTGAAGAACTACTCGTATTTAATATTGTAGATCTCATTGTCTTTTTTAAATATAATAATTTAAAATGTAGCTGTCACTATTTAATTTCACATAAAATTACCACGTTAATAGCCTTAAGATTTTTGTTTGCCATACATAAACCACAGATACATAAACGTCAAATAAAGTTATGGGACCGATAAACGGCACTAAATGGTCAGTTAGGTTAAGCTAAGTTTAAACGGAGTTTATCTAATTCTACGGTGTTCAGAAACGAATTGTTGGGAGTTATCGAACTGATAGCGTTAATGAACAGATAAACCATTGACAAAATGTACTCAGAAACCGGGCATAAGTGAATCGTGTAAGCGTCGCGTATCGAATGAAATCCAGATGCAATTGAGCGACGTGATCCGAAGCGCTGCGACTCGCTAACTATTTCCTTATCTCAATCGTGCGAGCCACCGCGTGCCGATTGAAACCGAGTTCCATTTGAACGAATGAATCATTTGAAGCGCTGTTAAAGATTTGAAACAGTGAATCACTTGGAAGAAGCGACTCACTGAGTCGTTTCTGTAAAGATTGACACATCTCTACAATTCAGTCAGTATCAGTCCAGAGTGTATAGTCACTAACCATTAGTCTGCTGTGTACTAGTTACTGAGCATTAGTCCGATGTGTACTGGTTATCGAGCATTAGTCCGGTTTATGCTACTCACTGGTCATAAATCCGGACGAATCTTAAAGACTTTTTATTAATTTGGATCGTAATAGTTAATTGAGAATAGTCGGGTTTTAGTAGTCGCCGAGCATAGTCCGGTATGTAAAAGTTACTGGGCATAGTGCAGTAGCGGTAGTCACCTAGCAGCGCGCGCGGCCGCCGGCTGCCGCGGACTTGGCGCAGCCCGCGGGCCCGCTTGCAGGTGCGTGCTGTGGTAGCCACGACACTTACATACATTACATATACACATTGCGACACGCCTCACTCCCATACAAGTCAAAATCAAAATTAACCCGGCGTGAGTGAGGTTGGGTATGTCATACCCGAAAAGTTTCTAAACGCAGATATTTTAACGTTACTGTTGCCATGCAAGTCCTGGTGTTTCAGTAGCTGGAGGTAAAGATGCAAGGGGTGAGGTACAGTATCGAGTTTAGTGTTGCACCGGCGGCGACGGCAAATACACATGCGTACCCGTGGCTGGGGTATGGAATTGTGTTGATTTGTAGGTGTAATTTTGGTGCTCTATTACATGATCTCACAAGACTTTTCAGTTCCTTTTTTATTTATAATAATTAGAAGACACTATTGTTATATTGATTTACCAAAGTTGGAATTTTGTTAGATTTTTATGGCAAAAGAAATGAATTGCCTAAATTTGTATTTTTCGAAAATATTTTAGATATTTTGTTATTTCAATAAAAAATAACGCTGCTTAACTTAATGTTCGTATTTTATTTACTCATCTTGTTGAATAGTTACTATTATTAATATATCTTAAGCATTAATTCTAATTACACAATCGTAGTATCACAAATTTTACATCAAAATTTTGGGTATATCATACCCACATCATAGCTGGTGTAACAATTTCTCACCTCATTCACACCGGGTTAACTTTATACAAATATGACTTTATAGAAAGCTCTTTTGAATCATCAATTTTTTTTTCCTTCCACCTATTCAGGACGTATTTTCTAGCTGATAAGAAGAATGGGCGCAAGAAACTTATCAGCTTTATCAAGGGTAATAACAAAATTTACAATAAATTATGTCATTACCAGACAATGTACATATGTGTTTACAATTTATAGTACATACAATTGGTTTCTTTACGACGAGAGTAAATGAATTAAAGGAAATCAATGGTACACAGTTTAGTCCTTCGACAAGTAATAATTGAAATTACAGTTTGTTCATTACTTAGGCTAAAATAAACCTCGCTTTCTTTGTGATAATAGGCAAATAATAAAGTGTGTACATGGAATAATTCCGAAACTCGATCTCGATCCTGATTCGAGCCCAGTACTCGAATTCTATGTTTGGTATTCGAATATTTCTAGACTTGAGTCTGATTTCCAGACTCGACTCTAGAAATTCGAGTCTGGAAATTCTAGTCCAGTCCAGAACTAGAGTCCGAATTATAGAACAAAATCAAAACAAAAAGTTGCAGCTTCAAACTTGTTTGTAATATTAGGCCGGCGCCACTTCATTACTTATGTAAACAGTTTTCGAGTACAAGTTATCCAAACTCGAATACTAGACTCGATTCAGAAGGACTTGTGTAAATAGAATCGAGTTGGCGAAAATCGTTGGGAGTACCGGAATCGAGTCCGGCGTACTCGAATCAAAATAAATTGGTATTATTATTTATTTATTTTAACAAAAACATTACAGAATTACATGATCGATTTCGGCGAATGTAACATAAATCCGATGGATTTTTCCGTGCATTCCATACATCGGAGACTCACGCGTACATATACAAAAATCAAAATATTCATACATAATAGTAGCAAGAACTTAGTTAGTTAATGTTATGCACAGCTGGGTAGGTATATATATTTAGAATTTTGCAATACCTTCGTTTTATTTTTATCTGTGTGAGTGTTTTTATTCGAGTAGGCGAGTCCAAAGCAGGAATCGAGTCTGACTCGAGTCAAACCGTACTCGGCACATCGCAAATCTCGACAAGCCGAGAATCTCGACAAATAGTGGTCGAGAACTCTCGTGCTCCGAGAAATAAAAAAGCTGGAGAATAGGGAATTAATCTCTTTTTTGAAAAGAATCTTAATTTGATCCTTGCGTGTCAGTAAATCATATACTAAAAATATAAAAATTTTATAGACTCGTTAAGTACTATAAAAATTGCATTAAAATTTAATATTTTCGAATTTCGTGCGTAATTAGGCGAAGGCGCCGCACGAGTTGTTATTCTGTAGCGACGACGTCAATACGGCATGTAAATAATAAACAAAACTTTATGTTTGATGCTATGTATTATTATATTCATATTTTAAAAATGAGTTATTATCTTTTATATATAAACAACTAATAAAGGAATAATAGTAAAAGAGTAATACTGACATCGATGTTTTAATACTCCGTAACTCGGCAGAACAAAAGTCGGGATTTGCAGCAAAGAATTTTCCGACCATTAATGCATTTATTTGTGGTAAATTCAACAAAACTACTTTCCATAGTGTGATTCACGTGCGATTTCAATTTAACTTATGTATTTATAACGTTCTCTTACATTAAAAAAGCAACATACAAACTTCTGTTTTTATTGTTTTGCGGCTTTATACGTACTATGATTCATAATGACATTGACACGCATAAGTTCACAGTACCTTATGACGTCACGACATGGCGGCCTATGTTTCGCTCTTGTTTTACGTATAGATTAAAAAAGTGAATACTTTGAAACTAATTTTTATATTATTTTTATTATTTTATGTACTTAAACATGATGGTTCCGACTATTTAATGCATAAGCTATCATAGTTATATGCTTTTAGATGTTTTCTAATATAGAGGGAAGTACCCTACTGGTACAGTGGCACACACTCACCGTCCTGATCGTAGTCCACGTCCCTGGTGAGGGCCAGCAGCTGGGTGCAGCGCTGCAGCGCGTGCTGCATGTAGTCCGAGATGGCCTTGTGGTTGTCCAGCACCTCCTCCTCAGTACTCAGTACTCAGTACTCAGTACAGTGGCACACACACTCACCGTCCTGATCGTAGTCCACGTCCCTGGTGAGGGCCAGCAGCTGGGTGCAGCGCTGCAGCGCGTGCTGCATGTAGTCCGAGATGGCCTTGTGGTTGTCCAGCACCTCCTCCTCAGTACTCAGTACTCAGTACTCAGTACAGTGGCACACACACTCACCGTCCTGATCGTAGTCCACGTCCCTGGTGAGGGCCAGCAGCTGGGTGCAGCGCTGCAGCGCGTGCTGCATGTAGTCCGAGATGGCCTTGTGGTTGTCCAGCACCTCCTCCTCAGTACTCAGTACTCAGTACTCAGTACTCAGTACAGTGGCACACACACTCACCGTCCTGATCGTAGTCCACGTCCCTGGTGAGGGCCAGCAGCTGGGTGCAGCGCTGCAGCGCGTGCTGCATGTAGTCCGAGATGGCCTTGTGGTTGTCCAGCACCTCCTCCTCAGTACTCAGTACTCAGTACTCAGTACTCAGTACAGTGGCACACACACTCACCGTCCTGATCGTAGTCCACGTCCCTGGTGAGGGCCAGCAGCTGGGTGCAGCGCTGCAGCGCGTGCTGCATGTAGTCCGAGATGGCCTTGTGGTTGTCCAGCACCTCCTCCTCAGTACTCAGTACTCAGTACTCAGTACTCAGTACAGTGGCACACACACTCACCGTCCTGATCGTAGTCCACGTCCCTGGTGAGGGCCAGCAGCTGGGTGCAGCGCTGCAGCGCGTGCTGCATGTAGTCCGAGATGGCCTTGTGGTTGTCCAGCACCTCCTCCTCAGTACTCAGTACTCAGTACTCAGTACTCAGTACAGTGGCACACACACTCACCGTCCTGATCGTAGTCCACGTCCCTGGTGAGGGCCAGCAGCTGGGTGCAGCGCTGCAGCGCGTGCTGCATGTAGTCCGAGATGGCCTTGTGGTTGTCCAGCACCTCCTCCTCAGTACTCAGTACTCAGTACTCAGTACTCAGTACAGTGGCACACACACTCACCGTCCTGATCGTAGTCCACGTCCCTGGTGAGGGCCAGCAGCTGGGTGCAGCGCTGCAGCGCGTGCTGCATGTAGTCCGAGATGGCCTTGTGGTTGTCCAGCACCTCCTCCTCAGTACTCAGTACTCAGTACTCAGTACTCAGTACAGTGGCACACACACTCACCGTCCTGATCGTAGTCCACGTCCCTGGTGAGGGCCAGCAGCTGGGTGCAGCGCTGCAGCGCGTGCTGCATGTAGTCCGAGATGGCCTTGTGGTTGTCCAGCACCTCCTCCTCAGTACTCAGTACTCAGTACTCAGTACTCAGTACAGTGGCACACACACTCACCGTCCTGATCGTAGTCCACGTCCCTGGTGAGGGCCAGCAGCTGGGTGCAGCGCTGCAGCGCGTGCTGCATGTAGTCCGAGATGGCCTTGTGGTTGTCCAGCACCTCCTCCTCAGTACTCAGTACTCAGTACTCAGTACTCAGTACAGTGGCACACACACTCACCGTCCTGATCGTAGTCCACGTCCCTGGTGAGGGCCAGCAGCTGGGTGCAGCGCTGCAGCGCGTGCTGCATGTAGTCCGAGATGGCCTTGTGGTTGTCCAGCACCTCCTCCTCAGTACTCAGTACTCAGTACTCAGTACTCAGTACAGTGGCACACACACTCACCGTCCTGATCGTAGTCCACGTCCCTGGTGAGGGCCAGCAGCTGGGTGCAGCGCTGCAGCGCGTGCTGCATGTAGTCCGAGATGGCCTTGTGGTTGTCCAGCACCTCCTCCTCAGTACTCAGTACTCAGTACAGTGGCACACACACTCACCGTCCTGATCGTAGTCCACGTCCCTGGTGAGGGCCAGCAGCTGGGTGCAGCGCTGCAGCGCGTGCTGCATGTAGTCCGAGATGGCCTTGTGGTTGTCCAGCACCTCCTCCTCGGCCCGCTGCAGCTCGTCGATGGCCTCGTGGAACGTGTACATCTCCGCGGACATGTCTCCCTCCTGCAATATTATCTTCAAAATATACTCAACTGTAGTCCATTTCAAATAAGATGATCTCTGTGACAGTTCGATTTCGACACTTGTAGAGAGGTCCTACAGTGAAAATAAAATCGATTGTTTCTGGTAATCGATTATACTTTATATGGAAATGAAGTCGATATTATCTTACTACCAAAACTTTGAGTATCATTAGTGTTTCTGTATTATATTGAAAGTTTTTGTTGATCAATGCATTTATCTTATGTATATAATATTATGTAGGTATATTAGAAATATAGTCAAGTGTTTATCTGTGATTTTTTCGGCATTTTGCCAAAAAAATAACAAGAAAAACTTAAACAAAAACAACAACAACAGTCAACAATAAGAAAAATAACAGAACATCACGCAAAAATCGATGAAAACACAACTCGCATACAAGGCTGACACACTCGTACTGACTCGATTGTCAGGTAATCACAAGATGGCCGCCGATTATTCGATGTCCCACCTCTATGTTTTTTTGACGTTCCGTTTCATGTTTGCGAATTGCATAGTTATTTAAAAAAGATTTATTTTTATTCTTTATTTCATTAAGTTAAACTAAGCGATACTGTCTTCGTTTTACAAGTAAAATATATTTTATTTTATTATTTTTTGCAATGAAGCTACTATCAATAAAAAATATTAAAGAATAAAATTATTTTTGTTTGTCAAACGAAAATGCGTAATTCGGAGCACGATGAACTGTCACGATGAACTATATTTCTGAATTTTCATTTCGTGCGTTGTGCAACGAGTGGTTCAACCCACTCGTTTTTGATTTCTACTTGTAGTATATCCAACGTTGATAGTGATAAATTTACTCTGGTTAATGTAAAGCTTGTAAATAGGTACATAATAATAAGTAAAGATTGTTTTGTGATTTTAATTTTTCTGCGTGAAACGAAATCGAATTAAGAATTTGTTTTTAATGACAACACTGAATTCGAGTGATTCAAAAATCTATAAAATTGTAAGCAGGCGAAATTAATTTCGCGTACGATTTGTATTCGTATTCGAATTCTAAATTCACATCTAATGATTAAAAAATACGTCTCCTGATCGACAAAAGATATGTTACTTGTAGAATAAATAATATATAAGGAAATGTAAAAAGACTAACACAAACAAAAAAGAGTGCATACCAAAGAGTTCGCAGAACCTATCTGTTTTGTGGAGACAGATGGTCTTGTCGCCCACAGTCGTAGCTCTATTTACATTTCATAGATATAGTCATTGCAATCCGGTGTCATTTTCAGTCCGGCCGGATACGACCGGATGCCCAATGATCCGGCCGGATTAAATCAAAATGATTTTCGCTTTTTAGTACAAAATAAGTGAGTTAATCAAGTGTCACTGCACTTATATGTAGGTAGTTTATAAAAAGTAAATCACAAATATATAAAATCGACTTTATTTCCTAATCAATGTTAAGACAAATATACAACAAGAAAACAATTAAAATTTAGTAGTGTAGGTAACTAGTATTAATTTTACGACGTAACGAGTAGCTAAGTTTTTTCACACATAGATCAATTTATAAGTAACAATATTAATTATCAAGTAACGATAATATCTAATAGATACAAATAACCTTACGTAATTAACTGAAATGAGATCAAAATCATTATTAAACTATTTGAGAATGCTAACAAACAAGTCTTATAGGTATTTATGATTATGACAGATACCATCATGATTACTAACTGCTGGCACCGGATCCGATCTTCGGATCCGGTAACCATTAAATGATGCCGGGTCCGCCAGATTGCCGGATTACCGGATCCACCGGATACCCGGATCCGCCGGAATGCCGGATCCGTCGGTTTGCCGGAACCGCCGGATTGCGAGATCCGTCGGATTGCCGGATCCGCCGGATTGCCGGATCCGTCGGTTTGCCGGAACCGCCGGATTGCGAGATCCGTCGGATTGCCAGATCCGCCGGATTGCCGGATCCGTCGGATTGCGAGATCCGTCGGATTGCCGGATCCGCCGGATTGCCTGATCCACCGGAATGCCGGGTCCGCCGGATTGCCGGATCCGTCGGATTGCCGGATCCGTCGGATTGCCGGGTCCGCCGGATTGCCGGATCCGTCGGATTGCGAGATCCGTCGGATTGCCGGATCCGCCGGAACGCCGGATCCGTCAGATTACCGGATCCGCCGGATTGCCGGATCCGTCGGATTGCCGGATCCGTCGGATTGCCGGGTCCGCCGGATTGCCGGATCCGTCGGATTGCCGGATCCGCCGGATTGCCGGATCCGTTTTTCCGGATTGCAATCCCTACTTAGATATGAATATGTGGGCGTATGTATTATGATTCATTTGCCTTTTCGTCACTTGCCATCTAGGTCAGAAGCGAGCCAATAAATTCCTTGAGGAAAGTTGAAAAAAAAAGGATGAACTCACGTTGAGCGAGCGCAGCTGCGCCAGGTCGTCGTGCGCCGCGGCGTGGTGGGGGTGGGGGTGGGGGTGGGGCGGTTCCTCCATGTCCACGTCGGCCAACGGCGAGTCCGCGCGCCGCGTCTCCGTGGTGCCCAACTCTTTCACCCTGACATCAACAATGGCTAATCAGTTTGCGAAAACTACATTTTATAACATAACCCTTTACTGTACACCAAAACCGAGAACATAGACAAAAAGAAAAGAAAACAACAAATAGCAAATGTACAAAAGGCGGCCTTATTGCTAAACAGCAATCTCTTACATGGACCAGGGAAGTACTAAAAGGAGATTTAAATAGAGGATGGGTGCAGTAATTAGACAGGACAATAGGCTATAACTAGTTCAAGTTAAGGAAACTTTGACAGGAAGTGCTCTCCTAATACTTTCTGGGAGAGAGTTCCATTTATTTTCGTGTAGTCTATAGTAAATATTAAAAACTAACTGACATTAATATCATGATGTCAAATTAAAACTACGAAAAATAATGAAATTTGGATTTCCTTGAATTTTACATTAATCCAATTGTAATTTATTATTCTGCTCTTCTTGACGGAGACAAATACAAGAAACAAAATGATCATTTAAACTAATTCATCCGCTCTCGAGTTAAAATTATAACTTTATTTTATAAATATATAATAACATTTTTAACTGTTATAACATTTTTTGTGGTAATGACATACAAAAAGATCATATTTAATGAAGGTAACATTATGAAAATGAAAGACATGTATATTCTTAAACTGTGTAACACGAAAAAGTGTATATATTCGTACCTGTTATCGCAGCGTGTTAAGCGAGTTCTCGCAAGAGGACATGGCGGGGAAGATCGTGGCGATCATGTATGTGTATGATGTGACGTATCTGTCGGCGTATCGCAGCGTGTTGAGCGAGTGCTCGCAGGAGAGACATGGCGGCGGAGACCGTGGCGATCATGTATGTGTATGTATGTGACGTATCTGTCGGCGTATCACAGCGTGTTGAGCGAGTGCTCGCAGGAGGACATGGCGGGGGAGATCGTGGCGATCATGCATGTGTATGTATGTGTGTGTATGTGACGTACCTGTCGGCGTATCGCAGCGTGTTGAGCGAGTGCTCGCAGGAGGACATGGCGGGGGAGACCGTGGCGATCATGCATGTGTATGTATGTGACGTATCTGTCGGCGTATCGCAGCGTGTTGAGCGAGTGCTCGCAGGAGGACATGGCGGGGGAGATCGTGGCGATCATGCATGTGTATGTATGTGTGTGTATGTGACGTACCTGTCGGCGTATCGCAGCGTGTTGAGCGAGTGCTCGCAGGAGGACATGGCGGGGGAGACCGTGGCGATCATGTATGTGTATGTATGTGACGTATCTGTCGGCGTATCACAGCGTGTTGAGCGAGTGCTCGCAGGAGGACATAGCGGGGGAGATCGTGGCGATCATGTATGTGTATGTATGCGTGTGTATGTGACGTACCTCTCGGCGTATCGCAGCGTGTTGAGCGAGTGCTCGCAGGAGGACATGGCGGGGGAGATCGTGGCGATCATGCATGTGTATGTATGTGTGTGTATGTGACGTACCTGTCGGCGTATCGCAGCGTGTTGAGCGAGTGCTCGCAGGATGACATGGCGGGGGAGATCGTGGCGATCATGTATGTGTTTGTATGTGTGAGTATGTGACGTACCTGTCGGCGTATCGCAGCGTGTTGAGCGAGTGCTCGCAGGATGACATGGCGGGGGAGATCGTGGCGATCATGTATGTGTATGTATGTGTGTGTATGTGACGTACCTGTCGGCGTATCGCAGCGTGTTGAGCGAGTGCTCGCAGGATGACATGGCGGGGGAGATCGTGGCGATCATGTATGTGTATGTATGTGACGTACCTGTCGGCGTATCGCAGCGTGTTGAGCGAGTGCTCGCAGGATGACATGGCGGGGGAGATCGTGGCGATCATGTATGTGTATGTATGTGACGTACCTGTCGGCGTATCGCAGCAGCGTGTTGAGCGAGTGCTCGCAGGATGACATGGCGGGGGAGATCGTGGCGATCATGTATGTGTGTGTATGTGACGTACCTGTCGGCGTATCGCAGCGTGTTGAGCGAGTGCTCGCAGGATGACATGGCGGGGGAGATCGTGGCGATCATGTATGTGTGTGTATGTGACGTACCTGTCGGCGTATCGCAGCGTGTTGAGCGAGTGCTCGCAGGATGACATGGCGGGGGAGATCGTGGCGATCATGTATGTGTGTGTATGTGACGTACCTGTCGGCGTATCGCAGCGTGTTGAGCGAGTGCTCGC